>OX375872.1:18072533-18775033 GCA_947359465.1 Metellina segmentata
ATATATATGTGTGATGTCAACACTGGAATGGCACTGTAGCTATTACTTGATATGGTATTTTGGAATGAGTCCACGTGTTGTAAAACATAACATTTATTAAATTAATTGAAGATGGTACACATATGAGCCACAGAGGTCTCAATAGATTCGCATAAAAAAAGCACGGAAGAGCGGCCACACAGGTCTCGACTCTCTCCGATCACACAAAAAACTGAAGACCCTCCGCCGCGGGCAAGGGATCAAGCCTTTTTCCCCTAGCGTTCGTGGTGTTCCGTTTCCTGGATGAAATAGTCCCTTTCTCCTTTCGGTAGTAGGTGGGGAGGCGAAAGAATTCCGTTCCTACACTGGGGCATCCTGACGGTGTTCGCCCCGAACATCACTGCACTCATTTAGGCACGTACAATGGGACCTGAAAAAAATTAAAAAAAACAAAAAAAGTATCTATTTCACTTTTGAGAGAATTGCTGAAAATAAACATAATTTTTCTCTCCACATTAGTTTCTCTTTCCCAGAGTTCTTTAAAGTTAATTAGTCCATGGTTTCATGTGTTCGGCAGCAGTGGACGTGTTGATAGGTCCTTCGTGACTGCCCACTTTCCTCACCTCGTAACGGTCGTGTGGTTTCCTGTTGATAATTTCGTATGGGCCCAGATATTTTGGTCGTAATTTGAGTCCTGCTCCAAATTGGGTCCTCTGTATCGCTACCAGGTCTCCTTCTGCATACTTTCTTGCAGGTTTCCGCTTCCGATTATACTGTTTTCGGTTTTCTTCTTGCATCCTTAGGATTTGTTCCTTAGCTTCTTCCCTAAGTCCTTCTCGGTTTCTTATGAACCATTCTTCATATTCTTGTTCCAACATTTCTCTGACCTTCAGATCTTCTTTGTTCTTCATTGATACTCCTGTTAGCAATTCAAATGGTGTGATTTTTGTACTTTTACTAGAGGTGCTGTTCAAAATTCTTTGAATTGAGTTGACATATTTAAACCACTTTTCTGGTTCGTTGATCGCTAATTTCGTCAGTACCGGTATCACAGTTTCAAATATTCGTTCGATTTGACCATTTCCTCGAGGTACTCCTGTGGTGATTTTGAAGTGTTCAATGCTTCTTTCGTCGCAGTAACCTTCGAATTCTTTGGATGTGAATGCGGTGCCTCGATCTGAAATTATTCTTGACGGATTTCCGAAAATATGTGACTGCGATTCTAGCTTCTCCAACGCATCACGTGTAGAAGTTGATTTTACTGGATATAGCCAAGTAAATTTAGTGAAGGCATCTATCACAGCGAAGATGTGTTGATAGTGTTTATTTGTTGTCGCCAGAGGTCCCAGAAAATCAATATGGTATGTACTAAGCGGTACACTCCCTTTGGGTATTGGATTTAATTGACCCTCTTGCTTGCCCCTTTTCTTATTCGTCAAGATGCACTTAACGCAGTTCATTATGACGTTCTCCACTTTTTTCCTGAGTCCTGGAATGGAAAAATCTCTTTTCACTAACTCCTCGGTCTTCGCCACTGCAAAATGTCCTTTTTGATGGAATTCCTTTATAATATCTGATTGCATCCTCTCGGGGACGACAGGCAGTTCACTTCCGTTTTCATATCGATATAATACATCGTTTTTGATCAAGTAGTCGTTCTTCTCCCCTCTCATCAATAATTCTTTAATAACTTGAATATACTCATCTTGTCGTTGGGCTGCTGCTAACTTGCACGTTATTTCTTCACCCGTTGGTTGCGGTACTATCACAGCGACATTTCGGCTCAAAGCATCTGCATGTCTCATTTGAGCACTTGGTCGATGAATTATTTCGTATTCGAATTCCTCCATGATTAACGCCCATCTCGCTATCTTAGGGGTTAAGTCCTTCTTGCTCATGGTTTGCTGGAAGGCTGAGCAATCCGTCATTATTTTAAATTTGGTTCCGAATAGATAATTCCGGAATTTTTTCAAAGCTTCGATCACTGCTAGAATTTCTAATTCATAGCTGCCGTATTTTTCTTGTTGTGCTGTTGTCTTCTTACTCATGTATTGAATTGGATACATCTTTCCGTCATCTGCCTGTTGCAATAGTACTGCTCCGAATCCGTGTGAGCTTGCATCACAATGAAGTTCCAGTGGCGGTCCTTGTCTGAAAATTTGTAGCACCGGCTCGCCAGTCAAGGCCTGCTTTAATTCGTGAAATGCAGTTTTCTCCTTCGACCCAAAATGGAATTCCCTATTATCACGAAGTAACTCACTGAGGGGCTTCGCTATCTTGGCATAATCTCGAACAAACTTTCGAAAATAACCGGTCAACCCCAGAAAACTGTATTTGTTTGGCATTTTTGGGCTGTGGGAAGTTCCGTACGGCTGCAGTTTTTAAAGGTGAAGGCTTTATAGTTCCTTTTTCTACTAGGTAACCCAAGAATTCTATCTTTCGTTTTAGAAACTGACACTTTTTTAAGTTTAGTTCTAATCCGTACATTGACGCCGTATTTAAAACACGTTCTAATTTTTCTAAACCCTCTACCTCATTCATGGCTGGTATGATAATATCATCTACATAAATAATAACAGTTTTATCTTTTAACAAATCCTTAAAAACGTGAAAAATATATCTTTCAAATACACTTGGGCTGGTTGACAATCCAAAAGGTGTCTTTAAAAACTCATACTGTCCCTCGTGGGTAACAAAAGAGGTGTACTTTGTACTCTCCTTTTCTATGTCGACGTGAAAAAAGCCGTTTTTCAAATCTAACGTTGTGAAGACTTGCGAGTCCTCCAATTTGTCCAACACGTCTTCGATTAGAGGTAACGGGAAACGGTCCTTAATTATTTTTTCGTTGAGCTTTCGGAAATCGACACAAAGTCTGTGATTCCCATCTTTTTTCTTACAAAGCACTATAGGGGCAGAATATTCCGAACAGCTGTTTTTAATTATCCCTTTTTCTAACCACTCTTGGATTTGTTTTTCAACTATAAGTTGTTCAGTAATCGGCAACCGCCGAGTACGCTGACTAACTGGAACTTCGTCCGTCAGAAGAATTCTCATCTTAACATCCGTGTTTGTTACTTGCTGAGGCACATAATTTCCTACAATTTGACAGATTCTTTCTCGTAAACAGGGATTCATTATATGGGAGAGATCTGTCTCTTCGCTAGACATATCCAACGCTACGGCGCCTAAAGTGTAAACAAAAGCACCTGCTGATGAGTCATTTTCATGCGCCTTCGATACTTGAAAGTCTACGAGGGGATGTTGAGGGAAACTCACGCGCTCTTCTTCCCCGTGATTTATGACAACGCCTGAAGTTGTTGTTGCTTTGTTTTTTATTTCGCTTCCGTTTTCGCCCCTTACTTCTGACTTCCTTATTTCATTTATGTCTCTATCGGTAACGTTTAATGTTCCCCCAGAAAATGCAAACTTTACCCTTGATAATACGTTCATACCAATTATTGCTTCAAATTGTAAATTCTTAACGACATGCACATCAGAACACAAAGAAATATTATCAATAACAATTTCTGATCGGAAAAACCCTTCGGTACTTATTTTGTGTTGACTTATTCCATTTAAATATATCTTACTACCATTCAATATAGGAGATCCTATTTTATGATAACATTCCTCATTAATTAGAGTTATTTCAGATCCAGTGTCTATTACTGCATTAATATAACACTTTTGAATATAAACACTCTTTTCAATTTTCTTAGGAGTTGCTACATATATTTGGTTTACAGTTTTATTCACATTTGCATTTTCACCTTTAAAATTATATGTACAAGTATTACTCTTATGCCCATAATTTCCACATGCATAACACTTAATTCTATTACTTTTATATGGATCTCTATTTGGTACATCATAATCAACCTTATTAACATACTTATTGACATTTGTACTATAACCAACAGTTTTATAACAATTATCATAATTTCTACTATTCTGGTTAGCACGAAAGTTCGACGATTCACCTTTATATCGAGTTTCATCTTGCGAAACATTTTTTCTGTATTTATTTACATTCCGTATCTCCATTTTTCCTAATTGCAACCTCGCACTCTCATATTCCTCTAACTTTTTCACTATAACTTCTGCGCATTTTAATTGATGCCAGTCATCTATGAAGTGTGTTTTGATTTCAAACGGCGCTCTACGTTTTATCTGCTCGGATACCATTAGTTCCCTGAGCTCGTCAAAATTTGTTATTTTGAGTCCTCTTAACCATTCGTCAAAATAATGACTTATTTCAAACGCAAAATCTCGCCAAGTGGCTGTACTTTCCTTTTTATGATTCAGGAATTTTTGTTTGAATTGTTCAGACGTAAGTTTAAATCTTTTGAGTAAGATTTCTTTTATGTGTTCATAGTCATTAGATCTTTCCTCCGGTTCGCGAGTTATAATCTGTGCTATCTCTAAGGGTAATAAACCTAGTAAATGCGTTACAAAATCTTCACTTTCGATTTTGATTTTCGTCGCTTGTCTCTCGAACAGCGCTAAATACGTACTTATATCATTGGATTCATTCGAATCAAAACATTTAATTATCTTTGATAATTCCTTTCCTCTATCCCATGCAGTGTTCGATTCTGTCATGTGATTTTCCCTAACTGTTTGTGTCGCATTTTGCAGTTTCAGTTTTTCCAATTCAAATTGGCGTAATTCTTTTTCTTTTTCTTTTTCCCTCTCTAACTGCTGTTTGTCTTTCTCCAGCTGCTCTTTTTCGATTCTTTCAACTATTATTGTATCCAGAAGTGTTTTTGTATACTCCTCATCGTAATCGAGTTGGTTCGTCACTAACTTTTTTAATTTCGAAATTGTCGCATTTGAGGGTATTTCTATATCTAATTCCGTTGCAAGACGGTAAATATCGTCCTTTCTTGCTTTACCAAAATATGACATCTTTATCTTAAAAATGAGCAAAATGTACTCACAGTTTGCGATGATGATGGCTCTCTAGGGTTCTAGTCCACGTTCAATTTGCATGGGGCAATCCCGGCACCAGCCCCCATTTTGTGATGTCAACACTGGAATGGCACTGTAGCTATTACTTGATATGGTATTTTGGAATGAGTCCACGTGTTGTAAAACATAACATTTATTAAAATAATTGAAGATGGTACACATATGAGCCACAGAGGTCTCAATAGATTCGCATAAAAAAAGCACGGAAGAGCGGCCACACAGGTCTCGACTCTCTCCGATCACACAAAAAACTGAAGACCCTCCGCCGCGGGCAAGGGATCAAGCCTTTTTCCCTTAGCGTTCGTGGTGTTCCGTTTCCTGGATGAAATAGTCCCTTTCTCCTTTCGGTAGTAGGTGGGGAGGCGAAAGAATTCCGTTCCTACATATATATATATATATATATATAATTTGGGAAAAATCAGGACATTTTCGTTATTTTTTTAAAAATTGTCAAACTATATCTTATTACTATTAGTTATTAAATTTGGAAAAATAGCAGGAAACCTCAGAATATAACTCTTTTTGATGGTACAATTATTTTTGAAATTGGTTCATAAATAAATTCGATGCTATAAAAGTATTATTTTCTGATTGTGTACAAATTGTTTCACGCGCAGATGCGCAGAGATCCAACGTCAAACGGCCTTTATGAAACCGAGGCTCACGGGAATGAAAGCCTCGATGAAATTTGCTGTGATGTCAATGAATGGAGGCGAGCAGGGGGCAGAGGTTTCGTCGTCGCAGGAGATTGACTCTGCGAAGGGAGTGTTGGTTTGCGAAGCAAACTTAATAAGATCTGCGAAAGGAGTGTTGGTTTGTGAGTAGGGGTAGGAACTCCTAGTAGACCTGGACGATGTTCATTTACATTGAGATACATCGGCATTCTAACATCACGATATATTGTGATGTTAACCATGCATTTTATACACAGTAACAGCAAAACCTTGTTTATGTTCTTTTTTTTCTTCGCTATAAAAAATCGTGGCAGCAAAAAAATAACAAATAAAGCCTGTGTTGTACATTTAAAAAGCACGCATGATTTAAAACATGATTTTGCATAAAAATGTGGGTGTGTTCCACAAACCATATTATGCTCAAGTAGAGATTCAAATGAGCTTATTTAGAAGGAGTAAAACTTCAGCATGAATAGAAATAAAGGGGCATTTGATTCCTCTAAGTAATGATGAAGGCATATATGACCAAGATATGATAAGGCATATATGACCACAAAAGTTCGCAACAAAAAAGGATGCAAACGGATTGATTGTAACATCAAGGAACTATAATGGGTTTTTGAAATTCAATTTAAAATGGACCAAATCATTTTTGTTTTAAAATTTTTAAATTTACCGAATTTCACTTCAGCTAAAAAAAATTTTGAAACGAAAGTCATCTTCCATTCACCAGAAAGTCATCTTCATTATACAAACAGATATCATTGGTTTCCTAGAGAGCGTTTTTTGTGAGCGTAACGAATATTAGTGGAGCCGCCATTTGAATGACGATCGTCAAAGCCATCTAAAACAATTCGGGAATGTTTTTTCTCTTGTAGCGGCAACATTTCATTTCCTGCGCCAAACAATTCAAGCTGAGGGAAGCAAAACAAACAAAAAATATTGACTATCATTGTTTAGTTCATTTTTGTAAAATCGGGATCATTAAAGATAGTTTCAACGGATTTGAAATCTGCGGAAAATTTTACACCAGAACAATACCTTAAAAGTGATTTTCTTTAAATAATTAATTATTAAAAAAATTAAACAATCAAATGGTAAATAATTGAATGATATCAATCAATGAATATCAATCTGGCGTAGAATTTTACACTGATTTGAAATGCATTGAAATTTTCACCCTATCTTCAACCAAGTTAGAAACTTGGACTACTGAATAAAAAAGCCACCTTGTTTTGTTTCTCGAAGAAAATAAACCACGATAGCCGTCTGTATTGCTAATCTAATTGCTTGTAATATCCGTCTAAGTTGACACCTCTGGTCTCTGTTAAGACAGCTGTCTAGTTATGCCCGCAGCATCATGACGTATCACGGCTGCTATATAATGGCTCCGCTTTCTTAGGAAGCTGTAGCTTAAGGGATGACTGTGTAAGATCAGAAAAAATCGCAATGTCACGATGCATCACCATCATAAAAATCGGAAACCGATGTGGCGATGTCGACCTCACACCAGTTTTTCACTATGTATCGATACATCGCCCAGGCCTACCCCAAGTATATAAAAACGTTACCAGGACATCTGGTTCGTCAAAGCTTGAAATATACTCTCATTGACTAGAAATACTGATGACGTCATATTCCCCAAAACAACCAAAATCACTTTAGAAAAACGTGGAAAATTACTGAGAAACGGAGAAATCATGAACCCCCACAAAAAGTGGAAATCCGCGGAAAGGCGGAAGATTCTCATGCCGGCTTTAGTAACAGATGTTTTAATTTTCTTATATTCATTAATACCGCAATTTTGAATTATGTCTTTAACTGTTAAGTTATGTCACCAATATTACAATTTTTAAAAATCTCCATTGATTCACTCATTTTTATTAATTCTTTTGTTGTATTTGGTCATCATATATTTTGACCTTGTGCTATAGTACTCAAACCAACCACTTCCCAGGCTATCTGTCCAAACCATGTTTGCCACTTAACAGTGTGCATCGTTGTTCCACATAAAGTGCAGAAGGCACACTTGAACCTAGATAAATTAAATACACCTAGATAAATTAGGTGTTTAAAAAAACATTGATGGGAGTCATATATTGACTATTTGTCCCTTTAAATATCCCTTACCATGCTCTATCACATGTTCACTTGAATAAAATTCTCACTTAAGAGCATTCGTTTCACTGAATTCAATTATCAATGTTAGAGGACTTGGTGCAATACAAATATAATTAATCCAACCAGTCATAGATGCAACATTCAAATTAACTACAGCTATATCTCAATCTATCTGCAACTTCTTTTGAGCTGATGTAAGTTTCTCACGACACTATTGTGACTACTTTTCTTACAACCTTTGTTTTAGGTTGAGAATTATATATTTAATCTCTACTATTATAAAAAGAAGTGTCTGACGCAGGTGTCCTGATGAATCTATGGCACTGACAATAGTGAAATTTGGCATACAGGTAGTCCAAATTTTTTGCAATTTTGGTGTCCAGCCTGAATTTTAAAATTTAATCTAGAACATTTTAAAATTAATTTAGTAGAATTTAAATAAAATTGTTTTCTTTGGAATGGCAACAGCATAAAGAGATGGCAGATTCTAAATTTATTTTTTCCGATTCATTTTCCGAGGAACGATTTCAGTGGACAAACAAAACAAATAAACAGTTTAAACTGGAGTTATGTAATTCTTTTTTCTATTTTCTAGATCATCAAAAATATCATTTTTTATTTTGTCAAGCACATTTTTCTTTACAAAAAATTTGTAATTTTAATTTATAATTTTATTTTTATGAATGGAGTCCCCTAGAATTGGAAGTGCATTAAAAAAGCTGTCACTTAAGTCTTGTCCTTCAATAATCTTCTGTTTTTAAGGGCTTGTATTAAAGTTGGAACATATTCAAAAGAATGTCATGCGTAATCTACATCTGTCAAATTTTCTTTTTCTATCCTTTTCATTCATGGCAGTACATTTGATGTCGTTGTCTGTTATCTCCACTCGAAACTAATAAGTTTATGTCAACATTCATAAACTCATCGAAGTACACACATTCACAAACTTCCTCTCAGTTCTTGACAACAGGTGTTATCACCACTTTGTCGGATAGAACACCGTGTTTGGCATGCCAGCCATCATGTTTCTTAAAACCTGTTTGCATAGGAAAGTGGTTTGAAAAAGTTCTACAAAAATGACATTTTTATGCTATTTAACTTAAATTTTATATAACCGTTAGACTACGGCCGGTACAGCAGTTGTACTTTGAAAGTATTAAAGGAAGAATCACGCCAGTTATATCTAGCCATAGTCAAGAGGTTTATAAAGCCTTTAAAATATTTAAATTTTGCTTTTACTTTTTACTAAAAATAATTTGTATTACATAGATATGAAGTAGAATTATTAATCTGCTAACACTTTCTGTCCAGTTTCTTAAGGTGAAACACTAGCCATTATCTTTTGATCTTAAATGAAATATTCCTGTAACAAATGGTTTGAACTGTTTGACTAATTTGCTTATTCATATTTATATGTTATGACAATGTCTTTTGTATAATTATGTTATCTGTGTTTTTAAATGATATTTAATTAATGGAATGTTATTTTTTGTAGTCTGATGATGCTTACAATCCTGATCGTCTATATGACTTGGTAGCTGTTGTAATTCATTGTGGAAGTGGGCCTAACAGGGGACATTATATTTCAATTGTGAAGAGCCATGGGTTATGGCTTCTTTTTGATGACGACATTGTAGATGTAAGCCCAATTGTATTTGATTTAAAAGTTTTAGTAATTTGAAAAGTAGTTATCTTATTAATTAATTTGATATTGAATAATAATAAGAAAGATTGTGTCCCTATTATTATATCTTAAGATTATAATTTTTTCTCAAGATGGTGTAAATATTTCTTTGGAAAGCAAATTTAAAATTTTCTAAAAGTTTTCAACTCATTTTTGATTGAAGGAGGAACCTTACTTAAGACTTATAGACTTGTAGTCTTCATTTGCATTAAAGCAATTGGTATAATCATCAGATAATGTAAGATTAAGATAATCTCAGATAATTTAATCTTTCACAAAACTAGGTTTGTTGATAATGTTGATTTTTCTGCAAATGTCTATTCAAACAGAATTTTGACTTCAATCAATATCCTTAATTGATGACTGTGCTTTACGCTTTATGTATTTTCGAGGCAAAGTGTTGAATACAAAATGGAAAGAGATTTATATCTATGTAGTTATTCTTGCTTAACAAATTATATCCATGTCAAATAAATTTTTAAACAAAAAACAGTTTACCATTTTACAAAGGAAGGAAAATCATTAAGTTTTATGAAATTTATCTAGTTCAACCTACTTCAAACTTGAATATTGTCATAAAAGCATTTTTAACCCTTTAAAGATCTAAAGCTGGTTTATAAAACAAATGCAAAATTTAAAGCATCTAAGGTTCACATGAAATGCTTCACCAAAGATATTCTTTGCTTAAATAATCCTCTTCCCCTTACGGGGTACAGCTCGTCTGCTTTTGGACTCTGAACCATTGATCCCAAACATCCAACCCTCTTCCTCATGGAAAGGTTGGAGGTACTTAAACTAATCCTCTTTCAAGAGAGAATTTTGTAATTTGTGATAAAGAAATCAGTTGTTTTATTATAAGTTTTAATGACATTATAAACGAGTAGTAGGTGCCACAGCTACTTCTGTTTTTGTAAAAAGAATATTTTCAATTTAATTTTGTTTGAACTTAAAAGCTTAAACAAATTGGCTAATAAAAAGGCATGGCTATTAAAAATTTTCTGATTGTAATTTATAAAATTTATTTAAGCTATAAAATTAAAAATGTAACTTTTTTTCTTTCATTAGTTAAATTCTTTGTGTATTTTTAATCCTGAATTTCAAGTATTTTAGATTTGTGTCAAAAAGTATAAAAGCATCAAGGCTCCAGGATAATTTTAATTACTTAATCTTTCAAAAGTTTTCCAGGTTATATATATTCTAAGCATCTCAATATCTAGCACAGTAAGAATTAAAATTAGTTTATATTGTAACTTCTCTTTGTTAATGCGACTAACTTATGTGTAAAATTAAGTTATGCTTATATAATGCTGTGTAAATTGTTTATTTGTGACAAAAATAGAAGGGGGAGAGAAATTCATATTAGCCGCAGCACCAACTTTTAAAATTATATAATAGCACAATCATTACTTATGAAGAAATGCTCCTAACAATATATTGCTCAATAGTGAATTTGTCCAATACACTAGCAGTTTGTAAAGTTCGCTTTCTGAGCAGGTTGAATTCCTATAACTACTATGGGTGTTTTACACTTTTCTGTGTCAGTAAAAAACTTTCCATGTGTATCCATTTACTTCATATAAAAATATTGTTCAGTGCATAACCTTGCACCATAAAGAAGCTCAACTGTTACAGCATAGCTTAAAATTGCTTTTATTAGTATTTTGGGTAACTCTGAAGATTGTTATATACTCAATAAATCAGATATAAATGATTATCTGCATAAGAAATTGGGCTAATTTGTTTTTCATTGTGAATTTATCTTTTGTTTCCAGTGCTTTCTATTTATATTATGCACTATTTACTATAAAGGAATTAAACTAGCTATCAAAATAAAACTTGAAGGAATCCTAATGGTTAATTTCGAATGTTTCTTTGTCTAAAAGTTATTTTGTTAAAAAACGCATACATATTTCAGTGTAATTTTTCGTTTTTTATTGCGCTATTTCTATTGCTCCTAAATTGAAAAAATTCCAAATACTTTCAGGATTATTTTATGTATAGGTTTTAAAAATTATTTCATAAGTGTCTACTACATGTGATAAGTAATTAATATCTTTCTCTATTCAGAAAATCGATGCATCTGCGATTGAAGACTTTTATGGGCTTACGTCAGATACCCAGAAGACATCAGAATCTGGATATATTCTGTTTTATCAGTCCAAAGAATGAATAAGAATCTAAATTTAAATATATGGTTTTAAGGCAGCATTACAATATTACTTGTATGTTTAAATGTTGAATTATGTTGAGTAACGTTGAGTAACATTTAGAACTTGTTACTTATAATCTGTGGTTCAGTAATTTATTTGGATTGAATTATGATGCACTTAAGCTTTTATTATAAAGTAGTATGTCCTTATAAAATGCCTTACATAAGCTCACTTTTTTATGCCTTTCTTAAAGAGTGTAATACTATTCATATGTTCTGACAGCTGTCAATAAAACAAGAGATTTCACTCTAGGCTGACAAAATATATCAACATATGTTTTGCATGCTTTATAGAAGCTTTTCCAACCAATAAGTCATCACTTTTTCATTGTTAATAATTTTGTAATTAACATGTTTTGATTATGTCTTCCAACTGATTGAATTTATGGTTGAGATGCCTATTTCCTGAAATTAATCAAGCTGAAGTACATTTTATTTTGATATGCAGTCTAAATAATTTTATGAGTTGATATGTTCTATATGCTTTTGTTTTACCGGTGTAAATCTGTATCAAATATATACATGGAACTATATATGTATAGATAATTAAAAATGTCTTTTTGTATACTGTTGTAGATTAAAAGTTTTATTGTAAATATTTCAATCATGTTTTCAGTTTTAAAAATCCGATTGCCTTAAGAATCAGTGTTGTGGCTCTTGAAATAATTACTATTGCCTTTTTCGTTAATCATTTTTAAAATTTTTGCAGGAGTATTTATTTTGTATAGTTTACAATATTATGTATAATATATTAATATGAAATGCATGCAGATTTTAATCTTTGTTTATACAAAACTCAATTTAGTTATTTTCAACTGTAAAATATTATTTCTGATTAGTCAAGTTAATTGTAGAAATTTATTGTTGTATTTCTGATCTCTAGCATCTTGTATTAATGAAACATACATTCTACAGAAAATGAAGCATTTGTAATATATTGTTGTTTATTAAAAGATATACATACTTCAGTTGAATGTTTTGTTTTTAAGTAATTATAAATTTTATTGTTTCAAGTACTTCTCTTGAAACTTATAAGGTACTTAAAAAAATGTATTTGATAGATATAACAAATATCTTTAGACCTGATACAAAAGTTTTCTGGTTTAATTTCTTGCAGCAGTGATACATTTCTATTTAAAACTATTTCCACAAATTCATTTTATAATGTAAAAAAATATCTTGGACTACAGATTGAATTATTTAGTAGGGAAGGAAGTACTGCCTGCGGAAGGCAGAAATATTAACTTTAAAATACAGAAATGGGTGAAAAGATTGAAGATCTGGTAAAAATATTTTATTTGCTTTAAATTATAGTTGTATCACTACCAGGTTTATTACGGATGTTGAATTGGTTTTTATATCATACAACTCTTGCTAAGTTAAAAAAATTACAAAAAGATGGTAGTTCATTATCCATGATTATAATCCAAGTCCTTAAGTTTTTTTTAGCTTATTGCTAAAAAAGTTGTAATATTTTTCTTTCTTACTGATTTTTATTATGAATTAAAAAATTATCTCGGAACACTCCTAATATCAAACAAACGCATTTCTAAATATGTGTATTAGGTACCAGTTCAGTAAAATCAGCAAGTTTAACACTGCTCCATCTCTCAAGCACTTACAGTAGTAGTTACATTTAGTACAAACAGTTTCATTTTTAGTATAAACTGCTGTTTTAAACTGTTGGTAGATGTTTCAGCTATACCATGGTTGCACATAAGTCAGGGCTCGAAATACCCAGGTGCACTGTGCACATGAAAATATAATTGTGCACCTAATTTTTTCCCACTAGGTGCACCTAATTTAAAAATTTAGGTGCACCTGTATTAAAAAATCTATTTCGAGGCCTGACATAAGTTTCTCTCCACCTTTTTCTGTGCTTTAAATAGTTAACTATTAAAATTTGTTGTTGTTTGTAATATAGTTAATAAATATTAACTAAGAACTAAATATTCCAATAAATCATCCTGTGCACAATAATACAGATATTCAGTCATTAGATTGATATTAAACGATGAAACCTATTAAATAAGGCATATTGAGAATTGAAAAGAAAATTAAATACATCAATCTGTGATAAACACTTGGACCTCAAAGTCTCAAATAAGTTGACATTTTCTATTTTTGATTTCAAACCTTAAAACTTTTCTTGTGTTTACAGAACCAATATCTCCAGTACTATTGCAGAGTACTTTTTCGGTAATAACAATATATTTTCAAAAGTAGACAAATACCCAAGCGTTTAAAGTGCAATTTGCCAAAACTGCAAGTCAAATTAAATGGAAAATTCAAATGCATTATCAACACGAAAAACTGTAAACAGCCTAATTGACGCGGCAGTATTGAGGCTCTATGAACTCGAGTGTGTTCCACTTTCTTTTACAATTTGTTTTTACTTCAATGTTCAAGTCACTTAAAGTAGTAGATAGTCTTGCTGAAATAGTACATACTTTATTGTTGTATACCTAAAACTTTACTCTGGAATTGCGACTCTAATCCCTCCCATTGATAATTTCAGCTATGCTTCTGGATATGATTATTAGCCATGCAAGCTTTGCAGCATCTTAACTCAATTCTCATTCTTATCTGAAATGCTAAGCAATGTATCCTACTTTTGGAAAAAAATACATTAAGGTTCACACCTCATAAATGGGCTATTGTGTCACAGAAAGTAATCTATTTTAGCAATGCATAACTTGCCTACTTGGAGGCCATGTGGTCCAGGACCATAGGCAAGAGACGATTCTACTCCATATACAGTATAGATTCTTTCCATGTATGAACATTCACCTGCCATGTCCTCCAAGGTGTGTGGGATTTGGTAGCTAAGTAACTGGTGCATCAAGTGGTCTATGTTATTTACAAATTTTTAGTGCGAAAAAAGTAGGACAAGATTATTGTTAAAAGTATTTTCAATAAAATTGATCCACTTGTATGTGTCCTAAGTACAGAAAGAAATGTATCCCTTTAACTCTCAGAAGTGCACACGCATAATTCTACCTTGTAACCTGCAATCTTCCTTCCGTGTATCACTTCTGACCTTGACCAATAAAATGTTTTCGAAGGATTCTATTTTAAGGTAATGAAAGAAATGTAATATTTCCAAGGATTTTATTCTACAGAAAGTAGCAATAGAATCTTAAAAAAGATTTTGTTATAAGGAAATGAGCAACAGAATTTCAAAAGGATTCCCTTCTAAGTTAAGAACCAGTCTTTTTAAAGGTTGAAAACATTCAGATTCTTTCAAACTATACTACTCGGGAAAGTTTGCGATATTCAGAGGGTTATAGGAATATATCGGTTTAATAAAAATTTGAGGTTTCAAAATATCAAGAATTATGATACAAAATATTAAAAAAAAAACGAATTTAGAGAAAAAGTGAACTAATATTATGTTATAAGAAAATTTAATGAGCTGTATATGAAGTAATCAATTTCATTTTAAATTACTTTTATTTGGAAGGACATATGTATTTAAAACCACTTGACAGCATTTGCTTCCGTTCTCTAACCTTCCGAGCATGCTCATTTCTAGCATTTAACTTTTCTTGCACTTCTTTTTGATACTTTTCCCTGAAAAAAACATTTTTAATTGAACATTATATCTGATCAACATTCTATGCCTTTATATAAACTTCATAGACAAAATACAGAGGGAACCGAAAGTTCATAAACATTTCAAAAATTCGTTAAAAATCAGGTAGGTAGATAAATTTTCTTCGCACTGGTATTGGCGATCATAAAAATCAGGAAACGGTGCATATTGAAATGTGGTTTGCATGAAAAGAGGCTTACCAAAAAAGGGATTTTTGGCTGAGAAAAATACTATAAATTGACCCTAACCTGGCTCTTTGAGATTATATTTTTTTGCAGATGGCTGTTTTTTGCGTTCTCGCGTTGGGACCCTAGAGGTGATGTAAAAGTAGAGTGAGAAATATTTTCCCGTGTCTGCGGTTATGTGATTAAAACTAATAGTCACGTGATCCTTAAATTCTCGCATATTATTTTGCACATTCCTTCTTCCATATGAAATACATTGTGAAAGTGAAAGTTTTAAATGGTTGTATCCTGCTGTGCGGATGGGTGTAATTCCAAATTTATAAAAATATAAAAACTACGTTTTACATTTATTTAAAAAGGATAAAAAAAAGTGGGTTTTTTTCTTCTTTCGGGGGGGGGGGGAGTGCAATAAAAGTAGATTTTGTAACTTTAGAATTAATTTATGCAGCTTACGCGCAAACATTTGCATTACTACGAACATAATTAAACATTTCCTAGCTTTCTAATCATTGTATTCACTGAAATAATGTTTAAAATAAATAATTTATTTGGATGTGTTTGGTTTTTATAAACTGTACGTCTATGAGGAGCATTTTCTGTCATGCAAAATGTAGGTGGTAGTGGTGTTTCTGCAGCGGATCGTGATTCCTGTCCGTACTCTAAACGTAACGTTACTTACCTTGTTCTAATCCGATTTCAACCCTGCGCCAATAAAAATTACAATGAATGAATTCCGAATTATTGAAAATGATAGCTGATTGGTCAACTTCAATTAGATTAAACACTAAACGTTTCCAAAACTACTATGAATTACATTTTAAGGTATCACATTATGTATCAAGCGAGAGCATCTGGGTTGCGAAAGTAAACTTCATATTCCGTCTGGTTTATTTGCACTGAAAATCCTCTCATAAGGCTTGATAAAATAGAATATAATTGGCTACAAAAATTGTCATAGAAATTTTATAAATTTTCATGCGAGATATAAAAATATTACTCATAAAATTACAGCACTAATGGAACATTCGATAAATAGGACACAATCAATAAAAGAACACTTTTTAAAAACTCGACAACGAGTTATGCAGCAAACGCTCTTGGATTTTATATCAAGATTCAAGCGCCTCAGACAGAAAACAAGAACTCTGTCTTGAAGCGTGCATTCTTGACGAGTCAGCACATTATCATGATCAAGAACCGACAGTAGATCATGTACAAGGAACAATTGTGTTTATCGGCGTTACTGATTCTATATGGCATAGCATCAGTGGAAGAGAAGGCCAGGGGAGTTGGAAGTGGTGTTAGGGGTACTGCGCATGATAAACGCACTAACTAATCAAATACAGCAATCACCAGACGTCCAGACAATGGAGCATCAGCATTGTACTGCAACCACATTGAGTCGCGACGATAGTGTGAGGAGTGCATATGTGAAATCGAAACTGATGCCCGCTAAGGTTTGCGTCAAACTTAAATTTTGTTTTCAACATCATGCTTTCATAATTTAGTCTGACTTACATTTTTTTTTTGAACAAGGGATACCAGGCTTAAGTGAACATTAAACTAACGGCGTTTTAATTATTAATAGAAGAATGGCCCCACTTCAACATTTTAGGTGGGGAACATTGGAATTGAGAGCTTCTGCCCTCATGAGATTGTCAGGAAGCAATTATCACGCCTTGCATGTATGTGGTACTACGTCCATATACCATATTTATATGGACCAGTAAAAACTTCCATTACCAATGTCTATAAGAAGTTTATCCTTAAATCTAAGCACAATTCGAGATCTGTATTAGAAAAATTGTAAGATTGAAAGGGAGGTATTGCAAGCGCCAGGTGCATGTTTCATGATCAAGGGGTTTCTAACTGTAGAAACTTTAAGGGGACCGGGAAAGCAAAATTCGACTAAAAAATCAATTTCTATTTTATTGCTCCTTTATATAGTTCAAAATCTCCTCTTTCCAATGATATATCACAATAGGTAATAGAATAAGAGGAAGTTTGAAAATTATGCACGTTTCCAATAAGCACTTCACATCTGACTCGGCCTTTCAAATGTAAACAAACCGTTTGTGGACATTTCTAATCTTTGTTGCTCAACAATGTATATTATATTTTTTACTTTACTTTACTCAAATTATTTTCGATAATCTGGTAACAGTAGAGTTAACTGTAATCATTTAGTTTTTTTCTAACTATTTTTATTAATTTTACCATGCGATATAAGTTAGCTTTTCTGAGACATGACATTTGATCTGTTATGGACTAGCAATAAGGATAAATGTTGGTTTTCTGCACAATATGCAACAATCTGTCTGGGCAGAATATTTTTATTTACTGTCAAGTAACTTAAATCCAAATCACGGTCTTTGTCCAGTTGGGAATGAAAGCTGGTGGAAATTTCAACGTGCTGTAGCTAAAAGAGTGATGTGTATTACCATGATAAACACACACATATTGCCTTGCCTTATACTGCCTACATTTTGAAGACAATTAAATCAAATTTCAGAGACTTGGCGAATCCAGAATTATTGAAAAAATGTGTTCACGGAAAGACTCAAAACCCAAATGAATCGGTGAACAATGTGATTTGGACTCGCGTTCCAAAAAATGTGTTTGTAACCATCCAAACTTTAAAACTGGGAGTGTTTGATGCTGTTTCCTGCTGCAACAGTGGAAATATTATAAAGTGCTATACATTATCTAGAGTTAAAATCAATCCAGGCTGCCATTTTATACAAATTTTTGAGAAAACTGGACTAAGACCGTGTTATCGATGGAGAGCGAAAACTCTCTGAATACAGTAAAAAGGCCCGCCATAGAAAGAAAAGCATAAAAAAAAATTGAAGATACATGTATTAAAAATGAAAGAGATCACCCTTTATATAAATCAGGATTTCATTAAGGTTAGACGTAAAATTATTTATAAAAATTCATTTGAAATGTTTAAATCCATTTTTCTCAAAACTTAGATTTTTAAGATTCATGCCCCATTTTCTCAGAATCTACTGAACATAATGACTTAATATTTTTATGACATATTTGTGTTATATCTCTAAAGATTTTAACACGGGCATTTTTTGATTTTTTGAAAATTGGATTTTTTAGAAATTTAAATGTGTTAAAAAATGCTATCTAAAAAGTGATATTCAGCTAAAAATTTCTATAAAATTAAAAATTTTAAATAAAAAAAAAGTGAGCTGTTAAAGTTTGTATAACATATCAGTCTAACCACCATAAAAATTTTGTGTTGATTACTATTATAGTTATTGAGAAAAAGGGTCTTGAATTTCGTGAATTTAACATGGAGGAGATAGGGCCTTCCCGGTCCCCTTAAGGAACTGAAACTATGATTGCCGAAGAACATTGTCTTTGACGTATCTATCTAGAAAAAGCAGAGTATGTGCTAGAAGCTCTCATTTTTAGCGTTAAAAATTAATTGATATCAAATACTGAGGATGGCAAAAATAATTATTCAGCTACGGTAATTTTGAACTCCGGTCAGATGATGAGGTCTCACCTTATCTGGAACCCCTCTCTACAATCTTCCACACCTTCCAACGTGAGGACGTTATTGTCCTCGGCTCCTTCTCTTTGGCTTTCATCATGGACCTTCACGAATAGCCCGTTGTGTTGCTTCAATTCGACTTTAATTAACTATCAAACTACCTGAAACTTTTTGTGTGGCTTAAGGGTACCATTCATCAACTCAGTTTCTCAATATTATTACTTTTTCTTAATTTTTTAAAATTTATACCTTAAAACACTGTTTTTTAATAATATTTGAGAGATCCGGGAAAGAGATATTTTTGCGCATGGATGAAATTTTTCGTCAGATCCCTTTGTCACACTAGCCAAGTTTTCCACTTCAGGACTAAGCAAATTTAAACAAAAAATGATTTTTGCCCCATTCTGTTGTGTATGTACAGAGCCGAACAGAGGCTCATGCAACAAATGCGGCCGCATCGGGCGTCAAGATGGGAGGCGTCGTCCAGTGCCTTATGAAGGGCTTGGCGGAGCCCCCGTAATAAAGAGGGGCCGGTTGGCTCAGTAAAACCTCATTAGAAACGCCGTCCACACAGAGGTGGTAGAATTTCTTTTTTTCCAACGAAGAGATATAATGACAATGACAAAAGTATTAAATACTCTAGTCGGAAGGGAGGGGATTTTGGGTTTACAGTATTCGAAATATATTAATGTTGCAAACTTAGATGATTATTGACTTGTTCAAGTGTCCATGCAAACATTGTCTTAAAGATCCATATCCGAATAAAGAAATTGCCCTCAGGATTTTTTTGACCTTATCAGTTACAGTGGCGTCCTGCGAACGCAGTTTCACACACAGTCAGTTGAAATATAAAATTCTACCTTCGGTCTAGCATGGGGCAAGAACCGTTTGACACTCCTTGGTATTTCATCTATTTTAGAAAAGATGGTAGAAAGTAGGGGAAGGAGGGGTACAGTGTTACCCATTTTTTACTTTTAGCTGTGACATTAATATATGCATCTATATGAAGCAAACAAAGCCCTTAAAATGATCTCTTGCATACATGTTACATATTATTAAAATTAAAAAGAGTAACATTTATAAATTCCAGTATTTTATGTTTTGTTAGTGATGTACATTGTAATACTATGCCCCGCTGTCGGGATACAGAGTTACACACTGTGGGATACAGTGTAACGTTATAGTAGCAACAGTGTTGATATAACGAATAGGCTTTTATAAAATTCATTTGAATTGAAATATACCGATATCTAATGATTCCTTTAACAGTCTTAAAATAAAATACCACTTTTGATTAGTTTAAATATAATTGAACAGCTATGTAAATGTAAGGGAAAATATAGAGAAGAAAAAATAAAATTTTATAACAATCTTTATTGTTATGGCCTACACAGCTGAGTAAACAAAACAATAACAATGATTGTAGCTTGCAGTTAGAGATGATAAAATAAGATTAAAGAATTCTAAACTTATTTTCGATTTTGATAGGAAGTTCAATCCACAGAGAAAACCAGCATTTCTGCAAAATTTATAAGATGGAAGAATTTTTTTGACGTACAACACTTCAAAATCAACATTGTTCTGATTCGCGACTTCCCCAATAGAGTGAATTTTATGTTCTTTAAGGTGTTCTTCAACTATAACATAATCACCCTTGTTAATTGTTAAGGGATCAAAATCTGCAGCTATATGTCTAATTGCAATTCTGAAAAAAAGATGTTATTAGCATAAGATGGTGTTTCTTCATCTTTTGTTGATGATATCTCGGTAGGCTTTTGCTTTTAGGTTCACTTTGGCCCGTTTCTTGGGAATTTCGTTCTTTTTAGGGTTTGGTGTGTTTCTCTCTTCAATATTTCCTCGGTAATCATATTTTTAACTGGCGTATCTGTCAAGATCCGACATTTCACCAGTCGTCTATTTTGTGCAATTTTTCGGGTAGGGCTTTAGGGAAGGACCTTACTTCTAACGGAGACATAATTTCGTTAGCTTGTAAATGTTTCGAATGAATAAACAAAAGAAAACTGCTAATAATGTTCTAGAAATATTGTAAATATCACTTAAAAAGATATGCAAACCTACAGTGTGTATCGAAATGATAGGTCCACTCTCATTTTTCAAAGTTTTGACTCTTAATTGAGAACAAGAATCAGTTTATTAGAAGAGATAATTATACAATAATCGTTATAACTATTTACGAAGCAATTTGTTAAAAACAAATAATTCCTTTTTATTTTATGCAAATTTTCATTTTGAGACCGTTTTGAAAAGATAGGTCCGTTTTTATAAATCTTCGCACCAAAACGTTTATTTCTAGAAAATGTGCATAAATATCATAGTTTTGTCTTACTGGGGGATTACGCTGGCTGCTGTGGAGGTATTTAAACAGATTTGAACATCACGTCGTAATCAAACGAAATGTGTCGTCGTTGCAGTCTTTCGCTGGTTGAGCAGGGAAAAATTGATGCATTTAAGAAGTGTGGAAAATCGAATAGAGAAATAGATAAACTTTTAAACAGATTGCATAATGTTGTAAACAATTTTTTTCGACTTAGAATTGCTTATGGCAATAAAAAAATCATCTGGGCGGCCGTCAAAAATGGCACTCCAACAAAGAAGGACTATAGTAAAGGAGTTAAAATCTAGAAATACGAGCTTATCCACTTTGGCCAGACAACAAAACCCTCCAATATCAAAACCTACGGTCCATAGAGTGGTAAAGAAGTTCGACAGTTTAGTTTACTGGAAGAGGAAAGCGTCTCCGAAATTAAGAAAACTCCGCACGAAGAAAAGCGATTGAAATTCGCACAGGAAGTGTTGAAGGGAAGAAAACTGGCATCGAGTGATATTCAGTGATGAAAAAAAATTCAACCTGTATGATCCAGATGGCTGGCAGTATTACTGACACGATCTGCGTAACGATTGAGAGATATTCTCGAAGAGGCAAGCTGACGGTGGTTCCGTTATGGTATGGGCCGGATTCGGACGTGCAGGAAAAAACGATGTAGCATTTGTAGACAAACGTTTGAATGCTACAGTCTATCAACAGCTGCTTGAACAATATTTTCTTCCAGAATCAGATCACATTGGAGGCCCGTTCTTCGTGTTCCAACAGGACAATGCTCCTGTGCATACTGCAAAGTCCACTTTTGAATGGTTTCAGGATAATGAACTACATAATATCGATTGGCCACCTTGCAGCCCCGACCTGAATACCGAGAAAACATGTGGGGCATACTCGCAAGAGCAGTGTATGCAGGCGGAAAGCAGTACAACTGTACTACAGACTTTAAAAAACCTATTTCTTCCGAATGGGCAAAAATCGAGACAAACTGTTTGCAAAAACTTGTAGAAACCACGCCGAATAGGATTTATGAGCTCATTCTGAAAAACGGTGGAAAAATTTCGTAATAACGGAACACTAATTTGATGTTTGGTTCAGTGGACCTATCTTTTTGAAACAGAAGTTTCACATAATTTTTGTTTTCTTTTTAATTCCTATGGTTTGTATACTATTTATGAATAATTATTTCATTGTACGAACTAATGTAGTTTATAAAATAGTACTTTGTATTCAATAAAACTTTTTTTCTCAGCATAACTTTCGTTTTTACTGGTGGACCTATCATTTCGACACACACTGTATATGGAGATAAAGCTTTTGGAAAAAATTAACCTATTTATTTATGTTATCATTCATATTTATAATTAAAAATCTTTGAATGAAAAATGCAGAACTATAAGAGTAATAAAATTTACATTGTGACACATGCTTGTTTGTAATGTTTTAATTGAACAAATTATGTGTGTAACAGTGTGCCCCATTTCATTCTGTAACACTGTACCCCATATGACATAGCTTATAAAAAAATTTTCATGGCTACATAATGTGAATTTAGATAATCCATTTTAGCTCAATAGAAACTAAACATAATTAGCTTAACAACTAAAATATTATTCATTTGAAAATAAACACCACTCATGAATAAGGAGAATTTAATTACAAACACAAAATTTTACTTTTAACATGCAAAAATAAAGATTTGCTTACAGAAATGTAACTAATGATGCAAATTCTTCCAAAACACAAAAACTTCTGAAAAACAAGGTGGCTGACAATATTGTAAACAAATTGGAGCTAATGTTCCTACCACTTTAAAATGAAATTCACTGTAACACTGTACCTCGTGTAACACTGTGTCCTACTTTCCGTATGAAGTTTATTTTACTATAATCTCAGAATTTGCCTTGCAAAAAGCAAGAAAATTAAGTTGTATTTTTTTCAATTTTCTCTCTCCTTATACAGTTTATTTCATGTGAATTTTGTTTATTAAAAATGAAGTAGTATATCCAGTTACGCTTTATATATTTAGTCCTAGTTTTGCATGTATACATTTTGACACGGGGGCGCCAAGTCCTACATTTGCGAAGGGAACCCATTTATGGCACTGGCGCCCGCCACACATAAAAAAAGCTGATATCATTAGGGGGCCATTCATAAATATCGATATCAAGTTTTCGTGATTTTAAGACTCCTTCCCCCTCCTAAAATATCAAATATTATCAAGGACTAAAATCTCCCCTCCCCTCATTTGATAGCGATATCACCCCCCCCCCAAAAAAAAAAAAAATTCATACTAAAAATCATCAAAAACCAATTTCTATTTTCTTTTAAATATTTTAAATATTAATTTAAAGAATCTTAAAGAGTGATACCGACATCAATTGACAGCCCCGAGCCCCCTCTTCCCCCACCCAAACAATACGGCGAATCTTTGAAATGGTGGTGGAGGCGCCAAAACATTATCTCGCTTATCTAATAAATTTCTCTCGAACCGGCCCTGGTATGTCTAAAACTTGACATTGTCTTATGTTTGCCGCAGCTTGGCCAAATATGACTTGCACCACAAAACCACTACCACCTTTTCTACCAAACACCTTCCTTTCTCTTCAAACTAATAGATATTACCCGCTTTCTTCAAAATCCGGCCCGCAGCACTCATAACGATGTGCGCACCCTAGTTTTGCAGAGACAAAGTGTAAACAAGTTGCTGATTACAAAATTGATATTGCATTAAACAAGAAGTAAAATCATTTCATTATTTTTTATTCGGATTATTCGATAAAATACAGTAGCACCATGATTTATAGATTTTGCGCCATAATATCCAACCAACCAGCGTGTTTATTCATATTTGGAGATAATTGGGAAGAATCTGTTGATTTCAAATATGTTGCAGATTTTGGACTCGATCCATTAGCAGTGTTAAATGAGCCACTTACCTACTCTGCGCTGTTTCATGCAGTTTCTTTTCCATTTTTTGTCTATTTTCTTCCGCTTGCTTTAGAGCCATCATTTGAATTTCGTGACGGTCTTTTGTTGTTGCTTTACTAAGTTTTTCTTCTGTCATTTTCTAGAATGCAAGTAGATAGTTTAACTGACGAAATCTTCAAATTTTAATTGAATCCCTGAAACTTTTGAATAAAACATTTTAATCCTGAAAATTTTGAGTAAAACATATTTTAATCCGGAAGTTTTTGAGTAGCAAAACATCAATATTTTTTATTTACATAGGCCCCCATTTCCATATACATTCTATATATACAGTAAAGCATTTTCATTTCCCTAAATAAATCCTTTAATTTAAACACTTTTTTATTTCAAAGTAATCCTTAACTCTACATATTCTGAGGCTGCTTTTTGCCACGTTCCTGGCGTCTCGCCAAAACAGCGAATATATATAGACTTACAGACAACTTACGTTTATACACATTGAATTTCAAAACTTCCTGTACAAAATTTAAAGGGAGGTAGGATACACAAAAGAATGAGAGCCACCTAGATTTGTAATGTTCGTCAGTGCATCAGTTGGACAGTTTTGTGCGGCAATCCATACGTCTGTGCTGTCTGGTATGCATTACTGTGGGTGATCACAACCATATTGGTGATATAAAAGTAGAGTGAGTAAAGGTAACCTTTTTATGTGACCATAACTAGTAGTAACGTGACCCATAGAGTACTTTACATATGCCGGGAGGAAATAAACATTCATCATCCCATCAGTCCATGAGACGGGAGAAAACGACTATCCATCGATTCATCATCGGATTTGTCCACATGATATAGTAGACTGGCGGTTCACACGCTAAGGGTAGCAACTGTAGTGGTTCACTTCGTGACTGGAACAGGGGGCTACGCCCCCAACTAATAAGAAGTAGACTGGCGATTTCACTATTTTTGTCGTCACTATAGGGAAATACACATTTACACATCTATCCTGTCATAAGATTTTACACTGCCAAACGAAGCGATAAAATATTGAATCGGCCAAACAATTCAATTTTTCAAAGAGCAGTCACGTGACTATTAGTCGACATATTGGTCACATTGGTTTTTGAAGCTCCTTTCAATAGAAATTCTCAGTCTACTCATATTTCTCGTCTATGGGTTAGCATTGTTGATAAAACGCTAAATTGGCGGGCTTTGGCGACCACACCAGTAACTAGGATCGAGCCGTAATTTTACTATAATTCTAATCGAGCAAAAATGGAGAAGATAGGATCGTCGTTTTTCATTTTACTACTTATGTCAATAGACAGAAATATTAGAAAAGCTATATCTTGTCTATAAACTTCTCAGTAAATGACTGTCCACAAATGAGTAACGCAGTGTCTCTGGATGTTTAGGGTACGGTAATTCTATACCTACAAGGGGGTACTTCTGCGCCTTGGTAGAAAAAGGGTCAATTTCCATTTCGTGAGTTTTTGGTAGCACCTGATTTATACAATTTATTATTAAAAACATTTTTAATACAAAGTACGAAAGTCTTCTGATTCCTTCATAATATATTGACAAAAAGACATTAGCATTTCCTTCTATCATAATTTCTACTAGTTTGAAATAATTTGTGGACACAACTCAAAATCAGCAAATTTGGACATTTACTCTTTTTCTACCAAGCGATAGATTTATATTAACATGTTAGCATTAATTTTGGATCTTGGAAAATGGAAGCATAATTAATAATATACTTTTCTTCGCTCTTCGGCTTTAATAAGTTTCTGTTGAATTTCTTCGTGAGTAAGCTCATCTCTTTTCTGTTTTCTTCGTATTAGTGGAGGAAGCTTGCGTGTTGAAGACTCGTTTAAAAGGGAGCGTTCAGCTGACACGAATTCGAATCTGAAAAATATGACAAATTTTATAACATGGCAAGGCTATTTTACTTCACTCTAAACCAAAACCCTTGTAATTCCCGAAGACTTAATCAAGGAGCAAACCTAATTTATATACAGTATACATATCATATTTATGTAGATGCCAACTTTACTACCCTGTTTCGCCCGAGAGTTTTTGCTGCTTCAAACAAACCAAGTAACGCCTCTGTTTCCTCATTAGTTTTTGAAAGGTTTCGGTACTTCAGACAAACCAAGTCAAGGTACCAAGGTATTCTCAGCCAGTTTTCAAAATAATTTTTCTTCTTTAGGAAAACCTAGTCACGTCTATGTTTACTCATTAGTTTTCGAGTTTTTGCTGATTTAGGCAAACCAAGTCAACTCTATGTTTCCTCAACAGTTTTCAAAACTTTTTCTTCGTGTGGCAAACCAAGTCATGTCTCAACAATTCGTCGTTTCCTCAGACGTTTTCGAGAGTTTTTGTTGCTTCGGACAAATTATGGCTAACTTCTGTTTTCGCAGCAGTTTTCAAGAGTTTTTGCTGATTTAGACAAATCAAGTCACGTCTGAGTTTTCTCATAAGTTTTCAAGACTGTTTGCAGCTTCAGAGAGAGATAAACCAAGTCTCGCCTCTGTTTTCTCAGCAGTTTCGTCCAAGTGCGCAAACGCTTTTTGAGTTCCTCTTCCCTCTGTTCCTCTTTTCCTCTTCCCATTACTCGGATATTTATAGCTTTTAACATTTTGTTTTGATTGCCTCTTCTTCAGTTATGCTTTGCATCAAATTTTATTTTTTGGTCCTAAAGGAAAGACGTGATAAGCTTCAAATAGTTGTGCTCATCTACAAATTCCAGCCAGACTCAGATGTACAAATTTCATGGCACCAGATCATAACATTCGAGAGTTTTTGCTGCTTCAAATAGATTTTCTGCTTTGTATATAAGATAGTGTACATAGATATAAATGAAACACCTATTTTTTTTTAACCCTCTGAGTGGTTCACACACACACACACACACACACACACACACACACACACACACACACACACACACACACACACACACACACACACACACACACACACACACACACACACACACACACACACACACACACACACACACACACACACACACACACACACACACACACACACACACACACACACACACACACACACACACACACACACACACACATATATATCCCTTTTGCTACTTGCAGCCTTCTTGACCAATATAGTAATTTTTCCAAGGATTTTTTCAACCAATTTATATGATTATTGAGTTATTATGTATGTTGTGGGGTAAGAGTAATACCACACTACTAGGAATTCTAGTGACGCTAACTTAATCATTACATTTAGTTGGGGATGAGGCATTTGTAAGATAACCCTTTGATCCTCTTGGCGGTTGTCTCGACGAGGTGTTTCGTCATTACCAAAACCATTAGCAGTTCTCGATTGGTGCGATATCTCGTCATTAAAGTAAAAAATTAACCATATCTTGATCTCGTCATCATAAAAAAAATCGGCAATATTTTGATGACGAGATATCTTATAATTATCAAAATTGACCAAATGTTAATGGACGAGATACCTCATCAAAACCACTTGGAGTGTTAATATTCCGGAGAAGATAAAACATCATGTAAATCACACCAAATATACTGACGTTTGTAAAAAATGCAACACCATGAAGGAGTCATCAGAATTAAATGAAATTTAATACACAAACGGCTCGTATTAGTATTGTATTAAAAGAAATAAATGAATAAATTTTCAAAGCAAAAAAAAAAAAAACAATATTAAGTGTCCGAAATCAGTATTTGGTGTAGCCACCACGCGCTGCAATAAGTGCTGCTATACGACGTGGCATGGAGTGACACAGATGTTGAATGTCTGCTTGTGGAAGATAATTCCATATTGTTTGTATGCGCACCCAAAGTTGGTCTTTTGAAGATGTAGGACGTGGATCACGAGCGAGACGCCGACCAACCAAATTCTACACGAGCTCAACAGGCGACATATCAGGCGAATTTCAGGCTAAGGAAGAAGTTGCATGTGTTGGGCAGAAAAGAAGTCTCGAACATTCCATGCGACATGTGGGCGTGCATTATCCTGTTGAAAGATAGCTCCAGGGATGCCTTGAAGGAAGGGAACAACTTCGGACTGTAGCATTTCACGGACGTACCTGTTGCTATTCAAATTAACCTAAATTCGTAGCAGCTGAGATCGTCCATGATTCGAAATCGCACCTCAGACCTTAACTCCGGGTGTTCGGCCACTATGACGTTCGATAACGTACTCTGGAAGGCAGTGTTCACCGGCATAGCGTCTAACACGAATGCGGCCATCATAGTTCCACAAATTAAAGCGGGATTCGTCAGAAAAGACAGTTGGTTGCCAATCAGCCCGCCAGGCTCTATGCTCATGAGCCCATTGCAGATTCAGCCGTCGATGGTTTGGCGTGAGGGGCATCCTGTATAAAGGAATCCTTGCAAGCAGTTCACGGTGCAGCAAGCGTCAGCGAATTAACGAAGCCGACATTAGTATACCTGTAGCAGTAGACCAAAGTGCTGTCAACTGCCTGGAGAAAACTGTACGGTCATTCAACGCCATGTGGACCAGGTGCCTATCATCGCGCGATGACGTCATCTTCTGTCGTCCACTCCCAGTTTTTCGAGTTGCCTTAGGAGAAGAAAGCGGATTTTACCCTGAAGGAGTTATCAACGAGACGACGTGGAAGAGAGTTTTTTCGTTGTTCGTTTTTTTTTCGAAGAATTGACGTGAGCAGAGGAGTGTTGGGGGTGCGTTCCAGACCTCGTGGTGAAAGCGAGAGGCAGAGGGTGATTGTTGGTCACCACGCTGGTCTATGATGATAAATACTTATATGCATTAATATAATGATGTTAATACGATGATATTTATACTCTGTATATTTTTCTTAATATTCTTGGAATAACAACTTAAATATCTTTGCTGTTGGTTGTTTTTTCCCTGTGTACAATTCGTACTGTTTTCACGCTCCCGTTTGGGGAGACGACATCACACCCTTTACTGTTTTTGCCATCATAGACCAGGCAACTACTTTTTAGAAATGAGGAAATCTGACATCTTGTTAATTTAAAAGACAAAGACATCCCTTTGCAATGGGTTCTTGTGCATTGCGAAGTGCATGGCAATGAAATGACAGACGCGTTAGCTAAATTGTTAACCACAATAGGCCCAGTTTTCTCATCAGTAATTCCCCTCTCTGGTTAAAGTCAGAAGAGAGGCTTAATCACTTTGGTGTACTTTATGGAGAAACACTGGAATTAATCGCTATCCTTTTCCTATTAAAAAATGAACTAACGACTTCCATTACTTCAAAAAGATCCATAGAGCAGTTGCCCATTTTTCTGCAATAGCCAGAATAGACCCCATTGTAACTAAGGCCTACTTGAATGGTTTTCACATTGTTGACTGCAGCAAGTGCCCTATTTGTCTGATTTGCCTTGATGATTTTCTGACTTTGGAGCGTATCTTGTTTGACTCCATCGGATAGAACATTTTTGGAATTGTTTTAAAGAAAATTTGAGATTCATCTTCCATTCTTTCTGTTTTTTCTAATGTTCGATTCAGTGTACTCTGCTTCGCTGGTTAATAGAAGAAGTCGTGAAAGCGGTGTTAATACTCCTGAATCATGTATCAAGATGTAATATATATCAAATCTCTAGGAGTGGATTCAAGTCAATGCTATTTCACAATAAATCTCCGGTCATTAAAATCAACACCACTGGTATGACGTCTAAGTAACACAGCAAAAAGCAGTCCAAGTCAAAAACATGCTGTTCATTTCTAAAAATATTCTTCGATTCAGGTGTACATTTTATTTTATTGTTTACCTCTTTATATGTGGGTACCAGGGTAAAAAGTATCAGAAGAACACCTGTCATTCCCTTTTATTTAGGAAATGATCACGCGCCAGGATTACGAGACATATCGTCGATCGAGGAGAGAGACGTTGGACAACCACCTGTAAAAATTCTACTTTATTTACAAATGGTTTCACGGAAGGCAGTATTTGCTTTCATAAAAAGCCTAAATGTCGAACAGTCGGTTATAAGAATTCAAAATTCATTTTATTAATAAAATCAAATTTGTTAGAACAGACATTATTTTATCAATAAGCTCTTTAAGCATAAACTCTTCTTCTTTTTGCACAAAAAAATTTGAACAAGCCTAATGCTCTTGAAATGTACGACGATTTCTTTGTTACATACCTCAATCCTCCGTTTGCTTTCGACGGTGGCCTCACAATAAGACCCTCTTTCCTCAATACCTCTAAGATAGCCTGCTGGTCTAACAAATCTCTATTTCTGGCACTGACTCTTTTAGGACATGCTTTACCTTCCAGCAAGAGTTCTGTTAGGAGAAACAGATACAGAAATTACTAATATATGCCACGACAATAGGAGAGGATTAGAAATGAGAGTTCTATTAGGAGAAATATTTTTATATAGAAATTATTAATGAAAATTACGGTAGAACTAGAGCATTAGAAACCAGCATTTGAAATCTTCAATTTGTATTATTGTTTTTGGATTCTTTCTATCTCAAATTTATAATGAGTATAAATTGTGATTAGGAAAGGGCAATATCTGGAACTTATTGAAATTTAATAAAGTGTTAAGTGCTATTTTAACAGGATTTTTTATATGAATGAAAACAATGTTCGAAACGAAACAGACTTTTCTACTGGGTGCTTCAAACTTCTCGTATAAATTTTAAAAGGAAACACAAGATCAACTCTCCGAGGGGTTCACAAGCATAATTCTGCCTTGCAATAGGCCCTACATGACTTTTAACCGGTTTTGACCTTCTTGAGCAATACAATCTTTTGAAAGGATTCTCTTCTAAGGAAAAGAGTAACAGAATTTCACCAAAGAATTCTATTCTAAAGAAAGGATCAATATAATTTTTCGAAAAGATTTTATTTCAAGGAAAAGAACAGTATAATATATGGTTTAATATGTTCGTGTTCCCTTTACTTCTCTGGAAGTTACTGGAAGTTTCGAAACAACCTGTATAATTTACCCAAGTCATCTGGAGGGATGAATTTACTGTCTATTTCTCGCACTTTTTCTGGATCCGAGTTTTCCGTTATCACATGGGAGTAATCTTCCTCCAGCTCGTACACTCCGGAGTCCCAACTGCTGCTACTTGACTTGGAGGAGTGTTGGGAAGCGCAACTTTTCATGGATTCCTGAAAAAATATTTAAGAGTTAAGGTGTATGTGTACACTAAAAATCAGGAAAATCGACCAAAATACCGATACTTTTTTATGGCCTCAACATATATTTCAACTCTTTAGTTTTCAAACGAGGTACCAAGATTTTGTAAATATTCAAAACAGTTTTCATGTTACGAGGGTTTTTGTTAGGTATTACAGTAGAGTCCCGATTATCCGAGTTAATGTGGACCAAGACTAATCGGATAACCAAAAATCTCGGTTAAAGCGAAAATTGTAAATAAAATAAATCGTGTAGGTTTAAATGTATATTTTAACAAAGACAAAGTTATACAGATACACCACATGCAATTCATATTGTTACGATATTTAAAGAGTTCTTATTTAAAAAAAAGTCCTTAATTGTTTTACGTTACTTTGGCGTTTTTCTGAAGCAATGTTTCGCCATTTTGTTAAGAATAACAGGATTGCTGCTATGTATGTCGATTATTCTTGTTGTTCTATATATTCAATAGCATTTTCGATAGCTTTTAGTCTTTCTGTATGGGAGAGTTTCTTATGTCGATTTTCATCGTCACTGTCTTTTCATCATCATCGCTAGATTCATTTCCCTTATTGACGATAATTTTTATATGTAATCTCTTGTTGTTCGTCAACGTTTATCCAGTCACGGATTTCGTCTTCCTGAGTGTTTGTGAGATCAAGTTCAGATTTTTTTTCGGTAGTTTTAAAAATTGAAAATGTAGAACCGAAAAAAAAAATAATCCTAGAAATATTTGATAGCTCGGTTAAAACGGAAACTCAGATAATCGGGTTTTTACTGGATTACAATGTTCAAGCATGTTTCCAAAACTTTAAACTCCATTTCTGAAGAACTGTGTTTTTGCAGTAGGATACTTTGTTCGAACAGTGATAACTCAACAACAATGAATAGATCTGTTATAATTATTTTTGTATCATTATAATCTATATATAACACAGTGGATGTTTTCAATCTCAGTTCGAATTATTAGATAAGAAATGAACTTTTAGCTGATTTTCTAAGTGTTAAAATTCTTGAAAATATCTTGATTTTTTAATACTGCCTTGGTGAAAAAAATTGTAAATTTTTTTTTTCCTAGCAACCTGATTGAGGGACTAAACATGAAAAATAATATTATGAATAATTTCCAACAGAAATTGTCTTTTTGAACAAATTAGAATTTGTGACATCACTGTTAAAAATATGTTAATTAGTTAATTATATCTATATTAGAGAATTGATGATTAGCTTAATCTGATGTTTTCACACTGAAATGATATTAAGCGTAAACTAATGACCTATTGTTAAAAAACTGGATTTTTAAAGTCAAAACTAAAAATAAATGTACTGAATACGTATACTTTAAGTTCACGTGTAACAATGCATTTTTATGCACTTCTTCGATCATTCGTTATTTGATATATTTTTGAGGCCTTTGGTTATTCAGCTTAAAGCTTTTAGTATTACATCTATTTTCTCACACTCCGTTCCAACACTTGTAACTAGAGAAATATCTCGACACTTAACCCTTCAAGGGGTTTCGATGAAATGTCTCGTCCTTCAGGATCCTACCAATTTAGCTAATGACGAGATATCTCGTCATAACGATATTGGAAACTTTTTGATGATGATGAGATCAAGATGTGATCTGATTTTTACTTATGACGAGTCATCTTGTCCTTCAAGAACTGATCAGTTTTACTATTGACCTCGTCGAGACAACCACCAGGAGGGAGGGGTAAGTATAGCCTTTGCTTCAAAATATTACTCATCCTTATTTTGGGACCTGGGGAAATAGGAGGCTTATTCCGCCCATGTCTAGTAAACGTTCACGCATTTAAAATAAAGATAATATGTACAAAGTATACTCATTAGAACCATATTAATAATTGTATCTAATTTGAACCATTATTTATTGCAATTAATAACTGATTGTGCACAAAAAGAAGCAAAAGGCAGAGTTTTTACGTTTTCTTTTATTAGTCTTCTGCATTGATCTCTCTCTCTCTCTTATAAAAGAAACTTCCTATGTTGTTTTATACGCTTCGGACGTTTGCGTGAGAAGACAATTTAAGTACTTATCTCTCTCTTTTCTGAACAGCAATACGATTGCAAGGACATCCATAAAAATAATTGAATTTCATGCTTTGCAGTCTGAAGATGGAATCAATCCTGAAGGGATGGATCCGAGGATAACCATAGAGAAAATATAAAAGAAGCATGGTAATTGGTAATTTTTAATTAACGTCGTACTAGAGCAACACAACGTAAAAGAAAAGTGAAAAATGGTATTATTTTTATCTGCACATGGATCAGGTGACCGAAACTAGTAGTAACGTGAACCTTAGACTGCTTTCACTTCTGCTGGATGGAACTTAATATTCATCATATGATTGGTCCACGGGACGGGAAAAGACTGCCATCCAATGATTCATCATCTGATTAGTTGATTGATTGATCATCTAATAGTAGTAGACTTTGGCAATTTTACCACTTTTGTCACTACTTTATAGAAATGCGTATTCATTTCACCTATCCTGTCATAAGATGTTATGTCACCAAACGAGGTGATAAGGTACCAAATCGACCAACCAACAGTCACAGAACAGTCACGGGACTACTAGTCTACATGTTGATTACACTTTTTGAAGCTTCTCTCAATAGCTCCTCTCTATACTTATATTTCACATCTGTGAGTACACCTCGTAACTTTGAACAACTATCAAATGACGAGGTCAAAACCTGAAACAAAGCATTGGAAAATACTTTTGTGACAAGGACAAATGTTTAGGGTTTTTGCAAGGAAACGTACAACCGTTTAATAAATATTTCTGAAGTGCCTATTCTTCAGGCATTGGCTCTCAGTGTTTCTGTCCCTTTCGCTCTTTCTTAGTTGCGTACCAAGGTACAAATAACGAATGTTTAAAAATAAAAACTCATTACTTTGATTTATTTATGTCCGATGTGGAAGCACCCGACTGAAAGTTCAAACTATCTAATATATGCAAATCCTAAAATCTAATATGCAAATTCAGTCTTGTGCACTATAACCGAACTCAACAAATTATATATAGTATATATCCAGGTTTACTTGTAAAAACACTCATTTTTATGTTTGCTCGTTGTACATCACATTTATCAAAAAAAGTAATTTTAGATTTGATTTCGATTTACTTTTCTGTGGCGGTAACAATCTGTTGCCGTCCCTTCATAGGATTTCGTGTTTTACGATCTGTTATGCTTGATGTGTGATTTGTGGAGTAGTTCTCATAACATTTTGCTGTATTTAACTTTAATTTATAAGTCCTTTATTAAAACAAATATGCCGGGACTCATGCTACCCGTGGGCTTCCGCTGATCTAGCCCTGAACTTTATTTCTCAAACAAATGCGGCATATAATTTTCAAAATTAATTTTTTTTACGACATTTTTTTAAATAAAAATAGTTTCTGTTAATGGGCCTCGGTAGCACAGTTCGAAGAGCAAATGATTAACAACCGGACGGTTTCGATTTCAAATCCAACTTAAGACCGTGTGCAAGGGACTGGTGCAGGGACGTAACTAGACTTTTGATTCGGGGGGGGGGGGTTGATTAAAAAAAATCTTGAATATTTGGATTCCTTTGTACAAGCCTATTTAACCTCCCCACATCTGCATTTTTTAAAATTGTCGAATGGGGAAGGGGGACAGAGGGCTTTAAAAAAAAAAGATAAAAAGAGGGGGAAATTTGAGTCAAGAAAAAATTATGAAAATACACTGTAAAAAATGCAACACCATGAAGGAATCATCCGAATAAAATACGGGTGAGAATCATCAGCCTTCGTGACGCTGGATTTTCCTATCGCGCAATAGCAGCTCGTGTGCAGCGGAACGGTTACACAGTGATGCGAGTTTGGAAGCAGTGGACCGACGAGCACCGGACAATTCGAAAAACTAGGAGTGGACGAAGAAAGGTGACGTCAGCGCGCGATGACAGACACCTGGTCCACATGGCGGTGAATGAAAGTACAGCTTCCTCCATACAGTTGTTAGCACTTTGGTCTACTGCTACAAGTGTACTAATGTCGGCTTCGTCAATTCGCCGACGTCTGCTGCACCGTGGACTGCGTGCAAGGATTCCTTTATACAGGATCCCCCTCACGCCAAACCATCGACGGCTGCGTCTACAATGGGCTCATGAGCACAGCCTGGCGGGCTGATTGGCAACAAATTGTCTTTTCTGACGAATCCCGCTTTAATTTGTGGAACTATGATGGCCGTATTCGTGTTAGACGCTATGCCGGTGAACGCTGCCTTCCAGATTACGTTATCGAACGTCATAGTGGCCGAATACCCGGAGTTATGGTCTGGGGTGTGATTTCGTATCATGGACGATCTCAGCTGCTACGAATTGATGTTAATCTGAATAGCAACAGGTACGTCCGTGAAATGCTAGAGTCCGAAGTCGTTCCCTTACTTCAAGGCATCCCTGGAGCTATCTTTCAAAAGGATAATGCATGCCCACATGTCGGAAGGAATGTTCGAGACTTCTTTTCAGCCCAACACATGCAACTTCTTCCTTAGCCTGCTTATTCGCCTGATATGTCGCCTGTTGAGCACGTGTAGAATTTGGTTGGTCGGCGTCTCGCTCGTGATCCGCGTCCTACAGCTTCAAAAGACCAACTTTGGGTGCGCATAAAAACAATATGGAATTATCTTCCACAAGCAGACATTCAACATCTGTGTCACTCCATGCCACGTCGTATAGCAGCACTTATTGCAGCGCGTGGTGGCTGCACCAAATACTGATTTTGGACACTTAATATTGTTTTTTTTTTTTTGCTTTGAAAATTTATTCATTTTTTTCTTTTAATAAAATACTAATACAAGCCGTTTGTGTATTAAATTTCATTTAATTCTGATGACTCCTTCATGGTTTTGCATTTTTTACAAACAGCAGTATATTTTTGATTAAAAAAAGGATTTGATTAATACTACATAGATGGCGCCACGATATGGTCTGTGTTTAGAACATTGAGGATGGAAGTAGTGAAAATTAGGAATCTCTAACTGAAGTGTTTAACCATGGCTGTTTTATATCGCATTAAGTAAAATATTTCACACTCACATTAAAATATATATTATTAAAATATTCGGAATTATATTTAAGAACCATATTACATTAAAATAAAATATACTTTAAAAAAAATTGTATGCAGTGTAACAGCTGAACTCCACTCTTGTTTTGTGGATTGTTGTTTTAGTTGAAATTTGCACATGTGTTTTGATATTTAAATTTAATACAGTGAAACGAAAACTTTCTATTAGGACTTTTTTTTAGTAAAAAACCTAAAGAGGATTCGGAGAAAGGTAACATCTCTAAGAGTGCAACGGATACAGGTGTCACCCCAACAAATCTTCAGAAGGCTATAGAACAGGGACGGCGAACCTTTTTAAGAAGTGGGTCAAATTTTGTTGATTGTTTTTTTAGCACTAGCTGGTGGGTCACTTGAAAATGGGGCAGGGAGCATGGTAAAAACTACTTTTATTGGTTCTCAATTTTTTAATCCCTTAATAAGTTAACGATTCCTTTTTGTTTTACAACTTTTACTTTTGCAAGTGAAGAGCAGTAAATCGATATAAAAGGGGAGAAATCAAGTTATTAAATTTATTTTTCCAAACTATGCCGCTTTGAAATTCAACTACTTCCATTTCTAAATCATGGATACCTAGCCACTTAAATTCGTTTAACTCAATTGTTTTGAATTTCGTTTTGTATGGATATAAAATAAAGTGAAATGTATTTTCCATACTTTTAAATTGATTAAATTTCACCTCAAAGGCTATTTTACTTCCTGTATAGTCATTAAATATTTTTTTATTGCATTTTCTTGAAAGTCAAGCGTATTTTCCATTGTTATTGTGTTTTGAAAATATTTTTGTAATTGAGGAAAGTATATTTAATTTCCGAATCCCTAGTAAAAATGTCAAGTTTCGTCATAAATATCCTAATATTCTCATATAAATCTTAAAACAGCATTATGTATAATCAATAAATTTAAAACATTTTACAAAAATCATTTATGCATTTTTTTTCCATTCTTAAGTTCTTTATTAACACTTGTATTTTCGTCATATTTTTTTAAAGAGGGGTTCGAAAAATAATTAAAATTCTTTATGTATATGATGAAATATGATAAGTTTATCAAAATCAACCCGTGGGTCATTTAAAAAGCCTGCGTGGGTCAGTGTCTCACCCGCGGGTCATAGGTTCGCCATCCCTGCTATAGAACATGAAGATCCTCGTAATAAGACCGGGGTATTCTGTGAATATGATGTAGGGTCCTTTGTAAAAATAAGCGTTGATGACCTAAGAAAAGAAATGTTACTTAGAAACCCATGGGTCCCCCTTCCTTCCTATTGTTTTCCAGTATCAAAAAATCGGAATTTATAGTTCCAAAGGTCTTGGCAGCAAAAATTTTCATGGCTGGTGTATTCTCAAAAATTAGAAGGGGCCCTGTGCAAGGCTTGTGTTTTATTCTCCGCTGAAGAAGTTGGTAAAGAAAGTCTTTAACATCTTGGTGCTTTAGTCAGTAAAGCCTACACTAATTGGAAGAATGCACTTGAGGATTTTTCAAAACATGCAGAAAACAACATACCACAAAAAATGCTGGCAGCAAGCAGAGGATTTTCTATCAGTGGCTGATGGGAAGACCAAGAAAATTATCAACCAACTCTCTACTGAAGGTGCTCTGCAAGTAGCAGAAAATTGAGAAAAATTGCGATCTGTTGTAGAAACCATTATACTTTGTGGGCGACAAGAATTAGCTCTACGAGGGAACCACGATTTTGGTAAAATGGCGAGTGAGTGTTGCAGCAATGCTAATGATAGGAATTTCCGTGCTTTACTGAGATTCAGAGTTTCCTCTGGGGACTCGGTGCTACAAAAATATCTGGAATCGAGATCCCGAAATGCACAATATACAAGTCCATTGATTCAAAATCAATTAATTCAGATTTGTGGAAATATCATCCAATATAAAATTGTTAGGAAAGTGAATGCCGCAAAATGTTTCACAGTGATGGCAGACGAAACGACAGACATTTCACTTCACACATAGAACAAGTTTCAGTATGCTTACGATACGTGGATGAAGAAGAGGGAGGCATTAGGGAAAACTTTTTGGAATTTTTGCGATTGTTGATCTTACTGGTAAAGGCTTAGCCAAACTTATCCTTTCTTCTTTAAAAAGTAATAACATAAATCGTGAATTTTTGGTGGAGCGAGGGTATGATGGTGCTGCTACGATGAGTGGTTATTTGCATGGTGCCCAAGCCTGCATACGAGAAGATCATCCCATGGCACTTAATGTTCACTGTAGTGCTCGATCATTGAACCTTGCCATAAGAAATTCATTTACACCTTTAATTAGGAAATTTTTAGGCACTCTTCAGACAGTTGTAGCTACCTATTGTAGTACAGACCTATCTGTAGTTAGTTTTTTACAATTACTAAAAAAAAGCATTTCTCTTTGAGTCAGATCAATATGACCAGCAGACTGACTAAGCCAACTAGTTTGAATTATAGGAATGGCTTATAAAAACACCAAATAAAAACTGATATGCGTATTAAGTTACTATAAATAATGTATTCAGACTATAATAAATTAAAAGGTGGTCATTTAGTACTGAATATCTGGGCACTTAGCTCATATAAGTCTTTACAGGCGGATTTTGTTTAAAGCCATAAGTTATGGTCTGTTTACCTTTAAATGCCATTTTTACCCAAATTTCAAATTTTACATATTATACTCCGACGCTTTAGATCTACAAATCACTTCAGATTTTATTTCTACGAACATTAGAACTGGAGAAATAAAATTTTTTTAAAGTATTGACATATATATTTGACATGGGGCTTACATTATTTTTAGCTTTTTCCGAAATGCCTTTTCGCTTAGTGCTACTCTTGGCAAAACACAATATCTCAGATTGTATCAATTAAATGCTTTTGAAATTTTTTTATTCTTGTTTTCAAGAATTATAAAGGGGTAGGGGTAGGTTTTAAACAATTATAATTAAGAAATATGCATTAAAAATTGAGCAGGATGTAAACCTAAATATGCTTTGCATGTTGCTCTTTTTTCCTGTTTTTTTTAGTGATGACTGACATTAAAGTCGACAATTAATTGTAATATAACAAAATATTAGCGAATTTGATTCAATACTTGACTAAATGCATTTAGAAACTAATTCCCTTTACTAATTGAAAAAATGTTAACTATTTTTTGAAATATTACGTTTAGCGTAAAGGGTATTTTTGGCTGTTTTTTTACACTTTTACTCCATTAAAAAAATTAATTTTGAACTCAAAATCTTCTGCCATAAAATGTTTTTTCTAGTAAAAATCTATAAAAAATCTTTTAAGTTCTATGATAATTTCAAACTTGGTTCCTAATGTATACAGATACCTAATCGAGTATTCATCTAGCGATATTTTTTATACAATCCAGATCAAAGATCACAGAGGCATTGCTATAAACTCTCTTTCAAAAGATTGGAAGAAAAATTGCAGAAACCTGTATTCAATTTCACGAATAAATAGACGATAAATATATTTCGTCTTATTACTAATCTCTAAACATCTACACCGTATTAATTTAGATATTGACCCATTCTGCAAGGTCTAAGTTATAAGGTAAGGGTTAGTTGCTGCCCACCATGTTCACGTTAATTCTTCCCCAAACCAGATCTCAAAATGCATCTGTGTATTCCCTTTGTGAAGCAGTTACTCACCCATCCAAGGAAGGTTCCCGGAATTCTTCCGCACGGGATACTCGACATCGGACACCTATTTATGAGGTGTAGTAGGTGATTCTCTTCACTACATGCAAGACTGGGGACTTACTTCCGAGAAGGACTTGAATTCATGAGAGCAACCCAGTGTTTCCGAGTGATATGACGCTATCACTCGGTAAATTTGATGTAAATTTGTGAGGCAAGCAACTCCTAGCCCACTTCCAAGGGAATGGTTCAGGTATCAACCATGACAAGGTATGTAGGTTCGCGTCAGTCGAATTATGGTGATCACTGCAATAAGACATACTAGGTGCCTATGTCAAAATTTCATTTGAAGCCTTGCAAGCTTAAGCCCGAGCCAGGCTATAAATGGTAGGACGAGAATAAGGCTATCCGTTCCCAGCTTTAAAGACACCAATTAGGATCCATGTAAGGTTGACCTGAAGGACACTTACCTCCATTCACATGAAGACACGAAAAAAAAAAACTTGCCAGGCCGAGGTTGGCGAGTGATTTCAAAGTTTTGGTTTTAACCCCCCTGTGAAAATGATTCACGTACGAAATTTATCGAGATCTATGCCACATTTTCCTCGGAGCATTCCCTATATCCGTAGCTAGTTGGAGTTTTGGGGCTGATTCTCAAACTAAGACGAAGTTGACCCACCTACCTCTGCTATCTTGTTGTCTATTTTATGTTACATGAATGAGGGTGTCAAAAATTACTAGCACTTTCGCTATCACACATCTTTAGGTTTGCCAATCTGCATTCTGCGCATGCATGCTTAGAGTTGATACTACTGTGGTCGCGTTACCGAAATGTAACCTCAACAGCGTCATTTTTCTTGCTTCTGCTTCAGTGTAAACATGGTCGGTCCACTTGCAGTGTGCACCAAGGAGGAATAAATAGCAGTAATCCTATTTCTATGTTCGAAAGGTGTGCCAGGGGCTGAAATTCATCGGAGGCTTACTTATAAGGAGACAGTGGTTCAGGAAAAAACCACGTAGAAGTGTGTATGAGTGGATCGAGAAGCTTAAAAGAGGCCGGACAAGCGCGATGCACCAAGAAGGAGCAGGACGCTCGTCCACCTCCACTACCGACTAGAAGATTCAGCAAGCTCGAGAAATGGTTCAGGAAAACAAGCGAGTTACCATCGACAAAGCAGCATGTTCTCTGTAGATTGACGAGCAAAGAAGACTGCAGATTAGACGAGCAAAGACGGGTATAAATGGTTGGGCGACCAACCGAAAACCTTCTTCTTGGAGGAAATACGCAAGCTTGTGGATCGCTGGAACAAATGCATCGAAAAGGAACGAGATTATGTAGAAAATGACGAATTTGTTCAACTCTACATTTAAACAAATAAATTGAAAAATTGAAGTACGGATAATTTTTTATTTTACATCGTATATCCCGCCACTGGACATAAAAAACCGGACTTCTCATTACAGTAAAAAAATTTTCATTTACTTTTCACACCCGGCCTTCTTTGATCTCGATTTCACGTTACCAGCAACCCCCAATGTGGGAAACTTGGATACCTACCTGTAAAAATGTGTCGCTTTCCTCATCCACTTCCTCCTCTTCCTCAAGATAAAACGTCCCTTTGAAGGGTGAATCATAGAGTGAATCGTCTTCCTGCTTATGAGTTGGACTTTTCTCTAGAATACTCGTGCCGCTTGAAACTTGCCGTTGCTCCACCATGATGCACGTAGAAGACTGACTTGGGGTGCATCCCATTGCTTTCTATTGCAACAATAACAAATCCTGTTCAATGTTACAAGCTTGATTTCAGTGCATTTTCTGAAACAAAAAATTTCATTTTCAATGACCGTCCATGGAATCACAGAAGTAACAACGAGAGTTTAGCTATAAACGACGACACAGCCTACATACAATGAAAAAAACGTTTAATTAAACACGAATGTGCACTAATGCACTTTCAACACACTTTTAACCCTCCTGGTTGTTCTCTTGACCAGGTACCTCGTCATTAAAAGAAAACTGGACAGATCATGGTAAAAACCATCAAACATTCCATCGTAATCTGCTGACGAGCTATCTCGTCAGTAACGAAATTGGTCGCATCTTGATGGACTAGACATCTCGTCGTAACCACAAGGTGGGTTAACAGAGATTAGTGTTTCTTTGTTGCGGGCGCTGTAAAAAAGGTTGTTATGGTCGATTTAAAACAGACGTCGAGTACGTGCAAAAAATACCTCCGCACCGTTCGGGAATTTGACATATCTTCTGTCGTTCCATCAGTTGATACTGAAGCTTGGTTTGCACTAGAGCAACGAGGATGCACTGCCCTGACCAATCAGCGAAGAGAAAAGGAGGCATTTCTTCTGTTAATCACTGATATTTTCGTCGCTGATTGGCCGGCGTGATCCGTTTCGTATCCGCTTTACTCTAGTGTTAAACAAGCTTGAGGCACACTTAATTAAAGAAGGGTCCGTCGTGCAACCCTTTTAACAATGTGAACGGGATAAAGATATTCCCGAACGATAGGTAGATTTACGATCGGGGTCAGTGGAAAAATTATTAATATTAAAAAATTCTCCTGCTGAAAAAATTTTCAACTTCATCAAGGAAACTTGATGTTAATGATTAATGTTGATGACCAAATTCTGTAATTACTTACGAGTCTGAGTTAATTTTGAAGCAATTTGGCATTTGATTCATTAAAAAACATTTCCTCTCCATGAACTACATGGCGAAACTTGAATGTTTTCAATAATGCTACCTGTGCTCTGTAACCCTCTGAGGGGTTCGCACGCATAAATCCACTCAAGTCTTTCCTACTTGACTTCTAAGCAGTTTTGACTATCTTGACCGATAGAATCTTTCCTAAAGAAAGAAACATTACAGTCATTTCGATTCTTTTCTAATTAAAGGTCTAACAGAATATTTTTGAAGCAATCTATTCTAAGGATAGAACGAATGAAATCTTTCTAAAGAATGCTATTTTAAAGAAAGGACCAATAACATCATTGCAAAGGATTCTTATCAAACCAAAGTACCAGTAAAATCTGTCCAGTATTACTGTTCTAAGGAAAGAACCAATATAATATTTCCAAAGATTCAAGGAAACCATGGTTCTTTCAACCAATAGGTATGGTTATTTGGTCACTCAGTGTATTGTTGGGTAAAAACAACTCAGTCTACACTACTCGGAAATCTAGTGAGGGGTTAAGTGGTTTACTAGTACAGGTTGACCATTGAACAGTGGTCAAAAAGTACCCAAACCTCTCTTTCCTGAAGTCATACAGTTAAACCAAATTTATCATTAGACTTGTAATAGCCTACTATAAATGAATGTACGTTCATTTCCAAAAGTATCAATTTTCATGTTTATTTTGAACGAAGTTAAGTTATTAACCAAGTTAAGTTTCCTGCCCACATTTAGTTTGTTAAAATGGTTTTACATTTGTTTGCAATAGTCTGAAATAAGAAAATCTATTAAAAATATTTCCAAAAAGTAAAAGTTCTAATGAAAAAAAAAAAAAAAACAATCTAGTTAACCTTCAGACGATGAACAAATATTAAAATATGTTTTTTTTTAAATCTTTGTTATGGGGAATGCATAATTTGTTTCATTTAACAATCGGAATCTGAAACCTAGCAACCGATCGCATCTCTCACGCCCCAACTGTGAGTTTGACGTCACACATTTTCTGTCTGGCTTTCTCACTAGTTCGTGTTGCTACAGGTGTGCTATTTTGAAACTAAAGTTTAAGAAAAAGAAATTATAAGCACAAGTAAGTTTTGAACATAGAGATATTTCTCAATAGTTTCCCATTGAGACACTACTGAATCGATTGCTATAAAAATTTACACGTTTAGATATAATATTTTCATTTATATTTATATGTAATAAATAAATAAAATTATAAAATTTTACTTTGAAAAAAATATTATAAAATTTGTTTATAGTTAACCTTTTAAGTGGTTTTGACGAGATATTTCGTCTAACAAGATATGCCCAATTTTGCTAATGGCAAGTTATCTCGTCATCAAAATACTGTCGATTTTACATCATATCTCGTTCGTCAATATTGTGTCAGTTTTTTTTCTAATGATATGATACCTCGTCGAGACAACCAGAAGAGTTGATGTTATAGTAATTTTAATCAGCCAATTATTTTGGAAGTTATAAAGAAAAAACTAAAGCTACACATATTTAATATTAAGAGCTTTGAATTTCAACCACTCCCAATTCGTCATAGCTTAACTAAAACATGAGCTTTTAAATTAATTCGATGCTATTTTGATCTAAAAAAAAAAGAATCTGTAATCAAAAGCGGATGTTACCCTTTTAAAAATTGAGTTGAAACACATTTTAATATTTCGACGGCCCCTTGAGCAAGTAAAATGCACGTCTATTTATAGTAGACATATATTTCAAGTTCTATCTATAACACATTCGGTTTGACTATACGCGACTCCAGGGACAAATATAAAAAAATATGTTCGAATATTTTTTGACAGGTCGTATAAAATGATTTATAAAGCTTTACAAATTTAATTAAAAGCTTCTGATACGTCATTTTCTGAGTTATAGCGAACTAAGGAATGTTTTCAATAAAATCAAGATATCAAAATAGACAAGGAAAAATACAATTAAGTCTCTTATTTCAGTATATTTTAATATGTAAAAGTAGATTAAGGATTTGAAAAGAAAGATAAATCTATTAATTATATAAAACGCAGCTGAATGCAATATTTAATAAAATAGTTAAGTGATAGTTAGGAACGAAATCACGCAATATGCTTTAAACAAAAATATATAAACCACGAAAAACGCCAATTGAACATATAAACATAAATAATGTTTTTATGTTAGGAAGTTTAAGATTTCTTAGGGAATAGGAAAACTTTAACCCTATCATCAGTAACCCTATCACAGAGTTTTCCGAGTAAGGTAGTATTACTTTTACCCCACAACACTTAACGACTAAATAACTACATCTATTAGTTGTAATAATCCATGCATTCTTGCAACATTTAGATGATTCTATCCTTTCCTTAGAATAGAATACTTTGGAATGATTATATTGATCATTTCATAAAAATGGAATCCTTTGGAAATATTCTATCACTCATTTCCTCAGAATAAAATAATTTTAAAAGATTAAATGGCTTACATCTCTTTACAACAGATCGACCTATAGGATCCATTGGTGAGATTCTATTGGTCAAGAATGTTGTATAGTACAGTAATACCCCGACTTACACGGACCCGGAGTTACGCGGTTCTTCATTTTTCGTTTGGCAACACTGTTACCCGCTATCTTCATTTTTTTTTGTCGTGATACGCATTGGAAGCGTTTCGCGTGAAATCTGCTTGCACGATTACTGTTCTACGATCGATGGAAGCTGTACCTCGACGTTAGCGTGTTTCGTCAGTCCCACCTATAGCGTAACTTCGGGGTATTACTGTATTGGTTTTACCCCGCAATATACTCAATTACCACATCTGTTGATTTTAAGAATACATGGATTCTTACAATATTTAAAAAAATTCTATAGGTTCTTTCCTTGAGAAATAGGGCTTTTAGAATCTTTCTATTACCCATTCTCTGTAGAATAGAATTCTTTGAAAATAGTCTAGTGTATTTTTAAAATTATAATCATTTAGAAAAATTCTATTGGTAATTTCGTTAGAATAAAATCCGTTATAAAGATTCGATTGCCTATTTCCTTATATAATAGAATCCTTGGAAAAGATTCTCTTGGTTAGATAAGAAGGTCAAAATTGGTTGATGTCATGAAGAAAGACAGTTGCAAGACGGGTTGCAAGGTGGTATGAAAGGTTCTTTAAGAAATAAAAACTACTAAAATATAAAATTCTTAAGGAAAAAAAAAAGTCTAGTACAAAAATAGTAAGATCAATTTTGTCTAATAACAATAAATGTACTTAAAAATGAGCGCAATTAACTTAAAATTATATACTTTTGAAATTTATCACAATATTTCTTAAGACGATTCTTATTCCAACTGACAATGGTTGTATTTTTAAAATTTTTAATTGTGAACACAAAAGATCCGCTCTCCTTTAACAGCTGCGGATACAAAAGTTTCTTCAAAGGAAATTCTTCCAATCTCTAATATTATAAAAGGAAGTGTTTGTCTGGTTTTTTCGAGGCCGCAAAATCCTGACGATTCTATAGCACTTACAGCAATGGGATTTGACACACAGGTAGTCCAAATTATTTGCAATTTTTGGGCCGCGGCGAATTTTAAAATTCAATCTGGAAGATTTTAAAATGAATTTAATAGTATTCTCTTCATCGGTTTTTCAACGCGTTTCTTCCGGAGAAAGAAGAAACACCCGAATCTGGACTTTTTCTACTAACGTGACCTTGACGTCAGGCTTTGGAACCATTCAAAGTTATTTTCATACGACAGAACGCGGAGAAAACTGTTTTTTTTTTCCGTTTCCGCTTTGATTTTGAGCGAAAGAATGATTTTCCATTCAGACTATAAATTTTTTAAATGGAGTCTTAGTTCTTTTTTCTATCTTCTAGATCAGGGATGGCCCGCGGGTCAGACACTGACCCACGCGTCGATTTTTTATAAACTTATCAACATAGTTTCATTACACAAATAAAGAATTTTAATTATTTTTCGAACCCCTCTTTTAAAAAATATGAATAAAATACAAATGTTAATAAAGAACTTAAAAATTTAAAAAAAAATGCATAAACGATTTTTGTAAAATGTTTTAGATTTATTGATTATACATAATGCTGTTTTAAAATTTATATGAGAATATTAGGATATTTATGACGAAACTTGACAGCTTTACTAGGGATTTGGAAATGAAAATCATGAAATATTTTCCTCTATTACAAAAACGTTTTCAAAACACAATAACAGTGGAAAATACGCTTTACGTTGAAGAAAATGCCATCAAAAAATATTTAATGATTATACAGGAAACAAAACAAATCTTCGAGGAGAGATTTAATCAATTTAAAAGTATGGAAAACACATTTCACTTTATTTTATATTCATACAAAAAAAATAATTAAAACAATGGAGTTAAACGAAATTAAGTGGCTAGGTATCCATGATTTAAAAATTGAATTTGAATTAAAAGTTGAATTTTAAAGCAGCATAGTTTGGAAAAATAAATTTGATAACTTGATTTCTGAAGTAGAAGGGAACATGTTTGAAATTAGGGCAAATTATAATGATTCCACACTAAAATTTGAAATTATATTATATTAAATGTATGGGATTCTTTACCGAATAATTTTATATCAACGAAGAAACTCGCTAATGCTCTTTTAAAGTTGTTTGCATCCACATACTCATGTGAAAAATTGTTGAATGAATTCCTTGTTCATTAAAAACTCATTGCAAGGGGGTTGGGCATGATCTCTCCACTCTTATATCGATTTTTCTCTTCACTTGCAAAAGTAAGAGTTGTAAAACAAAGAGGAATCGTTAACTTTTTAAAGGATTAAAAAATTGAGAACCAAAAAAAAAAGTAGTTTTTTTACCATGCTTCCTTTCCCCTTTCCAAGTGACCCACGAGCTAGTACTAAAAAAATAATGAACAAAATTTGACCAACTTCTTAAAAAGGTTCGCCGTTCCTGTCCTAGACCGTTAAAGACAGAGTAAAAATTTCAACGGTTTTTAAATCTGCTGAAAATTTCAGTTCAGATACCTAAAAATATGATTTTCTTTAAATAAATAATTTTTAAATTGAATATATCTTCAACGGATTTGAAATCTGCGGAATACCTTACATCACGATACCTTACATCAGACGATAAATCTTTTAACTGGAGTTACAGTTCTTTTTTCTATCTTCTACACCAGGAATAGAAACCAGTTTGCTTCGCAAACCAACACCACGGACACGGGCAAAACCGGGCTAGCCACGCAGTGGCTAGTTCTATATACACATTAAAAAAACTCCGAATGAATTGTATCGTAACATTTTTTCAGATTGTGTCATTACTAGAGCAACTTTTTGCAACAAATGCAACTTTTTTTCACATGTTCTTCGCTGCATGTAAAGTACTAAAACAAAAATTCCACCTTCATGGGATGTATTGTAAGTAAGATGTGTTATAACTGCAACATAAATGCAACTTTCTGCATAAATGCAACTTTTTTAATAAATACAACCATTTGCAACTTTTTAAAATTTAGCTTAAAATTAACTAATATAAAATTATTTTTCATTTCTTGCCCTCATAATCACCCCTTTTATCGTGTGTCTGATCTTGCGAACTCCAAAGTATTGTGAATCAAACAAGTTCATGGAAAGAAGGAGTGCGTCCTAACAGACGAAAGTGAAACAAATGGCAAAAAGTACTTTAACACATTGGTTGGCATTCTTGATTTGATAATCCAGAGGAAACTTGCCTAATCAACTGCAGAGTTTGCGATGTGAGTGTAGATTATCATTATGTAGTTCGCTTTGTAAGTGTTCTAAAATCTCTGAATATCGAGCGAAAGGATTTTGCGCTTCTGCATATTATATGACTGCGGCTGGAAACACACTCAAAGTGATTTATCCGCGATTGCTCGAAGTAACTTGCGTGGCACACTTGTTTCACAACTACAGAAAAAGTCAGTGGATTTTGCACAAATCTTTACAGCCTCATTGCTTGTGCTAAGGCAGCCACAGTACAAAACAAGCTTTGAAAAACCGCTTTTCAGACTATAGGCCGAGAGCCTGAGCCAGTTCTCACACCCTGGGCTACGTGTCTTCTGACAGCATTGTACTACACCAAACACCTTCCCACTATAAAGGACATTGCGAGCGCTTTCAGTGACGACGGCTTTTTAGTGCGTCGCGTAATAAAAGCAGTGTGACTCAGAGTTTGCCAAATAGTTTGCTGAAAAACAAAAGCGGCTACGAGTGTCTGATTCGTCTCGTAAAAAAATTGGAATTGAAAGCGTACGACATCAAGACAAACGTATAAAGATATCAGATCAATGGATTTTAAAAAGATCCTTGTAACCTTAAAGTGTATCTTAAAAAACGATTGGAAAATAATAATGACCTGAAAGTTATTGCTACACTTTCCCTATATGATTCCACCCCCTCCCTGCGTCCGTATTTGATACTGAAACAATGTCAGGCAACATCAGTCTCTGTTGATCGCGGATTTTCAATATTAAAGAAATTATCGGCCAACATCGGCCATTCAACGACATCAACGTTCTTCTGTATTTAATGATGTATTATAATACTGTTGTACACACAACTAAATTTGTCAATAAAGATTTTCATTTTTTCAATTTTTACGAATAATTTATTTAGATTTTAGTGTATCAAAAATAAATGCAACTTTATTTCCATAAACGCAACTTTATTTCCATAAATGCAACTTTAGGAATAAATACAACTTTTCCCATTTTACTTCCTTTCAAGTTAAGTGATTCTCGATTTATATGAAATTTGGGCTTATATCAATTGTATGAAGTTTATGAACTTATGAAAACAAATTTCTGTTCATTATATTGTAATTATAATCATTATACTCTCTTTCCCGTCATTTTTTGATGCTTTAACGCTATCTAAAAATTGATGGTTATATAATTTTTCACTTATATTTATTTTTCTATAAATGTATCATTGTGGAAGTGTATACATATAAAGTTGCATCATAAATGTAAACTTTAATTTCAAATAACTAATCAGTAATTTCCTTAGAATAGAATTCTGGGGAAGGATTTTTTTAATTGACATTTTCTCAGAATAGAATCATTTGCAGTCATCCTATAGATCCCCTATACTTAGAATATGATCCTTTGAAAAAAATATATTGGTACTTTCCTCAGAATAGAATCCTTTGGAAAGATTAGATATTATTATTTGTCAAGAAAATTAAAACTAGCCAGAAGTCATCAGGGAAGACCACAGGCTACAAAGTAGAATTATGACCCCCCTCAGAGGGTTAAGTTAGGGAAATTAAAAATCTTATACTTTTGCCGAAGTTCAATTGAACATTTTTATCATTTGTCCTTTCTTAGCTTGTTGTGTGTTGAATTTTAGATAAATGAAATGTTTGCGATTTTTATAGTACTCTCCATTTTCGAGGAGCTTTATTTGTGAAACATATTTTAGGAACCAGTTACAATTATCTGGAGGAATGTGGTTGAATGACATAATTCCACCTTGCAACCTCCCGTCTACCCTGTACGCGAGTTTTATTTACAGGTTTTAATATTCTTGACAAATAGAATTTCTTAAAAGGATTTTATTCTGAGGAAAGGGACCAATAAACTTTTATAAAGAATTCTATTCTAAGGAAAGTGCCAATAGAATATTTCCGAATAATTCTATTCCAAAGAAAAAGAACCAGTAGAATATTTGACAATGATTCTATTCTAAGAAAAGAAACAATATAATTTTTCTAAAGGTTGTGTGAAAGAATTATAATGGATTCTTTCAATCAATAGACGTGGTTTTTTAGTCATTATGTATGTCGTGGGGTAAAAGCAATACTATACTACTCTGAAATATCGTGACGCTTAGAGGTAAATGTATTAAATTTATATTTATTATAAAAATCATGATCTCATCAAAATGTGAAGATTCATTGAGTTAAATTCCTTTTCATGCTTATGGCTAATATCAAAGCCAACAGTAACGCAATCTAACATTTACAGCTGTCTTAAACTGCATCATTTCGTCTATTTTCAGATATCTATATACCTTCGGAGGCGATAGTTTAAAATTACCACGGAATTTAGATTTTTTATACATTTCTACTGGTAAAAGCATATAGAGCAGAAAAAAATACGTTTAAAATTTATTTTTTATAAAATTGAATAAAATAATGTTAAAAAAAACCCAGCCAAAAATAACATTTACGCAAAACGTTACATTTTAAAAAATAGTTCAAATTTTTCCAGTTTGTGTAAAGTGAATTATCTTCTAAAAACATTGAGAGAGAGAGAGAGAGAGAGAGAGAGAGAGAGATTTGCGCATTGAGGTACAATCCTTACTAACTTGTAAACCTGAATAGTTTTTGCATTTTGCTTTTTTATCATGTTTTTTGTTTTTGTTTTCAGAGATGACTGTTGTCTATAACCAATTTAAATATTACATATTGCTCAATTTTTTAAAATGTATATTTCATAAAAATAATAGTCCGAAACCTGCTTTAGAATCATCAGAACAAAAATCGAGAACGCGAGTTGAGAAAAAGCTAAAAACAATAAACCCCCACATCAAATATAGATGCCAACACATTTAAACAATTTTGTATCTTCAGTTTTAATGGTTGTAGAGAAAAATACGAAGTGATTTGATCTTAAGAGTTATAGTATAATTATATGTGAAATGAGAAAAATGTGAAATTTAGGGGAAAGTGATGTTTTAAAGGATACTTTAAGTTATTTACATAGATGCCATTTTAATTTTATTGGTAACAGTTCATATATACTCTATAACAAAAAAAAATCGACGCACCAAGAAGGAGTTGTAAGATTGCGATAAAAATTGGTGGATGTGAAGAACATACATAGAAAAACAAATGATTAAAATTTCAGAACCGTTGAATGATTTATTTCAGAGTATGACCGTTACAAAAGGGAGGAAGTCAATAAGGCGTTGGTCCATCTCTGGCCTGGATGCAAGCTGTCACCCGGTGTGGTATAGACTGAAAAATTTCCCGGATGGTGTCCTGCGGAATTTCTTGCCAAATTGTCTCCAACTGCAAACGCCTTCCCATAACGTCACAAATGTGCTCTATGGAAGAGAGATCAGGAGACCTAGCTGTCCAAGGAAGTGTTGGGTAAGCTTGAAAACAATTCATAGCAACATGAGCCGTGTGCTGCCGGGCATTATCTTGTTGTAAGTCCGTGGAGTCGCATAAGGAACGATTACGCAACCGGTCGTAGATTGTCTTCTACGTACCTCTGTGCTATAAGCGTGCCAAAAATGCCAAAGGGCTATCAAAAGAGATGGCACCCCAGACCATATGGGGCGTGCGATATTAAGGGCAGGATCCCCACGCTACCCTGGACGTCTCCGAAAATATATGGCCCAATTGTAAAGGGTGGTAAAGAGACCCCAAATAAACATTTTTTTGTCGAAGAATGTGTGTCTGGAAATGCCATGTTTAGGTGCTAGAAGGCGCTGTTTAGGTCAGCCAATAACATCGTTTCTGGGGCGTGAGGTGTCATTCTTCGCTCGGATTTTCAACCGAATTCGCGTACGATACATTTGCCGATATTGGCAATTTTTATGATGGCGAGGGGAGTTTTTTTATGACGAGATATCTCGTCTATCGATTTCTGGTCAGGTTTACTCTCAGCGAAATACCTCATCCGTCAAGGTCTGGTTATTGCCGATACAACTACCAGGAGGGCTAAACTATGAGTGCTTTGCAAAATTTGAGGTGTGTCGTGAAAGTTTGTTTTGCATTACGATCGCGTGATAACTTTTTATCAGACGGAATTAATTTCATTTACGTGTATATAAACTCAGATGCAGCTTTGATCTATGCATTATTTCGTGACAACGCTTTTGGAGCACTTCTTACCTTGCCAAGGAAGAAATTATTAGAAAACCGCTTTTCTAAACTCAAAACTATTACAAAAAATTGGTATTGTTATCACGAACACTTCTGCAAATCCAAGTGTAACAGCCCGAAAGTGAATTTTTTTTTGTTGCAGCAAACATCATCGGAACGTTTTATTTATCATACAAAAATCCGATTAAATTAATTCCGATTCCTTAAGTAAATAAAAAAACTGCTTATCCTGACATAAAGTACCTACCACACCAGCTATATCATCAATTTTGAAATGAAATGGAAAAATACCGATCAAAGGATTCAATGAATGAATGAAGGGATAAGGTAATATTTCTATTCATTTTTCAACTCTCTGTGAAATTGAAACGCATAGTTCCACCTTGTAACCTGCAGTCATACCTCATCCCAATTTTTACCTTCTTGACCAAAGGAATCTTTCCAATGTGTTCTATTACAAAGAAATAAGCATCGAAATCTTTCCAATGGATTCTATTATAAATAAAAGGAGAGTAAATTTTTCCAAAGGCTTATATTAAAAGAAAAGGATCAATAGAATATTTAAAAATGATTCTAATGTTAGAAAATGACCAATATAATATTTCAGAAAGATTCAATTCCACAGAGTTTGCCGATAGAAATATTCCAAAGATAACTGTTCCAAGGAAAGGAACGATGAAATATTCTATCGCTCCTTTCCTTGGAATAGAATCCCTTATAATAAAATATTTCCAAGTATTCCTTAAAATATTTTAAAACTAAAAAGAAAAGTGATATATTATTTTAAAGCTTGAAAATTCTAAATGAATTTTGAGAAATCAGCCATTAACGAACATTCAGCTGAAATATTTTCATTTTCAAAATAGTAGAAAACTACAAGGAAAAGTAGTAATTTTGAATTTTGAAAACTAATTAAAAAACAGTACTATTTTCAAATTGATATTTTGAGGATTTTATCCTAAGAGAGGCACCTTAAAAATAATCTTCAAAAACTTAAAATGTTAATTTGGATAAAGAAGAAATAGTCAAAAGATCGCACATGAAAAATAAAATTACATTTACCGTCATCACTCTACTGTTTGCACATTCAAATTCACAGAAAGTCTAAATTATATATTCCATCTGAGTCGGACCAAAAAGTAAAGTAGGGTAGGTGAAGCACAGAGTTCCACGTTTTTATTTTCAGTTGTGGCATCAAGATATGCATCTATATGAAGCAAACAAAGCCCTTAAAAGGATCTTTGATCTCTTACATACATGTTAAATATCATTAAAATTAAAAAGAGTAACATTTATTTCCAGCATTATTGTTATTGGTAGTGATGTACATTGTAACTGTGCCCCACTGTCGGGGTACAGTGTTACATACTGTAACGTTATAGTAGTAACGTATGACATAAAGAATGAGATTTTACGAAAATTCATTTGAATTGAAATATTCAGATATCTAATGATTCCTTAACCAGGCTTAAAATAAAATACCCCATTTGAATAGCTTTCGTATGATTGAACAGCTTTAATGTAAAGGAAACTATAGAGAATAAATAGTAAAATTTTGTAACAATCTTTTGTTATGACCTACACAGTTGGAGGAAACAAAACATTAGCAATGATTGTAGCCTACAGTTACAGAGTAGATGATAAAATAAGATTAAAAAAATCGTAAACTTTTTTAAATTTTGATAGAAAGTTAAATCCACGAGGAAAATCAGCATTTTTGCAAAATTTATAAGATGGAAATATTCTTTTGACGTACAACACTTCAAAATCAACATTGTTCTGATTCGCGACTTCCCCAATAGAGTGAATTTTATGTTCTTAAAGAGCTTATGTTCTTAAGAATTTTATCTCCTTCAACTATAACATAATCACCATTGTTAATTATTAAGGGATCAGAATCTGCAGCAATATCTGATTGCAATTCTGAAAAACAGATGTTATCACCATTACTATCAGCATAGGATGGCGAATCTTCAGCTTTTGTTGATAATATCTAGGTAGGCATATGCTTTTCAGGTTCACTTTGTTCTTGGGAATTTCGTTTTTTTTTTAGGATTTGGTGTCGTATCCATCTGTAATCATATTTTTAACTGGCGTATCCCTCGATCCGACATTTCACCCCTCGTCTATTTTTTGCAGTTTTTCAGGAGAGGGGCTTTAGGGAAAGACCTTTCTTCCTGCGGAGACATAGTTATATTAGCTTGTGAATGTTTGGAATGAATTAACAAAAAAAAAAAAACTGCTAATAATGTTTTAGAAAGATTGTAAACATCACTGAAAAGAAGTGCAAAACTATATGGAGAAAAAGCTTTTGGAAAAATTAACCAATTTATTTATGTCATTCATATTTGTATTAAAAATCTTTGAATGAAAAATGCAAAGCCATAAGAGTAATAAAATTTACATTATGAAACACATGCTTGTTTGTATTGTTTTAATTGAACAAATTATGTGTGTAACAGTGTACCCCATTTCATTCTGTAACACTGTACCCCATATGACATAACTTGTAAAAAATTTATATGACTACATAATATGAATTTAGATCATCCATTTTAACTCAACAGAACCTAAACATAATTAGCTTTACTACTAAAATATTATTCATTTGAAAATAAACACCACTCATCAATAAAGAGAATTTAATTACAAACACAAAATTTTACTTTTAGCATGCAAAAATAAAGATTTGCTTACAGAAATATAACTAATGATGCAAATTCTTCCAAAACACATGGTCATCTGGAAAATAAGATGGCTAACAAGACTGTAAACAAATTGGAACTAATGTTGCTACCACTTTAAAATGAAATTCACTGTAACACTGTGTCCCACCTTCCACTACTTGAAAACTACTAGGCTTGGACATATAAGGTCTTTTAAAAGTCTAGTGATTGCATTTAGCTACAATAACATGAGTGAGTTGGGTTCAATGGAAAACAAAGTGCTTTTATCCTCCTAAGTTTCTATACCAAAATATTAAATTTGGTTTGATATAAAATACCCAATGTGGAATACGGAACACAAATTTAAACCATTGCATGAAAACTCTAAGTACTACTAACATGGTTGCGTTTGATCCGGTTGAAAATCAAGTACGTTTGGTCCTTCAATGTCTCCATACTAAAATGTCAAATTTGGTTTAACTTAAATGTTAAATGCAGATACGGAACAAAAATTTAAACTATCACATATAAAAACAAAACAGTACTAACATGGGTGCGTTTGGTGCAGTTAAAAACAAGGTGCTTTTGGTTGTCATACTAAAACTGTTAAATTTGGTGTGACTTAAACTGTTTGATGTGGATACGGAACAAAACTTTATACAATCAAATAAAAAAAACAAAATGCATTTACCTGAGTATCACCTATATTAATTCCACATTCACAGAAAGTGTAAAATATATATTGCACAGAAATCGGTGAAGAATAGATGTGGACTTTTGAAAAGCCTAGTAATTCAACGCTCGTTTTGTATGAGTGCATACAGTCCAGGAGAAAACGAAATGCATTTTGTCATCCGATGTCTTCATACCAAAGAGACACGCATAAGGCAGACGGTTTTCAAAACTGATTGGGATTAAATGTTCCCTATTGTTGGATTCTCGAGGTATATGTTATTCATAAATCGATCGTTGTCCATACTACGAGTTTTACCATAGAAACGTGCGTGGCAGGTGTATAAGGTGCACGAATAAACAATCGGGCTGCAAACTGCGTGAAACACAGGCAACTTTTCTGAGAAAATGAAGCGCAGCAACAAAAATGGAGCGGCTTTCAAAAAGCAAATGGATATGTCACACGACATCCTGTTTTCCCCTAACCTACGTAAACTAGTTTGTGCCACAATCATGATTGGTAGTCTATTGCGTTCTAAAAATAAATGTCGTCAATAAGTGAATATCTTGTCTTTCATTTGTATATGTTTTGACCCTCGATCTTTTGACTTGTTAAATTTAAATGCTTATGGAATGCGGGGAAAACAGATCAGGTATTGAATGAGTTTATTTACAGTTGGAGAACAGCATTAATTTCCTAAACGATGAGATTATGAAATGTACGCTGCGCTGCTTATAGTCTAACTAGCTTGGGTCCAGTCGTGATAGTCAGTTTAGAGCTTTCGGGAAAAAAAGGACGTCTTTAGAGTATATAAGTAAATATCTTATCTTTCATTTGTTTGTATAGTATGACTTGACCCTCGATATTTGAACTTATCAGTAAAAAAAAATATGGAATGCGGTAAAGAGATCTGCTAGTACATGAATTTATTTACATTTGGGGAACATAGCATTACTTTCCATTAGCGATGCGTTTTTTAAAAGTTGTATGCTGTGCTTCTCTTAGTATAACTATTTTGAGTCCAATCATGATTGACAGTCTATTGCTTTAAAAAAAAATAAATTACGTCAATACGGGACTTGAGAGAATATCGTATCTTTCATTATATATATAACCAACCTGCGTAAACTAGTTTGTGACCACAATCGTAATTGGCAGTCTATTGCTTTCTAAAAATAAATATCGTCAATAAGTGAATATCTTATCTTTCATTTGTGTTTTGACCCTCGACTCATTAATTTAAAGGCTTATGGAATGTAGAATCAGATCTGGTTGTGAATGAATTTATTTACCTTTGGGAACATAGCATTAATTTACACAACGAAGAGAGTTTAAAAAGCTGTACGTTGCGCAATTTTTAGTCTAACTAGTTTGTATCCAATCACGATTAACAGTCTATTCTTTCTAAAAATAAACGAAGCTACTAGGGAATTTAAGTGAAAATAATATCTTCCATTCGTTTGAATAATATAGTCTGCTCCTCGACCCTTGGATTTGTCAATCAAAATGTTTATGACATACAGAAAACAAGTCTGCTAGTGAATGAATTTATTTACATTTAAAGAACATAACATTAATTTCCATAGCGATTATATTATTCAATGTACGCTATGCTGCTGTCAGTCTAACTAGTTTGTGTCCTATCATCATTGACAGTCTATTGGTTTCTAAAAGTAAATTATGTCAATTAGTTGGTTGGTTGTTTTGGGGATTTTATTGCGCAAGGAAACGTCAATAGGGGACTTAAGTAAAGATCTTATCTTCCATTTGTTCTTATTATATGGTTAGACTTGACCTTATTAGTAAAAATGCTTTGGAATGCGGAAAACAGATCTGGTATTGAATGGATTTTTTTACATTTTTGAAAAAGAGATAATTTTTAGCATTTTAATATCGCGGTCAGAACTACAGTCATGTGTTTAAAAAGGAAATTCAAATAACTTTTCTGATTGTTGATTAATTTCGGCATTAAAAATGCAGCAGTTGTAAATATTAAGGTTTTTTTACCCGAAACAAATCACTGTCTGTAGGTAGGTAGTTAAATAACTTCTCACTTGGATCAACACGTGTTATTGTCGACAGACCGCGCTGAATCATCCCCAAGTGAACCACGCCAACGTGAAGACATTTGAGACCATGACAGATTTAACGTGCACCATGTACTCGACAATCTTTTGCTGGACCCAGTCTCAAACTCGCAACCCACCTAGTTGCCAATCCGATGCTTTTCCAACTGGGATACTGTGGACCTCAACTCTCACAGTGGATTCGGTAAGTAGGTATGGTATTTTTAATTAACGTCACACTGGAGCAACACAACGGGCTATTGGCGACGATCCGGGACAACACCGCGTAATTTTGAACCACGGTCAGATGACGACATAGTGGATTCGGATCGATGTAAACGTACACATAATGATTTTGCGAGAATTCTGTTTCAATGTCTGTAGGGCGTAAATGGGGCGAACATTATCTCTAATAGGTTTAGTGAAACTTTCAATATTGCACTTAAATAACACATACGCAACATATATTTCAGCTTCCAAAGTCCCATAAAATGAATTTCACTGGACCTGTGGAGTTCTTTTTCACTCTCATGCGTAGTAGCCATAAAATAACTTCCTCATTTATGGGACCAGCTCTCAACGATAATGGGCTGTGGAGTGGGTTATCCGGTTAAAGTTTCAGAAGCGACAATTTGGGGATGGGAAATAGTTCGTCAATGAGTGATCAGAGAGGGATGTTTAGAAATGTCCAGGCTGATACAGAGGGTAGATTGGTTTTTATGGTGCAAGGGTAATATTTGGCCCTGCTGCGCTAGACACAAGAATTCAACAGCAAGTAAGACGCACACAATGCGAGTTTTAATAACAGATGAGAGAAATACATCCAGGGAGGAATGCATATGACAGAGAAATCAAAATTAGATTAAGTAAAAAAAATAAAGCTGAATTTTAAATCAAAAGCATGAATTTAAGTTATTGTCTACATTTTTACCATAATACATAATGGTTCTTGGTCTGTTTTTGTTAAGACTATTAAATTGATCTGGTTATATCTGGGGATCTGCGTTACAGTTGAGGTTTCTTTGCAACGAAGAGGTTTGCTAATTTTGACAAAGCATTCTTAGAGTTCTAAAATTCCTTGTTCTTTTTGTTTTGTGTCTGGCTCAGCTTGACCACTATTGGACCTTGCGCCATAAAACCCAAAGCAAACAACCAACCTTGTTCTCGTATTTTGAGATGTTCATGTTTTCCATCTTTTCAGGCTCACGAGAGGCTTCTGTCAAGGTAAACTAGGTGACTGTCTTTGTGACGGAACGTGCTTCCGTTACGTCCTGGACTTAGCTGCATTTGGCTTGTTTTCCGAATACGATTTCACCATATTCCCAATAGAAATTTCGAAATGACATATGGTAGCTAATTTATCAATGCCATTAGAACAAATTCCAAATGTGGCCCAAAACGACGATAAACTATATTTTAATGAAACCACGATCTATATAAATTTTGCTACCAAATAGATTGTTTAAATTTCTTTTTAGGAAGTTGATTTTTAGTAAGTTCAATTTAATACATAATATGGCTTCAATGAAATGTTTTGTTTTATTTCTCTTATCAAACGGTATGTGTATGAGACGTTTTTCTTGCATTTTTTGGATCGAATTTACCGTTGGTTAAAGCAGAAATTCATTAACTGACATTTTTTCGGAGACACTAAATACTTTTATCATGACGAGGAATGCATTTTCATATTGTAACCTGTTAAAAATATATATAGCTAAAATAATATCTCTAAAAGATGTTTAGCACGATTAAAATGCCTTATAATCATTAATATTTAAACCAAAATCTATCTTAAAGTCTTTGAACAGCTTAACATAAAAAATTTCGTTTCTTCAGTTGACGATTTTCTGCCCTCCAACGCAAGGTTATGTATTTTGTCTCTGTATTTAATTGTATATTTTTCTGTAGAGAAACTACAATTGAATACAGTATGCGTTTATGAGATGCATGATTATTTTTGTTGTATAAAAAAAATTGCAACACAGTTACACAGATAAAATTTATTTCATGGTGTGTTGTAAAGTAACATTTAAACTGACAAGTATTTATTTCCAAACATAGCAATGATGGAACACATAATACAGAAAAGAATTAGATGTTAGTGTATCATAAGCACACGAAGACATGAAGTACAAACACAACACACAACGCCACGTAGGGCTACGAATGAATATTGGTTTCTGAACAGTCTGGGAACAAGGAATTAATATTAGCAGGAAAAGACTTTTATCGAAAGAACATACATATTGCCAAAGACGTGCATGAACGACCGCATAGCCTGTGAGTTTTTTCGGGAAAATTCATCGAAAGATGTGAAGATTCAATTGGATACGTTTATAGCCAAATGCTTTTTTAGGGTTTCATTCGATGTGTGTAGCGCTCGCATTCAACACTGAAAAAAAGATTGCTTTGAAAAACCAATCACTTATAATTTTGGGTAAAATTCTAGCTAACGGTGCGGCCGTGGCGTGGTTTCAATTTTTTGTCGCCAAGCCAAGGTAATACTTAGCACACAGAGGACATATAAAAGTAGAGTGAGCAATAACCTTTTTATGCGTCCAGGATCATGTGATCGAAACTAGTTGTAACGTGACCCTCAGACGACTTCGTTTGCTGGTAGGAAACGAACATTCATCATTTGATTGGTCCACGGGACGGGAGATGACCATCCATTCATGGATTCATCATTTGATTGGTCTGTGCAACATGGTAGTAGATTTTAACGATTTCTCTACTTTAGTCGACCCCCTATAGAAATGCGCATATATCTATCCTGTCATAAGATGTTACATCGCCAAACGAGGCAATAAAATGCCGAATAGGCTTAACAATTAAATTTTTCACAGAATAGTCACGTGAGTTCTAATCGACATGTTGGTCATACTTTTTGAAGCTTTTCTCAATAAGTCTCAGTCTACTTATACTTCACGTCTATAGGTTAGCATTGTTGATAAGAAGCCAACTTGGTGGGCTTTGGCGACCGCACCAGTAACTAGGATCGAGCCATAATTTTGCTATAATTCTAATCGAACAAAAATGGAGAAGATAGAATCGTCGTTTTCCATTTTACTACTTATGTCAATCGACAGAAATATTAGAAAAATTATGTCTTATCTATAGACTCTTCAGTAAATGATTGTCCACAATTGAGTAACGCAGCGTCTCTGCATGTTTAGGGGACGAAACGAAGCCAAGTAGCCTTCAAATCCCATTGCATTTGCTGCAGAGAATATAAATTTTGATCTTCGGCTGATGGCGAAGAATACAGGGTTAAAGAATACTCAATTTTTTTGGAACATAAAAGTGAAAAAGCCGTTGATGATTTCTTCAAAACGAAAGCTTGGAAAGTATAGATTTCCGTTTTAGAAATTTGATTCGGGAAAATAAACACGGAGTTATAATGTAAGGTAGCTATACGAAACCCCTGACTAAAGAAGGGCCTAAGACGGACGACATAAATCCATTGAAAGTAGTCTCACGAAAGACCTCAAAAATGTCTACAAACATATAGAAAGGAAGAATAATCACTAGTAAGCAGAGAGAAAGATCTGATTCTCATCCGATCTTTGCCGAATACGTCCTAACTTACATTACTTTACATATTAGATTAAAATCAAATGTGAAAACTTCCCCAAATAACAACAAACGCTGAATGTTTGTAGGGGAAGGAAGCGAGCTGTCCCTTTCTTCTCCAGTTCCAGTTAAAAACTATGATAAAAAATGTTCAATTTTCACATGTTGTGATTCCAATACATTGTTTAGAAAATTCTATCATACGAGGTCTGATCAAAATTTCATTTATAGATTTCCATTTATATTGCTTCAATTGGTTGCAATCCGGAGTCAGACCACTTTGGACATTATACATGCTTGCTAAACAGTACAGTTTTTCTTTTAGTCTAGTTTAGTGCTAGTCCTGCAACACTGAATTGATTGAAATATGCATGCGTACAGACAAGGTTTCTATTCAGAAACAGAGCACACATGTGCATATCGTAGGTTTTGTCGCATACTGCTCCAATGTGTGGCTAGGCTAATAGCTGCACAATTATTCTAATTTCTGCTTATGGCTGGAATGGTTGTTGCACAAGACATGCTGAAATATGCCAAGGTTGCCGATTTAATGAAAAGAATCATGATCGGCGATGGATTCTAGTCTTCAATCATATCATTAGAAAACGCCAGATGTTTCTTTTAATCCAAAGACACGTCAATCGCAAGCTCTTGTTAATAGCTCTTTCGACCACCAGTTCACCAATGACTGCGCTCCATAGTGACAAACTGACAACAAGGAATATTAGTTTACTGTTATCCCCCTTCCACGTGAAGAAATCACATCTCACACAGAGTAGCAACTGCAAGATCACTCGTCATAAATCTACGACTCATGCATATCATCTCACCTCAATGTTTAGCCAAATATGGAGATAAATGGTTCGACAGTCCTATTTATGAGACGTTCCATGTAACTTTTAGCCGATTCTTAGGCTGAAGATGGACATACAGTTCACCAATTAGTACGCTCCATACTGACCACAAGGAATATTGCTTTACTGTTATCCATCGCCCACGAGAAGAAACCACACCTCACAGAGAGTAGCGACTGTAAGATCCCTCGTCATAAATCTGCGACTCATCACAATGTTTTAGCCAAATATGGCGACACACAGATTCGGCCGTCCTACTTTTGAAATGTTTCATGCGACTTTTGGTCGATAATTAGGCTGAAGACGGCATTCAAAGAGCGATATTTCTTCAGAACGTATGAGAAATCGAGAAACTTGACGAAGCACCTGATGTTTATACAAATCGACATTGAAAAAAAGCTTTCTGTTGAAGAACCTTTAGGAAAAGTGCTCGATACAGAAATAGAAATGGTTCTTCGTCGTATACATCACCATTGTTCCAGAATTTGTTTCTGCAAAATACGGCTCTTCACAGGTTTGGCTGTCCAACTTCAGACATAACTCCATGTGACCTTTTGTAAATTCTCAGCCTCTAGGTAATATTAAAAGGGCAAGATTTAAAAAGAAATGAAGACAAAGGCGACTAAGCACCTGATGAAGATCCGAAAAAGTGACTTCTAAAAAAGCTTCCAGCTGTAGAAGCACTGAGAGAAGTATGTCGACTCAGAAAAGTTCTATTCTTTCACTCACCCGCATCACACATCATCCAAAACCTTTTGGAAAATACGACTAGACACAGATTTGGAAGTTCTACTCCTCAGACTAATGCCACACGACTTTGGGCAATTCTCAGCTTCAAGACGACACAAAGAGCAAGATTTTAAAAGAAATGAAAAAAAAAAAAAAAAGGACGAGGCACACACTATAAATAGAGATCACAAAAGTAACATGGAAAAACTTCCAGCTAAAATCCACGGTGAGAATTGTTTTCATTCAGAAAAATCTGTTTTTAAGTGAGCTAAATCTAAACTACACATGTAAAGTAACTTTACTTTTCCTAGCCATGTTTGCATACTTTGTGTAGCGTCTCACTTTTTTTATCTTTATATTAAATATTCCCACTTAAAAATTTATCCCTATTAAAGTTAATTTTTGTACATATTTTTATTCTTCACGAGACATTTTTACTACATTCTAAGAAACCTTGTGCCTAATTTATACGTATTTGAGGAATCGTTTCTATTTCTGCTTAGACTTTCCCTGAGGGCTTAGCTCTTGACTTCTTACCTTTCATGGCGCTTAGCGTTTTGTTATTATTGCTGAAGTTCAACATACTATATAATAATTCTAAATTTAAAAAAGATAAATTGGCCGAGTTGGAGAAGTTTTTTCTATGGATATATATTTTATTCCTTATGATTTTTAACCTTTCTAAGCTCTGAAATTAACTATAAAATGTATGCAAACTAACCTGGTAACCTATATTCCAGCTCGTGATCATCCCCATGAAAACGTACCTATATTGGCAATACAAGCTAACTAGGTAACCTACTTGCCACTCGACTTAATCGTTTCCATGAAAAAAAGTGCCTATATTGGTAATACAAATTAAGACGGTAACTCTCTTTCCTTAAAAAGGTACATTTAGGCTAAATCGAAGCGAATGATTTTTATTTCGCCATAACTCTTTGATCAGACCTCGTGGAAATTTTATAATGCCGATTTTTTCAATATTCCCACCAGGAAGATCGCAAGGGAAAACGCGCTTCCATGTTAAGTTTAGCTTGAACGCTTCCTCTGCAATGGATCCAATCAGAAATATAAAGTTAACTATGAAGGTGACACGAACAGGGAAACGTGCGGCAATGAAATAAAGTGCATTGAGAAACATGTGCAACCTCCCGCATTTTGCAACCATGTAGCAACACCGAGCATGGAGAAGAACTATAATAAAAGCATTTCTTAAATACGTTGATTAGTCACGAAAATCAATTAAAAAATTGTCTGTTTTCTTCCACTTACTAAAACATGCATCCACTGTTCTGATTGGTCAGACCTTCAGATTGAGGCATGTAAATAAAAAAGGTTCAAAGTGCCGAATGTCAGAAAGGTTGTGTAGTTTTCGAATTTTGAAAGTTAAGTAGTTTGCTGAATTTTCGTCGCACTGGAGCAACACGAAAAGCTATTGGCGACAGTACGGGATCAATCCCGATAGGAAAGATCCCGTAATATTTTAATATGCAATGTCAATGGGTTATATTTTTGGCACTTAACCTTTTATTTGTTTACAAACCTCTTTTGGTAAAGTATTGTGAGAGCTGGAGGGGGCAGAGAATTTGCTCAGATCATTTAGAGTTTGACTGATCAGTCGTTCTAAAGTTCTCGAGAAACTTTCAATTCAGTGTTTAGACCTTTCTTTTGATCAGACTAATGTGTACGAGCAATTAATCGAATTTTAAACAGACCTCGCAACAACAATAAGTAACTTGTTTCCTCTCTTCGGTACTAAGACGTTGATTACTTAGTCTATCTATAAGAAAGAATAAGTACGCGTTTTAACTAAACCGGTTTGAACCAATTACTTTTACTTCTGAATAGGGACTTTTATATTCCTTTTTGAGGTTTTCATTTGTATACATTTATGATTGAAAGTATATATCTATCTTAAAAAAGCGAACAGTACCTTTAGTTTATGGAACTTCTCACTCGACCAAGTATGAATTAAGAGTACACAATAAAAATACACATTGAGTTAAAATGACATATTAGAATTCAAAGTTAGATTATACAGTGACATGGTGTATGAAATATACGAAATCTAGTTTAGATACACATTTAAATGGGACACTATTACCTAGATTTCTAAATAAACTGTTATTTTATCATGAGGCACAAAGAAATCAGAGAAAATTGATGCACACACAGACACAAATATCAGTTCACTTCAATAAAGGAATATTACAACAAAATGATTTTTCTTGTAAATGATTAAATACTAAGTTAAACAAAGAAATAAAATATAAATAGAGATGTAGAAAATGCTAAGATGTGTTAAATGACGATGCAAATAAAAGTTACATGTATTTCAAAATTTATAACAAACAATATTGTATCGAAACATTCTATTAAGGTAACTATATTTAAGAATTAAGTGTTAGGGTTTAAAATAACTTTTAAAGTATAATTATTATTTGTTTTTTACTCATTCAAGCTTTTCTTCAGAAGTAGTGATCTAGGTTCTTAAGAACGCAATGTATCTATTATAGAAACTGGAATTAAATAGAAAATTATTTGTATAAATACTTTTGGAAAGAAAAGAGATAGAGATAATCACATTTCTTTTCATTTTGGGCTTTAGTTTCAATCAATACGAATTAAAAATTCACTGTGCCTAAAAAAAAGATGAATATATTCGATTTTCTACAGAACGAAAATATAGCTTAGGCTTATTTGTTATTATTTAAAAGAACGAAACGCGATTGAATTAAACGATTTTATCTAATTGTCTTCTGAGAAATATGTGTCCTTTTACATTATGGAGCACTCAATTGAATAGACATAAACAAGCCAAGTTGGTTTCAGTTCTGATGGAATCAAGAAAAGTTATTTCCAGATTGAAAATTTGCGATGGCATCTCATTTAATTTTTCATTAGCGTTCGTTATACTTTAAAAATGATAATCCACCCTAACCGCTAGATTTTTTTTGGACAAATGCTGTTTCTGCAAATGCGACACAGTTCTTGTCTGATAGACGGGTTAGTTAACCATTGTAATTCATACCAGCTCGAGCGAGAGGTTTCTCAACCAATTCACAAATTCCCGAACAGGTATATGGAAAATGGCACTAGTCCTCTTGTAGAGGGCACAAACATATCCCATAAAGAAACAACAATATTAATTAGTCCTGTACACTGTCTTTTGTTTAGAGTTTGAATCGGAAGTGACAGTTTTTCCGCACTTCACAAACTGATATGGAGGATTGGAAAGCTATTGTGAAGAAGAGCAATGCAAGATGACCATGATGTTGGTTGCTGTGTTGTGGATTGTCAAAGGGATAAAAGCCCATACACATCTGATGACTATTGCTTGAAGCCAAAAAATCCTTGTCTGTCCCTCTCTTCTCTCCCTCTCTCTCTTTCTTTTCCAAAATTTTTGCTGGATGATCCAAACAGTTATTTGCCAAAAAGAGATTGCTGAAAGTAATAAAAAACAACAAGTTGTACATATGAAAACTGTAAGTCACTGTCCCAATTCAATACAAACAATTGGTGGTTCAAACATGGTGTATATATGAAAACTTTAAGTCATTGGCACAATTCAACACGAAAAATTGGTTCAGTTTTGAATTTTTTCAAGTCACAAAGTCCAATGATAAGTCGATGCTTTCAAACAAAACAATTTAATGAGGAAAAGATTACATGGAACACATTAACAGGATGATAGCAAATTTACAACATTGTTTTAGTTTTACGCAACTAAGGGCAATCTAATATTTTATTCAAACCTCCTGGTGGTTGTCTCGACGAGACATTTTGTCATTCATTAGATTAGGTCAAAACTGATAATATCTTGATGGACGAGATATCTCATCATTAGAGGAAAACTGACAAGATCTTGATCGAATCATCATGAATGAGTCGGCAATACCTAGACGAGATATCTCGTCAAAACACTTGGTGAGTTAAAATCAATCCATAAGGAACCATAATTGAGAGAATGCTTTACAGTAGGTTAGGTGAGGCAGGTAACTTGCACTGACAGTTGACTAGTGAAAAATATGGCTGCCAAAGTATGTTACATTACCATAACGCAGTGGTCCCCATACTTTTCTGTCGAAGTAGGTAGGTATTTTAATCCGTGTCGCACTGGAACAACACAACGCTCTTTTAGCGACGGTCCGGGATCAAACACGAGGATAGCATCACGTAGTTTTTAACACCTGAGCTCAACCCCTCTCCAAACTTCCACACCACGCCAACATGAGGTCATGACAGATTTAACGTGCACTAACCCCTGTGTACACGACGGTTTTAGGTTGGACAGAGTTGCAAAGTGGTAACCCCCCCGATTGCTGTTTCTTTGTTTTTTTTTTCAACTGGGCCCTCAAGTCTTTTAAATAACTAAATACTAGAATCTCCTACTAATTGTTTTAGATTCTAAAAGTCACATTTTAAAGCATAAGGTAATGGGTTTATATTTTGCTTTGAAGTTCTTTATTTTAGCGAGTGAAATGATGCTTGTTTTTCGCGAACCCCTGGTGATCCGCAAACCACACTTTGGGAACCACTGCCATAACGATATCATTCAATCCGCCCTCTGTCGTAAAGAACACAAACGGTTCACAAGATGTCGCTAATATTTCAACTATCGCGCTTACAGATGTGAATCGTACCATAGTTATGCAACTATACATAGAACTCGCAACCCTTCTATTGCTAATTCGTTAATATTACAACCAGGCCACCGTGACTTCTGATATGTTTGGTATACTTACTAGTTTAAAACAGTTCAAATGAGTTTAATATTAGTTTCATTTGTAATTTTAAAATTTCTATTAGAAGGTTAATCAAAATTTTAAGCATGGTTTGAAAGGGCATAAAACAGGCTAGCAAAACCCCTAAAAATCCACAGTTATAAACGCTTGGCTTCAACTCATTAAATGCTTTTCATTATTATAATTAACTATGATTAAAACAAAATATCAGGGAGTGGTCAAACAACACTGGAAATACCAGCAAACTTCGATTAAAAATGAATTAAAATAATGAATGAGTAGTTTAAGGTAGTTTATGAAAACTGATCAAGACATGATCAGTTCTTATAAACTACATTTCTAATGACGATGTACAGGGGTTGGACAAAAATATGGAAACACCTCGTGAAATGCTTACTTGACAAGAAATGTTTATTTTAGTGAAATGTGTAGGTGGCGCTGGTGTTTTAGCCTACTGACGCCACCTATGCAACGTCGAAAATACGCTGCGCAGGTCAGTCGTTGTCGGGGCACTGTTCTGTGAAGTTGTAATTGCATCACGTCAGAGCTAACAGACTTCGAACGTTGACAAATTGTTGGAGCTCATCTGGTGGGTGCTTCCGTAAGGAAGGTAGCCGAAGTGTTTAGTGTTTCAAGAGGTACTGTATCTAAGATTTATTCCGCATATTTGAAAAACATCATCCGCTAAATCACAGCGCGGACGAAAGTGTGTGTTGAGAGATTGCGACAGACGATCATTAAGGAGGATTGTGAATAAAAATAAGAAGACCAAAGCTGTGAAAGTTACTGCTGAAATGAATGTTGTGCTCACAAACCCTGTGAATACCAAAACAATAAGAAGGGAGCTCCATAAGCAGGGTATTTATGACCGAGCTGCAATTCAAAAACCATTCATCAGTGATGCTAATACCTGTAACAGGAAAAAGTGGTGTTTAAGTCATAAAGCTTGAACTATGGAACAATGGAAGACAGTACTTTGGTCGGATAAGTCTTATTTCCCACTTCTGGCCCAGTTTACGTCAGGCGAACGCCAGCCCAAGCCTATAATACAGACTGCTTGTTGCCAAGAGAAACATAGCGGGGGTTCTGTGATGGTTTGGGCAGCCATATCGTGGTTTTTCTGTGGACCTCATGATTACTCTGCAAGGGCAAATTAAGGCCAAGGATTATGTGAACATTTTGGACGATCAAGTAAATCCCATGGTATAAACTTTATTCCCAAATGGCGATGGTGTCTTCCAAGACGACAAAGCCCCTGTTCACACAGCTCACATCGTCCAGGACTGGTTTTCTGAGCACTAGTATGATTTGTCACAACTCCCCTGGCCACCACAGTCACCAGACCTCAATATTATCGAATCTTTGTGGTCTACATTAGTGAGGAAAGTGCGTGATCGTTATCCACCGCCACCATTGTTATCAGAACCTGCCACAGTTTTGTAGGAAGAATAGTACAAGATTCCCTTGGCAAGCATACAGGAATTGTATTTATCCATTCCGAGAAGACTGCAAGCTGTTTTGAATGCCAACGGTTTTCCTACACAATATTAAGCAAGATTACATGTTTTTTAGGTGTTTCCATTAGGTGTTTAGGTGTTCAACCCCTGTATCTCGTCCATGAAGATCTAATCAGTTTCGCTAATGATGAGATACATCATCAAAACAACCACCAGGAGAGTAACATTCTAAAGAGATCGAAAAACCGTACTTGCTAGCGAAACTAAAGTACTCAAGCCCTCATTTATTTACCTCAACTATTTCATTACTTAACGGTGTCAAATTTAAAGCAAATCTACGATATACTAATTGGTGTTTCCAAATGGGTGTAAACTATCATTCTATTGCTTCGGTGGTTTGCCAATACTTAAGGGTGTTACATAAAAGGCTGTGAAATTCTTACCACTCCAGATCCTTTTCGAACTTAAAACACTTAACCAAGGATTAAATATTTCTTTCTTAATTCTCCGAGTGGTTTCGACAAGATATCTCGACCATCAAGATCTGATCAATTTTGCTCATGACGCGATATCTCGTCATCAAGATATTGCTGATTGTTTGATGATGACTAGATCAAGATCCAGTCAGTTTTTTTCTAATGACGAGATATCTCGTCCTTCAAGACTAGACAGCGAAACTAATGTAGAGTACCTCAAGTTACATTTACTATCGATTATTTCAGTACTGATTAGTGTCAAATTATCAGAAAATCTATCAAATACTAATTGATGTTTTGCAAATGGGTATTGACTATTACTCTATTCTGGGTTGTGGAATTACTTTGGGGTGCTATATAAAAGACTTTGGAATTCTTACCATTCCAAATCCTATTTAAACTTAAAACCATTACCAGAATTAAGTGTTTCTTCCTTGTGGATAGATTGTGTGTGTGAAAAGTTTTAAATTCCTCTCACACACAAAAGTCATGTAGTTTGTGTGCCCGTTTCTAAGACGTGTCTGAGCAGTCTGGTGCAGACTTGAACATTTAATTCTCCGTGGTTCTGACGAAGTATCTCGTATATCAAGATTTGACCAATTTTGAAAGATACTTGATCGAGACAACCACCATGAGGGTTAAGTCAAATATCTGAGGATCATCAAAAGAAGCCCCACGAGACAGCACAACTTATGTTGAGTACCTCAAGTTGCATTTCCACCATCGGTTATTTTATTACTGATTAGTGTCAAATTATCAGAAAATCTACCAAATACTAATTGATGCTATGCGAATGGGCATTGTCTGCTCCATTCGTTGGTGTTGAATTACTTTAGGGTGTTACATTAAAAGCTTTGGAATTCTTACCACTCCAGATCCTATTTGTTGTAATAGACTGGACGCTGATCCTGCCGGACTGGGGCCTCGGCTGTTGCAGGTGGCTGGAACTCCACTACTAGCGTAAAGAGCTGCAGCTGAGTATCTCCGCATATTCGAGCGACCAGAAGTCAGAAAGTCCATCCCTACATTAGGTGTGGTCACTTGAGGCGATGGGCTTATCTACAACAAAAAATATCGATCAATATATCACTGTTCCAAAAGAACAAGTGAAAAATATGGGTGCTTTGAGTTAAATGCGTCAATTGTGTTTGAGAGGATTTTATCCGTCCAATGGAACAAGCACAGAACTGTAGTAACACTCAACTACATTACATACGTACAATATATCACATTGTCCTTTAGAGAGGGAGAACAAGTGCAAAATATGGTTATTTTGAGTTAAATGCGGCAATTGTGTTTGCAGTAACACTCAACTCCTCTATATACGTACATACCACCAAGGAAGACGCCGTGTTTGTCCTTTCGAGAGAAATTTAGTTTGATGAGCACACTTGGGAGTAGAAATTTTAAAGAGAAAAATACACACACTCTATAACAAAAAAAATCGACGCACCAAGAAGGAATCATCCGATTGCTTTGAAATTTCGTATGCAAAAATGTTTTGACCAAATATGTAAATGATTAAAATTTGGTGTCCAATGAATGAATAGTGCGATCTCCAGCGCGTCGGAACTGTGCATCCGGCAGATGTATATAAGGAGTTGTTCTTGAACTGTTGTTAAAAATTTCTGCTGCATTGCGATTTAGAATACCTTTCAACGACTGAAAAAATGCCTCGCCGCAGGATTCGAGCTCATTACGAGCAACTTTCAGAGTTTGAAAGAGGTCGTATCATTGGATTGAAAGAGGCAGGTTGGGCAAATCGGAGAATCGCTCGTCATGTGAGTCGAAGCGATGCGGCGATTAGAAGATGCTGGCAAGAGTGGGTGGACAATGGCAGATTTCAGAGTCATGATGGAAGCGGTCGACATAGGGCCACAACAGATTGCGAGGACAGAGTGATTGTCAGATCAGCTGTCACAGCGCCTGATTCATCGCTATCAACCATCAGTCGTGCGACTTACACATGAGTGTCCACCTTGATCATTCACAGACGGCTGAGAGAGCGAAATCAACGCTCGTTCCGACCGTTACGCCACCTGCCACTCACACCTGCACACTGTCGAGCCAGATTACAGTGGTGCTTGGCTCGATAAGGCTGGAATGATGCTGACTGGGTACGTATAGTCTTTAGCGACGAATCCCGCTTCCAACTGTGTCCTGACGATCATCGAAGACGTGTCTGGAGACGCCCAGGGCAACGTGCCGATCCTGCTTTCACTATTGCACGCCACACGCGCCCTCAACAAGGAGTTATGCTCTGGGGTGCCATTTCCCTTGATAGCCGGACCCCTTTGGTCGTCATTAGAGGTATACTTACTGCACAGCGGTACGTTGACGACATTCTGAGACCTGTTTTGCTACCGTTCCTTTCGCAGTACCCTGGGCTTATTTTTCAGCAAGGCAATGCCAGACCACATACGGCACGTGTTGCTATGAACTGTCTTCAAGCTTGTCAAACACTTCCTTGGCCAGCCAGATCACCAGATCTCTCTCCCATCGAGCAAGTCTGGGATATGATGGGAAGGGGACTGCATCCGGTAGGGAATGTTGATGACGTAGTCCGACAATTGGAGCAAATTTGGCAAGAAATACCACAGGAGACCATCCGGGAGCTTTATCGGTCTATGCCACACCTTATTGAGCTCGTTACTGTAACTCTGAAATAAATCATTCAATTGTTCTGAAATTTTAATAATTTTTTATTCTGTACATAATTTTCCTATCCACCAATTTTTGTATCCATCGGACAACTCCTTCTTGGTGCGTCGATTTTTTGTTATAGAGTGTATAATAATTTAAAAGTCCAGAACATAAAAAGCATCGACGATTATCTTCACTGTTTCGATTTTAGAAGCTTCCAATTCTTCACCGTGAGTTGCTAAGAAATCCAGCAGTTTAGAAATCTGGCTTCGACAACGTCTATGGTGGAGTGAATAGTATTTTTTTTATTTATTTTATATGTGCAATCGACAATTTTAGACACAAGACCAACACGGATAAGCAAACAATGCAGTATTGCTATTTTGATATCTGTATACTTTGGGTATTCGAGTATTTCGAACGAATACTTTGGTATTCGAATACTTAAGATGAATACTTAAGTATCCAAGAACTTTGGTATTCAAATACGTAAAATATTTTTATTTCCGAGTACTTTGGATTCGAATACAACGCGAAAGAATATGATGCAACGAATACTTTTAAGTATCGAGTATACAGGTTGATTGGATAAATACTACTGTATTTGAATCCGCGAAAATGAATCGAATACAACGAATACTTTTTAGAGATAAGATATCGATGTTTTATAAAACATCGATTTATTTACCATTGATTTATTGCAGCCGATGTTTGTTTCCTGACAATCCCTGCTAGGTGCAACTTTTTTTTTCTCTCAGATTGTACTTTCATGAAAGTATGAAAACACAAAAGGTGTAGAGTATGATTATTTCACGAAATTTTGAACCAATTTGCAAAAGCATGAGGGCTGAATTTGTCTCCCAAACCAAAAGTACAATCTTCAGATTTACACTTTAAAGTTACACCGATTCAGAAATCAGCTGACCCACGTTCGACTGCCTCCTGCCGAGAGCCGCACAAAACAATCTTTTCAGCTTTGTGAGGTATTTAGAACCTGAAATTATACTTTCTTGAAAGTATGGTAGGTAGGTATTTTAATTAACGTCTCACTGGAGGATCACAACGGGCTATTGGTGACGGTCCGGGATCAAACTCGAAAGAAATTATTCGAGGACAACACCAAGTAATTTTTAACGACGGTCAGATGACGAGATCTCACCTGAGTTGGCATCCAACTCTCTAAAGTTCCACACCACGCCATCGTGAGTATATTTGAGGTCACAGCAGATTCAACGTGCACCAGGCCCCTTTGTACACGAAGGTCTTTGATTTTATGATCGTATGGAAAAATACATATAGTATGATTATTCGGTGAACTTTTGAATCAATGTTTTGCTAAAGCATGAGGGCTGAATTGCCCTCCCAACTCCGAAGTGTAATTCTTTTTGCAGATTTACCATACCTTCTGAGTCGAGAACTGAAATCGGACATCTTGTGGACATACACTGGAATGCCTTCTCATCTGCACTCCAGCTGGAGTATAAGATCCATCGGGACTGGAAGGAGCAATCAGGATTCGAGGAGGCTGAATGGTATTGTCTGAATGGCGTCTTCCAGGCAGAGTGGCTTGCACACGGAGCAGGTTTGAATCTGGAGATGAAGCCTCTGTAAGAAGAGTAACATAGCTAATCATGTTCTACAGTACCCTGACTGGTTTCGAGGTCAAACCGGTAGGGTAGGGTAGGAATATGCGCTAAAGAGACTAAAGAGCGGTCGAAACCTCCTGTGCACCTTAAAGTTTCAATCTGGAAAATCACACATCGTGCTTGGCTATTCAATTTACATGAACTATTCAATGGATATCACGGCTTGTATGAGTTTTCCCTTTTAAAACAAATTCATTTTAAATGCTTAAATTTAGCAAATAAGGATTTTTTTTGAGAATGGAACCCATTATTTCTTCAGTACTTAATTTTGATGGTCCTCATGGTAGCTATATTTTGCAGTAGCTGTATGACCTGCAAATACCGAGACTTAACATGAGGAAATATCTTGTTTGAATAGGTGCAAAGGAAGCTTTAAATCGCCCAGGAATATTTTAGTATTGAAAATACTTCAAGAGGTTGGAGCTAGTATTTAGAGAAATCTAGGCTATTAGAATTTAGCACTAAAAGGAGACTAAAAAAGGGGCATTTTTCTCGTGCGGAAGCAATCTTGCATGTATGCGTCCCTGGTTTAAAATAAAAGAGATGCTATTTACTAATTCTTTGACCATGATGCGGATGCATTAGCGACTAAGTTAAAAAACAGGAATCCAAAGTGAAATGTGCAAGAAAAAAAGGAAGTGAAATCGAAAAGAGACAATATAGAGAGAACTGTTATCACTGGTTGATATCAGAAAAGAGGTAGATTAAGGGACACGGTTGAAATTGTAAGCCGCTTGCTCAATTTCCTGGTGCGTGCATTAAAAGGACTCATTCCAAAGGATAATAGTGTCGCATGAAGCTCTCCCAGTGCTGGTGGCATCAAACTGAAATGGTGACGGAACTCAAGTTTCCTACTAAGCCAGGAAATATAAAAACGTATGGTGAACTGGTATAAAAAACGCATTCCAAAGGATAGTAGTGTCGCATGAAGATTTTCCAGTGCTGGTGGAGTTAAATTGAAATGGTGACGGAACTGAAGTTTCCTTCTACTAAGCCAGGAAATCTAAAAGCGTATGGTGAGAAAAAGGTTCTTGGATGCTTTCTAGCTCTACTTTTCCTGCATTCTACCGTTATTAAACGACAACAAATGTACCTGATCCACCGTTTGCTCCTGATGAGCGACGAGCAACATCATCTACGGATATGGATTGTCGTCTGGACTCCAAACGCAAGGTAGGTGGCCTATGAGGGTAGCTCGCTGACTGTTCTGATGCTGAGAAAGTTGTTGGAATACTGCACGGAAAACAAAGACACATTCATTTAAACATATTTACAAGAATCAGGAGCAGAAAGAGAATGGTAATTGGGAGTGTATCTTCTTCACAGCGATACTCACCACAGCTGGAGTTATTTTTTGTAATGGGAAGCATTTTCACATCTGTAATGAATATTCATTATCTCTGTTCAGAGGGGCCCACATACATGAACCTTTCATTCTGCATTTTTTAAACTCAACTTGGGGCAAAATTCTTTATAATCGCTCTTTATATAACATTTTACTGACACATTAATTAAACGTCACAAATGTGAACCCGTTGTTACATTAAAGAATTTTGCCCGTTTTTTAAACAGTATTTTCATAGAAAATTGCCAATATCCATTCTACAAAATATTGATGGCAGTATATTTAGTAATTTTTGTGTAAAAAGTTTTTATACCATGAAAAATATTTTTCAATGCTTTAATTATTTCATTGACAGGACATTGGCACTTTTTCTATTTTACTTTCATTACCTTGAAGTGATTTGTTGACCTAACTCAAAATCAGCGAAATTGGACCTTTTTCTACCAAGGTATAGAATTAATGTGACAATATATGTGAATCCGTGATTATAATTGTCCTTATTCAAAGAAAAACTTACTTAATTTTATATTTTGGAGGATCAGATGTAGTAAGAGAATGGTAGTTCTGAATGTATCTTCTTCAGGATGTGCTACTCACTTCAATTAGAGTAATTTTCTGCAATGTGAAACATTTTTCATATCTGTAATGAGTACTTATAACCTCTTTTCCACATACGTGGACCTTTGGTTTTGCCTTTTTAAAACTCAACTAAGGCTCAAATTCTTTATTGTAACCATGGATTCATATTTGTGATGTATAATTAATGAGTCAATACGTGAAACCATGGTTACAATAAAGAATTTTGCAATCGGTTCAAAGACTAACTTATTTAAGTATATTTAGAAATATCACATAGTAGTAAACTACTAGCAATTTAGAATGTCTTTTTCCACGGTGCTACTCACTGTGCAATTGGAGCAATTTTTGTAATGGGAAACATTTTGATATCTGTAATGGATATACATAAATTCTTTGTTCCGTGGTCCACAAAACGTGTACCTTTGGTTTTGGCTCTATGTAAACCCAACTAAGTACACGATCCTTTACGGAAACCACGGATTCGCATTTGATGATATTTAACTCTGTATTTGTTTAGAGAAAAAGTCCAATATCCACATTTTATAAATTACATATAATATTCGATTCAGTAGTTCTTATTTTTGAAGTTTTTAATACAGTGGGGGTATAAAAAATACTTTTTAATGCTTTGACTATTTAATAATGAATTAACACATTGACATTTTCCCCATTATAACTTTCATTACCTTGAAGTGATTTGTAGACGTAACTCAAAATCAACAAATTTAGACACTGGCGCTTTTTCTACTAAGCACAGAATTAATACGTCAATCCGTGGTTATAACAAAGAACTTTGAATATGATGGAGTACGAGAAAGGTAATCGTGAATGTATCCTTTTCATGGTGCTACTCTCCACTGGTGGAATTATTTTTATTTTGAGAAGCATTTTCATATGTATAAATAAATATTCATAAATTCTTTGTTCCGTGGGCTGACATACGTGTACATTTGGTTTTGTCTGTTTGAAATCCAAATCAGGGCAAAATGTTTTATGATAACAACGGATTCACATTTGTGATGTTCAATTAATGTGTCAATACGTGAATCCGTGGTTACGATAATGAATTTTGTCCTGATTTCAAAGAAAAACTTATTTGAACGTATTTCGAAGGACAAGATGTAGTAAGAGAATGGTAGTTATGAAGGTATTTTCTTCTACTCACACACACACACCTCAGTTGGAGCGACTTTCTCTAAGGAAGCATTTTATTATCAGTAATGAATATTCATAACCTCTGTGTTACGTATACTACATATACAACCTTTGTTCTCGCCTTTGTAAAACACAATTAAAGGCAAATGTCATTAACGACCACGAATTCACATTTGTGATATTGAATTAATGTGTCAATATGTGAATTTGTGGTTATGATATAGAATTTTGTCCTCATTTCAAAGACAAACTTTTAAAAGCATATTTGGAAAAACCACATGTTGTAAAAAGAACGGTAATTTTGAATGTATCTCCTTCAATGTCGTTTTTAATGAATCACTTCCTTATTACGGTTTTGGTGTGTATTTTGCTCGAAGGTGTTAAACGGTTGGATTTTGAACTTTCTTGCAGGATCCCTAACCACTATCCCTTGAATAGTATAATATATTTTGAAGCCAATCTGCCTACTGGTTATTGCTACACAGCGCTCTGAATAGGATAAGTTAATTACGATCACAGAGTATTAGTGGAATTAAATTCCAAATTTGAAGTACCTGAAGTTTCTCCAGTGGAAGTTCAGTCGACCATCCATTCTCAATGAGCAACATTACGTCGAGTATGAACCCTTTAGATCTCGATTTCTGTACGTCGCCGTCTAATGCCGATAAACATCTCGAATATTTAATAACATTAACGTACTATTAAAATATATGCTCCAATTAAATGCTCCAAAAAACAGCTTAAAAGCGTGTTCAACGACGATAACCACTCATTAGCAAATCAGACCTAAAATGAGAGTACAGAGACATTGATATTAATATTTGGATTTAAACCCTTTTGAGGTGGTTTTCTCGAGAAGGAATATCGCCATCGGCAAAACTGATTAGATATCGATGGACGAGATATCTCGTCATTAGAAGAAAAACCAATTATTTGAAGAAAACTGACCCGATCTTGATCTCGTCGTCATAAGAAAATAGGCGATATCGTAAAATATAAATTAAAAGTATCATTAAAAACGTATTCAATGGTGATAACCTTTCATTTGCAAATGAGACCTAAAAAGCAAGTAGAGATGTCAATATAAATATTTGACTCTTAAGTAGGGTTACCACACGTCCCGGTTTAAAAGGCCCGTCATTGAGGTGATTGGTCAAACGTTGCCAAAATGGCGATAAACTACATTTTAAGGCAACCCCGCTATGCATCACTCGAGAGCATTCGGACAGCCGAACCAAAATTATCTCAGATCATCTGGTGAGTTAATGCATACTGAAAATCCTTCTGATGGAATTATTAAGATCTTAAAGCCGATGTCTGAAAAATAATATGATCATCGATAGATTTGTAACAGTAAATTGAATTTAAAACAACTTTGTTTAAACGTATAAAGAAGCAGCTCAAATCACGAATTATATTTGCTGAGCTGTATAAAGTTAAATTATCAGATTATGGCATTTGAGAATGAAATAGCTTACATTTCTGTCGACGATAGTTTCTCTAACTTGAGCTTGTTTCTCTGATTCCGGGCAACATGATCCAACATTTCTCTGAGTAGTTCTACAAGACTTGTAAACTGTAAAAATGTGTAAGTTTAATATGCAACAGGGAGTAATTTAATTAGTAGTACATTCTCCAACTTTCCTTTGCTGACCTTTTAATTTATGAAATATTTAAGAAATAAATATTACTAATATATAAATCAGAACAAAAAAGGGATAAGATTTAAGATTAGTCATGAAATTGCAATATCACTTGTTCGGAAAAACAATGATATAAGTGCAAAATACGGGTGTTTTGAGTTAAATGCATCACTTGTGGTAAGTGTATCGCTGCCATGATTCGTCTTTTCAATTGGACAAGAACAGAGCTGTAATACTCAACTTCACTGCATAGCATTGCGTGATTGTTCAAATTTAAACTGTTTTTCATCATCTTGTTAGAGGAACGACGCAGTGACTAGAGTTTGATGCGGGTGGTAAGCTGTTCAGTGTAACAACGACGCAAGTGCTCTTTAGAACGATTATATATGAAATTGTGCGTTGAATTTGACTGGAATAACGCCGAATGTGTGTATAGTGTAATTGTTAATTTATAACCTCTGTCCGTTTCATGACATGTTTATAACCGAAGGAATGACAATTCCATTGTGCGACCTCCTTCGTCAAGCAAAGTGCGGACTAAAACCTCGTTTGTCAGGTAAAGTGCGAACTGAAACCACCTTCTTCAGGCAAAGTTCGAACCAAAAGCTCCTTCGTCAGGAAAAGAGCGAACTGAAACCTCATTCGTCAGACAAAGTGCTAACCAAAACGTCCTTCGTCAGGCAAAGTGTGAACTGAAACTTTTGCACCACGCATCTACGCACACACATGTGTGAACTTATTTAACTCCCAAAACTTTGAAAGGAGCTAACGCGCAATCATATTCTTGTTGCTTTAACTGCCTACTATTGTTTCGTAAAATATGTCCTAAATGTTAATTAAAAGTAATTTGTTTTTAATAGCAGGGCTATTATGTTGGTATCGACAAGGTTCGCAAATACGTTTTAAAAACAACATACATAAATTTAATAAAAATGTTTTGCATAGCAAATGAATATAGTGTTCAATATTTCATTCCAAAGGAGAATAATGACGCAATTGTATAATTGGGATGGTTTTTCAAAGAACAGATGCAAGAAAGGCATAATTTAAAATTAATATAAATATAGTATTGACTACACTATCATGACCATCAAAGTTTATCACATAGGGCTGCACAAGTTTCTTATGCTAGACATACAAATAAGTAAGCAATGGTCAACGAATTAGAAAAACACGTGACACGACAATGAATGGAGAAAGTTTATTCATATTTATTTTGGTACTGATAAGAGTTTGTCTAAGTATCTTCCCCCCCAAAAAGGGATTCAGAAATTTTGCATTTCAAACCTCTATCGAGTCCTTTTTTAAAGTTTTACCAAGGTAGTTAAATACCAATTTGGGGTAAGATTGTTTCATCATATGCATTTCTAACACATGAAGCATGTGGAAACAGCACCATCTACTAGTAAAATTTGTAACGAATTTTTGTATGACACCAAAAATTCCCTCCTTGATAACTCTTTTCGTGTAATTCGCATTTTGATGCTTACATTTTTCGTACTTTATGGATATTTTAAATGTCTACGGAACAATCTGTACACTAATATTAACTATTTTTGATTTTGTTCCCCAAGTGTAGTCTTGTAATTAATATATACTGCTCAGGAAATCAAGGTCTAAAGAGCTTCAAAAATGACTTACAAAGGTGAAAACGAGGTAATGAAACTGCTCAAAAAGTGATTACATATTTCACTTTTACTATAATCCTCACTTAACAACCGAGTTCCTCCTCAACTACTAAGTCGTTAAACGAATGGGTCGATAAGCGAGGAGTTTTTTTATTTTGGGTAAAGAAAAAAGGTCCTAAAAAACTAGTTCCGACTAGTTTGTCTAGGGGTGCGTTCAAAACCCTCCATTTGATTTCATTGTATCCAGAACCGGCAAAGGCACACTCCGGTTATTCCGTCGAGTGTGACTACGCTCAGAAAGGGGATTCCTCTTCTGGAAAGCTGGTCGTAAGCCCGAGCGGTCGCTAAGCGATGAATACCTGAAATCATTTTCAAAGTTTTAAATGAGGTGTGAAACTTACTTGGTCGAGCTTTAGTCCAGGACTAACAACTACAGGTATGAGCACCGGCATTACTTTTGTTGCAAGTAAGTTGACAGTTAATCCATACTTCTTTTCACCAAGCATATGCTTATAAATTCCTATAAGAATGTTTTGCAAATGGAATAATTGACACACATATTTTGCATTCTATATTTTCAAAAATAAATATTTAAAACAACCTTTAATTTTAGTTAAGAAATAATGTTATTCCATGCAGTGGCGTAGCCAAGATTCCATAAGGGTGGGGGCCCAAAATTAGAAATAAAACTTATGTATCAAATGAAGATTTGGATCGTATTATAATTTCAAAACGTTTCTCTAAAAATATTGTTTCGTCAGTAGATTAGTTCAGTAAAGGGGAGTACGTTAGCATAAAAAGGACGACAGTTGGACCAAGTTCAGAAATGATTTAAAAATGGTCGTGATCGCCAATTTATGGTAATTAAATAATTAACTCTCCATAAGTCGCGGGGTCTTTTTTTAACAAATGATATCGCGGTGCATTTAATATTCACATTTGAAAATATTAGTTTTTCACAAGAAAGCCTACATGTAGTTTGTTATCTGTCTGTCTACATGTAGATGATCTAAGATTCCATTGGTAGTAAGCTGAGCTTTTAATCAATATTGATTAAGGGTACTACTTGGTCACAAGTATAACCCTACATCTAGATGATATTAGAGTCAAATAGTAATACACTAAATTTTAATTTGCATTTATTTTAGGAAATTAGTTTGTCATAAGTAAGTCTGTCTACATGTAGGTGATCTAAGACTCCATTGGCAGTAATCTGAACTTGTAATTAATATTGATTGGAAGAGGCTACTTTGCCACAAGTAACCCTACATCTAGACGATCTTGGATTCCACTAGTAATATACTAACTTTTAATTAGTATTTTGATTGAGAATACTACTTTACCACAAGTAACCCTACATCTTGATGATCTAGGATTCCACTGGTAAAGGGAGCCACGATTTTAATTAATACTCATCTTAGAGTACTAGTTTGTCATACGTAATCCTGCATCTAGATGTTCTAAGATTCTAGTTGTAATAGGCTGAGCTTTTAATTAATATTGATTGAGAAAATTACTTTGCACAGATGAGTATAGGAAGATCAGGAATCCGAAGCAGCACCATACTAACAGAAAACAGAGAAAATGTTTTGTGTACTTACGAACAACCGGCATGAGAATTGCTGGATCCTGCAGTTTTGCTTTCCCAAGCATTGGCAAGACCTCGTCTAGTATGTTCGTCTTCTCGAGCTTGTCGATGATTTTCTCAACACACGTAAGGGCGATTGCTTGCACCTGAATAGATGAATCTTCCTAATGGAGTCGTCATGGTAGATAAGAAGAGAAGGAACAGAAGGGACACACGAGGACCAGAAGATAGGAATACGCATCAGACATGCAGAAAGTTGGATTGTAAGCTATGCATAGGTTATTTCAAAATGACACTCAAAGGAATCATCTGCAGAACTTCTTCCAAACCAAACATGATTCAAATTACGTAATTTACTAAAGCATAATTTATCGAATCTAATCAACGTGTACCTAATTAATGTAATTACCTAAAACAGGAAAGACGCCGGTACCTTTGGGGTGTCCCAGAAAAAAAACATTTTGAAACATGTTTGGAGCTCTAATGTGTAATCTGATTTTTAAGTTTAAAGTTTATTAATTTTCGTTGCATTTAGAATTAAGTTGCATAGTGTGTAAAGGAAAGAGAGGTGTTTGGTAATTGGTGCTAACTGAAACATTGGTACACATAACACAGGTTTTTAATTTGATGAGGGACTCGTCATCTAAACTGGCCTATCAACTAAACTGATACACACACAGGCACACGTTAATGGTAAGGTTGGGCTCCATCATCTATAGTAGTACTGTACCCTTCATACTGTAACTCTTCATCTAAATTGGTATTATAACCCTTCATCTTAACAGGTACTGTAACTCTTAATCTAAGCTGTAACTGTAACTATTCATCCAAACTGATATTGCAACCCTTCATCTAAACTGGTATTGCAACCTTTACTTTAAACCGATACTGTTATTCTACATCTAAACTGGTATTGTAACCCATCAATTAAACTGATACTTTTAATTTTCATCAAATTAATTGGAAAATAATACGAGAAACGCAAGCGAGCTAAGTAATGAAATCTAGATAAAATATTTTTCAAGATAGTATTCGTAAGACTACGAAACATTTTTCTTTTACAACCAATTCAAGTAGGTTTAACTAAGTATAGTTTTCTTAATCAACGATAGTTTATAAGTTAACTATTATACGAGTTATATCGAGAAATTAAGATTAATTGTTTATTTTTGGAATGTAATGATGATAAAAGTTGTTTTCTTTTCATTATGCTTAGGAAGCATGGGATAATGTTTGCTAATTTTTTTCGATTGTTTTCGATCAGTCTCATACCCGTTTCAAAATGATTTTTGCGTAATTATTTCTTGGCCGTAACGATCATTTAGAGTCGTACAGTAAAGCAGATGAAACGCTTTAAAAGCGATTACAGTTGGAATGAGTGGAGTAGTGAGCCTGAGTATAGTATTGATATAGAGGGAATAAAAAAGTAGAGTAACTTTTCATGTGACCAAACTAATAGTGACTTAATACTTACACTATATTTTCGTCTGCCCGGAAAGAAATTATCATTAATCATCAGATTGGTTAGAGGGATGGAAAAAAGTGACCATCCATTGCTTTATCATCTGATTGGTCTACACACCATTCGGTGATTTCACCATTTTTGTTGCCACTCTATAGAAATGTACACTCCCACATCTTCCCTGTCATAAGATGTTGCATTGCCAAGTGATGAGATTAAATGCCGAGTCAGTCAGCCAAGTCAATTTTCGTCTGGCTACTAGTCTAGATGTTGGTCACTTTTTGAAGCTCCAACAATGCTACATCTCCTTTTATTTCTATGTTCTATTCTATGTTCATCACAACTAGATAATCATAGACCGGTGTGTACGGAGGTCAGTTTCTACCGTACTGTAATCATACAACGCGATGTTTCTTGTCGACGACCCATCTGTAAAAGTGTCCGTTTTTCGATTGGATGTGGATTGATTGTTCGTGCCGAAAGTTTTATAACGTAAATACTGACTTAAAAGTGACCGGGTGATAGATTCTGAATATTATCAAACTTAATATTACTAATGAAACATTCCATGAATATCATAACACTTTTTCACAGCATATGAAATTTAATTTAATTGGGAAAATGCTGATGCTACATCAAGAGAATCCAAGAAAAACTGCTTTGCTTTCTTCTGTACAGGGGAGATGAAAAAGTACAGATGAATAAGGTAATAAACATAAAAACAAAAACGTGTTTTATAGAATTTTCAGCATAATTTGTCACCTTCCAGAAGTCAACAATTTGAGAATAAACATTTTCTCTTTACTGGTGTATCATAAAAAGTAAAGTTTCGTGTAGAAATAGTGAAAAAACCCTAAATCTAAAGCGCGATACGAATAAAATAAGTTTACTGGGCGAAATAAAAATTGAGGATTCAAAGCAAATACGGCCCATGCAGCAAAATATTGCTGGAAAAAACGATTGAATAGCAACGTGTCCGTCAGGAGCGAATGAGCGCAGCGCTTACAAATGAAAGACGAATCAACTGGCGTGTCCAGTTATCTGAGACTGGAGAATACAGATCACGAGTTAACTTATTTACCAAAAAAATCTGTGATGTACGTGATTCTTGGAGTTAACAGGATACGGAGGGAACAGTGGTTTAAGTCCGATGTGACTCGTGATGACATCGCGTGTGTTCCAGATCATATGTCTTTGAGAGGATATGAACTAGAAAAATTGCAAATCTAATGGAGGACCCGTGTATATGCTAGTTCTCACTGTGTTTAAGGGGACTAACCTAAAAATTATCAAAAGTACCGATTTTTTATTGCGATGTATAAATTATATACATTATTAAAGAAAATGTGAGCAAAATTTTGCATAGCTATACATACACTGGTTTGTTAGTTATTAAAGTTATTCAGTTCAAAATATGAGGTGTGAAACCGACGAATTTTAAACTATATAGTCATTTTTCTTAGCTTTCTGGTTCCCATAGTTACAGTGCCCTACACAACCCTCTGACCGTCACGAGATTTAGGGGGGGGGGAGACCGGTTGGAAGAGTAATGGATTAGAAACCGGAGGGTTGCGAGTTCGAATACCTAAGATCGTCGTGTGCAGAGGGGATGGTGCACGTTAAATCTGTAGTGGCCCCAAATGTCCTCGCGTAGGCGTGGAAGTTGGGAAAGTGCGATGCCAGTTCAGGCCTCGTCATCCGAACCGTGATTCAAAACTTCGTGGTTTTGTCCTCGGATCTTTCCCTTCGGGATTGATCACGGACCGTCGCAAATAGCCTGTTATGTTGCTAAATACGACGTTGATTAGTTACCTAACCTATCGAGTAGTGTAGGGTTGCTTTTACCACAGAACACACTGAATGACAAAATATCCACATCTTTCTAAGGAATGCAAGCATTTTTTTTAAACCTTTAGAAAGAGATATTTGAATAGGTCCTCTCCTTAGAAAAGAATCCCTGTTAAGGTTATTTTTGTTCTTCATTGAGAATAAAATCCCTTGGGGAAGATTATATTGGTGCTTTCCTTATAATAGTTACTTGGTATTGTTTTATTGCACCCTTTTCTTAAAATAGAATACTTTTCAAAGATTTTGTTGCTCAGTTCCTTGGAATAGAAGAATTTGGAATATTCTATTGACCAAGAAGGTTAGAATTGGTAAGAAATTGTGCAAGGTAGTCATGCAAGTCTGTAGGGTGCAAATTGGAATGTTGAACTCCTCAGAGGGTTAAAATATTACCGTTTTTTTTAAAATTGATATATCGATTTGAAACTTTTTTGTGTTAATTTTTTATGATGCATTCAACAAAGGTGTGCATGGGATGATGATTTAGAAATATAGTTCATTAAAATTTTATTTTTATTTTAAATCAATTAAGACTGTTTTTAAGTGGTTTTTTTATAAAATTATTTGCAATAAGTAACAGCAGTATTGGCAAATACTGACGCAGAAAAAATGTCTGAAAACAAAAAAACATTAACATTTAGAGGAGTAAAAATTTTAAAACATTGAAAAAATTTTGAATTTTTAAAAATTATTGTTTGTGCAAAAATGATATATTTTAGTGATGCCCATCATACTTCATGCATATTAGAATAAGGTACTCATAAACATTTTGTCAAAAATGGAAAATCCAAAAAAATGTTCAAGGAGTAATGTTTTCTTAATAATAGACTTATGCGAAATAATCCCAATTTTGAATTGGGTGTTGTCCTCGGTTCTTTCCCTTCGGGTTTGATCCCGGACCCTCGCCAATAGCTCATTGCGTTGTTTCTATCTATAAAATACCTAATTTTGAATTCAAAAATGTATGTGGAAAATCATATTAATCGCATTACAAAAATCATTGATTGCTGAAGTTTTCATTTGAGTTTAAAAACAGGTAATAAATTGTCAGTTTTGCCAGATTGCTTAGAATTCGGAGGCAATTTTTAGAAATTGTCACGGAACTTAGATTTTTTAAAGATTTTGTTATTCATAACTACTATATAGAGGAAAAGCATTTTATGGCAAAAAAAATTGTGTTTAAAATTTATTTTTTTACAAAAATGGAGTAAAAGTGTAAAACGGAACAAAAATACCATTTACGCAAAACGTCATATTTTAAGAAATATTTAACAACTTTTAAATTTGTGAATTGAATTATCTTCTAAAAACATTAATTCAGGTATTGAACTACAGCCATTACCATATTATATTTTTTTAATTATGGACTTCAACGAATGTCATCATTGAAAAAAACTTGAGAAAAGAGCAAATTGGAAAATATATTCAGGGTTACATACTACTCAATTTTTTTAAATTGCATATTTCTTAATAATAATTATTCAAACCCTGTTTTATAATCTTCAGATGATGTATAAAAAATTTCAAAAGAATTTAATTGATACATTCTGAGATATTGTGTTTGGGTAGGTAGGTGTATTTTAATTAACGTCATACACACTAGAGCAACACAACGGGCTATTGACGATGTGTTTTGCTGAGAGTAACGCTTAGCAAAATTGCATTTCGAGAAAAAGCTATAAACAATATAACCCCCATGTCTAATGGCTTAAAAACATTTGTTTGAGGTTATTATTGAGTATTAATGTTTTAGTCTAACTCAGTGGTCGAAATTGACTCGCAGAGGTTGATATAGTATTGTTAGGAGTCGATTGAGGGTTGATAAGAAAAATATAAGACACTGTACGGCTAATACTTAATTCGCTTAACTTGGATTACCTTCAACCTGAATGACGACGCAATTAAGAGTTAATATTGAATTCCGCGACGATTTAGTGCTCAAAACTTACTAATTTTGAACCCAACATTGCTAATCTTGTCAATAGTCACGAATCACACCTTTCACATTGACACGTTAGTAAATTGCATACTAAGTTGAAAAAGTTTTTTTTTTCATATATATAAGGAAGATTGTATCATTGCTATTTTGCTATCTAAATTAAATTTCATATTTTATCTATTAATTGTCCCTCTTATCAAATATGTAATGTTAAGAAGCATAAACAAAATCGTATATCTTTGATGTTAAGCCAATATAATAATATATATTATATTATACAAACAATAAACACACACACACACACACACACACACACACACACACACACACACACACACACACACACACACACACACACACACACACACACACACACACACACACACACTGTAAATATAAAATAAACAATCTAAAAACTCACTAAGCGTATTTTTTATTTGTCCTATTATAGTTACGTATTAGCAAAATAGAGGGGGCCTATAAAAATGAAGAAATCCTTGAAGGGGTCGACTGTTAAAGAAGTTTGGCGATCTCTTCTCCCAACAATATTTTATTCACTTCAGTTTATAACCATGCATAGCTACAAACCACAATGACGAGGAGAGATGGAAGACAGATCAGAGTAGAGAAGAGTAAAAACCAACATGCAGATGAATAAACAAATAACAGGGGCACACATACTGACAGTCATGAGTAATTACTTTGGAATAGATAACAAAAAGTCACACTTAATGTACCTAGAAAATATTTAATCTCCAATATCAGAAAAAGTGATTGAACAATTGATTGTAACACACAAATTCAATTCATGAGGCTATAATGAATATAATTTTAGTTCAATGTGTATACAGGCTTTTCAATAAAATATGGCCAGTGAAACTCAATGTTTTTGTTAAATCTAATCTACATTTATTCTCATTTGTTAATTTCACCAAATCTTGTAATTTTAGATATATTTTTAACACCCCATTTCTTTGTTAGATAAACTTAATTCAGTAAACCCTATGTTGTACTTCTGTGGTGCACGAAGAGTTTGCTTTTGTTCAGAGTAAAGTTTTTAAAATAACGGTAATGAAACTGTTTAAATTAAAAAATAATGTTATAAATGATTTAAAACGATTATTTGAGCACATGATATTACATATTAAGTGTGTGTGAATAAAGTTTCTTTTTAATACATGTGTTTTGAATTAAACACTTTGAATTGCTTTGAAGTTTTCAAATACCTCTAAAATGTTAAAGGATGTATTGGAATTGTCACAAATAAAACATAGAGTTTATCAAGGCAATGCAGTTTGGCTTATCTGTATATCGTCATGATGTTCGTAATCTTTAATTGGGAAACCAAACACACTAATAATTATTAAATGTCATTAATATTTTATAAAATATATTGAAAAGATGTGTGATATATGTAAAATTCAGAATTGTAATTAAATTGAAAAATATTAATTAAAAAAAAAACCCCGGATTTTTTTCAATGCCTTCTTCGTAAAAATTAAAAAACCTTTTGCATAAAAATTGATATTTCTTGATATTTGATTAGGTACAGAGTCATAATACGTCAAATTGTCCTCAGAATTAAATTTTACTAAAATAAGTTTGTAGTTTTCGCAGATTTTTGACATTTATAGGAATTTTTTCACAAGGGTAACCATTATAAGTTTCAAATTAAACAGGTAATTTATGTCGTAATCTTACGTCACCTAGTTCACTATTAGCCATTCAAACGAAAATAAAAACATCGATTGGTTTTTAAGATATTTTTTATCCAATATAATGACTAAAATTCAGAATTAGTTAAAAAAAAATAAATCTTCATTTATTAACCCTCAATACTTTCGAGAAGTGTAAAATTTCCTTAACCCTACAACACACATACAGATTTAATAGCAACAGCGATTGGTTGAAAGAGTCCTAGGAAAGATTCCATTGGTCAAGAAGATCAATACAGGTTATAAGTTGTACAGGGAAGAGAACTATTGCAGACGGGTTAATGCGATTCAATTTCTCAGTGGGTTAAAAATTAAAGGGGCTTATAAAAAATCTTTTTAAACGTGTTAGTATCTATGCATTAGTTGCATACTTTAACTCGTAAAACTTTCAGTTCCATAATTAAAACTGCAATAATGGCTAAAAACCTTCCTTCGGAATCTATATAAATAAGAATGGAGTGTTTGTTTGTACATTCAATATTTTCGACCCATTTCAAGTTTTCTATCCGTTTTGGACCCTTCTGATGCCGAATCCGCCTTTTTCTCGTTTGGTGTCTGTCTGTCCGTCCGTCTGTCTGTCTGTATGTTGTGCCCTATACACGTCCACGCGGTTTAAGATATTTTCATGAAAATTTGCATACAGTGAGTACTTATCTTCATTTAGTGAGTGGCATTGGTTGCGAAAGTCTGTCTGTCCGTCTTTCTGTTCTATGCTCGATTTTGTATTTGTGTGTTTGTGTAGACATCACATGAATTGTATTCCAGATATTTGATTGCATTGTATTTTATTTTATACATTATCTATTAGTTTAGTGAATGCAATATTACACATTTCTTTATTGTTATATTTAGTTGAGTTTCATGCTAAAACACCTGAGTAAGTATACTTAAATCAACTATAATTTGGTAGTTTTGGAAAAATTGGAATGTCTATTGAATATTACGAGAACTTCGATTGCTTTACCAGTACTGCTGAAAAAGTAATTATTCTTCAAATTTTTTTTTTTTTTATGGAATTTCATCTCTGATACTTCATTTATTTCGAGTCTTATTTTTATTCTTTGCGCAATGAAAACGATTTCCGAATATTTGGGACAGACGATATTTTTCAATGAAACGAGAATGAACAAGATCGCGCGAGCAGTGATATTTTTTCTGGTTCTTTCACTCTGAATTCATTTCACATTTCTAAATTTTGTACACTTTAAGTTGTAAGTTGTGGCAACTGTGCGAGATCAAGAGATAAAATTGAATAACAAATTAAGATGTTTAGAACAATTTTTTGTGACATCTTTTATTTTGTTTTACTTCGCTGTTTCCTGTTTTAAATATTTATTATTTTAATAAATGTGTTTTCCTTCTCATCACACGCAACAGCACCACAAAGTATTAGACTTAAAAATGTTAGGTAAGTCAGTATACATTTTCAGTAAATTTTAAGTGTAGTTATGCCATTATTTAAAGAATAATGCCGTTATTTAAAGAATAATGCCGTTATTTAAAGAATAATGCCGTTATTTAAAAGAATAATGCCGTTATTGAAAGAATAATGCCGTTATTTAAAGAATAATGCCGTTATTGAAAGAATAATAATGTTTATTAATCCAAACTGGAACTTTTTCCAACATTAAAAAATTCGTTGTAATAATGACAGGAGAAGATTGCAAAATTTCACAATGTCGCATACCGGAGGCAAGAATGAAAAAAGTAAAAAAATATTGTTTTGTTGACTATGAGTGCGAGAGCACTCGCCGTAAATCGTAATTTCAATTAATTGAGTTGAACATGAAAAGAACTTAAGAAAAGGAATTCCAAATCTTCCTATAAATCGTCTTTTATAGTAGTAACCTTAGTATCACCTTTCGTCATTTTGTAGCTTTGTCATACAGCAATTGTGCGATGTATGTGAAATGTATTACATGAATGTATATGCATGTGTAGGATTTGTGTCCAAAGTAAGTTGTAGAAAATATAAAGATGGCGAAAGATGTTAAAATAAATTTTTATTCTACAAAAAACGTAAGTCATTATATATTTTGATTATCTCTTCAATCTAGAGTAAACCAATTCAAACCGAGTAAGGTCGGGTATTTTGCTAGTAAATAATATAAAAGGTTTAACTGATCTGTTTGAGTTAGACATTCAGTATTTTCAGGCGATTGTTGACGAGATGTATATAGGAGCTTCTCCAAATCCCCAGTCGTTCCCTTATCATCATTACCTGTTTTGTTGTTTTATCATATGTTCTTTATTTGTTGTTATTAACTTTATTTTAGCTTTACTTGCTGTGTGGTTTCAAAATCGTGCTTATTGAACAATTTATTCTACCATAGTAGAGACAAATTCCGTCGGTATGAGAGATGATGCCACTAGGAATCTGATTTGAACATAAATTTTTGACGTGATGCCTTAGATTAAAAATACTACACTCACAAAGGCAGTTATATATTTTTTGTTTTCATGATTATCCAAGAAAAGGTTTACCGTTAGAGTTAAAAGTAATTTGTTTTCTCATTGCAGTTGAAACACACACTTCCATGAAAGAAGATCTCTGAATGTACGTTGCAAAAATATTGTTATATTTCGTTTATCTGAATTCAGTATACAAAAATACTTTGATATATTTCTTCATTGAATGTCATTGTACGGAACTACTATTTGATTTGAGTCTTATAATCACGCGTAATCAAGGGCTAAGGAAAAAAGTTGCACTAATAAAGGGTATTAAAAATTTTCGTTGGTAATTTACTATTATTGAAAATGTCCGTATTTTCGAAATTCTATTCTGTTACACTGGATTGACAGTTTATTTAAACTTTTGGTGTTTTACATTTGTTTTTATTTTGGCCCAGAATATGGCTGGTCTACAAATCCTACCAAAATGGGTTAAATGTTAATGGTTAATGTCCTCATAGATTTTTTTTTGTAATTCAAACCTCTCTCAATAATATTTTGGGAACTGTACCTTTGAAACACAAAAAATAGATTTCTCAATTTCGATGAATTTATAAAAAACCTGAAATGTTCTATTAAAAACCTCATAAAAATTCACATAAGAATTTTCTGATACCTCCATTTCAGTTTTAACCCTATCAGATTAACATTAATCTCATTGGCCCTTTCGGAGAAATCACACTTCCGGTAACCTTCGAAGCCCAAATATAGCGAATAAAAACGCAGATCTGTCCCATTTGACTATGCTGTCTCCAAAGACTGACTCCAAAAGTACTGACTTTCGACCTCAACCTGGACGTTTTGGTCAGAATGACTGCAATTTATATCTGTGTTCGGGATTATTTATCATCCACTAAATCTGAGATCCCCACGCATATAAATCAGAATCAAAGGTGTCCTAAATCAACAACCTGAGTGCATTTCGCATAATTATCTCTGTTGAATGAAGCCGAGCAATTTGAGGAGTTATGAATAGATTGGGAATTTTAGTCAAGTGTCCTAGTTCATCCCATCAACAATTCTACGATTTCGCATACGTATGACAGTGCACTTAAGTGGGAAACTACATAGTTAAGGATAGGCTTGTGAATCTGCAAATCTGCTGGCATCATTGATTCTTGAACTTCCTAATTTATCTATGATTCGAGGATCTAGTTTACGGTACTGCGGGTCTACTTGGTAATTTTGGTGGAACTTGGTAATATTTTCAATGCTAAGGCATTTCCTTGTGTTGAAAAGGAAAGATGTCACACACACAAATACAAATTCTGATAGTTACCAAATATTTATTAGAGGACATTTTAGAATCTAAGCGGATAGCTTTCTAGGGAAGCAGAATCAAGCAGATAATTCATGGAGATGGTTTACTTGTAGGCCACATCTGTGTGAGCCATTTGTATGTAAAGAAAGTTTGGTAATTTTTTATTGATTAGGTGGTTTTGAGGGTGTATAAAAGGTGATAGAGATTAAAAGAAGTGCTGATTGTTACCAAATATTTATTAGAGGACGTTTTAGAATCTAAGCGGATAGCAATCTAAAGATATAGAATCTAAGAAGGCATTTCACTGTACTGTGTATTTACTTGTAGGTAGCGTTTGTGTTAACCATTAGTGAGTAATGAGATATTGGCGTTTTCTAATTTGTAAGGTAATAGAACTGATAGATAGAAGTGGTGATAGTTATCGAATATTTATTAAAGGACGTTTTAGGATATAAATAGATAACTATCTTAAGATGCAGTCTAATCAGATAATTCATGGTACTACGAGTCTACTTGTAGAGGCCGTGGATGTGTAAACCATTAGTTTATAGTAGAAAGTTTGGCAATTTTTTGCTTGGGTGTTTGCGGATGTAGAAGAGGCTAGAAAGATAAATATTATAAGTGCTGATAGTTATCGAATATTTATTAGAGGATATTTAAATGTCCAAGCGGATAGAGGCAAGGTTTAAGCAGATAATTCATAGCACTGCGAGCTTATTTGTAGGCAGCGTTTGTGTATAGCATTAGTGTGTAATGGAAGCTATTGATTAGGTATTTTTATAGGGTATTGAAAAACTAGACGGCATAAGATTAGACAGAAAAGACTAGAAATAAATGGTTTTAGGGGTTTTCATGAAATAACGTATTTTGTTGGGTGTTGCCGACTATATTAAAAAAGCATGTTTTAAACTTTTGATACAAACATTCTGTCCTATTTAGGTATTTAAAAATTGTGCATTTGTATTTATTTCTTTGATTAAAATAATGTAGAGAACATTAACACTGAGATGTTCAAACATGTTAGTTGTTGATGTCACACAATTAAAGTAAAATACAACATAAAATGTTAAATATTATGTAATCTGTTTTTGCGTCTACTAGGATTTGTGTACTTTCCTTCTCTTAATTTAAATTCAATTTTGATATTGATTTACCTTAGAGCAGAAAAAGCAACAAATGATTAATTCCTAATTATTAATCCATCTTTTTAGGTGTAGAAAATTAAATGCTTTATTATTTTATCTGTAATGTGAAACTGGTATTGAAGGCGAAGGTTCATATTTATAGGAGCGTATGTATAAATCATGTTTTGTGCATTCTTTTACTCCTACCCTAATAATTACTAACTGTTGAAAATGTAGCTAACTTTTAAATTCCTACAGCTTCATGCTGATGAGCGTGTCTTCGTAAATTTCCTCTCGCAATAACACTACAAGAATCATAATTTATTCATTCATAATTTGATTTTTAGACAAAGAATAAATTCATGAATTCAATTAGGGCGATTGTATTTTTCTTCCTATATTAGTTTGTATGAAGATTGCGAACCAATGAAGCATCATCATATATAATGCTAGTCTTAAAAGAAATTTGTTAGCTCGTTTAATTTTTTCCATATTGCAGTATGACCTATCATATGTAAACATTAAGGGGTGAAGTAGATCATTAAAAGACCACATTTTTGTCTTTTTATTTATTACTAATTTTATGCATGAGTATGTTTTAATATTACATGAATTAATACCACTTTTTCAAAAGTGTCTTAGTTAAAAGTAGTAGTAGAGTTTAGTGAAATATATATTGCTGAATTTTGTAACATATTATGATTAATTAGTTATAACGACTCTCTCTCTCAGATTTTTGCTTAAAAAAATCAATCCTCTAATAAGGAAACCAAAGAAACATGCATTATTTCACTATGTGTAACATACGAGGGTGCTATGCAGCTGATTACAGATTATTCTAAGTGCTCAATTGTATTATAAACTTAGAAATATAATTTTAAACAGAGTAAAAGATTAAAACCTTAGCCAAACTAGTAATCAAAAGTCTAAAATCTTCAAGGAATGACTAGTAAAGGTAAAAACGAAATGATAAAACTGATCCAAGTTTATTTTGGAGGAACAAAATCCTTACCATCACATCGAGACAAAATAAACAACAGGATTCTCTTGTTTATTTTGATTCTGAGGATGGTGGATGCTTCGTTACGGGAAATAGCTTCGATAAGTTTTATCGTGTTTTCCTAAAAAAAAGGCTTTACTATTCATTTGTTGAAGTTTTTTAGACTCAACTATAATGTTAAGACTAAACTCTCTATTCACTAAGAAATTCTAAAAAACTTAAGGCAACGTTGATGACTAAAAACATAATTTAAGTTCTCTATTTTGCCCTTCAAATCTGCTATTTTACTCACGAACGAAGTAATCTAAGAAGCAACTCGTTTCTTCAAAGCAAAAAAGCATTTGATTATGAAGGAAATATAGATTAAAAAAAAATTTGATTTTACGTTTGGGCGGATTATTTTAAAAATAATGTATTTCATTTGTTAGTAGATTGACTATATTGATTGTGTAAAAGTTTTTATAACTGAAATAACCGATTCAAATTTTAAAATTTTGTGACTGAAAGACTCATTGAATAGAAACATTCCAAAAATAAAAATGAATTAGGAACTTTTATGTAAATATATTAATTGGAATGAAAGGTTCCTTCCGCTCTAAAAGAATTGTAATTTTTTTGTACGCGTTTGGATGCTCTGAGAGGTATTTTCTTTCAAGCTAAATGTAGGTGATGGTAGTTCCAGGTGATGGTAGTAAACAGGTTCCTTTGCAGAATGGCGACGGTTTACGAACCGTCGTAAACCGTCGCCATTCTGCAAAGGAACCTGTTTCCTGTACGTTTTCCGGACGTGATATCACCTAGCTTGCTTTTCGAATACGATATCAGCATTTCGACAGTAAAAATTTCGAAGAATTGACAAATCCAAAGAAAAACAATTCCAAATGATACACGATTGGTCAACGCCAATTAAGCTAAACTCCAAACGTTGCCAAACAGACGCTTATTTGTATATTAAAGTAACCACGATAGGTATCATGTGAATTTTCGCATTCTGTCTAGCGAGTTTGTTTACATTGAATATCCCTCTCAGAAACGTTAAACATATTTTTATTTTAATAAGTGTTAAGTTTTCGTTGCAAAATAGTGTGGGTTATAAATAAAACCATAATATTTGCTTGAAATAATATTTATCCATTCATTTTGTTTGTATTATAAACTTAAAATAAACATGTCTTGATGTAATTTGATTAAAGTGAGTGCTTTTATATTAGTCAAATTTTGCACATTCTGTGTATTTGGATCATATTTCAGTAATTTCTTAAAAGTAGGTCAAATTATAGTGTGGCTTTTTGTTTCTAAAATTTGCTGAGTGGAATAATTGGTCTTTAAAGTTACTTATTCTGTGAAATATGGGCAGATCGAATTAAAGTAATTGGGTGAACGTAGTTTCTTTTGCCTCGATGTTATGGTCAAGCGCTTTTATAAAAATGCTATTATTATTGCAGCAAGTGAAAACAGCTCAAGCGGATGGATGCAAAATACATTTTCCATTTTATTTAATATTTAAAATAATATTTATGCATAAAAGTTTGGAATTGAACGTATTTTTTTTGTGTTGAATAAATAGGTTGAACAGATTTTTATTACTGCTTAATCAAAGAAACATGGTAGTTACGACAAGGATAATTTATTTTTAAGTCTTATTTTAGTATTTTTGAGGTTATTAATTTTGTTTTCTTATTCAGTTATTTTTTTATCATTTTAAGGTCTTGAATACCCAAGCCTTACTTATAAACGCTACTTCTAAGGAAGAAAGAATATCGACAGATAAACAGGTAAGAACATAAGGGTGATGAGTAGAATTAAGACTGTTTTTAGGTCATATTTTAGTACTTGTAAGGTCAAAGGCTCGGTTTCTTTCTATTATTTTAAGGTCATGGATATCCGAGTTTTACTTATAAAAGCTAATTCAAGGAGGGAGGAATATCGTCAAATAAACAAACAAACACATAAAGGTGATGGGTAAAATTGAGAATATTTTCAGGTCCTATTTTAGTATTTTTGAGGCCAAATGTTTACTTTTTCTATCACTTTGAGGTTATGAACGTCAGAGTCCTTCTTAGAAACGCTCCTTTTACGAAGGAAGAATATCGATAGCTATACAGGCAAAAACAAAGGAGTCATGAGTAAAATTAAGAGAATGTTTAGGTCACATTTTAGTATTTTTGAGGTCAAAAGCTTACTTTTTATGTCATTTTAAAGTCATAAATATCTGAGTCTTATAAATGCTACTTTTAGGAAGTAAGAATATCGCGACAGCTAAAAACACGCAAGAACAAAGGAGTTATGGACTTGAGTTCACTATTAGGCCATATTTTAGAATTTTTGATGTCATAAATGTTTGCTTTTCTACCATTTTAAAGTCACGAATATCCACGCTTTGTTATAAAGGCTGTTTCTACGAAAGAAGAATATAGACAACAAAACAGGCGTAAACAAAGGGGTGACGAGTGGAAATGAGTTAAAGAAATTAGCGTTAGATCTTATTTTACTATTTTCGAGGTCCTAAATGTTTACTTTTTTTGGCATTTCAAGGTCACGAATATCCGAACCCTATTTATAAACGCTGTTTTAAGGAATAAGATGACTACTTCTGAAACAAAGATCTCAAGAAATCTTGTACTTCTATAAAAATCTGAGAGATGGCGCCACATACAATTTCTATGACTAAACCTAACTCGAATCTCGAAGTGAACACATTGGATAGAGCTTCGTGTTTTTGGTAACATTGAGACAAATAGATGCATTTCGTTTTTCATTTTAGATTTAATACAATGTGGCAATTTGTTGAAAGTGCACAGAAAGTATCTTGTTCTGTTGGTGGGAACCAGAACATTTGAGTGAAATAAAAAGTGCAAATATCGGTATCTTTCGGAAAGGGAACGGATTTTCACTTCATTTGACATTTTTTGATTATTCTTTTGAATTGTTTTTTAATTCTGTGTGGAGTAAGGAGGAGGTAATTTTTATATTTCAAAACTAGTTAAAACAGACAATATCTATAATTAGTATTTTTGACACATTGAAACTAAAACGGGATGACTTTATTAATTATATTAAAGAGCAAAAATAAATGATTACAATAATTAGAAACCTCAGTTTGTTTCATGTGATCAGGTTATTTTATAAGCGACAGTAAAAATGCTTAGAAAATATATCATAAAAGTCACTTCCATAATTTACATAAAAATTCACGAAACATATTTTGTGGTTCATTTTTATTTCCATACATAGTAAGCATACTTTACTAATGTCATATCGTTAACGATTAATTACCATCAGTGTGATAATAATAGGAAAAATAGAAGAAATCAATGGAATAATAGTGAGAATCAATGTACTCTGTTTAACCGTATGTTTAGATCCAGAAAAAGTGAAAGGAGTAATAATTATATTTCAGTCTACAAATCGTTCCAATTGAAAAAAAATTTGAAATTCAAATAATTCTATCCCCAAACTATTATTTTGTAAAACAAAACAAGAGATGCATTTTCTGACAAGTGAAATATAGGTTCATTACAAATTGTTTTTGAAAGATATTTCATATTTTCCACATTTAGTTTAAAAAAAAAATTTAGTTCATAAAAATTAACGCTACTCTTTTAATCTTAACTTCAATAAAATATCCAATTTCGTTCACTCATGAAGAAAAAACTGTTGTGCAATAAAAGTGACTTTTCAATACGCGCATAAAGCCTACAACCAGCTAAAGTCATTACCAAACTCTTTTTTAGTTTCCCCCGTAAGTTATCCTTTACGTTAACTGATATAAATTTTAATACACTTCTTCGTGTACTACTGATTTTATTTTTTCGTCTTCCTGTAAATCATATATTTTGATGAGATCAACATTCACGTCTTCCTTTCTCATTTACAAGTAGAAAGGATTTCGTTACGCTAGAGTGAAAGGGACATCAGCATTATTTTTCTTCCAATAAATTACTTTTAAAGAATCAAGAAAAAAATATTATGAGTTACGTAATCATAAACCATTGTAATTATCCAGTCCTCAACGGGGGGGGGGTCGTCTTTAACCTGTCATTTAAACTAGTAGTGTAACCCGTTTTATATTTAAGGTTTTGTAATTGTATTTTATGCATAATGAAACACATTTTATATTAAACGAGGGCCCGTCGCATAACCTAGTACCGAGGCCAGTAATCTCAACTGGCAATATAACCTGTTATCTAAACTAGTACTGTAACTAAACTGGGACTACAGCCTATCATTTAAACTTAGGAAAATGCATTTGTTTTTAATGTGAGCCCGTGGCCTAACCTAGCACTGGGCAAACCACATAAACTGTAAATGTAATCCGTCATCTAAACTAGTACCGTAACCCGGAATATTAGGAATAGACATTTTTAATTTTATGACGTCTGTTACCTGTAGTACTGGAGCCCGTCAACTAAACTGAATCTGAAAACCGATATAGTATTAGAAATAAACTTTTTACATTTAATGAGGGTTCATCATCTAACTTAGCACTTCATCTAAACTAGCTCTGTAATCCGCAATAATACAGTACAAAGTCCCAAATCCGGAATCCTCCGGATCTCGGCCATTCCAGATTATTTGCATTTTTTGTCAAAAAAACCTCAATCTAACTCCCTCCTAGCGAGAATTTTGCGATGCAATAGTAAAATAGCAGATATATAAATATGAATAATTTTTTAAAAAGGAAAAAACCTTTTTAGTACAATGAAACAAATTTTGCTTGCAAATCTTCAAATTTTTCTGTGTATTATTTACTCTGAATTATTTACTCCGTTATTTTATCAGTTAGGTCCAGGTTTAACTCCTTGTTCTTTAAAAATCGTCGGAAAGATGTCAAAAAGTGTGGGAGCAAAAAAAAACGCTGGTTAGCGAAACGTCCGGATTTTGGATAATTCCGGATTTCGGACTTTGTACTGTATTAGAAATGGGTATTTTTAATTTAATGGGACTCGTCACATATTCTAGTACTTGGATCCATTATCTGCACTGATACTGTAACCTGTCATATAAACTAGCTCTGTAATCCATAATAGTATTTAAATAAATATTTATAAATTAAAAAGGGCCCGTCACCTAAACTAGTACTGCGGGGTGTCATCTAAACTGATACAGTAACCTGCGATCTAAGCTAGTACTCTAACATGTAGAAGTATTAGACAAAGATATGAAACAAATTAACCTACTAATGTGGCCCGAGATGTAGGGGATCTACAACTATCGATGATATTTAGGTAAATGTCGTTGATTCAGATAATTTATAGGTATCGAATCTACATTGTAATGTAATTCATAAACGTTCAAACTTATGATGTCTACAACTTTTTAAATTTATTGAACTATCATAAAAGTTAAATAAATGTGTTTACTAAAGTTATTTTAGGTTTAATTGGATAGAGCACTATTTTCAGGGTTCAGTAGACAGTTTTATAAGGATGTAGAAATATTTTTATACTTGGTTGTATAGAAGATAATAGAATTGTATTATTGTTTGCAATTAAGGTTCTCATAATGAGAGTTACTTTTGTTGAAATTTCAGTTGGAATAGCGAATGTACAATATCGAAATGTCATGACTATGGTCGAAATTCGAATGTATTACGCTTGATTTTATAATTGTTTCGTTCAAAACTTTTTATTGTGAAATGTGGCAGTGAGTCTTATTTTATTGACCTTTGAATAATATAGATAAAAGAGAAGTAGGTTTCCATTTTTAGAGCACTGCGCAAGACGTATATTATAAAATGTGACTTATAACAGTGTTTGACACTGGCAAAATAATATAGATTATTTAAATGTACAAAATGCATAAGAAATTTAAATTTTGATTAAACTGTTTTCGAGCTACTTTAAAATTAATGATTTTCACATAATTTGTCAGCATGCATGCACCCATTACACAAAAGGAAATAAACATGAAAAATCTTACCTTAGGTTTCATCGAGATTCTTCTTCTGACAACACATACATTAACATGAACTAAACTTTCTCATCAAATGTTACTTTTAAATTATTTAATGTTTTTCATACCATAAACACGAGTGTTAGTGTAGATTCAAACACAATCACTCACTGTGAAAATTGCTAAATCTTATTGTGGAGATTCTTATGAGATTGCATTGATGTCTTGATGAAATTGCATTTTACTAATGACGGCTGCAGGATAATTTTATATTTATAAATAAAAGCTACTTTTTTAAAATTTACACCAAGTACTGCAGATTAAAACAGTAACGCGAAGTTAAGCTGAAAACTGGATTTTAGGCGTGCTTATATAAAATTGCTTCACTTTCAAATTACACCAGACAGTAAATGTTTCGGGTATCAAAAACATTACGCAAGAACCGTACAACTTGATATATAGGGATCCAGTTCTAATGTATCAAAGATTTTTCTGATTGAATGAGGCAGAAGAGAGAGATTCAATGAACTATGTAACAGACTCAAAGGTTTGAAAGTTAAAATACTAATTGCTAATATTTGTATAACTATTCTCTGTCCACACAGGCACATACGTGCTTCCTGTACATTATCTAGACGTGATGTCACTTGGGTTACTTTTCGAATACAATTTAAGCACGTCGCCAATAGAAATTATAAAGAAGTTAATTGATCAACCCAAATAGATCGAATTTCAAACGTTGCCAAAACGGCCATCAACTAATACAGTACTAAATTATAAGGTAACTCCAATATGTGTCATACCAAAGCATTTAGGTTACAGGAAGTGAAATCCCCGTCTTCGGTCTGGTTTGTTTGTTTATACAGCAAATCCCTCTCTTATTGGTAATTTTGACTGCAAGACCCCGCCCACACAAGGTCCCTTACATCACTAATATTTATTCATAGGGAAGTGAGAGTTAATGATTGCGAGGGCAACTAAAAAGAAGGCCGAACAAAGTGTTTCTCCATTGAAGGAAAATTGCCTTTTTCCAACCTTCCTGGTGGATGTCCCGTTATTAACAAAACAGTTAGATCTTGATGGAAGTGACATATTGCGTCATTGTAAAAAAAATTGACATCTCTTGATTTCGTCCTCATAAAAAGAACGGCTTAAAAACATCTTGACATCTTGTCATTAGCAGCATTGGTCGGATTTTTATGAACGAGGTACCTCGTCATTAGAAGAAAACTGACTACATCTTGATCTCATCCATAGGAGAAAACTGACCATATCGTGAACTCATCAATAGAAGAAAACTTATCTCATCTTGATCTTGTCATTACAAGAAAACTGACCACATATTGACCTCGTCGATATAAAAAAAATCAGCAATATCTTGGTAAAGAGATATTTCGTCATTAGTAGCTTTGGTCAGATCTTGATAGACGAGATACCTCGTCGAAACCACTTGGAGGGTTAAGCACGAAAGAATGACTGAAATTCTTCATATATTTTTAGTTGAATTTTGTATTCAAATTAATTACAATAAACAATCCCTGGAAAATATTTTTATGGGTATAATTTGCAGATATTTATGGTGTTTTGGCTATTCGATGTGCAACTGTATACAAGGCGGTAGAGTAATGCAACATTGAGAATTGGGTTGTCGAGTATCGGTAGAAAGCAAAAACTGTTATTCCAAGCTTTAGACAACCTCATAAGTCAACTTCTTTTACCGTTGTTTCTTTTCCGTTCCAAGATCTTATGCGTTAATAGCCTTATTTAAAAAAGGAGCCCAAAAGGTGCAATTGCGCACAATCAATAATCCAAACAAACACGGCAATGCAGAGAGAATAATATGCAACACACAGGGCCCAACCTCATATATTATCTGGACTGGATGCAAGCTTCCAAGTGGTTTCGCTGAGATCTTGTCTATCAAGATCTAAATAATTTTGCTGATGGCAAGATATCTGGTCTTCAAGATACTGTCGATTTTTTAATGATGATGAGATCAATTCTGGTCAGGTTTTTTTTCTAATGACGAGATACTTCGTCGAAACGAGGACCACCAGGGGGTTTAATGCAATCTTACTAGTACTATGACCAGCTAAAAAAGTGACTAGAGAGAGTTTTTATCTTCAAGTGAATTAACGTCTCACTGGAACACAACGGACTATTGGTGGCGCTCGGAGATCAATCCTTCAAGGGAAAGATCCGAGAAGAAACTTCGTAATTTTAAGCTACGGGCAGATGACGAGGTTAATGTCTAAGCTGGCACCTCACTCTCTAAATTTCCACACCACGCCAAAGTGAGGACACGACAAATTAATATGCACCAACCCCCACTTAGAAGATGATTCTTGGTTGGATCGAGTGTTAAACTCCCACCCCTTCAGTTGCCGGGCTACATTGGGCCCCCAGGTGAATTAGGAAACGTTGGCCAATGTCTAGTCAGGTTCCTTCCCTGATCACTAGATATCTCGTTCATCAAGATCTGGTTAGTTTTGATAATGGCGAGATTTGTTAATGATGAGACAACAACCCCCATGACGGTTAAATCTTTGATAGTTTTTCTTAGAACGCTTCTCTCTTCCTACAGTGACTAGAAGGCATGAAGAGACCATGACGCCAAAGTGATTCAATTTTATGAGCACTAAATCCTTTAACAGAAACCTTTCTACTTTGAGTGAAGGCCTGTATTTAGGAAAAGTTTCCTCGGAGTAAAGGCGTTTTCAATAAAAAACACTAAAAACATTTCTTTTGATGAGAAAGTGAATAATCTACATTTACTTACCGTATAATCTTTATATTAAACTAATTCCACATATTTTAAAATTTTATTGAAAAATGCAGTTTTTAGAGTATTGGAATGGTAATTATTATTTATAATTTGAAAACTTTGGTGTTGCCTTACTTTAGTTAATTTCTTAATCCGTAATAAAATTTAATATGCAATGAAATACATTTTATGTAGTGGAGGAAAACAGCGAGATAAACATCTGTAAGTTGATGGTAATATTTTTAAAACAGTGCATCTAACGAAGCGAGATTGACTGTATTTGCATTGAATTTTACATAATCAGTTTTGATTTTTAATTAATTAATAACTGTTACATTTAAGCACAAGTATTTTCTTTATTTAGGAAATACCAGTTATAAGCTGCCGTCTTGTAAAAAATGTGTTTTTGAAATGCTGAAGTTGGCAATGGAATGCCTGAAAAGTGCGAATTTACGAAGACAGTATGTTTACAATACAAATCCGAATACTCCAAATACTGAAGAATGTATTTACTTGTTATACTCATTTCATGTCTTAATAGCTTATTTCTGTACCTTGGCTGGAAAAGGCCCATGTCCATGTTGAAAGTGTTTTGGATAACAACTCATTTGGTAATTATTGTTTATAATTTTTAACCCTTGGAGGGGCAGGAGATATATACGAGTAGTGTTTAGTATGAAGTAGTGTGGTAGTACCTCACGACACACATAATGACTAAACAACACATTCTTTCAGCCTTTAGAAATATTCTATTGATCTCATCCTTAAAATAGAATTCCTTGGAAATATGCTACTGCTCCTTGACTTTGATAAATCAATTCCCTTTGAAAGAGTCAAGTGGCAATTTCCTAAGGAGTGGAGTAAGTGGTATTTCCTGCTTTAGTAAGATTCTGTTGGTCATTTTCTTAAAATAGAATCTTTTGGAATTATTATATTTCTTCTTTCTTTAGAATACAATCCTTTGGAGTTGGAGTTAATTAATTAACGTATCACTGGAGCAACACAACGGGCTATTGTCGGGGACCAATGTCGAAGGGAAAGATCAGGACAACGCCTCGTAATTTTGATGTGACGAGAAAGATGACAAGAACAACATCTGAGCTGCTACCCCACTCTCCAAACTTCCATACCAAGCCAACAATAATTCTTGAAAGATTTTATTAGTAACGAAGGACAAAAGGTTTGAAGTAATACAAGAAATACTGCAGGGAGCCAGATGTAGGTATGCTTGTGAACCCTCAGAGGATTAATACTGTGTACGAAAAAATAGTTCCCAATGCTGTGATTCTTTCATAATGTATTAACAGGAGGACATTAACACTTTTTTTTAATTACAATTTTCATTACCATGAAATGATTGATACGTAACTCGAAATAATCGAATTTGAACATTGGCCCTTTTCCTACCATGGTGCAGATTTATTAAGCGACATTTACTAGAATACAATGATAATGTGTGGCTAATATGTTTGGGACCAATTAAAACTTACCAAATCTTGAATTATGAAGCTAATGAGACATAAATTCTAATGAACTGTTTCAAAAATAGGGAGCGAATTGTTTAAATTTTGACATTGTATAAATGCATGTATGTAAATGTGACATTAATAGGAACGAATTATAAATTTGTGAATTTTAAAACAAAATCCATAAACGCATGACATATTTTAAAGGATTCAAATAATTGTTTTTATCGAAAACTTAAAATATGTTAGACGTTGGAAACAATAATGGTTAATATTTAGTAATAATGATTGTCTTATAACTCACTCACAATTCATGACTCAAAAATCTATTCCCATAAATCGATATATTATAGCTTAAAATAATCGATTATGTAAATGAGATGTAAGAGTGGGGGAGATTGAGATCTTTTGCATATCAATAAAAGTGTATAGCCATATAATGTTTTACAAGAATGGTATAAATATAAAAAGTTTAAAAAGATGTTAGTGTTTAAGATTTATGTTTTGAACTTGTATGTCATATTCTTTTTCAAAGATATTTAAAGAACAGTTGAAATCCACTGAAAGCCAAAATTTTTTATAAAAAATGTTATTTTGAGTGTAGATAAGATATAGTTGTGTATTTTTAATCAGAAAGATCGTTTCCTTAGAAATGAAAAGTAAAAATTTTCGAATTCGAAAGTTTTATACTCGTAAAATCAATCTGAGATGTCTTGATTATTACCATTGTGTATAATGATTTTATAATTGAAATATATAATAATTTTTTTCTGACACGAAATATGTAAGAAACATTATAGAATGTATTTATGAATTTTAGATGAAAAGAGTGTAGAGGTTTATAAAATTCGAGCTTTGGTTGTGAAATATGTGCTAATGACATTTATTCCTTTAAAGACTATTTTACACCTTAGCTATCATCTAAATATGCGAAGAGGATAATTTTGATAATTATATAGTCTAATAAAAAACCTTGATGTATTTTAAATCGTAATTATCAATATTATTATATTATTTAATAGCTATTATTCCATTATAATGTTCAAAAGTCAAACATAAAGTTAATTTCGAAATTTTAGAAATATCCTCGATGAATTTCTTTGATAACATTTATATAATACGAATAACTAATGCCAAGCAAATAGGCACTTCTTATGCTTATTACCATCATCGTATCAATAATTGTATTTATTGCTATATTTTTACATTGTGATTCTTTTTATGAATTAAATAGTACACGATCAATAACATGTACTGTATTATGAAATATGTGCTCAAACACGTATAGTTCTTCAAATACTATATTTTTACCGATAGTGTGAGTGTGGAGGGATTCACTTTCAGAAATTCATAAAAAATTCTAAAATTTCTTAAAAAATTCTAAAATTTCTTAAAAAATTCTAAAATTTCTTTAAAAATTTTAATCATTTTTCTAAATTACCGATTATTTCTTGTCGAGATGCTGTTATTACTTCCTGATTGGAGACGGGCCATGACTGATTATCTAGACACTTGTATAGATTCACAATTTTCAAAAGTCTAAATTATAACCTGTGTGGAGGTAGTGACGAAATGGTCTAAAAAACCACCTTGGGGCTAAAATTGTCGGAATGCGTTTTTCAAAGATATTTTAAGGAAAGAGACCTACTTCCAAGCCTACTTTTATATTAACTGCTGTTTATTTACATTTTGTTCCTTTGTTCTTTGTCTCCATGTTTTTGTAGTGAATACAGTCGTGAATGAATGTATTTCAATTGATACTACTGCTAAAATTTTTATATAGTTTAAATATCATCTAAATCAGTGATTTTCAACCGATGTGTCGTAAGGATGGCACTGGATTCTTACGATTCTATTTTTTCCCTATTCTATTTTTCCAAATGAGTCTGTTCTAAGCAAATGAGCAATAGTCTTTCTAAAGGTTATAATGTAATTAAAGGACAAACGAGCAATATTTCAAAAAAATTTGTTCACGCCTTGCGTATCTCCGTGACACTTGGCGCCAATCTTTAATTGGCGTAACTTTTCATGTACTTGGCGAGCGCAAAGAATGTTGCTAAATTGTCAGTGTCCGATCTCTTGACACGCTATAGTAGATATCGTCAGCGTTCCATTCCCAGAGTGCGGTAATTGGAATATATGTAATAGAGGATAGTACAGCATTTAGAATCCATGTCAATAATGTACTTGTTCAGTCCACTATAATTTTTTATTTTTGTTTCAGCCACAGCAGGATTCTATTCTACAGAAAGGGTACAATAGAATCGTTCCAAAGGATTCTAATCCAATAAAAGAACCAATACATTTCCTGTCTAAAGGTTGAAATAAATCCTTGGATTATTTCGGAAGTGGCAATTTAGCCATTAAGTGTTGTTGTAGGATAAAATCAACGCTACTCGGAAATCCCGAGACTCTTAAGAGGGTTAAGGGAGGGAGCCATTTTTGTTAGAGTAAATAACAGGATTCTATTTTACATAAGGGACCATTAGAATCACTCCAAATGATTCTATTCCAAGGAAAGAAAAAATAGAATAGTTCGAAATAAAGATTGTGTTTCAAGCAAAAGACCAACATAATCTCTCTATCGGTTGAAGGAATCCGTTGATTCTTTTGGAAGATGTGGTAATTTAGTCATTAAGTGTGTTGTGGGATAAGAGCAACACTTCTCGGAAATCTCGCGACTCTCATAGGGTTAAGGGAAGCACAAAAATAACCCCAATTCCCATAGGGTTATATGTCCGCAAGGGTACTTAAGGGGCTCAATGGATTGGCCAGAGTGGTCCCCGTTGCTGGGCTACCACTACCACGCCCGATTAATCATGCATTGATTTCTTCTTCTGGGGATGATACATCAAAGGCAACCACTCTTAAGCTGACCCCATCGCATGAGTCGCTGTCACGGTTTCAAGAGTCCGTGAAAGGCAGGAAATTTTTGAACATGTGAGGCAACTTTTGCATCTAGCCCATAATTTCATAGCCATCATCCTATGACCTTTGAAGAAATATTGGAGTAATCCTGCCCTCAGGGAATGTAGAGGTGTTGAAGAGCAAGAGTGGACAATTATATGATAAAAATGTCGCCTGACTATGTTACAAAACCCCAAGTATCGGAATATTTTCGTGTAATGTAGTATCTCTTTTACCCCTAACACACGGAATGACTAGATTACAGCATTTCTTTCCCGAATACATGGATTCTTTGAATTAACAAAATATTAAGGCCTACAGAATCTTTCTAGTGGTCAAAAGAATCCAAGAATTCTTTTAACATTTAAGAAGATTTTATTGGTCTCTTCTTTAGAATAAAAGCCCTTTGGAAATTATTATATTTTTTCCCTAACAACCGAATCCTTTGAAAAGAATCTATATTGCCACTTTCTGCATAATATTCTTTCTGCATTCCTTTAGAGATAATCTCTTTCTCCTCTCCTGTAGTTTTTCTTCATAATTTTTAACGATTCTATGGCTTTTATTCTTAGAATAGAATTCTCTGGAACGACTCTATACGTCCTTTCCTTAGAACAGAATCCTTTGCTTTGCTTCAGTTGCTCCTTTCCTTAGATAAGAATACTCCGGAAAGATTCTATTATACCATTCTGTGGAATAAAATCCCTTGGAAAGATTACGTTGCTCTTCTCCTTAGAATAGAATCCTTTGGAAATATTTCTATTATACCATAGCTTAGTTTCCACAGGATTCAGATTGACCTTGATTATGTTAGTGTTAAGGGAAACCAAGATAACCTTGTGAAAGGTTCTGCTGATAAATAGTCGATACGTCAACTTTCACTGAAAATTAGAAAAAAAACCGACGTAAAGATAATGCTTTTTGTTTCGCTCTTAACTCGCAATTTGCCATCGATAAAATCTCGCCTAGATCCACCATTTATTGTTTCCTCTTCCCAAAAGATAATTTTTTCACTACCTCGAAAGATTTTTCTAATGAAAGCATCGGCTAAGTTGAACAGAAATCAAATTATCGCAAAGCTCGAAAAGGAGCCCTCGTATTTTATGTTGTTTTGTAGGGATCTGGGGCGATAATGGATGCCGCTGTAGAAGGTAAGATCCATTATAGAAACATGTAGAAACAGAAAAGGTTTCGATTGTTATGTAACACGGCGGATTACACAATCGATTGATCCAGAGGAGATGCGGGATTTTCGCTGCTGAGTTACGCACAGGCGGTGTTCGAGGGTTGAAATATAATTCTAATTCATTATCCCATTCTTAGAATGTCTGGGCTTTGTGTGTGCATTTATTTGGTCGAGTTTATACATTTAAACCAGCTCTCCCCTTTCCTTTCTCTGTTGTTTAGAAAGACGCAAGGCACTTAATGTAAGAACCATGGAAACGTGGCTTAATGTGTGCGAAACTTGGGGTAATTTAGATTTAGGCGGTGACTTAGTAGGAATATGCAGTAAATAAATGCTTTTTCGTTTATGTTGTGGGGTTTTCGTCTAATACATATCTTGAGGTCAGATACACCACGTTTGAACTGCTTCAGTTTAAACATGATTTAGAAGGAATTTAGAAAAAAACTAATGTTTCTCTCTTCACCTATGTTCATTTTATAACATAGTTCGTGTTCATATGCAGCATTTTTTTTATCTGTTTCAAATTTAAGCATGTAGATAAGGTTGTACATAAACAATAACCTAGTAGGAATATGCAGTAAACTAGCGCTTTTTCGTTTATGCCGTGGGGTTTTCGTCTTATAAATATATCATATTCCGATATAGCATTTTTGAAATGTTTCAATCTAAACATAGTAGGATTTAGAAAAAAAACTAACGTTTCTTCACCTATGTGCTCATTTTATCACTTAGTTTGTGTTCATATACAGAATTTTTGTTCTGTTTTAATTTAAGTATCCAGATTAGTTTTCACATAGATAATGACTAAGCTGAAAAATTATGTAACTAAGTGTTTCTTCGCTTTTATCATTGGTTGTTCAGATTTTTTAAATCTCGTGTTCAGATATAGCATTTTTGAGCTGTTTCAGTTTAAGCATAACAATGATTTAGTAGGGAGTTGGAAAAATTTAAAGTTTCTTCTTCTACATTCATTTTATAGCATATAGTTCGTTTTCAGATCTAGCATTTTAGAACCCCTTTAGTTTAAAGATCTAGATTTCAGTTGATATACAATGATTTAGTAGGAATATGCAGTAAGCTAACATTTCTGCGCTTTTATCAGGTTTGTTCTGTTCGTCTTATAATATATAGTTCTTGTTCAGATAGGCCATTTCGAAATGTTTCAGTTTAAACATAGCACTGACTTAGTAGGAACTTGCAGTAAACTTATATTTCTTCGCTTATATAATGGGTTGATCGTCTTATATATAGCTCGTGTTCAGGAATGGTATTTTTTGGACTATTTAAGCTACACATACTGGATATTTATTAAAAGGAATTATACGTAACGATTGATAGTTAAATGTTTTGAGACTTAAAATTGTATCTCCAGTTTTAATTTCTTGCAGTGTTCTCATGTTGGAATTTGATTTAAAGTTACGAATTTGCATAAATAGTGAACGAATATTTTGTATATTTGATATCTTTCGGTTCCTGTTCTTATTTCAGGTACTATAATATACAATGCACAGGTACACCAAAATACTATTTGAAACAACTATTTTCCTTAGAAACAAAATCTGGATATACACTAGTTAGAAATCTTATAGAAGTTTAATTACAAACCCAAATCTATTTCAGCTCACAAACTCACTTTTAAACTCATTTTGAAACTTCACAAGCTTTAGAAGTTGCACGATATAATCCGTTCTCTTTCATCTCTGTAGAGAAATTAAGCTGAAAATAAGACTAATACACCCATTTAGAAATGCTAATAGATATTTATGACTTGTACCTTGGCAAAAAAATCATTCTGAATTCAAAGTAGTTTGAGCATGTTTCAGATAAAGGCTCAATTATCTCAGAAATGCAAATCGTAACTCCAAAAATGTTAATACCTTCGTATACTTTAGGGAGTACAAGCTGTTTCAATGCACGAAATCCAAATCTAAATGTGAAATCGGTGAGGAAATATTTTGGCTCATTAAGTTCATACAGCAACGGAAATGGGGCTTTAAATGAAGCTTTCAGTTTGTACTTAGGAACATCCGCGGTTGCGAAGTTAAAGGGAGATTTCCCTCCAGTTTTTCTTTTTAACTTGTATTTAGTCTTCCCACAAAGGCAACAAATTGCTCAAGCAAAGTTGAGCGCTGATAGTATGCAACTGAATGGAATTTCAGAACCCGAAAACTTAAATGATATTAGATTCTGCATGCATTTAATTGTGCGTAACGTTGAGTAAATGCGGGTAATTTGGGACACCTGATTTTTGAAGATTGCCTAAAGAAGGGGAATGGTTTTTTGAATCCATCAAATGCCGAATCTCGGGATAATTAACGAATATAAAAAATATTGATGAGCAACATGCTTTTTATATGCTGTTCGTTAACTTGTTTGATATTTTCTTTGGGAATTTGAATCTTAACTTTAAGTCTTCATTACATTCATTTTAATCTGGTTTTATTGAGTTTTATTTGGTCTTGCCAGTCCGGGTTTGGACCTCGTATCAATAAATCCGACACTGCCGGATCAAGGCTGATTCATATATAGACGACTTTATTCCTGAACAGATAAAGCTGGTGTTCAATTCTCACTCTTAAGTGAGTAAACTTCGTTACATTAACTAAGTAAACCTCGTTATAGTTGAAAGAATCCATAGAATCCATAGCTGCGTAATATTGCTCAAAACGAAACTAACCAAACAATTTAGACGATTTACGATGGATTCACGTATATACGACTTCGTTCCTAAACAAATAAAGCCAGCATCCATTTCCCACTGGCTTTATCAAAGTAAAATTTGTAATATCGTCCAAAAGAGACCACTGAAAACCAACCTCAGAAATGAACCGGAAAAGGTCCCGTAAATATTTTACCCCAAAAGCTTTTCTCCAGTCTTCTGGGAAGCAAGTCCATCATGGAGCTTAAGTCATCTGGGCCCTAGAAACACGGATTTACACAAGAGGGCGTAAAGCGCGAATATGGGAGAGGTTTGGGTGGTTAAAAAAATCCAAGAGGGCTTAAGGTCTAAGATAACGTCGACTTCTTGGAAGTGCTTGAGTCTCTCCTTGGGAGAAGACTTGTTTTTGTTCCTCGGATGGACTCTCAGGTGAGTTCGCGGCCTCATTAGAGGTTTTGTCTGTGCTTACTCAACACAGATCCTCATTTCCTTTTCCTACAATCTATCTCCGTTTATTTCTTCTTCCTAGTGTTATTGTAGCCATGTGACAGGGATTTCCTTTCAAAACAAATAAATATTTATCAGGCGGTGATGGTTTCGTTTCTTTGCTGTACCAGTCCGTGCAAGAAATGGTGTGGGGGCTTGGGGATTTCGGGTCTTTTTGACAGCAATGCTATTTTGGTCGTAGGGGACGTGTTTGTTGTATGGATACGTCATCCGGTCAAGTTAGTTGAATTGTGATATTTAACATAATTGTTTAAAATAAATGAAAATGATATTGAATTAATCCTATGACAGTCACGAGCTTTCCGAGTAGTGTAATATAGCTTTTACCCCACAACAAACATAATGACTAAATAACTATTTTTTATACTTGAAAGAATCCACAGATTTTTCAACCTTAAAATTGTTTTTTTTTTGTCTTTCCTTCGAATGGAATCTTTGGAAAGATTTTATTGTTTATTTCCTTAGACTAGAATTCTCTGGAAAGATTCCATTGTTCCTTTCATAAGAATATAATTCCTTGGAAAGTTTCTAGTGCTCATATATATGGAATTTAATCTTTTGAAGTATTCTATTGTTTCTTTCCTTGAAATAGAAAAATTTGAAAGATTCTAGTGCTCATTTCATTAGAGTAGAACCACGTGGGAAGATTATATCCGTCATTTCCTTAGAATAGATTCCTTTGGAAAGATTATATTGATAATTTCTCAAAGTATAAGCTTTTGCAGAGTTTCTATTGCTAATTTCTTTACAATAGAATCCTTTGGAACTATACTATTTTTCATTTCAGTGGAATAAAATCAGTTTTAAAGATTCTCTTTTGGTCAAGAATGTCAAAACTGGTAAGAAGTCATGCAGGGAAGACTGGAGGTTACAAGGTCGAATTATGCGTGTTATACCCTCAGAGGATTAATAAGTGCTGGCATGATTATGATTTTCCATTTATGTGCAAATAGCTGATAGTTTAAAAATGCATTTATAACATGAGCCCTAGATTTTGTTGTCGGCGCGTCATCTTTTTGTTAGCACCCTGTACAGAGAAATTCGTTTTTAATCCTCGCTTGATTCCACATATGTGCAGTTTATTCGGTCGATTCGGTTTGCTGTCTATTTATTTTCATACAATCTGTCTAAAGTATTTTGCGAATCGAAAACAAAAATAAAACGTTTACTTCACTTTCCAGTTCCAATGTTAAAATATATGTGTAGATTTTTATTTATACGTTTACACGCATAGCGTAATTTTACCAAAACCTCACAAGTCCAATTTTTTTGGTTTCCAAGATTTTAACATTTGATTATAAATATGCTTACTAAACTCCTTTCTACTAATCTTAAGTCTACATCACTTACAAAGCCTTTATCTGACAGTTTTTAAACCGCGCGTATCATCACAGGTTTGCAATTTATCTAGTTTTTAGCACAACTAAATATTTTGTTTTTAAGACTTTAGATGTTTTGATATATATATATATATATATATATATATATATATAGAATAACTACAAATATACATAAAATATAGTTTTTATTTTTAGACTATTAGAAATTGAAAGTATTTTGCAAATTGGCAGCATATGAATAAAATGTCCACGTCTCTTTTTGGTTACAATGCCAAAATATCTAAAGGTTTATAATATACGTGTATTATATATATATAACGTCGTCTTACCAAAACTTCTAAGTCCAGTTTTTTGGTTTCTAAGATTTTAATATTTGGTAACAAGTATTCTTACTAAACTTGTGTTTCAAAAGATTCTAAGTTTACATCACTTATAAAGCTTTTTTTTAAACCTCGCATTCCATAATTGTTCTACAATTTAGCACCCTAGTTTTTAGCACTCCCGAAAAATGTTAACTTCAAGACTTATGGTATTCTGATACAAAAACGACGATTCATAATTTTATTATTTTTATTTTATAGACTTTCAGTATGGAATTCCAATCGAAAGAATGTTAATTAAATACTGCATATTTTTTGGAATTTTTAGGTCATTTTCGTACTTTCTTAGGCCAACAAAATTCAAGCAGTGTTTGTAAGTCATACAAAAAGTATGAGATCAATAACGCATCATGAGTTTATCATGAGAATCATACGAGAAAAATAAAAACACTTAAAATTTGCACAGACATAGCTCGAATGGCTTGTAAAGCGGGATATGCTTATAATCGCACATACCAAACAATTTTAAACACAGACAACTATTCCAGTTTTCTTTTAATTACCTTACAGCATAATTGATTTTTCCTCAGAGATTCATTGCGGGGTAAAGTTTAAGAGCACAGATATTGTAATAACACATTCGCTGAAATGATATTACATATTCTGGTGTAATTTCGTAAGACGGGAATGTGACATTTTTACTGCGAGCAGTTTGAGTTTAAGTACATATTTTGTGTTCTTTATCTATGAAGTAAACACACAATAGGATTAATTGAAAGAGGGTGGATTTGATTAAGAAACTTCATTTTATAGTATTCCCATGTTTATGATGTAAGGAACATGTAAAATAAATGAGAGGTAGAATAGCATTCCTTTGCATAGTCAGAAAGATATGTGTATAGATTATTATACTTTCAGGATGTGGACTTTTAAAACATTGTTACATCGAGTAATAACATTGTGAACATTGAGTATGACGACATTTTTGTGATTAATTACTTGGCTTAAGAAATATTAACCCCCCGAACGGTTTCGACGAGATATCTCGTCATCAAGATATTGCCGATTGTTTTTATGATGACAAGATCGATGTGGTTAGTTTTTTCTTATGACGAGGTATCTTGGCCATCACGATAAGTATCAAAACTAGTCCATCAACACGTCCCTTCAGTTTTAAGTAACCAATACTCTACGTAAGTGTATCTTTTATATCTGGGTTAAGTGATGTTGTAGTCGGATCTTTCCCTCTTTGGGTTTGATCCTGTCTCCAATAGCTCGTTGTGTGACTCCAGAGCGACGATAATTAAAATACTTACCTACCTTTTGGGAGGGTTGTCGTAGCTTAGTTGGAAGGGATTAGCCACAGAAGGGTTGCGAGATCGAAGCTAGCTATGACCAAAGACAGTCCTATACACAGGAGGGCTGGTGCACGTTAACTTTTTCATGGCCTAAATGTCCTCACAATGGCGTGGTGTGGACCTTTGGAGAGTGAGCTACCAGTTCAGGGGTTGTTTTCGTCGTCTGACCGTGGTTCAAAATTACAAGGCGTTGTCTTTGGATCTTCTCTACGGAATTGATCCCGGACCGTTGCCACTAAACCGCTGTGTTGTTCCGGTGTGATGTTAATTTACTACCTACCTTTTATATATAGGACAAAATACACTACCTTACAATAATGGACCGGACAGCAAGATGTGATGGTATAAGGGAAATAATACATGCTTTAATAGAGGGATGGTCCCCCACGTGCTGCAATTTCACTAGCAACCCATCTGGGTATATTTTCAACAAGATTTGATGCACAGCTATGGGTATTTGTGTCCATTCCTGCTGCAAGAATGTCGCCAGCTCAGCTGTAGATTTCAGACGTGGTTACTTGGTCCGTAAGAGTCGCTCTAACTCGTCCCACAAATGTTCTATGGGGTTTAGGTCGGGACTCTGAGCAGGCCTGGGAAGACGTTTTACATCCATATCTTGATACCACTGCTTGACAGAGGCTGCAATATGACATGGAGCGTCGAAGTCTTGGATGTAACATTCGTCCATTCCAGAAAACTGCCAGAGCCTGATTGTACAAAATGTTCAATTTACCAGGAACAATATGCAAAGGTGCCAGGCCATACCACGAAAAACACCCCCCAAAAAATAGTCGGATGTTATGCAAATCCGCTGGCGTCCGGTCCATTATTGTAGGGTAGTGTATATGCTTTAATAAAATATGAGTATTTCGGTCTTTGATTTGATTTTTGATATTTTTTCTGGTTTTATTTTTTAATCAGGTATTTATATTTTTTCACTTTTTCAATAGCAACTACTATTTCTATAGAAAGTTAAGAGCTAATGTATAACTGATGAGAGCATGATCCACCCTACTTTACTTCTGAATAGTGATGCATATTCAAAGATGTCATTCGATGAGGATATCTTCTGTAAGTTCAAATGTATAAATTCGCATCAAATTGCGCATAAATTTCATAATTCAAAATTGCAATATTGAATATTAACATCGTATTTCGAAGTTATATCAAAACTATCTCGGATATTAAGCTTCAAATTATTAGATCCGTACATTTCTGGGTTATGAGTAGATTGTTTTTTGAGCTTTTAACCGTCTGAGGGGTTAAAACGTCTAATTACTCTCGGAAACTTGCTGTCTAACTAATTTCGATCTTATTGACCAATATAATCTTTCCAAAGGATTTTATGCTAAAGAAATGACCTAAAAAATATTTCCAATCGAATCATTCAACAGGATTCTTTTCGACTGAGAGCACCAACAAAATCATTCCAGAGGATTCTATTCTGAGGAAATAACAAACATAATCTTTCCAAAGATTCTATTTGAAGGTTCAATCTATTTAATATTTAAAATGTCCGAAAGACCTCACGAATTCTTTCAGCAAATAGGTTTGTTTACTCATTATGCATGTGTTGTGGAGTAAAAACAATACTACACTACTCTGAAATCTCGATATAATTGGGTTAATATACCTCAGACTTAACCCTACAAGTGATTTCTCAAGATATCTCGTCAATCAAGATATGACTAATTTTTATAATGACGAGATTGATCTTCATCTTTTATCAAGATCTGGTCAGTTTTCTTCTACTGACGAGGTGGTATGTCGTCCATCACGATCTGGTCAATTTTGCTAAGGACGAGATATCTCGTCGAGAAAACCACCAGGAAGGTTAATCAACATTGAGATGTTATTACTCTCAGCTTTAGAGTATGCCGCACACAGGATGCAATTTGTTATACACAAGAAAGGTCAGTACATTGAAATTGGTCTATGTGGTCAAGGGGAACCTTATTCTGGGGAAAAGATTGTTTTCTGTGAGTTGAATCTCTATACTTTTGTGTGTATTGCGATTTTTTAAAATTGCAACTATCAACATATCCAGCTGGAATAGTGTGGTTGTTGCTTACGCAATCGAAACTTTGCATAATCAATTTTATCTGTGTTTAATGTAAATGTTCGACTGTTTTCGCTCCAACTGCCAATTTTAACCTCTACTTTTGGTACTAAATTTTCTCCCAACGTCTTTCGAATTTTCAACATTAAATTTCGTTATTCGATTTAGCAACAAATGTTGTAACGTCCTTAGCAGCAACTCAGGATCAGAGGTCAACACCACTGACCGCCGGCAGAAAATCCAGAAATATCTATCGGGGTGGTCTTCCATGGTGGTATAAATGCCATACAGCTTTTTTAAGGGGGAGACGACGCCTTCCTGGGTTTGAGCTGTCTCCCAGTGAAAATAGTGGGGCAAGACAGAGAACTGTTGCAGAGCTCGATCTGAGCAGAGGTGTCATTCTGGTGCTCGTTCGAGCCCATTTTCTCCTGTTTAAAGCAACCAAGGTCAAGGAACGCAACACCCTGATTGTATATAGTGTAGGTACTACATAGTGTAATTACTGTGGGTTTAAAGTAAATAAATAATGTAAGTAATTGGCCCACAAGTAGTCCTAAAGTGCCTCTCGAAGCCCCAATTTTTAAATCTAAAGTTTGTTTTTCTGCAAGGAATGGATATGGATAAGGAAACACGTTCTACTACATGGTTTGAGTTAACATCGGGAAATGTCATGGTAGGAAACTTGTTCTACAGGGTTTGTGTATTTGAGTTAACACAGGGAAATGTCGTGGTTATATTTTAACCCCGGGTTATTCAGCAAGTTTCTTAGCAAAGTGCTTGTCAAGTGTTTAGATAGTCGTCTTCTACAGCAACCTTGATTTATCTTAATACTGATTGATATAGGATGTTTTTTTTATGACCACACAAGTTTTTGATGGGCGATCGTTTTCATATCACATATATACCGTAGGAAAAGCTGACGAATTTAGAACTGTAAATGAGAAATTACTGGATTTTTATATTTTTACACCGTTTTAAAAGCATGATGTAATTGACTTAGAAACATTTTTAGCTATCTCAGCTGTGTGATTAACTAGTACTGGTACATAAAACTGTCTGTAATACAGATGTTATCAACTCGCTCCCTATTAGTGAAACATCAAAAATAGATACTGCATTTACCATGATGGTCTCTAACAATTGTATTTGAGATACGATTAGTTATAATCATTCAGATATTTTAATAGTATAATGCAAATAACTATACAAAATACAACATATTTGTCTCGTTTGAGAATTTGGATTTGTAGAGATTTGAATGTTTTGTTATCGTGTAAGTGTAGTTTATTTGTTTGTACCCTAAGAGGAAAGAAATAAACGATATTGGAATTAAATGTCAATCGCGAAAAAATGGAATAATGCCTCTTAAAATTTTTTTTCTATATGTGTTATGGTTTCTACATTTAAATTAAACAAACTTAAAAGAGGACAACATTTCTTTGAAACGAAAGTTTTAGCGAATGTCTAGGAGAAAACATATTTCACCTTAACTCCTGAATTGTTGTCAAACACTTGCTTGGTTCTTGGCAAAACCATTTTTCTTACAGCTTGTTCTTCTAATATGTCTGAAATCTGTGTTACAGCTTGGAGAGCAGCACACTAAAAGCAGAAAAAAAAAGGAATTCAAGACAACAATAATATTTGCTTTAAATGAAAAAAAGTATGTTAAAAATATATATATTTTTTAAGATTTAAAGAGCATGTATAGACTTTAAAATCCCATAATTAATATTAAATGCTACTTAGAAATGGCATGCAATAGGATTTTTCCCGAGAACCTTTACTAGATAAGTTTAAATATATTTCATAAGGAATTTTACTGAAAGTTCTGTTGAGAATGTATTCCAAGTGTAAATTACATACAGGGTGTATCGAAAATATCTTTACAAATTGTAAAGGATGGTAGAAGAGCCCAAAATAAACATTTTAGTAAATTTAGAACTAAATTTTTTATATTTTAGAACATTATTTATATTTTAGAACTTTTTTTTATATTTTAGAACATTTTTTTATATTTTAGAACATTTTTTTATATTTTAGAACATTTTATATTTAGAACATTTTTAACATTAAAAAAACTATCACCCGTTTCTCTTAGCATACCCATACATCGGATGCATATTTGCGGCAAGCTCCGGATTCGTGTTGCGATGTATGTTGTTGAAAATCAGAGTGAAGGACGACTACTTACGCCACAGAAACGATGTTATCGAAAGACTTAAACAGCGCAACCTACTACATAAACGAAGCATTTCCAGATACACATAAAAAATGTTTATTTTGTGCCCTCTACGAGTCTTTACAATTTAGCCAGATATTTTCGAAATATCATGTAATTTATACCACATTCCAGTTTCTTCGACACTAGCGCAGTTTGGCAAAAATATAGCCCTTGCGCCTAAACCCAACCAACCAGTCTTTTTGATTGGTTTCATGAGAGCGAATCCTACTGTTGCCTTTTCGTGTGTGTATAAGTACTAACAAGTAACAAAAGGAAAAAGTGTTTTTGATTCCGGTGTGAAGCGGCCCTTAAAAAAATGGTGAATTCTCATGTGGATATGAAAAAGACGGGAGTTCCTCTGGTATGCTTTCTGAGTGATAATAATTATTGATTAGAAACTCAATAACAATATGAACGTAAATACGACTGCGACTGAAAAATTGTTGTTTAAATATAAATTCAATCACATTATCGAAGTTTCTATGAAACCTTACTGAGAGCAAAAGTTGGATTTTCGAAACTTAAGAATTTAAAACATCCGCATCCATTCTCCATAATTATTATAGCTCTGAATCCATAGTCAAAATGTCACCAGTTCAGAGTCTCTATGTGGTTTGTGATAAACTCCCACTTGACTTTCGGCGCAAGAAGATGTCTACTAACTATTATTTTAAGATCCTATCAACGCACTCTCATCCTTTGAAATGTATGTCTCTTGACCCAGGTTTGAATAAACTTTATCGTGCCCGTTCTACTCATTTTCATCCTTTCTATGAACAAGCTATTGTCAAGAATTCAAACCTAAATGACGTCGTGACCCACATAAAGGATGCATTTATTTTCCCGCTATTGCACTTGCCGTCGATTACTTATCTCAACCCCTTTGCTGCGTACAGTAAATCTGACACTGCTCCAGCTGTTTTCCAACAATTATATTCCCTACACCGCTGTCAGTATGACACTTACATACCAGTTTTCACGGATGTGTTCAAAGGAGCAGGATATGTAAGCAGTGGAATAGTTTTTCGAGACTCCACATATAGTTTTAGCCTACATCCATCCTGCTCCATATATGACGCTGAAGCCGTAGCAATTTATCACGTGCTTCCTCAAATATGTTCTAACACCCATCGTACATTCTGTATATTACACTGACAGTATGAGTGTTTTACATCAGTTCCAGCAATAAACCATCACTTGTCATCCTGTCGTGTCATATATATTTACCATCTTACGTACATTGAAAAGAAGGAGTTTTGATATTATTTTCTGTTGGGTCCCGAGTCACGTGGGCATTGAAGGTAACGAGTTTGCTTACTGTGCTGCGAAAACAGCCTCTGTTTCACTGCAGCACGTCGTTCCTTTAACTGACATTAAGATATACACAAAATAACTTTTCAACTCATTGTGGAAAGAGATTTTGGATCTTCAAATCAACAACAAATTGCATTCCATCAAACCATTCATTCACTCATGGTCATCTGCCCCAGTCCGGAGAACTGATGTCAAATTGACCCGCCTTCGTATTGGGCACACTCGATTTACTCATCGTCATAGTTTTTTGGTGAAAGCTCCATTGTTGTTCTTCATGTTTTTTAGATTTTACTGTTCATCACATTTTAATTATATGTCCTGATTTTATTAATCATCGCCAAAAATTTGTTTAAAGTACGATTGTAAAATTTGTAAAGTACAAAGATTTGGTAGAGGAAAATTCCCATTCAAACCTCTTCGCAATTTTACGTTCAGTTGTTTTTTTAAATATCATATCATTATTTTTTCTTCTAATTTTCCACTTGTCAAAAAAAAAAAAATTATCATCGCGACTTCATCTGCACGAGGATTCAACAGTTTGGTAAGAACCGTTTCACACTTACAGAATCCGTGTCAATCCGATCAATTTATAGAATCCAGATTGAGACGGATTCTGTAAGTTAGAACGGTATTACGAAACTGATGAATCCTCATTAGTGATGCGACATCGACAGCAAAACATCTATGTTTTGAAACATCGATGTTCAAAATTAAAACATCGATGTTGATAATACATCGCCTCCAAACCTTTCGATATAAAATTCAGTGTATTTAAACTTTTTTCTCCTTTTCTTAAAAAACTGGTTTAGCAACTAGTGATGCGACATCGACAGCAAAACATTTATGTTCAAAATTAAAACATCGATGTTGATAATACATCGCCCCAAAACCATCAATGTTTTTAAAATTCAGAGTATTTAAACTTTTCCCCCCATTTCTTTAAACTGGTTTAGCAACTAGTGATGCGACATTGGCTCCAACACATCAAAGTTTTTTTTATAAAACATCAATGTTTTGAAAATATCGACGTCGCATCCTTACTTTTCAGACCCTTCACCCTTGGCCACTTTGGTCTAAAAGTATGTTCAATTTGCTGATAATGAAAATTATGCTACTTGGTTATTTTTTAAATTTTTATAACGGTACTTTTTTCATTTAAAAATAAAACATCGACAAGTATAAACATCGATGTTACTAAAACATAGGCTCCAATACATCGATGTCGCATCCCTAATCCTCATGTGGATGAACACTTGAGCTCTCTTGGTGGACTGAACGATAATAAAAAAAATTATTGATAAAAACTCAATAACTATGAACCTAAATGCGACTGTGACTAAAAAATCGGTGCTTAAATATAAATTTAATCGCGTTATCGAAGTTTCTAAGAAACGTTACTGCGAGAAAAAGTCGGATTTTCGAAACACAAGATTTCATACATCCGGATCCATTCTTCAAATAATCTAGAAGTCAATGCTTTTTATGTAAATCTACTTTATATCCTGCCTTTCCAAAGCCCCCAGGTCCCTAAAAAGAGACGGTGTTTTCGCTCTCAGAAAATAAAACAGAAGCTAAACCATTCTAGATGAAAGACAAAAATATTCCAGGCATAAAGGTTTCATGCCTCCAGTTTTCCCCCCGAAAAATATTATTTTTTACGCGCATACGGGAAGAGAAAGCTTATAAAGCGAAGGAGGAGAAATGGTTTTCTTTATAGTTTGCGACGAATTTGACTGTATCCAAACCATTGCGTCGGTTCTGAATGCTGGAAACTCTCTGAATCCTCGCAGGTCACGTCGTTCACGTTCCTTCAGTGGTTGATATCTCAAACAGAAGGGATCCTTCCCATTTATGCGTCTGTGTTCGCCTAAAATGCAAGGTGAATACAAATAAAGCCTGTATTTCACTGGAAGTTCGAGGACTTTATAAACCTGTACAGTTAATGTTAAATGGAAAATTTTATAGGGTAAAAGAACTAGAGTGATAAAATTTTGCAACAGCATGTTCATTTTATAGTGGTTCGTATTTCATTCTGAAAACTTTTCTTTCTGTTTGTTGGAAATTGGAATACCGAGAAGGAATGATGAACCATTTGAAACTTAAACACTGCATGGCAAAAAAATGACGCATTTCTGGAACAATCTCGAAGTTCTGTCTAACGGAATTTAAACGTGGAAGGAAGACAGACTGATTGTGCAAACCTTGTTACATAAACACAACGAACACAATTGGTTGCATTTGGCGCAGCTTATTTAACTTTAGATCTTGCGCCATTAAACTCAAACCAATCAATCAACTAGCATCGAATTTTATGTTAAACTTGAACATTCCTTACACAGAACAAAACATTAAGAAGTCTTCCCAATGGACGACGCAGAGTTCTTCCTATTCGGAGAGAGTGCAACAAAGTTGTAGGAACGTTAAGATCATGTCGACTGTGGTTTTTGATTGCGAAGGTCCATCACGAGTATTCTCATGAACGTCAAACAATTAATAAGGATTACTACCTAGATATACTTCGCTGACTGAGAGGAGCAATACGAAGAAAACGGTCTCAGCTGTGGGCAATTGGAGATAGCAGGTACATCATGACAATGCACCTATTTATTAAATCTGGAGGAGGGTTTTGGAAAAACCTCAAATCACCCAGATGGCTCAGCCACCCCCTATACAACCCAGATTTGGTACCCTGTAATTTCTAGCTCTTCACAAAGCAAAATTCACCTAGGAAAGAGATTTCAAAGCGTGGATGCGATTCAAGGAAACCACGATAAAGGACCTGGGCAATCCTTAGAGTAGACTTGGCAAAGTGTTTTGAAAAATGAAAGACTGGGAGAAGTGCGCGAGATCACCAAGGTGTTTACTTTGAAAGAAACTAGGAGCGGAAAATCTAGGTACAAAGTATCTTGTTTCATTTTACATGTCTGGATACTTTTAGAACAAACCTGTCTTTTAGCGATTCCAACAGTGGACTTAGTAAAGTATTTTGGAAAGTGGAAGAGACACTGGGAGAAGTAAGTGAGGTCCCCAAAATGTGTCTACTTTGAAGGAAACTAGGAGTTAAATATCCTAGGTACGAAGTATATTGTTTCATTTTTTACATGACTAGATACTTTTCTGATAGACCTGTCTTTTGGCGATTCTAACAGTGGACTTAGTAATGTGTTTTGAAAAGTGAAAGACTCCGAGAGAAGGGCGTGAGGTCACCAAGGTGTGTACTTTAAAAGAAACTAAAACCTGAAGATTTTAGGTACAAAGTATCGTTTTTCATTTTACATGACTGGATACTTTTTGGACAGACCTTCTACAGAGTGTCCTGTAATAATGTTTGGGAGAAAATGAATGTTGTTGGATACGAACCCGACAACAAGTTTTTGAAATATAGTAGCTTCTTTTAAAGAATCATAGTCGAAATTCTATTGAAGAACGGTTTGTCCTTTGCCTGTGTTCGCCTAAAATGCAAGGTGAATACAAATAAAGCCTGTATTTCACTGGAAGTTCGAGGACTTTAACAAGTGAAGATCTTATGTTGTTATAACATCTTAGTGTTATCATCAATGACATAATTCAAGTAAGAAGTCTTGCAGAACGGATATATACATACATCCATGACAACACTAAGATGTCATAACTACATAAAATCTTCATGTGTTTACAGGGAAAGGACATAAGAATAATTAAATAATTATTAAGTGCCATTCAGAAAAAAAAATCAGAACACATCTCTTTATACATCGTTCATTGTAGAGAACAAGTTAAAGGAACGTCACAGACTTGAAATATAATTAGATTGAGCACTTCAAGAAAGGAGTTTCAAAAAGTGTGTCCAACATGTCAAGTTGTAGTCCCATGGCTGTTTGTGAAAAATTACACTCGGTTGGTCGATTTGGTGTCTTATCGCCTCGTTTGGCGATATAACATAGTACGATAAGTAAATGTATGAACGTGCATTTCTATATAGTGGTGTCAGAAGTGATGAAATCGGCAAAGTCTAATACAATTAGATAAACAATATGTGAGCCCAATGAGATGATGATCTATCATTCCATGAACCAATCACATTATAAATGTTAGGTTTCATCCAGTAGATGAACGAGTCTGAGAGACACTACTACTGGTTTTGGTCACATTATACCTGGGCACATAAAAAGTTTGCCATTGCTAATTCTATTTTCATATTTCCTCTATGGGTAGCGTGTGTGTGTGTGCATGTATCTTTCTGCAAAATCTTCAATAAAGAATGATCATAAATAATAAAAAATATTTTCCTTTACTAATCCTCCAAACTTTTATGGTCTTTCTCAAAATACTCTCCATTACATGCAATGCTCTTATCCCACCTCTTTTCGAGTTTTCAAACACATGCAGGAAGCCATTTTTTGACAGGTCCTTCAAAATCGCCTACGCAACTTTTACCACTGTATGTGATGATGAAAACCGCTTTTCAAGGAGGTGTTTTTTCATATTCGGGAAAAGAAAAAAAAAATCGCACGGTGCTACATCAGGACTATATGGAGGATGGGGAACACACATGACATTGGTTTTTTGAAAGTTCTGACTATTTTTTAAGGCGGAAACCAAATTCCAATACATTGTATTGCACTTCGCGCTTCACATCCATTTTTGCCGTAGGCGAAAGTAAAACTAGGCGTTCTTTGCCGGCTGCCAAGGCCTCAGCAATGACGTCATGACCGTGAAAATTTCGCTATCTATTCTTCACTTATTCCGCTACACCACATTCAATATGAATTTTATTTTTCTTTATTTTTTAGTCACCTTTAAAAAAATTATGATCATTCATTATTGAACAGCCCTCATCTTTGAATTTATCCTCAAATACCAAGTTTCAAGTCAATTGGACCCCTTATTTCTATTCGGAGTACATATTGTTGAATTAGTTTCTACTAACTTTTATTCATGTATTTTATTTTATGAATTATTTTCCCGCTATACTATTAAGGAACACAAACAAAACCAACGTCAAATTTACTTTAAAGTATGTAATGTTAGTAATAAAATTGATATCCGAAAAAATTCTTCCATTTCTCTTGGAATTCTTGATAGAAGATGAACATTTCTTTTTACAATTAATGACTGAAAATGATAAGATTAAATTTGTAAAATGAAAATATTATCAAGAGAGTATAAATAAAATTTTGCATAATCATATAAAATGCCCTAAATTGATTCCCATTAAAATATATGAAAGTTGCAACTCACAATTTTTCGTATATTAATTTCATAATTAAATTCGTATGCTAAAAATAAACATTTAATATATTTTGAGTGGATTTTTTAATTGCAACATTATAGAACATTTCAATGCAATCGGAAGCAGTATTGTTATGGGAAGTTTTAGCATGAAATTTGATTGAATGTTTAAGGCACATATATTTTAATGTACCCCAATTTAAGCTTGATTTTCATATCTAGTGTTGTTTGTTAGCGACAAATATGGTAATTGTTAGACAGTTTTGATACCATAAAGTTCGTATTGTAAAAAATGTATACGGATATTTTGATGCCATTTGTGAGTTTAACATATATTTTGTAATTTATTAGTTATAAAAACAAAATGCACATCCATATCTAATGGAATATTTTAATAAATCAACGCAAAATATCTCTTTACAAATTTCAAAGCATGTAAAAAGTAAAACGAATCATCATAGAAAACTGACTTCAAACGTGCATAAACTCAGAAAACTATAAAAGAAAATGTAAAGTATATTTTGTCTTACCCAACAACAGAATAGAAATATCTTAAACGTTGTCAATAAACAAAATACAGAACATGTAGTTAACCCTTCAAGTGGTTTCGACGAGATATCTCTTCAATCAATATCTTTCCAATTTTGCAAATGATGAAATATATTGCCTATCAAGATATGCAGATTATTTAATGACGTAGAGATCAAGATCTAGTAAGTTTTATTCTAATGACGAGATATCTCGTCCTTCAAGATCTGATCGGTTTTGTAATGACGAGATACCTAGTCGAAACAGCCACCATGATGGCTAATGCTATTTGTGATAAAAAGGTAGTATGACCCCTTAAGCAAACTGTAGGCGTATACATTTTACAGAAGACGCTATTCCCTATTGTACGATACGCTTGAATGTGTTCTACTGTGAATGATGTAAATATAATAGAGGTGGTTCCTGAAAATACTCAAATGAGCTGATAGAAAGATAATTTATTCAATTCAATCAATGTAGCTAGTGTAGAAAGGTATTTTGGTACTCCACCTGAATTTGTGGAGTTGTGGATTCGAATGCACTGTACAACATTGGCAGCACATCAGCCTTTATGTCACTCTTGGGCGTTTTCTTCATGATAATATCTAGATTTTCAAGCAGTGTCACAGTTGCCTGAAATAGACAGATTATACACATTAGATTATATATATATATATATATATATATATATACATTATATTATTATTTTTTAAATTTTGATGAATTTAGAAAGTATGAAATGCTTTTATTCTGGTAGAAACGCAGCAGTTCGCTGCTTACAATTAGGATTTTTCAGACACACTTATTTCAGTTTTCGCCCTTTCAGCTCAACTTGAATCATATTTTTATCAAAATTTTTAACACTGCGCTCACTATAGCTCTTGAAAACTTGGTAGGTAGGTATTTTAATTAACGTCGAACTGGAGAACCACGATGGGCTATTGGCGACGGTTTAGAAAAGCTCACTTACTTTTTTGTATCGTGTAGAATAGATTGTGAACCTGTTGAACCGAGGGTCACAGACACTTGTATAAATACAAAAGAACAATAAAATTGTTCTAATTTTAGTTTTTATTGGCATGATAGGTAGGTGGGTATCACAATTAACGTCTCCCTGGAGCAACACAGCGGACTATTGGCGACTGCCCGGGATCAATCCACAAGGGAAAGCTCCAAGGACATAACCACGTAGTTTTGAACCACGGTCCGATGACGAGGTCTCACCTGAGCTGGCACTCCACTCTCCAAACTTCCACATCAGTTATTGGCAAGGATGATAGATACGTTAAATTCAATATTATATATTACTGATTCGGCATCATAAGTCCCAAATAGCACATAGTATTTTTTTGTGCACAGGCTCCGCATTTCACCCCTGTAACCGTATAGACTAGAGTGGTCAGGGTTTTACCGACCACTGTTCATTTTAAAATTAATTATAGAAAATAATTTTATTTGTTGATATATTTTTAATGTTATTAAACATAAAACAAACAACTGTTTTTTAAAATTGCAATTCATGTTCTTTTATTACGTTTCTCGTTTCAGTCTTTTAAAACAACATTCCAAGCATTAACTCTACATGGTATTACACTAGAGATAGTGTTATTTTTTAAAATTTAATATGATATATTTTTGTTTATTTTATTTGTCTCTAAAGAACTTGTGAATTCTTTCTACCTCTAAAAAGATTCCATTGGTCCTTTCCTTAGAATAAAGTCCTTTTGAACAATTCTATCGATCCTTATCTTTGATTAGAATCTTTTGTGGATTCTATTGGTTATGTCATTAGAATAGAATCCATTGGAAAGGCTCTATCGATTATGTCCTCAGAACATAATCACTTGGAAAGGTTGTATTGCTCATTTCCTCAGAATAAAATTATTTGAAAATATTCTATTGGTCAAGAAGATCAAAATTGGCTAAAAGTCATGCAGCGAAGGCTGCAGATTGCAAGGTAGAATTAGGCATTTGAACACTTCAGAGGATTAGACATAAGGGAAGCTTTATCCCTTTTAACTATCCGACACATAGATGCATGACAGCAGTTTCTACTCCTTTGGACAGGACCGCAAAGGGTTAAAGTGGAAAAGTCAGCGAAGATACACTGTTATCGTATTTGAGCTCGAAATTTTCCCATTTTCGTTACTTTGTCCTGATTATGGAGATTTTATTCCAGCGAAATAGCCATAGACCAGTTGTTATTCATGTATTAAAGCTTTCAGACTTTGACAATAACTGAGATCCAGGAAGTGATCCGCGCCAGGTTGACGAATCAAATAGTCTTGTCATCCTGGAGCTGAGGGAGCAAGAGAAGAGAGAGAGAGAGAGAGAGAGAGAGACTCTGTGTGGAGAAGGTGACATACGACCAACCACGACGAACATATGAAATAAGTATGAGCCCCGTTAATAGTTCCCCATATCCATTGTAATCAAAGAGAGTCGATAGTAAATAACGTCTTCTCTCATACCTTTACCAAGAAATAAGAGCTCTACGTATATAACACCACAGAGACAAGTGTACTAATTGCAAACAGAAAACATCATAGAGTAAACGGGTTTCACTAACTGATATAATTACTTTTATAAGAAGAAAAATGCTTACTTGAACAGATTTCGGCATGCTGAAAACAGTTCTGAACACCGGTAGAATTTCGTTCTGATACTCCTCTACTGTGCTCTCTTCAATCATGAAGAGTAAAGGCTGTAACGCAGCTGCCAACACCTCAGGAGACTGAAGTTCAGTCTTCAATGACGGTAGAACGTGCTGGAACCAAAGTTTCTGTAAAAGGATAAAGAAAGAGGAAAGTGTTATTTTTAAATTCAATGTAAGTAATAAATCCAAGAGGTTGCTTTTCCATATCTATTTTAGTTTCGTGACAGTTCAAATGTTTTTCTGAAAATATTGAAATGATTCAATGGTTGTTCAGAATATTCCAGTTGTTCTTGAGAAAATTTTAATGATGAAAATAAGCAAGCAAATAAATTGAAAATTCATAGTTTTACAAATGACATTTTAAATGTTCTTGAGAAGCTTTTTTCTTGAGGAATATTCAAACGAATTCGAAAAAAATTATAATTTCAAATGAAAATTCAAATGTTCTGAAGAAATATTTTCCCCTAAAAATAGTCAAATAAATTCAACGGCAATTCATAACTTTTCAAATGAAGGTTCAAATGTTTCTGAGAAACGTTTTCCCTGAAAATATTTAAATGATTCAATGAAATTTTAGTCACATTTTTTTTTCACGTGAAAATGTAAACGAGAAGCTTTTTTCTTGAAGAACTCAAACGAATTAAAAAATATATATAACTTTTTACCTGTAAGTTAAAAGCGGCATTTACAAATTAAAAAAAATATTAATCTCAGTAAAATTAAGTTTTTAGTAATTTTTTTGTTACACACAATTAAACTTTACATAAACTCCTTTCTATAACGTGAGGAATAATGTTAAAACAAGTTACCTTGGGGATACTGAATAATGTCCCTTGTAAGTTATGATAAAAGTGTGATTTATGAGTCGAGTCCTTCATTTGAATCACATCCAAATACTGCAAAGCATGTACAGCCGGTTCCATAAAGTACTTGATCTAGAATTACAAATATAGTTATTAGAAACGTATTTTGAATACGTATAAAAATGTTCATAAATTATAAATTATGAACCTGCGTCTGTTAGTGCTTGTTTACTCTGTAGTCTGTTCTACCTATTTACTAAAGCACATATAATGCAAAAATGGGGAAACACCCTTGAAGAAGTTATGAAGAGATTTTCAGTGTAAACAAATAAACCAGATTGTAGGTAGGTTGTTGAACAAAAGTCACACTGGAGCAACAGAACTGGTAATTGGAGGGATCAGTACCGAAGGGAAAGAATCGAGGACAGCACCTCGTAATTATGAGCCACGGTTAGATGACTAGGTTCTGAGCTGACACCCCACTCTCGAAACTCCCATACAACACCAACGTGAAAACATTTGAGGCCACAACAGATTTAACGCGTGCATAACAGCCCACCTTTTAAACGACGGTCTTTGATGGGATCGAGTTTCCACCTTCCGGTTCCTAATCCTGATATATATTCCGGCAATTGTTGCAGGGTGTTTGCTTTCAGACGTTTCACGCCGAATACGCCAACGTCCATCTGTCCGATGGAACATAAAACGTGATTCATCGGAAAAAGCCACCTGTCGCCACTCTGAGGACGTCCAGTTGCGGTACTGGCGTGCAAATTCGAGCCTTCGTCGCCGATGAACAGTAGTCAGCATAGGTGCATTAACCAGGAGTCTGCTGCGGAGGACCATGCGCAGCAACGTTCGCTGAACCGTTGTTGAGGATACACTCTTGGTAGCCCCTTGGTTCATCTGGGCGGTCAGTTGCTGAACAGTTACACGTCTATTCGCTCGAACGCATCTCCGTAGCCTTCGTTCGCCTCTGATTTTGTTGTTGGATAGTGCCATTTTGTCATGCACGGTATACTTTTACCACGGCGGCACGCGAACAGTTCACAAAATTAGCCGTTTCCGAAATGCTTCCACCCTTAGCCCGAAAGCCAATAATCATACCCTTTTGGAAGTCGGATAAATCGCTACGTTTCTGCATTACGCGAACGATTGAAATGCTTTCCGATGCCCTAGGACATCCTTTATATACACTCCACTGCAATGTGCTGCCACCTGCCTTTTGTGATTGGTTATTTTACGTTGACGTCGAAAGTAGGTGGTGGTCACATTAATGTGACTGGACTGTGTATATATATATAGTTAACATTAAGTATATTCCATTAAACATTATGAAATGATTACATTAAATATTGTTCATTACCGTTTTTGGAGACAATTGGCGTTTTATTTAACTGGCATTTTCTTTTGTTTGCGAGTATTGTTCTATGTAATTTTTTATGTGTGCTTTAAGGATATAGTTTTTGTTGGGTAATTATACTGCTTTTCTATCTTATAACAGAAGTTGTTTTTGACAGTATTAATAAAATAAATATATCAATTTGGAATTTATTCTTTGTGATTTTCATTGGCTGAAATCGTATTCGAAAAGCAAGCAAAGTTCACATCCGCTCGGGAATATCGAAAACACGTTCCTCATTCTTTGTAATTTTCAATGGCGATGTGCTGAAATGGTATTCTAAAAACAAGCAAAGTTCACATCCGCTCGGGAATATCGAAAACACGTTCCTCATTCTTTGTAATTTTCAATGGCGATGTGCTGAAATGGTATTCTAAAAACAAGCAAAGTTCACATCCGCTCGGGAATATCGAAAACACGTTCCTCATTCTTTGTAATTTTCAATGGCGATGTGCTGAAATGGTATTCTAAAAACAAGCAAAGTTCACATCCGCTCGGGAATATCGAAAACACGTTCCTCATTCTTTGTAATTTTCAATGGCGATGTGCTGAAATGGTATTCTAAAAACAAGCAAAGTTCACATCCGCTCGGGAATATCGAAAACACGTTCCTCATTCTTTGTAATTTTCAATGGCGATGTGCTGAAATGGTATTCTAAAAACAAGCAAAGTTCACATCCGCTCGGGAATATCGAAAACACGTTCCTCATTCTTTGTAATTTTCAATGGCGATGTGCTGAAATGGTATTCTAAAAACAAGCCAAGTGACATTCCGTTCGGGAACCAAGTTCCGCCACCTACATTTGGCGTGATAGAAAACGCCTATCATTGGTTTCTTAGATTTATTCAGGGCGCAGGTAACTACTCTGCTTCATAACACTATCTCGATACCTCGTTTTGGAGCTAATATTGCAACCCTTATTAGCTCCAAGGGAGACCAATCTGATCTTCTTAGATAGAAGATTACTGTCGAAAAGAAAATAATCGTAAGTAATCGAAACAAGAGAAGGCTTTCGGGGACGTTCCCCCGGGCAACATTCGTTCATTTGAATATTTCAGACACCGGGGGACATAGGACGGTTTTATCTAAAAGCTCCACTTCTCTTTGAAGCAATGAAGGGATTATAACTCCATCTATGAGTTTCATTTAGTTAAGACGCTTTTTCTCTTTGGTGCTGGCTAATTATTTCATTAAAGCTAATAGAGGATTTTGAATAAATATCAAGATGAATTGTTCTCGAGATTGTGATTTGTGGTGAACAAGTTAGAAGAAAGGGAATTTTGATGAGTGTAGAGAAAGGAATACAATTTTTACTACTTTGATTCAATGAAGACAGGATAGTTTTAAAAGTAAGACGAAACAATAAATTTTGTGGTTGTGACTTTTAAGCTTGTTATTCAAATACATTCTGTTTCATCTAATGTATTTTTCATTACACGTAGGGGAATTTCGGTGAGAATAGTAAGAGAAAAATAATCCTTTTGAATTAAAACAGCGAAACACATTTTAAAAATTGAGACAAGAGAATTAATCCTCCCGGTGGTTGTCTCGACGGTACCTCGTCATTATCAAAACTAATAAGATACATCGATAGACGAGATATCTCGTCATTAGCAAAATTCATCAGATTTTGATTGACGAGATATCATGCCGAAAGCACTGGAGGGTTAAGTGAAACCTAAAAACTTTAACCAGTTTAATTACTAGTAATTCAGTTTCATTATTCATATGGGTTTTAGTTTACCTGATATATGTTTTAGTATAGATACGGGAATTCGGTAAGAATAGAGAGGGGAAATAATATCCTTGTCTCTCTATATTAAAAAAAAAGTTACCGCCGCCCTAGGATTGCAAACTGTATTGTTTAGCTCGATTCTTAGACGGTTTCCCGAGAGAGTCCGGATCAAAAAATTACAAAATTAACATGGTTTGTTCATCACCGTGTTTCCTGGACAATTGTAAAGATTTTTTTCGCATTTGCAGGAGATTGGTTTGCGAAGCATATCAAATGGGATCTGTGAGGAGTGTTGGTTTGCAAAGGAAACCAAATGGGATGAGCAAGAGGCGGAGCCCCCTAGTTAATTAAAAAAAGCGAAGCATTTTTAAAATTAAGACAAAACAATTATGTAAAAACTATTATGGTATTAGTCAGTTTTTACTTTTAAAATTTGTTATTCACATGTGGTTTTACTTTATCTAATATATTTTTCATTACACCTACAGGAACTACAGTGAGAAATATATTGAGAAAAGCATATTCTTATGAATTAAAAAAGTGAAACATTTAAAATTAAGACACAAATTAATTAAATGAAACTTATAGCATTAATAAGTTACTTTTAAGCTTTGTTATTCACATGTGTTTAACTTTTTTTAATATATTTTTCATAATACTTACGGAAATTTCGGTGAGAATAAAAAGATGGAAACATATCCCTATTAATTTAAAAAGGGAAGAATTTTTAAACTGTTGTACGTAGTATTAATAAGTTATTACTAGGGCAATGTTTTGCAACAAATGCAACTTTTTTTCACACGTTCTACGCTTTATGTCAAGTACTAAAAAGATAATTCCTTTTACATGGGGTGTATTGTAAGTGAGTTATAACCGCAACATAAATGCAACTTTTTAAAATTTAGCTTAAAATTAATTAATATAAAATTACTATTTCCTTTTTGCCCTCTGAATCAACCTTTAAATCACGTGTGTCTGATCTTGCGAACGCCGAAGTATTGCAGATCAAACAAGAAGTTCATGGAAAGAAGGTGTTCGTCCTATCAGACGAAAGTGAAATAAATGGCAAGAAGTAGGGGGTGTCGTACCTTGGGACAGTTTCAAACAAATATTTTCCTGAGTCTATAATGTAGCTGAAGTTTATTTTTTCCTTCAACTATTTACATTCATTACTTTCGGTAGAATTTGCCATTTTTTATTTATTTGTATAACTCAAACACCAACTGTTTAATAAATTGTTTTGTTAATCTATTCAAATGCCTCAAGGTTCAACATGGTGCTGTACCTTGGGATACATATTGTTGTACCTTGGGATGCATGTTGTTTTATCTTTGGATACATGTTGGTGTACCTTGGGATACATGTTGTACCTTGGAATACAGAGTTTCCAACTTTACTTTTAGAGTGTTTGAAGTAGACTACATTCATAATAAATCAATTCCACACATACTGAATTCCGTATTTATAAAAAATTACACACAGTTTCAACATTTTATCGCTTGGCCGTTATTTTAGCGTTTCTCTTGCTGTGATACGCTGTAATGTAGTGAGACGAGTGGTATGACTGTCAACACAACGAAGCAGTCTAATTTACAAATAACTTGCACTTATTTTTCAAAAAAATATATATATACTATATTACAATAGAGATTTGCATCTCTGTGTCTTGGGCGCTGCAAAACAGACAAAAATTCAACGGCCGTGGCCCCATAAACGAGCATCACAAAACAAACACCTCTGTTCAGCTGGAGCTCTCCAGCAGATCTCTCTGTGTCATCAGATTTTTCAGGAAACCGGTTAAAAATCACCTGCACTCAAAACCAATGGGATGGCTGTCGAAGACCATCTGCGCGGCCCGGCCAGATGAAATGGGCTTAAAAATTTTAGAAACCATTGACTCCAACGAACAACGCGTTATAGATACAAAGCAATGAATAAAAAAATATAAGCTTGCTACGAAGAAATTCTGCATGAAAAAAAGAAGGCTTTGTGTCGTCAGACGAATTTGTTAGATTTTATGAAGCCATCGACATCAAAATAACTTTTTTATGTTGCACATTAGTTTTTTAAACATTTTGTTTTTTAATATGTATAAAAAGAACTGCAATTTTATTAAATATTTTTTTCTAAACTAGTGTTTTTGTTAGTCCTTTGTCTCAATGAAAAAAATTTATATGCTCGACTTAACCCTTAACTGCTGTGTCACAAACCGTCTCGTAACTAGTGTGGAGGGGTCTCTCAGACCTAGCTCACTAAAGTGCGTAAAAAGTTATTTTATATAATATATTAATGAAATATTCTTTAGATAATTATTATTTATACATTTTAAATTCAGATAAATTCAATTCTTTACATGAAATACATTTTATATTACTATATAAGTTAAGTAGATTCCATGTCTCTTCAGGCTCAGCTTTCGTACCTAATTTTGCAGGACGTTTCAACCCTTGAAACTGTAAAACTATATGGTGTTTTGTTGTTCTAACGGCACGATTAGGTCCCCCCCCCCTCGGGTATCACATTTGAAGTTATTTTTTCCGAAGAAATATTCTTCTTGTGAAGACGCACTTGAAATGTCTTCATCTTCATCTGCCTAAATTTCCGAATCCGTTTAGTGTTCGATTTCAATAATTTTATCCGAAATGTCACTGTCCCAGTACCTACTCTATTTCCGATCAATTATCAACAATATCCTGAATTTCTTTTTGTGTAAGATAAACAGGTCTTTTTTTGTAAAGTATGTTGCTATTTTAGGCTCTCTGCCGAAATTCCCTACTCCAACTTAGACGATTTCATTCAACAAGAACGGTAACGCAAATGCTGTGAAGGGGTCTAAAAGACCACGCGGGAAATGCATATAGTGTAAAACACGAAACCAGTCTTGGAATGCGGTTCCTGTTGGACGTAGTATGAAGGTACTGAATAGGACAGGGACCAATATTCACTTTAAGTGCGGAAAGACCTGTCAAAAATGACTCGGGGTCTGTGAGACCCATGACAGCAGTTAAAGGTTAAGCGAATTAGACTTACGAGATTTTCAGTCGGTCCCACCTATTGTGGAACTTCAGGGTATTAGTGTATTTGTAAACCCATACTGTTGTATCAAAAGACAAAATAAATTGTTGTACATTGGGATGTCTCTAGGTACGACACCTTCCCCTACTTGAACACATTGGTTGGCACTCTAGATAATCCAGAGGAAACTTACGTAATCGACTGCAGAGTTTTCGAGGTGAGTGTCGATCATCATTGTTGTTTCTTGTAGATGACATTTTAAAATCCCTGAATGTTGAGCGAAAAAATTTTGCGCTTCTGCTATCCGATACAGTATATTATATCACTGCGGTTGGAATCACATTCAAGGTGCTTTATACGCGATTGCTCCAAGTTACTTGAGTGGTATACTTGTTTCACAGCTGCAGAAAAAGTCCGCGGATTTTACACAAATGTGTACAATCTCATTGCTTGTGTTAAGGCAGCCACAATATAAAACAAGTTCCGAAAAGCCGCTTTTCAGATCATCAGTACTCACACGCTGGGATACGTGGCTTCGGACAGCATTGTACTACGCCGACCACCTTCTCACTGTAAAGGACATTGCGAGCGGCTTCAGTGGCGACGCCATTTTAGTGCGTCGCGTAAAAAAGCAGTGTGTGACGCAGAGCTGCCAAAAAGTTTGCTAAAAATTAAAAGAAGCTACAAATGTTTGATTCGTCTCGTAGAAAAATCGGAATCAAAAGCATACAACATCGAGACAGTGTATGAAGATATCAGATCGATGGATTTTAAAGAAGATTCTTGAAACCTTAAAGCGTGTCTTAAAAAACGATTGGAAAAGAAAAATGATCTGACGGTTATTGATAAACTTTTCCGAAATGATTTTCCAAAAAGTCAGTATTTAAGAAATTACTGACCAAGGATTGGCCATTCAACGACATCAACCTTCTTCTGTATTTAATGATGTACATTATTATAATACTGTTTTGCACGACTAAAATTGCCAATAAATTTTGATTTTTTTCATATTTTACGAATAATTTATTTTAGATTTAAGTGTATCAAAAATAAATGCAACTTTATTTTCATAAATGCAACTTTAGGGAATTATAAATACAACTTTTCCCAATTTTACTGCAACAAAAAAGTTGCCCCAATTATTTTGAAGCAACTTTTTTTCAATAAAAATAATTTGAAAAACCAATATATAGCCGAATTTAATCATCGCTTGTTCCCGACCCTTGATATTTTCTTTGACGATTTAATACATATTAGTAATTTTATAACCTGTATAACTTTTGAAAACTGAGTTTTTGACATTTTTTTCTGATGTGTTTTGATCGTGATTTTTCTTTTGCTTGTCATAATAATTATAACAATTATGTCATCATAATTGCTCTATGTAATTTTTATTCCATGCTTATATGATGTAGTTTATGTTGCATGATTGTATTACTTTTTTCTCTTTCAGTTGCATATTCTGTAGTTTGGTCTTTTTTCGTTGTCAAGTAACTGGAGTAATCTGTTTGACAGTATGAATAAATAAATACACAAATTAAAATGTGCGGTACAAATATAACGTTACAATTCAATTAGTAATTTTTGATGTTAACAGTTCAATTAGTAAACACATGACAGGATGACTTTCAAGGAAAGACCATACCGTGATTGTTAAATTCGACATGTTTCTAAATCATACAATTTAAAGTATGTTGCGTTTATTTTTAAATAAAGTATGTAATCGAAAAAAACGTAATTTAGTAATATAATAAACATCTCAAGAAGAATATTTACAAAAATTTGAGTATTTTTTTCAATTCTTCTCAAAATACAAAAATGCGAATTTGGTATCTAACATTTGAAATGTTTATAAAGTCATAATAGCAGTATATTCCACCTTAAATACATTATTGTAAACTGATTAATGAGGTATAGAAACAATAAATAATATTTTTTGAACTTGTGCTAGTAAGAATAATTGTGTAGTACGAATAAGAGTAATAAGAATTGAGACACAAGTAAAAGAAGAGCTCTGCATTCATAAAAGTACACCAAAATTGCATTTTAAAGTATTTTAATATTTGCATGTCGATTTATCCTTATGCAACTGTAAAAGTTTCATAAGACGGTTAACAAATAAACGTAAGATATAACTATGAATTTATAAGTACGTTTTTAACACAAAGTAAAACATGCTAATGGAATAATTGAAAGGATACGTCTTGATAGAAATATAAAAAATAAATGACATTTTAGAGATAATATTTCCCTTTCAAATACTTCTACTTGGGACTATAAAACTATAAATAAACTACGCAGAACTTTTGTTTATTTTTTTTTACACCTTGTAAGTTTTGAGTACAACTTATATTTTGTGGAATTAGCTTTAGACCAGGCCTCGAAATAGATTTTTTAATACAGGTGCACTGCGTTCACCTGAGTTTTTAAATTAGGTGCACTGCGTGCACTTAGTGGTAAAAATTAGGTGCACAATTATATTTTCATGTGCACAGTGCACCCGGGTATTTCGAGCCCTGCTTTAGACAATTATAAAAGCTTCATGAAACGGTCAACAAATAAACAAATCAGTGAGATATGATAACGAATTAACACATTCTAACATTTTTAACGCAAAGCAAAATTTCGAATCGAATAACCGGAGAGATAAATTTATAAAAAATATACAAAAATGACATTTTTAGAAAAATATTTCTCTTTTAAATACTTCTATTTGGTGCTGAAAAACTAAATAAATTACATAGGACTTGCTCATTTTGCACCTGGTATGTTTTGCATCCGACATACATTTTAAGATAATATTGTGGAGCTAGCTTTGGCGAAATTACAATTAGTTAATACTAGAACGCAAAACATGCACATGGAATGACGGGAAACTAAAAATATTCGACTTTATTAGTTGTATGAGGGTATATAGGAGGGTTAATAAAACAAGGAAAAGTTTGCAGTAGGAAATATAACGTGCAACCTTGTACGTTTTGCATTCATCATGCGTTTTAGGGAGTTAACTTTAGAAAACAATAAAATTTTCACAAAACGGTCAACAAGTAAAAGAATCAGTGAGATATGATAACGAATTCATAACATTTCTAGCACAAAAACATGCCCATGGAATAAAAGAAAAGATTTAATTTAGAAACATAAAAAAATTCTACATTTTAGGGATAATATTTCAGTTTTAAATATTTCTACATGGTACTAGAAAACTACAAATAAATTACGACGGACTTGTTTATTTTTTTGCACCTTGTAAGTTTTGTATGCAACATGTATTTAAGGTCCTATTATGGAGTTTACTTTGGAAAACTGTAAGTCTCACAAAAAGGTCGACGAATCATTAAGATGCGACAGCGAATTAAAATTGTAATTTGTTTTAATAGAAGGAAAAACATGCACAAGAAATGACTAGGAAGTAAAAATATTAGACGCTGTTTGTTGTATGAGGGTATACGGGATGGTTAGTAAAACAAGAAAAAGTTTCGTGTAAATATGACGTAACGGTGCAAAAGGTTACCTAGTGCGGTGGTGTTATCGACCTATCCCAGGGGTTGGTCGATAACGCCCGGGGGTAAGAATGAAACCTTTCCCAAATTTTGATCCGGTCATCAGAAGACCTTGGGATAATTTTACAGAATGTTCAAACAATTACTTAATATTTCCTCACAAAACAGATTAAATCACAGAAATGCCATGTAGAGATTTGGGGCAGGTGTTGAAAATGCACTTAATGTAAAAGTGTAAACCAATCGCATATGAATTATTAATATATTTATTGGAAATTAAGTGCTAGTATGTATAGAATGTACCTACAAGTTTCAAAATCACAAAAGACAAAAAAAAAATTGATTTTTTAATTTTAACTTTGAATGTCATTGAAATGAAATTCTGCGAATGGTAAAAATAACTTTTCGATTGCTATAATTTTTGAGGAGTTATATTATTAGGAATTAAGTGATCGTTTGTATAGAATGTAGTTAAGAGGACAGTAGAGTTTTAAAACCACACCAAACTGGAACGAAGAATCAATTTTTTAAACGTTAAAATTGAATTAAGTTTTGCAGATAGCAAAAACAATTTTACACTTATTGTCCTTTTTGAGAAGTTTTACGTACACATAATCACAATTGAATGATTAATACATTTGTTTGGAATCATGCTCGTATGTATAGAGTGCTTAAGAGGACAGTAGTTTCAAAACTACCCAACTACCATTGAAAAATCGATATTTTAAATTTTACTTTGAAAAAAAATTAATAATGAATTCTGCGGACAGCAAATCGAATTTTTTCTATTACTATCATTTTGAGAGTTATATACAGATAATCACACACTAGGAATTAAGTACTCGTATTTATAGTAGAATGTATTAAAAAAGAGAATCGTTTCAAAATCTCCAAAATCGATCTTTTAACTTTATCGTTCAAGAATTGATATGAAATTCGGCGGATAAGAAAAAAAGTTGAATGAAAATGCAATTTTAGCGTTACAAATTAATTCATATGAGATTATACATGAATAACAAATTTTTTTCAATTATAAGTTTTGAGGAATTTTATGTTCACATAATACTACATAAATTTTTAACATATCCATTGGGAATTGAACTGCTAGTATGTCTTAAGGTGTTTAGACAGTCTAATTTCAAAATGCTCCCTACGCATCTGGTTTTAAATAGTTTATTTGAAATTTGTCTCGAATTATTTTTTTAAAACCTGTTGTACACATTTAAGTGAAAATGGTAAGCACATAGTGTTCCCTAGTTTTGACCTTTTTGGCTTCAAATGTTGGTTAACCTGTTCTCTTTCGGAAAATTTTAGGTGTTTTAGTACAAAAATGTTTTTGCTATTGAGTTGAGTGATGCACTTATCAAATAGAGTTAATTTATTTATATGTATGCAAAATATTGTTTCGTAGGTAGATGAATTAACGTCGCACTGGAACATTACAATTGGCGACGGCCCGTGATCAATCAAAAATGTAAAGATGCGAGGACACATCTCGTAATTTCGAACCACGGTCAGATGACGAGGTCAACACCCGAGTTGGCACTCCACCTACCCAAACCCTCAACCATGCCAACCAATACTACAAGATAAGGACAAAAGTCTTTCACAAAATTATAAAGCACTGCCACTTTAGACCGAAATGACACTATTTGTACATGAATAGCGTGAATAGACAGCGTTGTTGTTGTTGTTGTCATGTCCATTTCTGTGTCAGATGTCACCATGTCAATTTGCACAGCTTTGGTGATTTCGATTATTTTCTCGCTGTACAGCTGTTCTTCAGGATAGAAATCGATTGTTGGAAGAGCAGCTACTATTTCAGGGAAGATGAATATATGATGAGACGTGAGTTCAACGCCCAAGCAGCTCTTACAATATCTGTATGTTACGGACCCCCTCATAGTTAATTTTCATGCCTTAAAAATGTCCTGTTCTCATTCTGGATATTGAGGTGGTTTTTATATCGGTGTTAACTTCACAAATTTGTTGTTTCATTTAAATTTTTTTGTGGCACGAGTTTGAATTTTACCAAAGTATTAGTATCAGTGGGAGTCATTGGGTTTTGATCAGCATTTCTCTGGCTTCCTTTGCCAATCGGTCTGAAACTTCATTTACTTCAATGCTGCATGTGCGGGAATCCACTGAAGAATGCACCTCTTCTCCAAACACATGAGTTTTTTCAGAAGTGAATGGACATCTTGGACACATTTTGAGCAGCCACATGCTATTGTTTCTAAGGCAGATCTGGAATCGCTAAAGATAATAATTCCTTTAGTTTGCTGTGAGATATATGTAAGTTACAAGAACCTTATTTATAGCTATGAGTTCGCTGGTGTAATTGGATGATATTTTTCTTCTTCCAACCTTTATTTGTAATTCCTCTCCACCTGGAAGCAGAAGTACACCAGCTCCTCCTTTATTCAAGGGTTGTGGCTGCCCGGGTGGAAGAGCATAGGATTAGTAACCGGAGGGTTGCGAGTTGGAATCCAACCAAAGACTGTCGTGTACAAAGGGGCTGATGCACCTTAAATATGTCGTGGCCTCAAATGCCTTCACTTTGGCGTGGTGTGGAAGTTTGGAGAGTGGGGTACAAGCTCAGGTGTCGCCTCGTCATCTGATCGTGGTTTAAAATTACTTGATATTGTCATCGGATCTTTCCTTTTGAGATTGATCCCAGAGCGTCGCCAATAGCCCGTTGTGTTGCTCCAGTAGGTCATTAATTAAAATACCTACCTACCTAGCGTTATTCAAATAAGAGTATGAAGACTCATCAGTGTAAGATAAAAAGTTTTAAGAAAGCGCGAAATACTAGTTTGTCGATATTTCATTTACGTCAATGATGCGTCAATACTCGCGTCACAGAGCAAAAACTGTGAGAAATGGGAAGGGCGACGAGAAATCTGACATTAATGAGCGATGCACAACATAATATACAAAGTAATGAATGCAGCACGTTACAAACAAGATACCAAATCGGTCAACAAAGTCTAATTTCAAAGATTATTCACGTGACTGCTAGTAGAAATGTTGGTCACACATTTTGAAGCTCCTCTCTATAGCAATGATCAGTCTACTTAGATTTCAAGTCTATGGTACACGCATCGGTGATGCGAATACCGCAGATTAGAATATTTTCACGCTACAAGTGTGTACGGGTGTCATTTCGCACTGAATCGGTTATGCCTACAACTATATTGAATAGGTTTCGAGATACTAGTGTTAATTTCCGATTTTAACCACTAGAGGCGCTGCAAGTGGTCTTATTTTTGTAACGCTCAGTCACTTTACCTATGCATCAATCCATAACTCCAGCTAACAGCCTCGATAGATACGTGAGTATTAGGATTTTTAGAGATAGGTGAGTTGGTAATTGACGGTCTTTGGTTAAATCGAGATGCGAACTCATACAACCCTCCGGTTGCTAATATGTACCCTATACCAATCGGGCTACCGAACAGTATTTGAAAATTCGAGTATACTGAAAAATCCAACGTTAAAGCATTCCAATATTAAGGAAACACATTTAAAAGAATGATCATTTTAAATTATTTAAGACGGATGATTGTAATCGAAGCGGTTGTAAAAATATTACAAGGGAAGGGTGAAGATGCCCGATTCGTTTCTTTCATTTCAGTTACTTGATTCCTGTGACAAATCATTACTGAATGTAATTACTTTTCAAGTGCAATTCATTTTCGAGCTGAAAGAACAGAGTGAGAATGAACGACTTAAACAACCCCTGCAAGGAATCGAGACATTTGTTTATTGCTTGAAGGACAGAGGATTTTTAGATCCGCATCCAAGAGCATCGTGTATGCCAGTCACGTAGTTTGAATGAGAGATCTAAATCTTGAGAGGAGGAACTGTAAGGAGATATTTACCATGGAGAAATTCTGTGCGTTGGGTCTTCTGCGAGCATCCATTTCGAGTAGACTTTGCAATGGTTCTTGAAGATGGTGAGGAACTCTTTCTAACAAGTCATTCAGATTGCTCTCCAACTGGAAAAGAAGAAGACATACGTAAAGGAATGAAACAAGAAAGTTTGGTTTTGAACGATTAATAACATATTGACTGTGAATCCTCCGAGTATCGCGAGTTTAGTGTAGTATTATTCCACATATTTAGTGTAGTATTATTGCACACCACACGTAGTCACTTGATACCCACATCTATTATTTAAAAGAAACTATGTATTCTTTCAACGTTTAGAATTATTCTATTGGTTGGATTAGAATACTTTGGAAATATTCTATTGCATATTTCCTTACAATGGAATATTTTAGAAATTTTTTATTCCTCGTTTTCTTGGAACAGAACTTTTTGGAAAGATTCTACCACTTCATATCTTTGAGAAGATTCTATTCCTTTTTAATTAGAATAAAATCAAGAAAAAATTATTTTCTTCACTTTATGTGTTTTGAGTGATCCGTTTGATAATTATCTATATATGTTTAGTAATGAAATTTCTAAACACATAGTTAATATATTTAGCAATATGATTCCAAAATCATTCATGTTCTTGACAATAATTAAAAAAAAAAGTTGCATTCAGTATTGCTATAAAATGCTATTTGTCAAACGACTGATACTATTCTGAGTGACCTGCTTGAAAAGAATATATATATGTTAGGCACATGTAATTTCCAAACATAGTTAATATATGTTTAGGCATGTAATTTCTAAACATATAATTAATATATGTTTTTAAATATTATTTCTATACACTTAAACTTATATTTTATGAAGTAATTTCTAAACATATAATTAATATATATAATATTTAGGTTTAGTAACTGCTAGAAATTACATTCTCCTAAATATAAAATAAATATATGTACATAGGAATGTAATTTACAAATATATAATTAAAATATGTGCTTATAGGATGAGAAATTTCGAAACATACAATCAATATGTGTTTAACAATGTGATTCCAGAATGTGTGATTCTAGTCCTTTATATTTTGATTAAAAAGTTACGTATAACTCCAAAAGCATTTGCAGTGAATGCTGCAGTAAAAGCTTGCTTGTCAAACGAATGACACTCTAGTTGTTTTGGATGATAATTTTCTTTTGAGCACAAATAAATTATTTTCCAGTAAGAAATACAAAACACATCAAATAATGACTATGAAATTGAAGAGGGAATGAAATTAAAATGATTTCTCTGAATGAATGCAATTCCTATCTTTATTGTTCGCCATTCTATTAAAAGAAATATACTGCATTCATCCTGTTCAAATAATTAGAAGATTTTGAAAAACTTCACTCGATTCTTTGTAAATATACCTTACAGTTTTCATATAAAACTATTCCAGAATAATTTTCAACCTTAAAAGATAATTTGTTCGCCTTAACTTATTTAAAACGGACCACAGGGGAGAAATACACGTTGGAAGGAGAAAAAATTCCGAAAAATGAAAAACTTTTATACGCATCAAATCTTATTTTCTTTCCTCATTTAAAAATTAATTTATTTTAAATTCGAGATTTTTCTCCGTTGCAGTCTTATTCGGATGCGAAAAAAAGGGTGGAAAATGAGGTAAGTGACGGAAGAGTTTAAAGAAGACTCGAATTCTGTCCGAAACAGTTTTTTTATCGAAAAAAAAAGAGTATTCTGTATTTTTTTGAGGGCGAAACGTACAAAAAATGTTACTTTGAGAAAACAGCAGCTGTTTATTCTAGACTAACACAGAACTTAAAATTTGTTTCTTTCCTTAATTTCAATTTTTTTTAAATCTTAGAATTTGTCTTAAGCAGAAATAATTCTTTGAGAATTGTATCGGAAAAATTTCTGGCCACTACACTTAAGTAATGAGCTTAACATGAATTTGAAGAACGATGTTTCATGTATTCAAGTCCTATTTTTAAGGACTTAATTAAATATATTTTAACCATTTCTTGAAAATAAAAGTTTATTATAAAAATAAAATCAAGTTACTTAATGAATTTCTTGAAAAGAAATAGAAGAAATTTTAATTACAGCAAAATTAGTATATCTAGTCATAAGAGATATATGCACATAATATCGTTCTAATAAAAATTTTGTTCGTTAAAATTTAATTTTAAGCTTTTGTTAAAATAAGCTTTAAAGATCGAATCAAACAACTGTCTTGAACTGAAATACGGCTCTCGTCTATGTAATAAACCCTACAAGATAGATATAATAAATATCTATCGTGCAGGGTTTAAAAACTAGTAATGAACTGTAGGTTATTACCTTTTTTTAAGAGTTTATAGATGAGTTCGTATTGGGGAGTTCGAAACCTACAAGAAATATATTAAGTAGGATTGAACCCACATAATTTCAGTTAGTTTTCCCTGCTTGACTTCTAACCATTTTTAACCTTATTGACCAATTGAGTCGTTACAAATGGTTATACTCTAAAGAAATGTTCAACAGAATATTTCAAAGAATTATTGTGAGAAAATGATCAATTGCATACATCCAAAGCATTCCTTTTTTTCTAAAGAAACACCCACACAACCATTCCAAAGGATTCTTTTATAATTAAAGGACCAATATAATCTTACCAAAAGATTCCTATTCTAAGAAAATTACCAAGAGAATATTAAAAAAAAAATGATATTCTAAGGAAATTATCAACAAAATATTTCAATGAATTGTACTCTAAGAAAATAACCAAAACCTTCTTTTCTAAGGAAAACACCAACAGAATTATTCCAAAGGATTTTATTCTAAGGTCCAATAGTATCTTTCCGGAGGATTCTATTCTAAGCAAAGGTCCAATGTAATATTTCTAAGATTGAAAGAATCCACGGATTTTTTAAAATCAATAACTGCGTTTATTTAGTCAGAGTTCCTAATATAATCTCAATGTTGTTGAATGTATGACGATCTTCTAGACCACTTTACAATCTCAATGTTGTTGCATGTATGGGGGTCTTCCAGACTAATTTTTGCGGTTTACACATTTTCTGCTTAACCTTTTGCCACATTAAAAAAAACTTCATGTCAACCTATATTTATGATCAGTAAGGCTATGTATTTCTGTACCGAAGTAACTATTGATTAAGTATTGATTTTATTTTACACTATCACTTTCCACATCTGAATATTTTTTTTATTGAATGCCGTAGTAGAGAACTAGTAGACAGTTACACTATAATCCCGCACAGTCAGTAACTCCAGTTACATAAAAAAGTAGAGGTGAAAATTTCTTTGGGTAATTTTCAAAATCTAGTCTTAAGTCTGCTTGATTAACCCCTCTGGCCGTCATAAAATTTCCGAGTAGTTTAGTATTGCTCTTTCACCCCACAAAATATATAATTAAATAACCACACCTATTAGTCGATATAGTACATGGATTCTTTCGACGTTTAGAAATATTCTTTACTTAGAATAGAAACCGTTAATAAATTCTATGTCCTTTACCTAGAATTGAATTCTTTGGAAAGATTCCATAGATCCATTTCTTAGAATTGCATTCTCTGGAAAGATTCTGTAGGTTATTTTATAAAACAGAATATTTTAGAAAGATTCCGTAGAATTATTTGAGAAAATTCTCTTGATCCTTTCCAAAGAGTAGAATCCTTGGACATATACTATTGGTACTTTTCTTAGGAAGAAATAATCTGGAAAGATTCGGCTGGTCCTTTCCTTAGAATAGATAGGCATTTTAAATAGTGCCACACTGAAGCAACATAACGGGCTATTTACGGCGGTTCGGGATCAACCCCAAGGGAAAGATCCGAGGACAACTACGCGTAATTTTGAACTACGGTCGGATGACGAGGTCACACATGAGCCGAGGTCACACATGAGCTGGCATCCTACTCTTCCATACTTCCGTCACACCAATGTGAGGACATTTAATGCCATGACGGATTTAACGTGCACCAGCCACCTTGGTGCACGATGATATTTGGTTGAACTCGAACTCTCACGGTGCTAATCCGTTACTCTTCCAATTGTGCTACCGCCCTAAAATAGAATAATTTGTTTAAAGGCCCGCCGCGGGTCCGCTTGCAAGAGGCTTAGAGCACCTTTAATGACCCGAGGAGAAGGGCCTCCATTGAGGCAAGCCACATTTATTAAAAATCAATTTATTAGATGTACAAGTGGCAACAGGTCAGAATAAAAACAGGAACAACGGCACAACGCCGGAACTTGAAAGTAAATTCTGCTAAAAAATAAAAACCGGAATATACCTTCGGTCTGAAAAGGCATGTAAAACAGAAACGAGAAATAAACATTAAAATCGGTAAGAGATTTAACAACCTAAAAAGTTAAAATTTAAGGCTTTAAAATGGGCCTAGATATAGTCCCAGGTCCTACATTTTCCGAGAGCAAGGGATCCTTAAACAGCGAGGGGGGTCCTCCGCCACCTCTGCGGCCACCAGCACACACTGTCTCCGTCTGTATAGACTCCGGGTTTGCTAAGAACCCTTTTCAGCCACTCGGGTTTGAATCATTTCAATAGAATTATCAAATATAATCATTTGGAAATCTCATATTGTTCAAGATCAAAACTGTTAGAAGTTGTGCAAGAAAGACCGCAGATTGGAAGGTGGGATCATGCGTGTGAGCCATTCAGAGGGTTGAATAAAGAGAGCGTAACTGAAAGAACTCTTAAGAACCGAACACCTGAATCTTAAAAGCAGAGAGAAAAGTTGGAAATGAAATTAAGAAGAAAAACTGAAGTTCAGTGAGCCAAAAATGAAACAAAACCGAAGAAAACACAGATGGTAGAAGATCATACAAAACTAGGGTAGCGTAGAATGATGTCGAAAAAATTTCTGCGACATAGGAAACTTCAAAAGGAGTAGAAGCTCCAGTCTGAGCACACAATGAACCCACTTCAATAGAAAGCTTTTTCTTCCTTTTAATAACTCACCACTTCGTTTTATTTAAAGGACACGTTAACTTTCAATGTCACATTGCAAATCTTACAATCTTAGACAAGTAGAGAAGATTCAAATGTACCATTCATGGGGGGGGGGGGATGGGGAGGGAGCGGAATAATACATATGGATTTATAAGTTGGAATAGGTCTCGACCTATAGCAGAGACGTCTGGACTTTCAATGCTTGTTACATTTGTTAATACGAGCTGTTTCAATAAAGTTAATTATAATAATGTTTCCTTAAATTTAATGTCCTGTGTCCCTAATTGCTCAAATCGAACAATATGCATCAAATATGCATAGGGGACCGTCTCCATATTCAATTAGGCATAAACGCTATATTTTCAACGACAGCACCCAATTTCGAATCAATCACTGAACACCAAGGAAGAGGTAGGGTGGTATTTTAATTAACGTCACATTGGAGCAACACAATGGGCTATTGGCTATGGTTCTCGATCAAACCCTAAGGGAAAGATCTAAGGACAACACCACGTAAATTTGAAACACGGTCAAATGGTGAGGCCATACTTGCGCTGGCACCCTACTCTCCAAATTTCCCCATCATGCCAACGTGAGGACATTTGAGCTACGACAGATTTAACGTGTACCAGCTCCCTTAGTACACGACAGTCTTTGGTTGGATACGAACTCGAAACCCTCCGGTTACTAATTCGTTATTCATCCAACTGGGTTACCGCGGCCCAATAAACCTCCAGGAAGATATAACATTGGTTGTTATATATTTTCCTACTCATAATCCAGAAATTGCTGATCCAAACGACTTGAAATTTGATATCCGGGTTAAATTTGGATTTAGATTTGAATTTGGTGTCAAAATTGGGTGCTGTCATTAGAGATATGAGGTCTTCAATGCAAATTTTATACCCATAAATTGTTAGTGAACAATCACTGTTTTCTGTTATCTTTGTTTACAATGCCCGGTAAACATCTTGACCCCAGGATACTCAAGGGATTTTTCTCATCTCTCCACCCTTTCTTTTCACAATTACAGTGAAATTTCGATTAACCGTCACTCTTTTAACCGTCAGTTCGTTATTGCGAAACATTGCCGTTCAGAAAGCACGAACCTCGAAGAAACAAAAGATAATGACGGACTATTTTATAATTTGAATATGTATGTACGTCTAGAGAGTAAGTTCATGCAACCATATGTACTACATTGTACTTAATGTAAATTGTGCATATTGTTTGTTTCTGTAAAATAAAATTCATGTATGTACAGTGTATCTCCAACTTGTAAACGTGTATTTTTATCATTCGTTAATATGCAATGGATGGGGGTTTGGTTTAAGGTTTCTCTGTCATCCGTCTATTCGATAAACCGTCAGGGTTCCGACCCTGACGGTTAATCGATGTTAAAGAAGTACTTGATATTGTCTGGCCAAATATGGCCCTTGCGCCATAAAACCCAAAATAAACCAACTTTACCTACTATGAACGATGTGCAAATGAAAGGGTGGTTCAACTATTTTTCTGCAGCAGACAAAAATAACAACTCGCCAATTACAAAATACATACTGGTACATTATCTATCATACAAGTAAAAATTTCGGAATCTAAACATAAAATCATAACCGATGTTCAAGCTTGTATTTTTTAATACTCTTCGGTCATCGTATATTTTCCGTTAAAACTTTTTTCAAAGTAAAACGTCATTAAGCGTCGTCTTTGCAAAATGGAAGTCAAAGAAACAATGTTTCTTTTGAGTGATAAACGTTTCGCCCCATTGATTTTCACATACTAGCAGCCAAATCGCTTTCCATCCCGAAGAGCCAATGCGGCGTGAGTAAAATCTTTCCCTGCCAGATTATAAGGAATAAGACTAGTGTTCAAGTATTTCCTTTCTCTGATGAGTAGTAAGGGCCACGTCGTATAATCATTTACTTGATTCGAAGAGATTTATCGCCTTTCTTTTTCCCAATAGCGATTGGCAGTTTTTCGAATTCCTCTTAGGACTTTATGTCATTTAAAGTTTCTACGTATATTAGTGCTCCAGAGCTAACACAACAGCCTGTTTTTAGATTTCTCTCTAACAATTATGTTTTTTCTTTTATGTCATAGCACATGTTCACTTGCAGTACACTGTATCTTCAATTTTTTCCCAATAGTAATGTCCAGCAGTTCTTACTCTCGTTTGGTAATTGTGTAGTGCCAGCCTTGGAAAATTGGTGACATTTATAAAATTCTAAGTGAATTAATGATCTAGAGCGAGCAACTTATTTTTAGGTTCCTGACAGTTATATTTTCTCGTATTTCATTTCTGCACGCGTTTATTTGCTGCTTACTTTAATTCGAATTGTTTCGAATATACATGTCTAGTATTTTCTTACTCTGGCTTGGGGTTAGTTCTGTAGAACCTTGGAACTTTATGCCATTTATAAGATTCTACAAGTAGTGATCGAGTTGAAGAACGCCTTTTTTTTTTTTTTTTTTGCTTTCTTTTACTAATATTTTCTTTTTTATTTCATTCACCGTACACATTTACTTGCAGTTCACTTTAGTTTGAGGTATTTTCAATATCTATGTCCAACATTTTCTTACTCTTGCATATTGTTAGTCCTGTAGAGCCTTGGAACTTTATGCGATTTATAAGGTTCTACGTGTAGTGATCCAGAGAACCTATTGTTTGTTTCCTTATGCTTAAATTTTCTCTTTTATTTCAGTCACCGTACACGTTTACTTGCAGTTCACTTTTTTTTCAATGTTTCCATTATCCTATCAAGTATTTTCCTACTCTTGCTTATTTTTAGATCCATAGAGCCTGAAACTTCATGCCATTAAAACAATTATACGGTGAACTTGTCATCCAGAGCGGAAGAAAGCCTATTTTTATTACTCATATTTTATGTTTTATTTAATGCACAATACACCTTTAACAGAAGTCAACGTCATTTTGAATTGTGTGCAATACCAATGTCTCATTTTCTCACTCATGCGCATTGTTAGTCCTGCTAAGTATGTCTGGGTGGGAAAGGGTAATGCTAGTTGTTTTTGTCTAAGAGTAATTTCAGATTTTTGAAGATGGGTAGGAGTAAAAGAGCAAGATTAACCATCTGAGCGTAGTAAGATTTACTTTTCCCCAACAATACACTCTTAATGACTAAATAAAAAATAGTTTTAAGGAATCTACGGATGCTATCAACTTTTAGATCCTTAAGAATCAAATCATTTGGAAAGATTGTATTGCTCCTTTGCTCAGAATGGAATCCTTTGGAAATAGTTATTTCTCCTTTTATCAGTATAGAATTCTTTGAAAAGATTTAAACGCTCCTCTTTACTCAGAATATGATCCTTTGGAAAGATGTATTACCTTTTCTTTTGAATGCAACCCGTTGGAAATATTTGTTTCTCCTATCCTTAGACTAGAATCTTCTGGAAAGATTATTTTACTCATTTCTTCGAAGTAGAATTTCTATTGAAATATTCCTTTACGCATTTCCTTAGAATAAAATCCCTTTGGAAAGATTCTATTGGTCAAGAAGGATAAAACTGGTTAGTAATGTAGGGAAAAGTGTAGATAGCAAGATATAATTAGGCGTGTGCGATCAGGAGATTAAGGTATCACTATACCTCTAAAATGCCATTTTCACACAAATTTCGCATTTTCAAATTTTATATATTTGTGACAACGTTAAATCTTCAAATCACTTCAGATTTTACTACTACAACTTTTAGAACTGGAGATATAAAAATTTTATTATAAGGGTAATAAAAGTATTGACATCTATATTTGACATGGGGATTTGCATTGATTTTAGCTTTTTCTCGAAATATAAATTTCGCTAAGCATTACTATTCACTAAACATAATACCGCAGAACTCATTAATTTTTTGTGCATGATCTGAAGATCATAAAGAAGGGTTTGAGAACTATTATAATGAAGAAATATGAATTAAAAAAATTGAGCAGGGGATGTAAGCATAAATATTTTTTTTGCATTTTGCTCTTTTTTTCAGGAATGGCTTACGCTAAAGTCAACAATTAATTTTATATAACAACATTCTAATGATTGTAGTTCAATACCTGAGATAATGCACTTTACAAATAGGAGAAATATGTTAACTACAATATTTTTTTAAATATGACGCTTAGCGTAAATGGTATTTTTGGTGAGTTTTTATACTTTTTACGCCGTTTTCATAAAAATAACTTTAAAGCACAATATTCTCTGCCACAAAATGTTTTTTCTAGTATAACTCAATAACACAAAATCTAATTCCGTGATAATTTAAAAAAATTGCCTCCTAAGGTATACAAATACCTTAACGATACTAGTTGATTACATAAAAAAGATGACCTATTACAAAGTATTTTCTCTCTCAGAGTCTGAACTATCAGAACTACCTCAAAGAGACAATCACAGGATTTTTAAATCGTGATTGTCATCGTGAAATCATGGTGCGAAAAGTGGAACTTAAGTTCTGCTTTTGAGAATATTCTTGGAAAAATGGTCCTAAAAATACTCCCATTCTAATTTCCTCATGATCTAAGCGTTTGTGTGTATTTTTAGATAGTGATTACACGAATCTCACCCTTGGATCCAGATGATGGGTGTGGTGTGATGGACAAGAAAAGAAACTTCTATAATATGATTGATGATTCCATCTTCAAAAGAAACGATAAGTTCAGACACAATTAGTATCACGTGAGCACAATTACTGCAAGAAAAGGAGGGTATTATCTTCTCTATAGAGATAATATGCATATACTGATTATGGTCAGATAAGTTTGGCATGCAAAATTCATTTATCCCAATGAGTTTATTGTCTAAAATTATCAATGACCCTCAAAGGGGTTCACGCGCAAAATTCCACCTTTAAACCTGCATGTTTTCCTGCAGATTCGTAACCAATTTTGATCTTTATTGACATGTTTAGTCTTTCCACAGGATTTTATGCTAAGGAAATGAGGAATAGAATATTTCCAAAGGATTATATTCTAAGGAAATGAGCAATAGAATATTTCCAAAGGATTACATTCGAAGGACGAGGAGTAAAATCTTTCCAATGGATTCTGTAATAGAGAAAGAAGCGATAAAATCTTTCAAAAGTATTATATTCAAAGGAAAGAAGCAATAGAATAGTTGAAGAAAGATTATAATATAAGAATGGACATCTAGAATCTTTCCAAAGGATTATCTTCTCAGGAAATTAGCAAAATAATATTCCAAAAGGATTCTAATTTTAGGAAAGGACCGATAGAATCTTCAAAAGGATTCTATTCTAAATAAAGGATCAATAGAACTCCTCCATAGAATTATTTTATAAGAAAAGGACAATATATATGATCCTTCAAATGATTATATTACATTTAACTGATAAACAGAATATTTCTAAGTAATTCTTTTCCTAGGAAAGGAGCAATAGAAGCTTCAGAAGAATATTTTACTCCAAGAGAAAGATCGTCGTGGCTCAGTGGGCATGACGACTGCACTAGCAACCTACGAGTTGCACGCGGCTCCTGTGCGATTCCTGCCTAAATATATTTTTCTTTTCTGTGATGTCAGGCCAAATACCCCATTTACCATAAAGTTCAACCCAACCAAAGAAACAATAAAATATTTACAAACGATTATATTCTACGGTAGGTATATTTTAATTAACGTAGCACTGAAGTAACACTGATTAGACGTGCACCAACTCTTGTGTACACGACGGTCTTTTTGGTTGGACCTAGTCTCGAATTTACAACACTAGGGTTACTAATTTGTTGCTCTCCCAACTGGATTACCGCGGCCTCCGTGTCTCTGAGAGGGTTCAATTAGTAAATGGTGTTAAAACCTACCCAGCTATTACTTGGGGGTTGCGTATTATTTAATAAGGTTTCCTCTGCATATTATCTTGAAACATCAGTACTAACCTATAGTTTATTGTTAGTGTTTTAAAATTACTTAAGGTATTCTTTGCGGTTTCATACTCTTCCCATCTCGAATTCCGGATTCTACTAATATTTTACTACCAGATTGGAATTCCTAGTTCGTAGTACGCTGTAATTACTACATTAAACTGCTGTAGTTTAAAGTTTTCGGAATATACAGTGAGAAGAGTTCTCTACAACGATCCAGAATTTCGTATATATTCCGTCCTGATCATCAATAATTTCCTATCTATAAATATATATAATAGCAGAGTTGGCGTCTGTTCTATATACAAATCTACACCGTTTGACCAAAACATAGCAAATTGGTACACTTATTCTTTAGAACCATGCGGGTGACGTACGCTATCTATTAACCTCCGTTATTTGTTTTAGGAATGCAGAGCGGGCTAAAAACAATGCGAAAAATCCCCATTAGAAAAGTATTGTTACGGTCGTTGTCAAACCAATTCCAACCAATTTTGGTACATTCATTCTTTAAAATCCTGCGGAAAAAACACAGGCTATATACACAGGCTAACACAGGAACATCCTGTTCTATTTGTCCTAGGTCTGTTGAAGGAACTAAAAAGATTTCGAAATCCCCATATGAAAAACATTGAGTAGTAATACAATGAATTTTAAACATATCAACTTTAGTAACGGCAGGCAATTCAGCTAGTTTCAGTATAAATCAAAGAACCCTTCTATTGCCAAGTTCAAATATCCCCTTCTTTTTAGTAGACTTTCATAGACAGGTAAGTGGAAAGACTAATATGCTCTTTGAGATTCACTTTTCCTTTTAGAGGTTCCTTAAAGATGAGATGAATCTCAATTCAAATCCACTTATTCCAAGTGGTTCTTCAAAACAAGTAGGCTCGCGGCGTTTCAGTCTGACATGAAATCCCCTTTCGAATGGATCTTTAAAAACAAGTTGAAGTGAGCGTATTCTGACTTCCTAAATCTATTGCGATGTTTGGGTGATTTTATAAAGACAGCTCGATGTTACACCTAGTCTCTGGTATTTCCATGTTTGGTCTATGATATTTGGAAAGGTGAGGATTTTTATATGCTGCTTGTACAAGATGGTCAGAATCAACCACAACAATCATGCCACGCACGTTCGTGTCAAAAACTAAAGCCCAAAAAGTTTAGTTAGTGTTTTGATTGGAAGTGCATTCTGGAGTTATACATGTCGAATGGTTTACGACGCAACTTGAGTCATCTGAATTTTCAGGGCTAGAAACACCAACACAAAACTGTTCCTTTAGGATTCCTGGGATTGACGGAATAGAGGAAATATAAAAGCAGAGTAATGGTAACTCCTTTATATGTGCCAAGGATCATGTAATCAAACTAGTAGTAACGTGACTCTCACGACTGCTTTCGTCTAATGGGTTGAACTTGACTGATGATCCACAGAACTGGTGAAGATGTCCATTCATTGAGGAATTTGTGTCGAGTGATTTTGGAGGGGTCCATTTAGTAAATGAGGGTCAGGTTAAAAGCAAAGAATACATATACACAATTGGCATCTTTTTAGAGGATTACGGCTCCGAGTTCATCGTTTGGTGCCGGAATCGATAGCAATGATAACGAGTCAACGAAAGGTATAATCATATATGGTGATCGCCAAACATGACTGCGAATGACAAGTCTCCTTTCAACCGGCGCGATTACTACTTTCTAGAAATGGACTCCCTGAATGCCATCCGCCTCCTCAACAAAACCGCATTATTAAGCTTGGTTTGCTTAATGTTTTACTAGAAAAAATACTAACCCTCTAAGTGATTTCGACAAGGTATCTAGTCCATCAAGATCTGGACGGTTGTTTTCTTATGGCGAGATATCTAGTTCTTCAAGATGTGGTCAGTTTCTTCTAATGACGAGATATCTCATCCATAAAAATTTGTGGTCAGTTTTCTTTTAATGACGAGATATCTCGTCCATCAAGATATGTAGTCAGTTTTGAAAGTAACGAGGTTCCTCGTCGAGACAACCACAAGGATTTTTGGTTGGTTTTGGGTTTCATGGAACAGCTGCCATATTTAGCCAAACTGCGCCAAAACACAAATAAAGTCAATTAATTGTGAAAAGAACGAATGGAGAGGAGAGATTAGGCAAGATGGGATCACGACCCCCATGATTATTGGAGACAACCACAAGGAGGATTAAAGAGAAAGCCATAAAACGTCTTACCATTTCTAGTTGTTTCTGATAAGTAGCACAGCTAAGATTGGCTTCGATGATGGAGTGACCACCATTGTAAACAGCACATATGACAAGTCCTAGAGAGAACATGTCACTCAAGGGGCTGCATTTGGAATTGTTTTGGACTTCAGGAGCAGTGAAGTCCAAATCCGGCTGGCCCATCTTTGGTAACTTGGAGGTGAAAGCTTGGCAAGGCACCGGCTTCTGACAATAAACAAAAATCATAATCAGACATACATTTTTAAAATATAGGTATTTAATTGTTAGAAAGTTAACGCTCTTAAAATTCTTCAGTTGCGAAACCAAACTGTTTTTTTTATTTTACTTTTGGTATGATTCGGGTTATCATATATAATAGTATGTTGTTATGTCCTTGTGAGAAAGCTTTCGGAGTCCAAAGATAGATGGTGTGTAAACCTGCAGTGAGCTGTGGGCCATGGACTCTATTATTGACGTAACTGCATTTCATTTAAGTTTCTCAAGTCATAACAAATAGTAGGTTTTTCGCGATTAAAGTCCATCCAGTAGGAGACAGAAGAGACGAAATTTCCTGAGGTAATGGGTGATTCTAAACACGTATCATGGTTAGACTTGCCATTGCAACAAAATATACATTAAGCTTGAGACATTCACTACTGGAATAATTTCTATAGAAGTTCGAGGTAGAGATACTTTCGTCAAAGATATTCACTCAAAAGAGTTTAAACATTTATAGGTTGACTTGCAGAAATGTTTAAACATATATAAAGGTGTTACACTTGTATAAATGTTTAAACATGTATAAAGGTTAGACTTGTATAAGTGTTAAAACATGTATAAAGGTTAGACTTGTATAAATGTTAAATATGTTTAAAACTTACAGTTGGTTAAAGGTTATATTTGCTTACAAATCATTGCAGAAGTAATCAAACACCACTACTGCCACTGTGTAGCTGTCAACAGAATTCTTACATTTCTATGTATTAACGAGGAAACCACTCTCAATGACATCTTAGTCTGGTCACCCAGACCCATCAGGGGCTCTTACACTCTTTAGTGGAACCATTCATGTCTAGTCTATAAATTGCCACTGACCTATCTCTTATGATACCTAATTTATATAGACATAGACACGTACTACGAATTATCAGGATTACGGATGCTAGTACATCATAAAACAGGTCCCGTCTTAATTGCTAACTAGTTTCGAAGGTGCATGAATAAACTCGAGACAATTTATTGAACGATTATTTTTAATGGACTAGTGCTTTAACTATATTTCAGTTGGAAGAGAGGTTGATTAAAAATAGGAGAGTTGCGAGTTCGAAACTAGGTCCAGTCAAAAACCATCGTGTACACGGGGGAGGGGGGGGGGGAATGCACGTAAAATATGTTGTGACCTCGAATGTTGGCGTAGTGTGCAAGTTTGAAGAGTGGGGTGCCTGCTCAGGTATTGGCCACGTCATCTGACCGACTGGGGTTCAAAATAACGAGGCGTCGTCCTTGAACCTTTCCCTTCGAGATGGATACCGGATCGTCCACAATAGCCTGTTGTGTTGTTCCAGTACGACGTTAATTTAAATACCTAGCTACGTACAATTCATATGTTATACATTATAACATTTATTACATTTTATTCGTGTTATACTAGCATATACTACTTTATTTCTATCTTTTCTACACATGTGGTTTTTCTACGATGCTCATGATTTATGGTTAAAAGCGGTTTCCATACTTCGGAAATACAAAGAACTCAGTTCGTCCATATTTTCCCGGGAACCCCAATCCATCCATCCATCCATTTGCATTCACTGCAAAGAAAATTATAGAGCGTCTAACAGAAGTATGCGATTTCACATCAGAGAAACTACAGCTCTCGTTCGCGTATTTCCACGTTATATAAGTCCCATTGTAAAATGTGATAGATTGCACCGGAACTTTCGGGGAGCAGAAGAATATGCATTACACGACATTATCGCGGACAATACGGCATGCATGATTTATCTACCTGGCCACATTTCAGTTAATGTTCTCGGGGGTTCAGTTTTATAGATTTATTTATTTATACTCCGCCGCCCTCTTTGAGGGGTGTGGGGACCAGTCTAAAAGAATAAATGTCTCGGGAAGGAAAATAATGAATATCAGGTCTCAATGTAAGGTGACATTTCTATTCCAACTTGCGCTGAAAACCATTAAGCCCTTTCACCGATCCCATGCTATCGATCGACGTTAAGTGACTGGATGCGAATATATATTTTTCGCTTTTGAGACGAAAAGAAGTGAAAATGTTTAAGAAGGCATTTGATAAATAGCCTCTTTACGTGAAAGGATCTTTAAAAGACATATTGGTGGGAAAACACGCAACGCATTTCCGGGGAAAAAACTCCGAAGGCGTTGACGGAGATGTTAAGTTGATAGTTCGGTACATTAGTTGAAAAAATTTCCTGATTGCTGGGATTCTGTTTCTTTGTTCTAGGTCGCAGCTTGTGTTTTAGCGTGTCGCGGTTAGGAAAATTCAGTGCTTGTAAATTCTCCAACAGACAAAAGAGTGCATTGTCTTTTACCTGCTGTTTTGTTATCTGGATCTTGCATCAAGTCATATTTATCGATTCAATCGTCTTTGTTTCAATGTTTTGTAGCATATGGGGAAGATAGCCGCCTAACTGGTATAGTGATCATAGCGTTTGTCTATACCAACCAATTGGTACAGGGTTCGAATTTTGGTTTGTAAGCGCTTGGATATTGGTGATTGTCCTTATTAGTATTAATGGTGGCTTATGCAATGGATGTTTCATTACAAATAGCAGTTAGCTCGCCTCTTGTGCTTAAGACCGAAATGGTTGATCATTTATAAAATATATGGAGAACATTTTATGTGTATAGTCTTTTTATGGATTAAACCGTCTCCGTCCCAATGTCTTATTACATGTGAAAATGAAATTGCCCTCAACGTGGATCACCAACCAGACCTTTTCACCGAGTCCCTTGTTTATTGATTCAATCATTTTAGTTTCAATGTCTTGTAGCAGTAAGGAGATAATATTGTAATCTGTATATATATTCCTCATTTTTTGAGTCAAATCTCTTACTTATTGATTCAACTGTATTCGTTTCAATGCCTTGTAGCGTTTGGAATGGATATTGTAATATCAATCTGTCCCATTTTCACTCATATTTATTTATTTAACTGTCTTCACTTCTATGTTCTGTACAACATGTATAAATCATATTAAAAGACAGGCCATGCGTGATCAATGGCATATGAAAAAGAATTAAATTCCCAGTGAACGTCTTGTCTACTGAAATACCTGAACTAGCACAAGAATCATCCATGTTCCTTAATTCATTTTGATCAGTGTTTGCTTTGTATACGTTCACCAAATAAGTTCGATTGACTAACAGAGTGTGTACCAGTTAAAGGAAAAATCTATCTATCTATGCATCTCTCTCTCTCTCTCTCTCTCTCTCTATATATATATATATATATATATATATATATATATATATATATTTATATATTTATATATGCATAAAGCAGAGTTGGTGTCTGTCTGTTCGCTATACAAATCTACACCATACGACCAGTCCACATCAAATTGGGTATACTAATTTTTTAGAGCCCTGCGGGTAACGTAGGCGACAAATTAACCCCCATTAAATTTGACTTGGGTGTGAAAACGGGGACAAAAACAAATCGAAATCTCCATAGGAAAAAAACTGACTACTTTAACAATTGCTGTCAGACCAATTCACACCAAAGTTGGTACATTCATTAATTAGAGAGAATCATTAAGGAAACATAGGTTATTTATATTAACTCCTATCAATTCTTCCTTTGTCAACTGTAGGGGTTCAAAACCAATTTGACTTGTCCTTTACTCAGAAAATAATTATTTGGAGAGATTCTATGGATGCTTTCCTCAGAATAGAATTATTTGAAAATATTCCATTGGTCGATCTGGTCAAAACTAGTTAGATGTTATGCAATGAAGACTGCAGTATGTATATGAACCCCTCTAAAGGTTAATTAGTTTGAATGATATATGATATGATAATTATCTAACCGTTTTTTCTCGTTCTTATGTCAAATGCATGAAATAAATTATACAGCACCGCTTATCAATAAAATTCATTTTTCAGAATTTTATGAATTTCCGAAATATCTCGAGACTTTTGGCACACCCAGTTCTTCGTTAACCCATTAACTCAGTCATTCATAAACCTTACGACAACGTTTCAACGCTCCACTGTGGTTAGATTAGCTCTACGGTTAATGTGCTATGGAAATAACACGTTGAGCTACAGAAGGATAGTTCATCCCAAAAATTTTTAAGCATTTCCGCTTGTAGAAGTGAAACTACGTACTCACTCTGATAACCACATGGAGCTCATTAAATTATTTGTGGACAAAAAATTGAGCGTATTCTACTTTTTTAAACGGTTCGACTTTTGCTCTAGCTGCTTTTCGAACATAGATTTTGTTGGTCGCCATCATTACAGAACGGTTTATAATTACTTCGATTTGAGTAGACAGAGTATGCGAAATTACTTTACTCTTCTCCGAATTGTTGTTGTATAAGTAGAATTCAATACCCAAGCTATCCAAAAAGTTCTAGTTTTAAGTTTCTGTTAATTATATTACGTTGCTCTTCCAACTGGGTTATCTTAAATCTTGTATATTTATTAGAGGAGACTCGGAAAAGTTCTTTAATATTTTGACTATGGCTATGTTGTTGTTGTTGACATGTGTCTCCTGAACTGTGAAACACGAGATCAGGCCCAGTGATCTGAAGTAGGATAGACACAGAAGAAGAATACAGGTTTTATTTTACAAACACACAAATTGATCACTGGTAAACACATAGGGGGTGTAGCTATCCACTTTAGTGAGGAACCACTTGGGCGGGAGTCTGACTTCTTCCTCGGACATTACATACCACCAGCCCTAGGGCGGTAGCCCTAGCCGGGAATCGAACCACGAACCCAAAGCGTAGGAGCAGAGAGAGAGTGCTTTATCCACTATACCGCTTGGGCGGCGACTACAGCTATAGATATAACAAGCGTGATTCTGTCTTGGCGTGATTCTGTTTTGGCGCGATTCTCTCTTGGCGCGATTCTTATAATTTTCAAGGTACAACTGCTGTACCGGCCGTTGTCTAAATATTAAATCAATACAAGCTTTTCGGAATTGGTTTCCGTTATGATTGACCACTGACCTCTGGCACTACAGGGAGCGAACTAGTCTCTATTTGAGAGAGAGAGAGAGAGCATCCAGTGGACATCCTGACAAGGATAAATCATCAACATCTGTGAGACTACAAACCAGGACTTGGAACTCGGAATTCATTGAGGCAGACAAACATTGACCACTATAATAGCCATAGTAAGCGTTTCTAACAAAAAATATTTACAGTTAAAATAAATGTGTACTCGTTCTAAAATCTAAATTTGAAAAAATGAATTTAGAGAAGTTTGCGAAAATTTAATTATAGACAACCAAAGGTCTCCAGAGATACACTGAGCATCTTTGAATGGATAGCTGACCTTCCACAAAATCACTTGGGATAACAATAGGCCGACATAAATACACAGTGCATCTTTTAATGGAGGATTGTAATTGACATCGGAAAAATTTATTTATAGACAGTAGGTCTATACAAATACGCGCACATCTTTGAATGAATTTAAGCTGAGCTTATACAAATTCAGTTATGGACAGTAATAAGTGTACACAAATACACAGTGTATCTGAATGATTTTAAGTTGAGCTTCCACAGATCTAGTTATGGAAAATAGGTCTACACAAATATATTTATTATTTATTTTAAAAAGGAAGAATTCAGTTGACATTGCACATAACACAAAAAAATCAGTTACAGACAATAATAGGTCTACCCAAATGTATCTTTGATGGGCATAACTCCATCTTTTAACCTGCAGTCTTCCCTGGAAGACATATAGTCAATTTTGAACCTCAATACAATCTTTTCAAAGGTTTCTATTCTAAAGAAATGAGGAACAGATCTCTTCAAAGGATTCTATTGTAAGGAAATGAGCAATAGAGAGAATCTTTCCAAATGATTCTATTCTAAGGAAATGAGCAACATACACGATCTTTTCAAAGAATTCTATTCTAAGGAAATGAATAACATACCTTTACAAAGGATTCTATTCTAAATTACCGACTTAATCTTTCAAAAGGATGCTATTCTAAGATAAGGACAAATAGAATATCTCTTTCCAAAATATTTGATTCAAAGGGAAGGAGAGAGAGATAATCGTTCCAAAAAAGATTCTATTCTTCAGAAAAGACCAAAAAATATTTCTAGCGATGGAAAGAATCCACGTTTTTTTAAAAGAAAGATTTGGTTATTTAGTCATATTAAGTGCATTGCAGAGTAAAAGTAACACTAAGCTACTCGGATACCTCGAGACAATCAGAGGGTTAAAATAACGCAACATGTAACATAAATGCGGGAGGCATGATTCGTTCCTATGAAAACAGAAACATATTTTGTAAAACATCCCTCAAAACAAAGGAGTGTTTTAAACAGTTTTACGCTTACGTGGCAGCATGAAGGCAGAACGCAAGCGTTATAAATCGAAACTCGTTTTAAGTTCAATTCCAGCTAAAGGGAAAAGAAAGACCAGAATGCGGAATTAATTAGGATTAAAACTGTATCGGAACTGCGTCAATTTATCAAACGCTTTGTTTTCCAACGGCAGCGGAAAATCCTTTGAAATTAAAACCTTTAACAGGAGGAAGTTCAATTAATATTCAGTGTGAACTGAGGTGAAATACATTTAAAAATTCGGGTAACGTGTTTAAATATTAATTACAGCGAAATTATGGGTTGTCTTTCTGGCAAACAAAAGATAACAGACTGGATTAATAAAGTGTGTTCCTCTTTATTGGGTGCAGCATTCGTTTAAAGAACAAATACGAGCAATAGACGCTTAGAGAGTTTTATCTTTTAATAATGTTACCAGAAATATAACTATACTTAGCATGGAATAGATGATTCAGAAATGCAAAAAGCAGCAAAACGAACTATTATCCTACTTTGCAAATATCTGATAAGCAGAAACTGTTGTTCAACTAGCACTTGGTAATACGGGCAGATATAAACTTTTCAAAAACGTGGACTATTTGTAATTACTTTATTTTTAGCTTAAATTTATAAAACTAGTCATCGATCATTTATAACTAGTGTTGTACTTTATTGAATATGACATTAGTTTAAAGAACAATACGAGTAATACGCGCTTACAGTTTTATTTTATGGTGTTACGGAATTATATAACCATTTTTGACCTTGACCAATATAATCTTTCCAAATAATTATATTCTAAAGAAATGAGCAACAGATGTTTTCCAAAGGATTCTATTCTAAGGAAATGAGCAACATAATCTTTACGAAGGATTTTATTCTAAAAAAATGAGCAACATAATCTTTCCAAAGGATTCTCTTCTAAGGAAATTAGCAACATAATCTTTCCAAGGGATGCTATTTTAAGGACTGGACAAATAGAAACTTTCCAAAGGATTTTATTGAAAGGGAAAAAATCGCTCCAAGATAAAATTATACTCTAAAAAAAGACGTAATAGAATATTTCTAGTGAAAGAGTGAAAGCATCCATAAGTTCTTTAGAAGTATTTGGTCATATAAGTCATTTATAGGGCATTAGCCACTAATAGGACATTAGCTTAAAGAACATTACGAGTAATACGCGCTTAGAGTTTTATCTTATGATGTTAAAGGAATTATCTAACCAATTTTGACCTTCTTGACCAACATAATCTTTGCAAAAGATTCTATTTTAAGTACAGAACCAACAATTTTTATAGGGTTTGAAAGAATACATGAATTTTTTAGAAAGGTTTGACCACGTATATCTACAATTAGTATGACATAAATAACTTGAGTACAGAAAAAACAGCAAATCAAGTTATCCTTCTATACTTATATTCGATAAGCAGAAATATTGGCATAACTAGACGAAATTACGTGCGGATAAGATTTTCAAAAAGGAGTTCTGTTAAAGTCTACTGCATTTTTAGTTTACATTTACATTAGTATTTCAATAGAATACGTCATATTGTTATATAGATCGATATCAGAGATCGTTAAAACACATGGATTGATTGAGTATAGATTGAAACACACACACACACAATCTAATCGATTATTATATTGTTACAGTAGATTCTTATACGTAAAAACAGTAATTTACGTAGTTGTTCGATATGCTTGTTTAAATGGAGGTATCGAAACAACAGTAAGAAACATAATATACCACATTAAATACTTGGGAAACATCTTTATCGAGATAAAGAAAGGTTAATTGATTATTTTTTCGATTGTTACAATTACATAGTATTAATTTTTGATGTCTTAATTTATAAAGCATTCATCAAAACTCTTATCTTAACCAGTGGATCTTGGTCTTTACAATGGTGACTGTGTTTTGTTAATAAAGAGTAACATCATATTCAACTGTAAATATTTTTACAAGCAAATGGACAGATTTCTTAACTTGCTTTGTTGGATTTTTTAAGGGGGCTAAATGCAATTCGTGGAAGCTTTTGAAGTAACTTGAAACAAAAAGCTACACTCATATTTAAAGTTAGAGCATTTTTTTAGAAAATAGACCTTTTAACTAACATGCACAAAACACACATGCTGAAAATACACAAAACCACTAATTTATGACAAAAACGTGAATTAATAAAATGCACGCAAAAGTAAGCGCTGACGAACAAACGAAAAATCGATCAAATAAATCTTAGGTCTCGACTAGTAAAAAAATTGATAAAATACAAGGACTCTTAACAAATGCAAATAATGCTACTAAGCAAATTGAGTGAGATTCGAACTGATAAGGCATCCAAAGCACTAATTTATGACACAAATTCGAAGTAATAAAATGTGCTAAACGTAAGTACAGACGAATAAACGACAAATCGATCGATTAAATATATGCTTTGGTCGCGATTGGGAAAAGAAGTGACACACGACTTCACAACAAAGAAATGTAAATAACGCGTTTGAACTGATAATACATCAAAAACACACTAATTTATGACAAAAATGTTAATTAATAAAATGTGCGTAAGAGTGCAGACGAATAAACGATAGATCGACCAAACATATTATTTGGTCGCGACTAGGAAAAGGATTGACAAAATACAAAGACTTAAATACAAAAAATGTAAACAATGCGTTTAGACTGAAAATACTGAAAGCACTGGTTTACGACAAAAATTGAATTGATAAAATGCATGGTGAAAAGCCCAGATGAATAAACGACAAATCTTCCCAATATATTCTAGGGTCGCGACTAGGAAAAGGATTGACAAAATACAAGGACCTATGTACAAAAAAGTAAATAATGCGTTTAGACTGATAATACAGAAAGCACTGGTTTACGACAAAAATTGAATTGATAAAATGCATGGTGAAAAGCCCAGATGAATAAACGACAAATCTAACCAATATATTCTAGGGTCGCGACTAGGAAAAGGATTGAAAAAATACAAGGACCTATGTACAAAAAATGTAAATAATGCGTTAAGCCATAATACAGAAAGCACTGGTTTACGACAAAAAATTGAATTGATAAAATGCATGGTGAAAAGCCCAGATGAACAAACGACAAATCCACCCAAAATATTCTAGGGTCGCGACTCTTAGGAAAAGAAGCGACTAACAATTCATCGCTTTTCCATCCAGGCAAGCGCAATAAAATTATTCAGAGGCACTAGTTCGCGAGTACTTGAGGAAAACCCAGATATAATTATTCCCGGAGAAAAGTGCGTTTGCCCGCTTTCACTGAAAGGAAAGAAGTGCGCGAGGAATTATCGAAACTTTCAAAAGTAAACCGGCGAAGTTTTCCTTTTTATTACATCCTTTATCGAGTACCGGGGAAATCGTTTTTCATTTTAAGTGACCTGCTTCTCTCTGGACGTTTCTTGTGTCTTGAAACTCTCCCGCTTTTGATTCAGAAATAAAAGCGGATACTTCCTTCTGAAGGGGAAAAACTGTATTCCAGAAATCCTATCAGGATACAGGTAAATCTTAATATTTTTCTAAGGAACATCGTTTACCGCAGCTGCGTTTAATACAGCGTTTCGCAGAGTACTTTAAAAACTGTGTGCATATAGATTCGTTGGTTGTTTGCAGTGGGGTTGGAAGATTTATAGCGAGAGGGTACATTCTTGAATAACAGAGGCGCGTGTTTTTTTTAAAGAATAGAATGGTGTGGCCAGGTTTAGATAAATTAAATTCATTTCCTATATTGCGAGTTCGAAACTAGGTCCAGCCAAAGACCGTCGCGTACACGGAGGCTGGTGTCTGTCATGGCCTCAATTGTTCTCACGTTAGAGTGCTATGGAAGTTTGGACAGTGGGGTGCCAGCTCAGGTGCTGTTATCGCCATATGGCCGCGGTTCAAAATTACGAGGCGTTTGTCCTTGGATCTTTCCCTTCGGTCCGACCAACCGGTGTTCGCAGGTGCACGGTCTGTTGGTTAAGGTGTTAGCCTCTAGATAGGAAGGTTCCTGGCTCGAATCTGGGTCAGTGCATGGAGATTTGTAAGCGTATGGTGTAGAGGCGGCTGGTGCCTCTTCAATCTGTAGTGATCGAAAGTCCTCAGGTTGGGTTGGTGTGGAAATTTGGAGAGTGGGGTGTTTCGCAACTAAGGTGTTGCCTCGTCATCTGGTGGTTTAAAATGACGTGGTGTTATCCTCGGATCTTTCCCCAAGGGGATTGAAACCTGATCGTCGTCAATAGCCATTGTGTTGCTCTAGTACGACGTTAATTAAAATTACCTTATCTTTACCTTCGGCATTGATCCCGGTACGTCGGCACTAGCCTGTTGTGTTGTTCCGATGCGTCGTGAACTACCAATCTACCCCTACCTTTTCTAAAAGTAAGATTAATTTTTTAAAGGGGAATCTTGTATTCATTTTCATGTGAAAATATAGGACACAAATTTTTGTTACTTTTGTTTGTTAGAGATTCAAAATTTCTCTATTCTGAAGATTCTTCTCTTATGTTAGCTTATATAACCCTCCTGATGGTTTATCTTCACGTCAAAACGTTCACAGTGAGCTTATTTAACCCTGTTGGTGGTTTATATCTGCGTCATAAGCTGTCCTGTAGTGTCATCCTCAGATGCAAAATCATGTTTCAAAATGTCTCCACTTCTGTACAAGAGACAATTGGACGGGTTAAAGCTACAGTGGTGTAAGTCACTTTTTCAAAAAAAAATAATAATAAATTATTGTCATTAGTTGGTCGTTGAATAAAGATCTGACTTACTTCACGTTTTCAGTTAACAGATTGATTTATCTAGATCTTGTTTATGTGTCTAATTTTTTTTTTTTTTTTTTTTTTTTAATTACATTAAGTTAAATTTGGTTATATTACAGCTGGTTCCTGTGTCCGTCTTCTTTTTGAAAAAAGGCCTTACACCACTCTAACTTTATGTCGTACAATTTGTTTTCCTTCTTGGGTTCCTGGGGCCGCGGTAGCCCGGTTGGAAGAGTAACGAATTAGCAACCGGAGGGTTGTGAATTCGAATCCAACGTAACACCGTAGTATACAACGGAGACTGGTGAACATTAAATCTATCGTGACCTCAAATATCCTCACGTTGGCGTGGTATGGAAGTTTGGAGAGCCAGATATGTTTGGAACTGATGATTCTAGAAGAGTTCCAAAGATAACTAGTGTTTCTAGAACACTTCCAAAGAGAACTGGAATCGATAACCGTTCCAGAGAGAACTGATTATTCTACAACAGTACCTGAATGAACTGGATTCTAGAATTGTGTTCCATAAAGAACTGAGGATTCTAGAACTGTCCCGGAGATGACTGGGTCCAAAACTGTTCTAGAGAGCACTAAGGTTTTAAGAACAGTTTCATACACAACTGGGATTCTAGAAAAGTTCCTAAGAGAACTGGATTCTAGAACTGTTTCAGAGAGAACTGAGTATTCTACAACAGTACCTGAATTATCTGGATTCTAGAACTGTGTTCCATAAAAAATTGGGGATTCTAACACTGCACCAGAGAGAACTGGGGATTCGAGAACTGTGTTCCATAAAGAACTGGGGATTCTAATTCAGCTCCAGAATGAACTGTGGATTCTAATACTGCTACAGAGTGAACTGGGGATTCTAGAACTACCCCGGTGATTACTGATTTCAAAACTGTTCAAGCGAACACTGATGTTTCTAGAACAGTTTAATACAAAACTGGGTTCTTGAACTGTGTTCAGAGAGAACTGAGGATTCTAATACTGTTCGAGAAAACTGATTCTAAAACTGTTGCAGAGAGAATTGAGGATTCTAGAACAGTTCCAGATAGAACTGAATTCTAAAACAATTTAGATTGAATTGGATTCTAGAACTGTATTGTATAGAACTGGGTTCTAGTACTGCTCCAGAGAGAACTAGGGATTCTAGAACTGTATTCCAGAGAGAACTGTGGATTCTAGAACTGTATTCCAGAGAGAACTGGGGATTCTAGTACTTCTCCAGAGAACTAGGGATTCTAGAACACTTCCAAAGTGAGCTGGATTCTAGAACGGTTCCTGAGATAACTGAAACAAAGGTGTAATACAAAATGCAAAATCATGAGCAACCATGAATTGTATAATTTTTAACATTCTAGGGAGAGATTTGGAGTCCACACCAAAATGCAAGAAAGCAAGGAAAAGGCCAAAATGCAAAATCATGAGCAACCATGAATTGTATAATTTTTAACATTCTAGGGAGAGATTTGGAGTCCACACCCAACTAATAAATTTATTACTGATAAAACTTCCAGATACAAATTTTTTTTAAATATTATTAAATAGGTTGTAACAATTCTTGTACAATTTTAAAACAAGAATTTTACAATTTTAAGTAGTTACAAGAATTTTACAATTTTAAGTAGTTACAATACTTTTCAATTCTTAAATATTTTCTTAGTTTTAATATTTTCAAATGGATATATTTTACGAATTTCAAATGAATATTTTGAAATATTTAGATCTGTATTTTAACATTTCCAAATGTTTTTCTTAACTTTTTCAAAATGGTATTTCACACCTTTCAAATAGATACTTTGTAATTTTAATCAGCTGTTGGCAATTTTCAAATAGATATTTTACAAATTTCAAATGGGTATTGTGCAATTTTCTACTGTGTTTTACCATTTCCAAATATATTTTTATCACTTACAAATTGGCTACTTTACAATTTTCAAATAGGTATTTTACCATTCACAAATAGCTATTTTATAATTTTCAAAAATGCATTTCAACATGCACAAATTGGCATTTTAGAATTTTCAAATGGACGTTTTATCACCCCCATATAGCTATTTTATAATTTTCAAACAGGTATTTTAACATTCCCAAATCGGTATTTTACAGATTTCAATTTGGTATTTTAGGATTTTAAAATAGATCTGACGAGCAAGGAAAAGGCCTATGCCAACACATTTGGAAGGAGAAGAATTCAAACAAAACTACGACCACTCATATAAAAGCCCTTGAATAAAATGCGCAAGGACAAATTAAAGGATAAGAAATAGGGAAAAGAATATAATTATCTTTAACTTGACACTCTAAACTTCCATGACCACGAGTTAAGAAAAAGTTTAATTTGAAAAGAGACCGGAAAAAGGAAATCCAATACCTCCGAGTACGATCCCTACCTCAACTTTCGATACACTTCAAATTAAATTCGTAGTTTACTTAAACAGCGAATTCTTCATTTCCTAGTTTTCTCTGTCCACGCCAATACAAGCCTTAGGAGAAAAAAGGAAGAAGCGATGCCCCCCCCAAACCGGTCACTTGAGAAATTGGTTTAAGTGTGCACTTTTTAATGGCTTTTTTAAAACCCAAAACGGCTATCAGTGTAGCAGCTCGCGCGAATCCAACCATCTTATGAAGGCCATGGGTTGCACTTTCACCACCAAGAGGGAAGATTACCAACAAAAGAATTCACGTGCTGCAAGTTTCGCTGTAATTGATTGGGAAACAAAAATAATTTTTTCTCGTTCTATTTTATCGCCGAATGAACTTATTTTTCTTTTATTCTAATGATGCTAGGAGCTTTTTAAAGCTAGAAGCAAAAACTGAGTTTCTTAAACGTTTCCATCGTTATTCTAGAACTCTTGGTATTTCGTTTCACCTTTAAAGGATAAGTGTTCTTAGTTTTTTAGGATAACCCTATGAGGATGCTTCGGTCTCCCTTAATTTTCATGCTTCGTTCCCCAAGACGTTTTGGTGCTTTTTCGACTAGCACAACATCCTTGTACGCAGCGTTACCGAGGAAATTAAAGTTTCATCGATAAAAATTTATATTTGATTACTTTTTACATTCAATCGATATATTTCTGGTACACAAGTGACGCTATTTTCATGATTCAGGATTCTAATTATTTAATGTATTTTTATGTATCGGGTGTTTTTTTTGAACGTATATTTTTACAACGTGCGTAAACGTTGAACTTAGTTCTCCTTGTTGCGCCAACGAGTTATCTCGTCATTAGCAAAACTGTCCATATCGTGATGGACAAGATATCTCGTCATCAGAGAAAGACTGACCAGATTTTGGTCTTGGCCTCATAAAAATATCGGGAAAAATTTCGATTACGAGATATCTTGTCGTTAGAAAAAAACTGACTAGATCTTGTCATTATCAAAATGTATGAGACGTTGATGGACGAGTTATGTCGAAACCACTTGAAGGGTTAAGTATATATTTATGCATTGTATGATAACTTTACTAATACGTTTTTAAGAATTGCAATAACCATTTAAATCTTATAACCGCAAGCCGTTCACTAGAACTATACGCTGTTCTAGAACAGTGTTGTTTATTCTAGAACATATATAAACCTGTGTTTTCTTCTTGTGACCTTCTACTGTCCTGATGATGGCGGATGTTTTACTCCACCCAAATGGCCATCAACGATCTTTTATATGTTTTTAAACCCTCCAAGTGGACACGATATGTCGTCCGTCAAGATCGGACCAAATTTGCTTAGGATGAGATTTATAGTCATCGAGATATTTCAGATTTTTTGAGGATTACGAGAGCAAGATCTGATCAGTTTTCTTCGAATATTGAGATATGTCACCGAGACAAATACCAGGAGGATTAACCACAATTTACCGTTGTGAAGGTTTTAATTCTTTTTACCAACAATTTGATTGAGGTTTCCATCTGTTTGTCAGCAATCATACAATAATGGCGATGGTCCTCATTATGGAGATCTTAGGGGACAACCAAAAGTTTAAAAAACGTCAGACAAACCTCAGATAATAATTCTGGGGCCGTTTGCATTTGTATAAATAATTCTCGGATCGTTTATACACTTTGCTTAATACGATTGTTCTAATTTTAAATTCCGGTAGCTGTAACTAAAACCAGTTTCGATCTACGAATACAGATTTTCAATGTGGAGATGATCCCTGAGATTGACAGCAGCTTTAACATTGAATATCTCCAAATATAAAGATAGTAAAGTCACGAAGTGTCATATTTAGACTAATTCAAGGATGCAGAATCTGATGAAAGCATCAAAGCATGGTGCTTTCATTGAAAATTTGGTTTGTGCAAAATTTGATATGAAGACTTTTCCTTATGCATTTTTTGCATTTGAAATTGTAGAAGACGTTATTCCTTATTTAATGATATCTTTGAATTTACTCTACTATGGATAGTGCCAGAAATAAAGGGGTGGTTTGCTTTTATTTCGCGACTGTATCTAATAGTTTATGAGCTACAGTTTACCAAGAACAGGAAAACATTTATCAGGATTTGAACGCTCAAAAGGATTGTGCTTCCAGAAATAAACACTGTTATGGATAGAAGTCGGGAACTAAAAATTTTTAACAAAAGATGTCATTAGTCTTTTCCAAGCACCAGGAGTTGGTGTCTTCACCCCCCCCCCTCCTCCCTTGCAAATGGCTAGACCGCGTCGTTATTAATTTTGAAGTGTTTGGATTGTTAATGAAAGCAGGTGCAGTAATCAGTTTCAGTTGAGAACGGGACGACTAATTGTGAACAGCGTTCGATGATAGCTACTGTTGCATGCTGTTAGAAATCAGCAAAAGTTATCAGGACAATGGGTTACAAATGAGGCCGAAATGGGAACGAAATTGCTTCACCCGTAAATTTCAGAGTGATTGTTCAACTGGCATGAAATGAGATTCTGACATCATTCCTAAAAAAGTTCGCTTGTTTGAATCGATAACGACAATCTCTACATCATTCGCGAGCAAATTGGTTGCCCTCTTCATCTGAGTACAAGCTGCAGTACCAGTTTAGAAGACGGGCCTCAATACGAGGTAAGGCAAAAGGCTCCAGTAAAAGTTTGGAACACTAGATACAATATCTATTGAGACGACGGGTCCAATACTAGTTTGGAGGAGGAGCTCCATTATCAATTCAGAAGATGGGCTCCAGTATCAGTTTCGATTACGGGTTGCAGAACTCGTTTAGATGACGGATCTTATACCAGTTAGATATAATACCAATTCACACGGATGGATCCAGTTGTTTCAAAACATCGATGTTTTACTGTCGATGTCGCATCACTAGTCCCAATACCATTTTGGATTAGGGGAAGGGCTCCAGCACCAGTTTAGATTACAAGTTGCAGAAGTAGTTTAGAATAAGGGCCCTGTACCATTTTACAGGACAAGTTTTCATACCAATTTACATTACATTCCCCAGTACCAGTTTAGATGACGGGCCCCAGAGTGAATTTAGAAGACATGCCCCTATCAGTTTAGATAATAGGCCTTAGTATCGATTTAGTTGACTAGCTCCAACACCAGTTCACCATCCATGAGTTGGTTCATTTTGAATTTGATCTTTCTAACTAATTAAGGAAATTGCATTTTGTTCAGCCGTCTATTTGGTTTGTAAGTATATTCACGCAGAACAATGATTAAATTTTTAATTGGTACGTACTTTACATTTATAATCTCTTAAAAACCGCATTTAATTAGAAAATCAATAAATACCCATATTTATAGCCACTCGAAACCATGATTTAATTTCAAAATCAGAATGTACTCCGAATTTAGTGTTACTCCAAAACCATGATTTAACTTTGAAATCAATTCACACTCCATATTTATACTTTCTCAAAATCCTGATTTAATTTCAAAATCAATACGCATCCCATTTGCATAGTCTCAAAAGTATGATTTAGTTTCAAAATCAATACATACCCCATATTTATAGACACTCAAAACTATGATTTAATTTCAATATCAATACGAACTTCGTAAATCAATACCTCCATATTTAGTATCTTAACAACCTGATTTAAAAATTAATACATACCCCGTGTTTACAGTAACAAAAACGATGATTTAATTTCAAAATCAATATGTACCCCAAATTTAGTGTCACTCACAAGTATGATTTAGTTTTTAAATCAATACTCATCCCATGTTTATAGTTACTCAAAAAAAAAAAAAAAAGATTCAATTTTATAAGTATTCCTTGTTTATAGTCCCTCAAAAACACGAACCAATTTTATGAGTATCGCAACCCATATAAACAATACCTATCCCATATTCATAGAGTTGCAGCAATAAATTATAATTCAACACAAGCGTAGGCAGTAGTTTCAAGACCAAGGCTATCATTAATTCCTCTTTTTATATCGAACTACCGAACTTCTTTCGAAAACATTTACGATTTTATTCATGAGATGATTTATTTTGATTTATGATCCTTTTAATTTTAATAAAGAAAGCGGCATTTCGTTGAGCGGTCAATTTAGTTTGCAAGTACCAGTCACACAACCGAGAAAATTGGGCTCTGGGCTCCCGCCCCAGCTAATCCAATGCGCTTTTTCTTCCAAGTTATGAAATATTCTTTCGCATAGGTTGTTCCAAGGGCTTGTAATGAGAAAAAGATGTCAGTGCTGGACAGAAGTGCATTAAGTCATGGCGCTTTTTCGTTGGATGCACGTTCAGTCAGAGAGTGTCGCGTATTACTTAGAAGCCCGGTTCGTGCATTATTCACCCTGACAGCCTTTCTCAAACTGTTTCTCTTTATGTGAAAAGACATAATTTTAAATTAAAAGCAATCTCACGCTTTTTCGTTCCTCGCGCAGCGCTTCGGAGAGAAGAAGGGGAATGAATGGTTTAATGCGAAGTCGTTTCCTGACAGTGCATTATTCTTTATTGAAATTACATGAAGCGAGAGTTTCTTGTCTGCCTCAGTATTTAACTCGGATAAAGTTTGTGTTGTGTTTCTGTTTTTGAGAGTGCTGCTCTTGAACGTAACGCGTCACAAGAATCAAAGTGATATTATGACGTGAGGAGTCAATAGTTTAATATCCGAACCAATATAGATATACCAATAAAGATAAAAACAAGATAACAAACCAGTCTTAACCCCAAAGTGGTATTGACGGGATATCTAGTCCAAGATCTGTTCAATTTTGCCCAAAGACGAGATATCTCGCCCATAGTTTTAAAAGTGTTTTTTAACTATTAAAGAGTAAGATATTCCAGTTTTCAGGGTTCAATCATTTACAATTTTTCCGGCCTCCGGAAATGAAATGTTTTGCTGCATTTTAATAGTTTGAATTTCTTTTTCGGTTTGAAATTTAGGGCGAGACTTGGCGTAAGCTGGATGGTCACCTTTGCAGTTCACATAGCAAAGGGATGATGACGTACAGACATCGGTATTGTGTTCTGTATTACAGCATTTTGCGTAGGTTTCTCTGCCACGGCAAGCAAGGAAAGACTGGCCGAATCTCTGACATTTAAAGCAACGAACTGGATTTGGTATGAAAGGAACTGGATAATTCATATAGGCTATTTTTACATGTTTTGGTATAGTCGGTGTATTGAAAGTTATTATTATATGTTTGGTAGGTATTTTTTGACCATTTCTTTGAATAGTGATTCTTCTGACATTAATTACAGATTGATCGGACAGGGATTCTAAGATGCCTAGTTCAGTACATGGACTAAATCAGATTCCGAAATTACGCATCGAGATGAATTTAAAGTTTTGTGGGGTGTAACAGTGAGTTCTATTGCACCGACGAATTTAATTTTTGTGATATTTAAAGCCTGTGTTCTATTTGAAACTTCTACGAGTTCATCTCCTGCTAGTGTTTTTTTATGTTCTTTGTCTCTCCAACCATTCCTAATATGGTTTTATGGAGTAAAATAGCCGATATATTTTTAAGATTTCCTTCGTTACTTTTAATTATAAAAAACTTTTGTTCTGATAAATTGTGTTCTTTATTATTACTACTTGGGTGCTCCACTGAAGGAGAAGTTGATTTTGGGTTTTCCATGATTGAAAATTAAATGTTCAGTCCCCGGCGGCACCACCCACCATGGAGTCCAACGAGGGGATACAGGTTCCTGTACCAGTGCTAGCCAGGGACTATACGGACCCAAGTCGCCTCTATGACTGCCCTGAGGAGCTAGTTGATGAGCAGGTCCTTAGTCCTGCAGGATATACCCACCAGCCAATTAATGTACTGGGACCAAAGTACACCGCCTGTTTATTCGAAACAAGAGCCAAAGCAATGTATTGGGGCGTTGTGTTGTCCCTCAATCACCAGGATCATCCTTTCCGAAGACACAGGTCTCCACGCACGGCAAACACGTGGGTGAAATTATCCCCAAGAGGAGCTGAAAGCACAGACTGGCGAGAAGTATCTCAAGAGGAGCCCTCACCTCCGAAGAGGCAACCATAATGAGGGAGGAAGAAAAAGAAAAAAGCAGAAGGGTAGAGGAGAGGAAAGATGAAAAGATTACTCAGTTGGCCCGGGATTGTGAAGCCCGTACAAATCTAAAGGAGGAATGCCCCTGGGAGGCCTTTTTTGTTAAAACTGTCATATCTATAGCTTATTACTATCAGTTTTGAAATTTGAAAACATCACTGAAAACCTTAGAATTTACTCTTTCTTACTGAACAATTATTTTTGAAATTGGTTAATAAATAAATTCGATGCAACTAAAAGTATAACTTTGCGGTAGTGTACAAATTATTCATCGTGGAACACGCATTTTTCTTCACAGAAATGAAAGGTTAAATTTTAAACTAACGGGTTTGCCAGATATAACATTTATCGTAGCAACAATTACCATAGCAAAGTTTTTTTTATTTGGCCGTTGCAACTCGCTGTGATGTTATGGAGTGGAAGTCCAAATGCTCGCTTTTCTCAGACGGTTTCCCGAGAAAATTACGAGATTAACATGGCTTATTCAAAATTGTACAAGGAACAAGATGGAGAAGGTTTTATACTGACGCGGCCATTAGTTTAGGGTGCATTAAGCGTTAAAGTTAAAAAAAAAGCGATATCAATTGCGAAATGAGTGTAGGTTTGCGAGCGTAAGCGATCTGGGCGGAGCCCCCTAGACAACATTAAATAGACAAAAGAAAACTAAATCGTTATTTACTCACTAGAGAGAGAGAGATAGAGAGAGTAGTAATTTTGAGTTGGTTATACAGTAAAATAATTTAAAGGATAATTTGTGTAAGTGTTCTTCACAAAGAGGGATTCAAAAAATTATTTCCGAATTGATATTTAGTAAATTTCAACAATTAAATAGACAAACAACACTGCTACTGCTACCAAGTATTAATTTTGTGTCTTTGGAAGTAAAACAAAAACAAAATACTCGAAAGATAACTTATAAATATGATGGAAATACTAACTTTTTAAAAGTATACTAAAACCTTTTTTCTTATAAACTTAGTGCCTATGGATCCAACAAATGAATGTGAACTCAGTTCTTCACATAAACATGTTATGATCCAAGTAACAGCTGAGATATAATCACTCTTTCTGTTTCGGTAGCCTTTGGTATGGAATACGGATTTAGAAGCTTTAGTATTGGATCTGGGTCGAAACTACTTTCTGTGTATTTCAGCCTTTTAGTATCCGACAATAATGCTATTTACTACACACACCTAAGACGTTGAAAATCCTGAACTTCCTACACGAATCCCAGTTTTATATCAGTCCTAAATCCCTACAGGAATGTGGTATTGCATCTAGGGCATTTAACGGACTTTGAGAGTTTTTATTGCGATACCTAGAAGAAAAACAGATTTGGGGGATTTTTATCAACAGGAGTATACTAGTTGAATAACAAAAATTGAGGTTTAATTGTGTTTCAAAAACAAAATGTACTTGTTTTCGTGTTTCACATTTCAGGGACAGTGGAGTAAAGTAAATCCTCGTAATGTTCCATACAGATTTATAGAAAATTCCGTTATATTTATATTTCTTGCTTTAACTATGGCAAGTTTTTGTCTTGCAGAAGCAGAGAAACTAACGTTTTTTTACAATTGCAAGGTCAAACGCCTCGTTTAAAGAAGTTATAAACTCAGTTGGTAGGAATTTGCGTATATCTTGAATGAAATTCATGACTTCCATAACTCAAAAGTAAGAACGAGAGGGAATTTCTGTTTCAAGAAGTTGTAAACTCGATTGAAAACTTGAATCTCGCAAAGTTTCAAGCAGTTATAAACTGAACTAGTTAAAAAAAATTGAGAACGAGGAGTTTTTGTTTCAAGTAGTTACAAACTGAATTAATCGTGGGGTTTGTTTATCTCGAAAAGAAGAACGAGAAGGAAATTCTGCATTAAGGAGTTTTTAACTGAATTGGTTGACAATTTGTATACCTCTTGAAAGTGAGTTTGAAAAGGAATTTTCGTTTTGAAACATTCTAACTTTATTAGAATTTTCGAAGTTTTTACCACGCCTGTATGTTTAACTTTTAGTCCAACAATTTCTACCTGGTATAATGCACATCATTTGTCTACCGGCTAGGGTGTGAATCCTGGTATATGAGAGGATGAAAGTTGGTGATGGTCTGTTAGGAGTATATATAACAGCCGTTTACCCAATTAATACTCTTCATGAATACCTACCAATTCACTCGCAGTGCTGAGGAGATCAATAGAAGGACATTAGAAAAAAATCTTCGATTTTTTTACTAAACTTTATGCAAAAAGTGCTAGATTTAGCGTTGTAATTGATGCCTTTTTATTTTTTCAATTCATTGTTTTCTTGGCCCCACTATATAGCCCCCTCGAATGACTCCCTTTTCTTTGCTCTCGCTATATCACTCCCCTAGATATTTTGCACTTTTTTGATTTCCACTATATCACTCTGTTTCCTAGCCAACACAGTATCACTCCCCTCAATATACGCTCTATAGCACAAAAATCGATGCACCAAAAAGGTGCAGAATTACAGTGGTGCCGGGCTCGATTAACTGACTGAGGACGCAGTCTTTAGTGACGAGTCCCGTTTTTAACTGTGTCATGACTACAGCCGTAGACGTCCCCACGCTGTCCTACCCTTACTATCATGAGAACTTTTCAATCCCAGTCAATATGTTTTTTAATTTTTTTTGCTCTCATTCGCTCAAATGGAATAGGGCAGGAAATGTAATCTGTTTCTTTTTTTTTTTAACGCGATGTTTATTTTTGGAAAGATAAAGTTCACGGTGACGTCACAATCTCTCTTGCGAAAATATAAAAGATATATTCAATTTAAAAATTATTTATTTAAACAAAATGATATTTTTAGGTATCGATCTAAAGTGAAATTTTCCACAGATTTCAGATCCGTAGAAATTTTTACTCTTATATTTAACGGTCTAGTAGATATAAAAAAGAACTAAGTGACTCCAGTTAAAAGATTATTTGTTTTTATCATCTGGCTGGAAAATCATTCCTCCGAACAAAATCAAAACGGAAAAATAAATTTAGAATATGATCTCTTTTATCAACACCTCCTATAGCGGGTTTTGCTTCTATGCTGTTGCATTCCATAATGATTAAATTTCGTTTAATTCATTTAAAAATCTTCTAGATTGAATTTTAAAACTCGCCTCGACCCTAAAATTGCAAAACATTAGGACTACCTGTGTGCCTAATCCCATTACTGTAAGTGCCATAGATTCGTCAGGACTTTGATCACAAGAAACAAACACTTCCTTTTATAATATTAGAGATAATAATTTTTTTTACCTCCACTACATCAGCCTCTTGACCTATCTCAATTTTTTTGAATCCAACTAATCAAACCACAAACCTTAGCATAGAATCCTCAGGAAATATTCTATTGGCTTTTTCTTAGAATAGAACACTGGGATCTTTGATCCGTTTCTTAGCATATACTCAATGGGAAAGATTTCATAGACCCTTTTGTTAGAATAGAATCAATTGGGAAGATTCTATTATTTTACAGGTTCAAAACTAGGAAGACATCACGAAGAAAAGACTGCAGATTCCAACGTTGAGTTATGCGTATGAACCCCTCAGTTGGTTAAGAGAACTGAATGACCTAAAAGTTCGTTTATATTTTGACCGGGTTTCTTAGATATCTTATAGATAACAAAACAGCAAAGAAATCCCAATGCCGCAACCACTTAAAATTCTATCATTTCTCTTCGAAATGCCAAAGTCTCATACTTCTTTTCAGCCCCCCTCTCAATTTTCCTTTTAATGACTCTGTATCAATACGGATCCCATCAGCGGTCTGGTTTTTAAGGCCTGGACGTTGATGATCAAAGTTCTGCTGAAACGTCAAGTAGAATGTGAAACACCGATGATTCGTTTTTCTAAAACACTGAGCCTTCCTTACCTGGGGTTCTGGGATTAGGTTGGAATGAAACTTTCTTATGCTCAGACTGATTCTGGAGGTACTCGTGGAGTTCTTTTGAGAAACAATTTCATTTCCTTTACGCTGAAGTCTAAGCACTAGCCGCGGGGGTTGAATTTACGGTGCATTAGATTTACTACAACGAGAAAAGGCACTTGAAGTAGCGTCCTCTTGAGTTTTTGCGTGGTTTTGGATGTATATGGCTGATTAATTTCGACTTTTTAGTACAATTTAATTTTTGCTTAGTTGTCATTAAACCTTTGTATTTGAATTGAGCGTTTTATGCTTTGCTTAGTTCCAATTCCCTCCCAAAGGCTGAAGAGAGGAGCTATTTGTACTTTTCTGATTACTGAAAATATGAATAATTTTCTGATTTGAAATATATATATATATATTCCTAAGCACCTACGTGAATAAATTTGCTTCAAGTTCTATTTGAATGATAAATTAGTTTTTTAGTTCCAAAAATAAATATTTTTTAATGTGCAAGAACTATATTTAGGAGGGTGACTAAATTATTTTTTAGAAGTATGCAAGTACCCGATTTTATCCGACCAGGTCAGATAAAACCGGTTATATATAGGAATATTTAAAAACCGTTGTTGTTTTACTGCTGAAATATTTATTTACCCTAATAGTAAATGGCCTTCCTACACTGAGGAACATATGCGGGTTTAAAAGTCACGGAATATAAGTATTTTTGAATTTAATGTGTTTGGAATGTATATTGTATAGTAAATTAAGTTAATAGATCAGATTTGTAAAAAGTTTTAGGAACGGAAATCACAAATAAAATTTTTATCATGCTCCTCTGCATTGCTACAGCCTTCGTGTGCCCATCCTTTACAGTTGAGACACTGTATCCAACCTTCTAATGAATTTGACTTGGCGTACAATTCATTACCAAGGATACAGGCTTCGTCACATTCCACGTCGTCTTCATCTGATGCTGAGGAGTTTTAATGCTGAATTTCTTTTTCTCCCGTGTTTTGACAGTTGTTTGCTTAGGAGTCTTAAACAGTTTTTCTCTTTTTGGTTTTTCTTGTTCTCCAAGTTCCAATTTCTACCCGGTCCTGTCCGACTGCCAAGGTCCCGGTTTTATTCGACCACGTCATTAATCAGAAAAGAAGACTTAACATATTTCAAACATGATGCAAAACGTTGTATAAAATAATAGCTGAAAGCGGTGTTATCAGATGTTGTACTTACTTAAAATAAATCTAAATGCAATTCGAAACTACAGAGTAAAATCGGTGGAGTAATAAATTGAACCTTTTCTACTCGAATTTTTAAAAATATCGGCATCGACAAACACATAATCTACAATGATTTTCATTCAACTCCAAATAACACTGTGGCTGACTGCATCTAGTTTCATGCGTTATCCGACAGAATAAATATTTACCTGTCAGAGATAGTTGCAGCTTTTCCGCACTCCTCTGTCAGTTTGTTATTTTATTATTTTTTTACTCTATTTGTAGTTTGAATTTAAATTAGTCGTTGTTTAACTCAGAAAAACTGAATGATAACATCGGAGAACACGTTTTTCAATTTCAAGACGGCCCCTTTTCAAGGCATGGAAAAGTTCAAATTTCAATCGCGAATATCTCCACCAGTTTTACAGATAACTCCATGAAATGTTTTTTCTGTGCTTCATTATTGTATTGCATACATTTTTCTAATTGAACTTTTTGGCTTTATCTCCTTTAGTTTTCGAATTATTTTTTTAATTTCCTTATTTCACCGCTAGGGGCGCTGTAAGCTGTCTCAATAAATTCAGCATGGTCACTTTACTGTAAGTACACTTTACTACCTTGACTCTACGAGACGCGGTCTCAAAATTAAAGGGCTTAACAGGACTTTACAGGTCACCGTGTATATATACATACATATATACTGTATATATACACATATAAAAATCATACTTTGGGTTCTGCATGTCGTTCTTTTAAAATAAAATCATTGAGAAAGATTATATTGGTCATTTACTTATAATAGAATCCTTTGGAAACAACTATTCCATTAGTCATATCATTAGAATACGAATCTATTGGAAAGATTCCGTTGCAACTTTAATTCGACAAGAATTCTTTGCAAAGGTACTATTGGCCCTTTCCTAAAAATGGAATACTTAGGGAATGGTTCTCTTGTAGCTATCTTTGGAAAAGGATTCTCTGGGAAGATTATTTTGGCCATTTTCTTAGAATAGAATGTTAGGAATTATTCTGTTGGTAATTTCCCTTAAACTAGAATCATTTTTGTTTAATAAGGTCAAACCTGGTTAGATTTCATGCAGGGAAGATTGCTAAGTACTAGGTGGAATAAGTGTGTGAACCACCTCAAAGAGTTAAGCCATTTTTTAAATGTAGTTTTAATTTGAACAAAGGTGTGTGGTAAAATCAATGAAAAAACAACATTCAAAATTTTCTCAAAGTATTAGTGAGAGAATTTCTAGTAAGGTTTGTTATAAACCACCTTATTTCAAGCTTTGAAAAAAAAATGTATTTTAAAATTTGCAGCGTCTGGTGCTATTACATTAATCATGTTTTCAAAATATTTATGTACGTTTTTCATGAATTTGATGCACGCACTTTGTTTTATATTCATTTATTGTCTACACTCAATGTTGATATCTGGAATAGGAAAAAAATATTTGCAATTTTTTCTTTGTTTAAAAACTTTTCAAAGACTATCTACTGCTTAAAATATTTATTTTAGCCATGACGATGACACCTCAATCCTTTTTTATTAAAAAAAAATAATATCCTTTTTCCATAAATTTATTTTGCATTTATTTATCTCAACAACCATGGATGCAAGCACTTCGTTTAACGTTCATTTACTGCCTAAACTTGATATCGATAGTTGGAATTGGAAAATAGAATTACAATATTTCTTTGTTTTATAAAAATTCAAATAGATACAGATTAAATTTTTTTGCACGCCAAGTTGACGCCTCAATTCTTCTTTATTTTAAAAATGATATCCTTTTTCCATATATTTGTTATAAATGCATGGAGTTTTTTAAAATGTATAATTTTTTCATAAATATGACGGATGCAATTTGTTTTATATTTATTTTATTGTCTATACTTAATATTGGCTACTGGAAGAAACATGCAATTTTCCTCTTTCTGGTAATGGGAATCTGCCATATTCCTTAAAAGATTTCCTGTAATATCTCAACTCTTTTCAAAAAAACTGTTCAATAATTTGGTGCATTTGTTTTATATTTACTTTATTGCGTTTATTTAATATTGGCTATTAGAAGAAATACTCATAATTCCTCTTCTTTGAAATAATTAAAATGGACGTCTGCTATCTCCTTAAAAGATTTCCTGCTTAAGGCTATATACCTCAATTCATTAGTAAAAATATTTTTCCTTTATTTGGTGCATGCAATTTATTCTTTAGTTATTTATTGCAATTACTTATATTGGCTACTTGAAAAATACGTAAAATTATTTCCCTTTGTTTTGAGAAAATTCAAATGGGAAGGTAACAATTTTACCGAGAGGTTGATATGTAAACCGAATCACTTGATCCGATGAGCAGCTTAAAATACAAAATGCTAGTGTGAAAGTGCTACCAGAGCGGATTTTTATTTAAGCACCAACTTATCTACGCTCCCATAATTCTTACCAACTTTCTGCTTATTCTTCCTCTAATACAAATAATAAAACAAACGACGACTTTCAGTACCTGCTATTCTAGGCGACGTTACTACACATCGAAAGGTGACGCTATAAACTGTGTTTAAAATCCAGGATCCAGGCTATCTTTTCTTCCCTGCGTTTCTCATTACTTCAAGAGCAGGCATTTGAATCTTTAGAGAAAAACAACAGCACATGCGGGTGTAAAAAAACACTTTTGAAAATCTTTAGTAAGCTCGTTAATGGTTCACTTGGTTGAATTTTTCCGACTGCCACAAGCTTGAGCAGATTCTATTTAACGATGTTTTTTCCCACCGTTTTGGGGCAGTTTTTTCCTACCTCATTCTTCTCATTTGTTCAAATACTGTCGACGTCACCCCAAATGAACGGGGCCCCCACCTAGCGTAAGAAAAAGTAATAAAAACCATTTCGACTGGGAAAAATGATGATAAAGTAAATACTAAGACGTGTTTGTGTTCTTTTATTGATCGAATGGGAAATATGTTCGAAAAGCGAGTCCACCCCCTCTGTTGGAACTTTGAAGGTAGTTTAACTGCTTGAAAGTATTTTCTCCTTACGCAAAATTAAATCATTATAGCCTGAGAATTGTTGACGCAGGTACCATTTTTAAATGATCCATTTTATCGCGGACCTTATCTCTTAGGTAAAATTGAGAGCGTTCTTTTTTATACTTATCAATGGTAATTATAAGAAATATTGTTACTTCATTCTTTTAAATCTTTAAAGGTTCCTTATTTTATCATCATTTTTAACATGGACTTTATCTAAATCGTAAAATTTCTACCGTAATTTATTGTGTTTATTATGTAATTTATAGTAGTTATTCTATTCCTCCAAGTGGTTTCGATGAGATACCTCGCACATCATCTGATCAAGTTTGCCCTCAATTACGATAATTCACTGGCGTGAAAAACTTAAAAATTATGTATACACTAGAAATCACGAAAATCTGGACCAAAATATTGATATTTGTTTAATGCTTCAAAATATTTCCCAACTTCTTGGCTTTCAAACAATACCAAGGTCTTGTAAATTTTAAAAACTGTTTTCTAGTTACAAGGGTTTTTTGATAAGTATTTTCATCATGGAAAGCATGTTTTCCAAACTTAAAACTCAACATCTGAAGAACTGTGTTTTTGCAATATAATTCTTTGTACAAATAGTGACAGCACAACAACGAATTGATCTATTGTAATTACTTTTGTATCATTCTAATCTATATAATATAGTGTGGATGTTTTGATTCTAAGTCAGAGTTAGTAGAAAAATTAATTTTTAGTTTATTTCTAAATGTAAAAATTCCTCAGAAATATGTATTTTTTATACTTCTTTGTTAAAAATTGTATAAAAGAAAATTCTATTTAGCAACTTTTTTGAAGGTCAAAACATCAAAAATAGTATTAGGAATAATTTCGAACACGAATTCCCTTTCCGAGCAAATTAGAATTTTAGATATCACTGTTCAAAAAAAAGTTAATTTACTAATAAAATCTAAATTAGAAATTTATGATTAGTTTAATTATATTTTTTCACACTGAAATAATATTAATCACAAACCTAATACAGTCAGTAACGGCTATATGGTCACCCCGCTTATATGGTCAGTTTTCTAAAGTACCGTCTAACTTAATAGGAAAAAATGTGTTAAAGCGCACCGCTTATATAGTCATTTTATTTTTCTGGTTATCGGCTATATGGTCGGTTTTTTATCTTTTCAATGAGGTAATCGGGTTTTTGTTGTTGAAAAATAGTAATTGTTGTAACATTTCTTGAGGCGGGGAGCAACACAGGAAGAAACCAGAAGAAAAAAGTCCTCGAAAGATATGAATCTGCCAACATCTTCAACGTTGATGAATGTAGAATTTTTTATCGGATCTTGCCAGACAGAACTCTTTGTTTCAAAGGTGAAAAATGTGTTGGGGGAAAGAAAAGTAAGGAATGCTTAACCGTGTAGTGCAGTAGGCCTTGGCGCTGAGCTTACCATGAATTTGGACCAAGGTCCCAGTCCACACCAGGCGAAACACCCACAGACCATAACTCCACCTCCTACGAACTTTACCATGGGCAGAATGCATTCTGGTAGGAGGCGTTCTCTAGGCAGACGACAGACCCTGCCATCCGAACGGTAGAGGGTGAACTTTGATTCGTCGCTCCAGAGAACTCGTTTAATATAATTAATTTTTAAAATGTTCTTAAGGGGGTCCGGGACACATTGAAAAATATTTATTAAGTTAGAATTTCGAATTTTTTGGTACTGATTACCCATTTAACTAATAAACGAAATCACAGCACAAAATTTTTCCAAAAGTTTTTAAATTAAAATGTTTTTTAAAAAAGTGGGGTCATACTAAATTGCTAAAACTCAAAATATTACTGATCAATTTTCAAAATTCTTGCAGTAAATTATTCACAAATTTATAAACTTTAATTTGGATTCAGCAATTTAAAAAATATTAATTTAATAAAAAATGAAAATTTTAAGGTACTTTTTAAAAAAAAAGTCATATTTTTAAAAGTAAATATTTGTTTCAAATTTGCTGAATCAAAATTAAAGTATAATGTTTGAAAAAGATATATTCCAAATTTCAACCCTTATACTTTATCGGTTTTCGACTAATAGCAATTTGAATACATGAAATCATGAAAAAATGTATCATGGAGAAAAACGCATTTAAAGTTTTAAGATAAATGTTGTTGCCATGACAACAACTGTTAAGAGTGTTAGATTTTCAAAACAACGCACCACAAATAATATTACATCTCTAGTTCTAATTAAGATAAAAACATGATTTAGACGTCATTTTAAGCAGAAAAACACATAGAATTTCTTAAAATAATAATTAAAAAAAAATTCTAAAATTTCACGATTTTTGTGTCCCGGACCCCCTTAAAAGTTTAATTATCTGTTTATGAGCACTATATTCTGATAGATCAATATAATGCTGCCATAATTAAACAGCGTACTATTGTTCCGCATATATGATCTGATTTTTCTGGACCGCTGAGCTAACCATATAACCGATACTGGCTGTAATTTATTGTTGGAAAACTGGTATTTTAAAGTCACAATTAAAAAATATATATATTCTAGTGTTGTATACGTAAACATTAAAGAACACCATTATGTTTAAGGGTTACAAGCACAAAACTAAACGAAACAGCTTGTGGAGATTTGAATAACTAAAGATATTAATTAGAAAGCTCGTGCATATTCAAATTTTGGAATCGTGACTTCAGAGGTACAAACATAGGAGTGTATTCCGCAGTAGCATCAACTCATTCGCAACCTCCTATTTTGTTTGCAGACGCTGTGGAATTTAACTCGACGGTCACAGCATGATAAACAATTGAAGATGAACATACTCCACGAAATACTTTCCATGAATTTGTTTAAAATTAAAACTTTAATTGCCGTACATAAAGGAACTATTTGATGACGAAAATGCTTCCGTTTCGGAACTAAAGCGATTTTAGCCGTTATGACGGTGTTCACTAATTTCTCCTATTTTAAATTATTCGTGTAGAACAATTAGAGCAGGCCTTATGGAGCAGATGTGACTTGTTTTGAGTTAAGGTGTATTTATGCACTAGAAATCAGACAAATTGACCAGAATATCGATTTTTTATTGCTTTAAAATATTCTCCAACTCCTTAGCTGTCAAACGATAAAATGATCTTGAAAATATTCTGAATATGTTTCTAGCTACAAAGGTTTCTCGTCTTTTTAAAAAACATGAACAAACATGTTTTTAAACTTTAAGGGGGTCCTGGACACAAAAATCGTCAAATTTTCGAATTTTTTTTATTATTTTAAGAGATTCTCTGTGTTTTTCTGCTTAAAATGACGTCTAAATCATGTTTCTATCTTAATTAGAACTAGAGATATAATAATTTTTGTGGTGCGTTGTTTTGAAAAATCTAACACTCTTGACAGTTGTTGTCATGGCAACAAGATCTGTCTTTAAAACTTTTAATGCGTTTTTCTCCATGATACATTTTTTCAAGTTTTCCTGTATTCAAATTGATAAATAAGTTGTAAGATAATAAAGTACTAAATAAGAAGTAATATAAGTTGAAAACCGATAAAGTTTAAGGGTTGAAATTTGGAATAAATATATTTCAAACATTATACTTTAATTTTTATTCAGCAAATATGAAACAAATATTTACTTTAAAAAATATGACCTAAAAAAAAAAGTACCTTAAAATTTTCAAAAATTTTCATTCAAATATTTTTTTATTAAATTCATATTTTTAAATTGTTGAATCAAAATTAAAGTTTATAAATTTTTTGAATAATTTACTGCAAGAATTTTGAAAATTGATAAAGAAAATTTTAAGTTTTAGCAATTTAAAATGACCCCTCTTTTTTTCAAAAAAATTTTAATTAAAAATTTTTAAAAACCCTTTGGAAAAATTTTGTGTTGTGATTTCGCTTATTACTTAGAAGATGGGTAATCAGTACAAAACAAATTCAAAATTAATTAATAAAAAAATTTTGTCGATGTGTCCCGGACCCCCTTAAACTCAATTGCTGAAGAGCTGTGTTCTTGTAATAGGATGCTTTTATCAATCGGTGATAACGCCCAAATTTGAATAGATCCATTATAAAATTTTTTGTATCAATATAATATATATAATACAGTGGATGTTTTGACTTAATCAGAGTTATTAGTTAAGAAATGAGATTTTACTTGATTTTTTTAAGCTTCCTCGATGAAAAAGTTGTAAGAACTAAATTTCATCGAGAAACTGACTGAGAGACAAACGTGAAGAATAATACTTGGAATAGTTATCAACAGGAATTGTCTTTCTGAACAAATTTGAATTTGAGACATCATTGTCCAAAGAGAGAGCACGTGCAAATTATATCTAAATTAGAAAATTAATGGTTAGCTTATTTTTAGCTGATTTTTTCACACTGAAATAGCATATTTTTTAGCATAAACCAATGCACATTGTAAAAACTGGATTTCTAAAGTCAAAATTAAAAAGCATTTTTTCTAGTGCACGTCACCTGAAAAAAAAAACCTACGTAGTTAATACATTTCGTGATAACAATTATTAAATTCTGTAATAAAAATCGTGACATCACATTCGGATGGAAACATAAAGTACTACCAAACACTATCACTCTCAATATTTAGCTTTCAGGTAGATAGTTCATTAACCTCGCACTGGCGCAACACAACAGGTTATTTGCGACGATACGGGATCAATCCCGATGGGAAAGATCCAAGGAAAATGCCGCGTAATTTTGAACCACGGTCAAGTAACGAAAACAACCCGATTTAGTCTTCACAAGCACTTGACTGTAAAAATAGGAAGTTTTACAATAATGAGGAGCGAAAGAGATCGTGGGAACATGAATAACCAGTAATTAATCCAAAGGGCGGCTTTCCTCCCACAAAGGGGATGTTGTGTGTGGAGTAAGAGTGGAAGGGAGCACCAACGAGCTCCTTCAGCAAAACCAAACGATTGATTCCGACTAGTACTTCCCCCACTCATGCAATTTGGAAGCAACACTCAACGCTAATCGTCCGGAATTAGTCAATACAAAAGCCGTAATCACTATTTCAAAAACCGCATGTTTCTTTGGTGAACAGGAAAAAAACTGCTTCATCTTAGCTAGGAGGTTTTGACTGATCCTTCGTATTCATCAGACCGCTGGATTTCTATTTATTTCGATAATTACAAATTTTCTTGTAGCTTCGACGAGATATTTCGTCCATCAAGATCTGACCAATTTTGCTAAAGACGAAATACCTCGACATCGGGGTATTGCCGATTTTTTTCATGGCGAGGTCGAGATATTTTCAGTTTTTGTTCTAATGATGAGAGACGACGAGTTTAGTGAGAATTAGTGCTTTGAAATTGCCAGAAAGATAGAAGATAGTGGAACAAAACAATCAATACATTTTTCATTTAAAAGTTTCAATTAATCGGAATACTTTAAAAGGCACATAGAACAGTACTTCGCCCAGAAAGATAAAAAGTTTTGTAAGGAAGGTATGAAGTTAACAGATATATATATATATATATGGTAGAAAATAATGGAAAGGAAACAGCAATACGTTATTCAATAAAGTTAAGTGTCACAATGAAAACCTTTAGTGTTTTCCTTACTGAGTGAACATGTTGGCGAACCCAATCAAATTAATTTTAAAAAGTGCAAGAAATTTAATACCCCTGCCACAGAAGTGAGGTTTTATATGCTTACCATGATATCAGATTCGTTGCATTTCTCGGCAAACTCTAGTCCTGCCAACTTCCATGTACCACGTTTGTTAATGATAACAGACTGTGGACAAAGATTTCGGTGAATCAGCTTACATGAGTAGTGCAGGAAACACAGAGCTTCCGTTAACTAGGAAAAGAAATTCAGTTAGTGAAATATCAGAGTAAGAGACGTAATAAACAGAGTATTTTAAAACTTCCTATACAAACTAAATCCCTCGAGTCATGTACGCATTATTCCGTCATGCAACCTGCAGTTTCCTGCATGGTTCATAACCAATTTTAGACATCATGACCAAATATCCATTTCTCCTAGGATATTTTCAAGCCCTTATTTTTGACGGGCTTATTTTCAAACAGGATTACAAAGACTACTGAAGCCGAGGATAAATGAAAAATAAAATACATAATTTACAAATAAAAACAGAAGAGAAGCCACAGAAAACATACAATCCCAATTGAACCTTGTCTTCCAAGTAGCGTTTGAAGAGTAGGTTCTTAAACCTCCAAGTATTCGAGTTCTCGCGCAAGATCTGGTCAATTTTGCTAAGACGAGGTATCTCGTCGAGGCAAAACTGCCCTAGTATACCAAGGGAGAATAAAGTTCCAAGTAGGAAAATTGTCTCTTGCAGAACTGGTGACTGTTTGGGATTGATTTTTGCACCAGAGGCTGGATACTACAGGGCAGTTTTTGAAGTGAAAATAAGCAATTGGGAGGGTTAAATAAGCTTACAAGGAAGTTTGTGACGTGAAGATAAACCAACAGGTGGGTTAGATAAGCTAACATAACTTGTTTGGACTCTAAAACAAGAGCACAAAAAGTCATGCCCTTTATTTTCACGTGTACATATTTGTGTATATAAGATTTCCCTTGGAAAATTAATCCTACTTTATAAAAGGTAGGTAGGCAGTTAATTAAAACGTCACACTGAATCAACACAATGATCCGGGATTTATCCCAAAGGGAAATATCCAAGGACAACGCGGGTCACGATAGCCCGGTTGAAAAAATAACGGATTTGAATCCAACCAAAGACTAACGTGTATATGGAGGGCTGGTACACGTTAATTTTGTCGTGGCATCAAATTCTAGGAAAGATTATACTGACCGAGAAAGTCAAAACAGCTTTTAATTAATACAGGGAGATAGTTAATTAGCGTCGCACTGGAACTATTGTCGACGGTCCGGGATCAATCCCAAAGGAAAAGAAGCCACATAATTTTGAACCACGGTCAGATGACGAGATCAACACCTGAGCTGGCACCACACTGCCTAAACTCTCACACCACGCCAACGTGAAAACATTTTATGCCGCAATAGATTTAACGTTCACGAGCCCCCGTGTACACGACGATCTTTGGCTGGACTTAGTTTCGAACTTGCAACCACCAGTTGCTAATCCGCTGCTGTTCCAACTGGGCTACCAAGGCTCCTGGGAGGATTTCAGATTGCAAGGTGGAATTATGCGTACAAACCTATTAGAAGGTTGAAAGATCCAATGAGAGATTTTTTTTAAAAGGCAGACTTTCTAATTCTGCACTAGTATCAATTTGCACTAAAATACTAGTATATGATGACCATGTATTAAATATTACATACATATTAATAATTAAGTTAATTCAATAAATAAATATGAGAACATCGATACTAACACTTCTAAGTTGAAATCGAAACATGGTCTTTTAGAGCTAAAGAAAAATATTTTTTGAAATGTCATCATATTTCGTAAATTGAAGATTAAATTTTAGTTTTTCATACTAAAAATAAAACTGTCAACTTTCAAATAATTTTAAATGCTATATAATAACAAAAATAGTATATTCAAATAGAATATAAAAGTAATATAATAAAATGGTCTATAGTGTTTAAAAATCTCAAAAAATAACTAAGAACGAAGATAAAAACAAGATGGTAAACTGGTCTATTGGTGTTTAAAAATTCCAAACAATTATTTATAAAGAGTATAAAAACAAGATGATAAACTGGTCCATTGTCAAAAATTTCAAAAAGGGACCAATAAAGAATATAAAAACAAAACGATAAACTGTTCAAGAGGGCTATTTCAGTCCAACAAAACGTGATGGACGATTCGTCTTGCTACATTAGCTCTAGACCCGTCTCTCTCACCTTGTTTTTACCTTATGAAGTTTAGATGACTGACTACTAGTTTGGCTTACGATTTTATGTTTTGCTCTAAAAATAAGATATTAATTGTAATACTTTTAAAATTTATAGTAGAAACTTACTTGTAAAAGACCATATTTGATCTCGATGTCCAGAAACGTGTATTCTTTTACTATTGAAGGAAGGTTTTGAGGAAGTCGCTCTTCCAAACATCCCAGTACATTAGCCAAAGTACCCAACACTGGTTCAGTAGCAAACGCCAATGTATCACTAAAATAGTTAAACAAGCCATTAGTGTATTCAAGAAAAAAATAAACACAATTGATTAATATACTATATTTTTAGAACGCAAAACAGTACAACCTTTAGCAAATTAATGATAGATATCTCAGTTTTGTCTACACCAAAAAGTAGAGATATCAAAAACTAACCATGCAAGCGCGCTGAAGCTGCAGACATAACGTTATAAGTATATATAATTTCAAGAACGAAGGAAATTTAAAATGAATATAAAATCAAAACAAAATTTTAAAAAGCAGTAAAAGATATTTTCAAAAATGAAAGTGTTGGTGTTATCCACCAATAAGGGCACCTGACCAAAGCAACGCAAAATGGTGTTTTCAATGTATGAGCAGCAATATGCTAAAAACTTCCCCAAACACCATTGAAAAGCAAACACATAACAATATAATTTTAAAACCATATAAAAAGAATAAGAAGAAATAAAATTAAACCCACAACAGCAGCTGGGAGACTTGTGATACTAAACCCGAAGATCGTCATCAAATGTCCCTATCTCTCCATTTTGTCCAACAAAACAATAACATTAATGACAGTTAAACTTGTTGTATTGAAACTATTCAAAAATAAAGACGGTAGTGTTCGTATACAAAATATATATTGTTCGTGTTTAGTTATCCAGAACCGAGAGGGTTCCAATTTTTTCTATTTTAAGGAAGTCGAATACACAAAATTTGTGTTCGTCTCCAGCCTCAATTTTAAAAATAAAATTCAGATACAGTACAATAGAATTGATAGGCAACTAATATGCTCCAGAAGTAGTAGGCAAATAGAATTAATAATCAGTTATACAATTGTTGATATTACTAAATCTTTCAAGAATAGTATTAAAGAGAGGAAGGAAAAGGGTATTTATTATTGAGAATAGTATTTCTGAGATTATTACACTGTAAGAGAAAGTTCGAAACGCACTAGTGACCAGCAATCGTATTATAATAATTTTTTTTTAGAAATATTAGAAACCCAAAAGATTTATTTAACTGGAAATTTAAATTCATTACGCTTATCGTAGACATCAATATCAGTTTTGTCGAACGAAACAGAAATACTCAAGTCGGGAAAGTCAGTTTTTTATTAATTAAATTGGTTTTAACTAAATATAAGGTATCTGGATATATTGATTTCCAAATATTAGTAAAGTTACTGTTATTAAAAACAATTAAATCATCAATATATCTATAGGAAGAATTTATTTGTAGGCAAAGGTTTTTCAAAATAATATAAAAATAAATTATCAAGAATGGAAGAAATAAGATTAGAATATTGGGATATACCCTTAATTTGATTATACATATGCTCACCATTAAAATAAAATTAGTAAAAATACAATAATTAACCAAAAAGCTCCCACTACTCAAAATCATGATGATTTTGAAAACTTAATTAATATTGATTTTGAGGAATGGGAGTTTTTACGACCCGTGAGATTGCCCCGTGTCGTGTGAAACGACCGAGAGAGAATCCACAACTTAAAGTGGCTGAATTCACTAGTTTATAGGTTTTTAATTGCGAAAGACCGTGAAAGCTGTATTAAGATTACTGGTGAACTTCCTTATGTATGGTCAAATATTAGAAGATTGCGACCGTAGATCGTCCTATGTTGTCTTTGAAAACCGAGAATGAAACAGCCAGTAGTTCGATCAAATGAGACTAAGCAGCAACGAATAGAGAATAGGAACAGTGCTTCAGACAGTTGTTGGAAGTGATTTTCATCGCATTGGAAATTCAACTATTCATCCAGGACCATCCAAGAGGAGTGCGTCGAAGTATGTATGCCCCTGTAACTATCCTGGGTGTATTTCTCTCCTCTGTGTTGGTAAAACTTTCCTTTGGTACATTCATTTACTTGACAAGAAAGCATTACTTTGCTCAGTTTGGTTAGATCTGGTCATAGTGTAATAAAAAGCAACGAACCGATGAGTAATCTCTCTTCAGCGATTTATTAAATAATTTCCGGTCTCTATTGTACTTCTCAAAAGAAAGTTTTGAAAAGTGCTTCTTAATATATTTTTACACATCTGGAACACAAATATTACTGGGTTCATCGAAAAAAACAAACTTGTTTCTGCATAAACACGAACTTTGAAATAGGCTGTACTTGAAGAGTCATCAACAAACTACTCGAGTAATTAGTTGAAAAAGAAAACGAAAACTTCTCCAATTGAAATACTCCGAAGAATTTTTCATTTACCAATGCTAAATTTTTGTAATTTTTGCTCAGGTAAAGTTCCACGAATGTTTGACAGAAACAAAGTAAACGGAACTCCACGAAAGGAACTTAATTAGAAATAAATTTACTTTGGAATACCGTCTGGGAAACAACATCATTTTTTAAATAAAATCAAGAACTGATCATAATTTACATCCGCGTTTCAGCCAAGAAATTTATCAATAAAAATCACCCGGCTTGAAGTATTTTTCTGTTTTTGCAAAGTTTTGAAGCGGTGGGAACTTTTACTCAAGATGTCTCAACTAATTACTTATGAGGGCATTCCTGGGGAGAAATGTGTGATGCAGGTTCAATTTTTAGTCGTTCGTTCTAATGCGGAACGAAGTCACGCTATGCTGGTTGTGTAATTTCTTAAGTTGTTAATTGAGTTGATTAGTGAAAATAGAATAATGATTTGGCGAGCAAATTTCCGAGGCTTTACTCGATTAATTGGGCCCAAACATTAATTGCATCGATTAAGAGTTTGCCAGCTACCACATAGATTATTTGTTTTCGTAGCTATAAGGATTGCTCTTGATAGTTTCAAGTAACTTATTTGTCTAGACATTTAGATAAAATAATTTGTATGGAATGAAAACTTTCACGCTTGATTGCTTCAAGGAGGAAAAACTGATTGCTTCAGTCAAATATAACATTACGAACTGTGTTATGTTTTTTATAATATATATACGAGGAAAAGTAAAAAAATAATCCGCAGTTTAGTTTCTTAATCTATTTACACACAAAAAAAAGGGAGTTGAACCAGTTTTGTCATTTTTCCAGTCTCCTTCTTTTTCCATGCATTTGGTCCAGCGGTCCACAAGTTTGCGAATTCCCTCCAAGAAGAAGGTTTTCGATTGGTCGCCCAATCATTTATGCACCACTTTCCCATCTTCTTTGTACGTCGAATCTGCAGAGAACATGTTAAATTGTCGATGGTAACTTGCCGGCTTGCCAGCACTATTTCTCGAGCTTGCTGAATCTTCTAGTCAGTGGTGGAGGTTGAAGGTGTCCAGCTCCTTCTTCGTGCATCACGCTTGTCCCCCCTCTTTTAAGCTTCTCGATCCACTCAAACACATTTCTACGTGGTAGAGCACTATCCCCGTATTGTGTTGTAAGCCTCCGATGAATTTCAGCCCCTGATACACCTTTCGACCATAGAAATATGATTACTGCTCTTTATTCCCATTTGGAGCACACTGTTAGTGGACCGACTATGTTTTCATTGAAGCAGAAGCGAGAAAAAAATGACGTTATCAAGATCAAACTTAGATAACGTGACCACAATAGCATCAACTCTAAGATGCATACGCAGAAGGCCGTGACTAACCTAAAGTTGTGTTATAGCGAAAGAGTACGGATCGTTTTTGACTCCCCTCGTATGTGGTAAAACTGTACTAAACATTTTTTGGGGTTGACATAGTGTATAGTTAAGTCGATGTTACTAAGTATATTAATTATGATTTTAACTCTCCTGGTGGTTGTCGCGACGAGGTACATCGTTATTAGCAAAACTGAGCAGAACCGAGCAAAGTATTCTAGTACTCACTTAGATTCTTCAATGGGATGGTAGAGAGTGAGCAACTTGGGATGTTTGAGACGGTCCAACTGTCTTACACTGAAACGTAGGATTTCAGTGATCGTTTCTTTTCTCTTAGGCTTGTGAAGTTTCTCTGCAACTCTTTTTTCAAAGTAGAATACAGACGCCTCCTGTAAGAAAGTTAAATTTTATAAAAAATTAAAGCAAAATTGCTTATGCGTATAGAAAGATAAAAAATGACGGAGGTATATTAAACCTTCGATATATCGCCCCTACTATATGCAATATATCGCACCTACGATACGTCATTGGGTCCACAATGTATCGAGAGAAGTGATATAGCAAGGGTCGAGACGAATCTGCTTATTAGCAATACAAATTCACAAATTATGCATTTAATTAAATATGCTTAATAGGAATAGAATCATTGGAATAGAATTATTAGGAAATATTCTAATGCTCAATTCCTTAAAATAGTACCATTCGGAAAGACTATATTGTTCATTTCCTTAGAATAGAATCCTCTATAAAGATTCAATTGTTCTTTCTCCTCAGAATAAAATCCTTCGGAAAGATTCGAATGCTTATTTCCTTAGATTAGAACCCTTCGGAAAGACGCTATAGCTCATTTCCTCAGAATGATATTCTTTGGAAAGATTTGAATGCTCTTTTCCGTAGAATACAACCCTTTGGAAATATTCTATTACTCCTATAGTTGGAATAAAATTCTTCGGAAAAATTCGAATGTCCGTTTCCGTAGAATATAGCCCTTCGAAAAGATTCTGTTGCTCCTTTTCTTGGAATAGAACCTTCAGAAAGATTCGATTGTTCCTTTCCTTGAAATAAAATCCTTCGGATAGTCTTGGGTTCCTTCCCCCAAAATAAAGATTCTATTTCTAGTTTTGTTGAATAGAGAGAAACTTCTGGAAACAGTTTATATGTCAATAGAGTCAAAACTGTTAAGAAGTTATGCAGAAAAAACTGCAGCATGAAAGATGGAATTATCCGTATAAGCATCTTATAGGCTTGAAAACTTATATACAGTGAAACCCCGATTTATAGAATTTCCAGGGACCGGAAAGAAATAACGTTATATGCGGGAAAACGTTAAATCGGGGTCTGAGAAAAACAAAACATAGAGCATGAAGTAATGACTAATTTAAGTAACATACCTTTTAATTCTTCCTTTACAATTGTTTATTGTTTAAAGTAATCTGTTATTTTGGTTTGTGTTTTGATTTTACTAGCTAAATCATTAACTTCATTCTCCACAGATGCGACTTTTTATAAGTTTTTTAGTATCTCTAATTTGCATTTGACGAAGATATTCATTACGAACACAAAAATAACTATTTGAGGTTTTCTATCATCACGATCGTTAAAGATAGAGTAAAACTTTCAACGGATCTGAAATCTGCCGAAAATTTTATATCAGATCGATACTCACTTAGTCCGAATTTTATGCTATATTGCGACATGCTCGTGTCATGTCGGGTGGAGGTGGAACTCATTCTTAAGATTATTGTCTTTTCTTAAAATATTTTTTGTATCTGTAAAGACACGAAAATAACTTTTAAGGGAAACACCACGCTGGCCTACTAGTATCTGACTATTTTAAGAAAATCGCTTTGAGTTTGCTCCTCTGAAAAAACGTTAAAAGCTGGAAATATTTCGAAGTGATAACGTAAAATATGGAATTTGTTAACATTGAAAGAATAGGAAATTATTTGGGACCAATGAGCTGAATGATCTATTTATATGAGGGAAATGGTAAAATGCGGGTTACGTTAAATCGGGGTTTCACTGTATAATGATTTCTTATCATATGACGCATAACGATTGCGAAATAAATGAAATACGGTTTAAAGAATTAAAAATTTTTCGGAAAAGTCAAAATCACTCTCTCAATTTTCTTTGTGAAAAACAAGAAAATGATCTACGCTTAAAAAACTTCTTTTTCGTGACATTTCAAAGTCCAAAATGCTAATTACTTCTATTCCTTTTCAGAACAGCTCCCCAGAGTCCCAACAAAAACATCTCGGCTTTGGCCAGCCAGCGACGATAATGATATATTTATATTTTAATTAAACAGGAACACACAATTTGGTGGCTCCTCAAAACAGCCAAGTAAATTCTAATTTTGTTTGAAATCGATCGCACCCCCTTTCTGAAAGGTATTAATTTAAACTTCATGCTTCAGTAGAAACAATTTCTGTGTGACGCCACTGCAGATAATTACGTATCATTCATGTTCCTGCAACACTGAGATGGAAGGTATCTGGGTTAGTTCTTTTAATTTAGAACTAAACAAATTAAACTTCGCTAAGAAAAAATCGATATTCCTCAAGTGATTCGTTTCTGATGCAGGATTCCCGAGTCGACGATGATTATTACAAGGATTATCCCAAATTAAATGATACGCAGGGGGAATTCTTTAAGAGGAGATTCGACTTCGGGAAAAAGATTGAAGTCAAAATGTGCGGCGTTGTCTGTAGCAGCTGCTTCTCCCTCCTTGAAGGTTTCGAGCCCAATCACTTGCAGTTCTGCTTATAACTCTTAGAATGAATTCGCCATTTAAAAATGATTTCATCCTTGAGTCCGACAGTTCCTCTTATGTATTAATTTCCAGCTCTATGCTATTCTTAAACAATTGGTTCTTTCAGGAATGGATTCAGGTAAACACAGGTTTAGTGTTGAAAACACTTTAAAAATTAAAACAATAAGAAATTAAAAGTGTGAAATTGTTGATGTCTTATACGAGTGTGTGTTTAATGTGCATAACTATTAACTAGAGCTTTTTTTTCTGATTGATGTAGGTGGAAAATATCCAACGTAATCTTACTTTTATCTAAGTAGTCATAAGTAGTCCTACTAGTACTTACTTTGTAATCTATGTATACCAACATCTATATAAATAAGAATGGAGTGTTTGTTTGTACATTCAATATTTTCGACCCATTTCAAGTTTTCTATCCGTTTTGGACCCTTCTGATGCCGAATCCGCCTTTTTCTCGTTTGGTGTCTGTCTGTCTGTATGTTGTGCCCTATACACGTCCACGCGGTTTAAGATATTTTCATGAAAATTTGCATACAGTGAGTACTTATCTTCATTTAGTGAGTGGCATTGGTTGCGAAAGTCTGTCTGTCCGTCTTTCTGTTCTATGCTCGATTTTGTGTTTGTGTGTTTCTGTAGACATCACATGAATTGTATTCCAGATATTTGATTGCATTGTATTTTATTTTATACATTATGTATTAGTTTAGTGAATGCAATATTAAACATTTCTTTATTGTTATATTTAGTTGAGTTTCATGCTAAAACACCTGAGTAAGTATACTTAAATCAACCATAATTTGGTAGTTTTGGAAAAATTGGAATGTCTATTGAATATTACGATTACTTCGATTGCTTTACCAGTACTGCTAAAAAAGTAATTCTTCTTCAAAAAATTATTTTTTTTAATGGAATTTCATCTCTGATACTTCATTTATTTCGAGTCTTATTTTTATTCTTTGCGCAATGAAAACGATTTCCGAATATTTGGGACAGACGATATTTTTCAATGAAACGAGAATGAACAAGATCGCGCGAGCAGTGATATTTTTTTCTGGTTCTTTCGCTATGAATTAATTTCACATTTCTAAATTTTGTACACTTTTAGTTGTAAGTTGTGGCAACTGTGCGAGATCAAGAGATAAAATTGAATCACAAATTAATATCTTTAGAACAATTTTTTGCGACATCTTTTATTTTGTTTTACTTCGCTGTTTCCTGTTTTAAATATTTATTATTTTAGTAAATGTGTTTTCCTTCTCATCACATGCAACAGCACCACAAAGTATTAGACTTAAAAATGTTAGGTAAGTCAGTATAAATTTTCAGTAAATTTTAAGTGTAGTTATGCCATTATTGAAAGAATAATGCCGTTATTTAAAGAATAATGCCTTTATTTAAAGAATAATGCCGTTATTTAAAGAATAATGCCGTTATTGAAAGAATAATAATGTTTAAAAATCCAAACTAGAACTTTTTCCAACATTAAAAAATTCGTTGTAATAATGACAGGAGAAGATTGCAAAATTTCATAATGTCGCAAAATTTCATAATGTCGCAGGCAAGAGTGCCACAAGTAAAAAAATATTGTTTTGTTGACTATGAGTGCGAGAGCACTCGCCGTAAATCGTAATTTTAATTAATTGAGTTGAACATGAAAATAACTTAAGAAAGGGAATTCCAAATCTTCCTATAAATCGTATTTTATAGTAGTAACCTTAGTATAACCTTTCGTCATTTTGTAGCTTTGTCATACAGCAAGGGTGCGATGTATGTGAAATGTATTACATGAATGGATATGCATGTGTAGGATTTGTGTCCAAAGTAAGTTGTAGAAAATATAAAGATGGCGAAAGATGTTAAAATAAATTTTTATTATACAAAAAACGTAAGTCATTATATATTTTGATTATCTCTTCAATCTAGAGTAAACCAATTCAAACCGAGTAAGGTCGGGTATTTTGCTAGTAATCTATACAATCTTAACTACGTAATCTATGCATATTTTCTATCTACCCTGCAATAATGGACAGGACGCCAGCGGATTTGTATAAAATCCGACAGCTTGTTTGGGGGTGTTTTTCGTGGTATGGCCTGGGACCTTTGCATGTTGTTTCTGGTAAATTAAACACCGACGCTTACATGAACATTTTGGACAATCAGGTTCTTCTTACTCTCTGGCAATTTTATGGAATGCACGAATGTTACTTCCAGGACGACAAAGCTTCATGTCATGTTACAGCCTCTGTCAAGCCGTCGTATCAAGATATGAAAGTAAAATGTCTTCCTTGGTCAGCTCAGAGTCCCAACCTTAACCCCATAGAACATTTGTGGGACGAGTTAGAGCGACGCTTACGGACCAGGGAACCACGTCCAAAATCTACAGCTGAGCTGGCGACATTCTTGCAGCAGGAATGGACACAAATACTCATAGCTGTGTATCAAAACCTTGTTGAAAGTATGCCTAGAAGGGTTGCTAGTGTAATGCAGTACGTGGGGGACCATCCCACTATTAAATCATGTATTATTTCCCTTATACCATTACATCTTGCTGTCCGGTCTACTATTGTAGGATAGTGTATAGATCTACGTAATCTACGAAATTTACTCTGTAAATTCAAGCGCCTAGACAAAACAGCGGGTAAAATATACGGACTACCGTGCGTGGTCAGTCGGGCCGGATAAGTCTATTAAGAGGGTCGTATCTTGTCTGTGTGACAGAGTAAACTGTTTTGAAGAGCCGCATCTAATCTGCGTGCTAGGAAAGCCTATTTGGAATATTTATGGTCTGGGTAAACCTATCGTATCAAACAAATGGAGGAGAGGAAGGATAATGAAGCGACTGAATAGAGAAGATGGGCAATCAAACGAGTGGATGAGAGGAATAGTGACAGAGTCAAAATAATGGTTGAGAGGAAGAGGGACAATCAAGCTAGTGGATGAGAGGAAGAGGGACAATCAAGCTAGTGGATGAGAGGAAGAAAGAGGTGCTAAAAAGAGTGGATGAGAGGAAAAGAAACAATCAAACGAGTGGATAAGAAGAAACGGAACAGTCAAATTAGTGCATGAGAGGAAGGGAAACAAACAAACAAGTGGATGAGAGGAAAAGAGACAGTCAAACCAGTGGATGAGAAGAAAACGGAGAGTCAAATAAGTATGTGAAATGGAGAGGAACAATAAAGATAGTGGATGAAAGGAAGAAGGACAATCGAACAAGTGTATGAGAGGAAGAGGGGCGATCAAACTAGTGAATGAAAGGAAGATAGACAGTCAAACTAGTATATGAGAGAGGAAGAAACAATCAAACAAGATGATGAGGAGATGAACAACTAAAGTAATGGATGAGAGGAAAAGAGGTTGTGTAAAACGAGTGGATAAGAAGAAAAACAATCAAACGATTGGATGAGAAGAAGGACACTCAAATAATTGGAGGAGAGTAAGAGAGGCAGTAAAACTAGTATATGAGAGAGAGGAGAGGACAATAAAACATGTGGATGAGAAGACTATGTACATCAAAATACTGCATGAGAGGAACAGTGACAACCAAATGAGTAGATGAGAGAAGTTGTGTCCACAAACTGATAGCTCAATGAAGAAGATATTCACTATTGAAAACAGATAAGAGAAAAGAGGTGAATATGAGGCTCAGTGAAAGAGTGGATCCGTCAAGCAGGGGAGAAAGTTAAAAGAGGATAAGATAAATTGAAAAATTATATTTTAATAACAAAGCAAGATGTATCTGAAGCAAAACGGAGTGAAAAATAAAACAAAGAGGAAAAATAAGACACACACATGTGAAGACGTAGTTAAATTTCATTAGGTGCATTATATTAATCATTTTGCATGCACTAGAGCATATGACAGACTCTTAAGGTCTACGTTTACACATGAATACATATTTTTTAATTTTGACTTTAAAAATCCGTTTTTTAACAATAGATCATTGATTTGATCTTAAGCTCATTTCTGTGTGAAAAATTCAGATTAATCTAATCTTTAAATATCTAATTTATATATAATTAGCATTGATTTATCAAATCCTAATTTTTTCAGACAGACAATTCCTGTTGGAAATAGTTACTGATATTATTCTTCATGTTTTGAGTCTTTATCAAGTTGCTGGAGAGAATAGATTTTTTTAACAATTTTGTTCACTAAGGAAGTCTAAATAAATCAAAATTGTTTCAGGAATTTCAACTTTTAAAATTCAAATAAAAGTTTATTTCTTTACTATTAACTTTAACTAGGAGTCAAAACAACCATTGTATTATATAGATTATAGTGACACAAAAATAATCACAATAGAACATTTCCTTGTTGAGTTAACACTGTTTGATCAAAGCATCATTTTGCAAAAACACAGCTCCTCAGAAATTGAATTTAAAGTTTTAGAACATGTTTGTATATTTCCAAAAAAAACGAAGAATTTTTGCAACTAGAAACATATTCCGAATACACTCCATAACAAAAAAAATCGACGCATCAAGAAGGAATCATCTGATTGCTTTGAAATTTCGTATGCAAAAATGTTTTGACCAAATATGCAAATGATTAAAATTTGGTGTCCAATGAATGAATACTGCGATCTCCAGTGCATTGGAACTGGGCATCCAGCAGATGTATAAAAGGAGTTGTTCTTGAACTGTTGTTAAAAATTTCTGCTGCATTGCGATTTAGGATACCTTTCAACGACTGAAAAAATGCCTCGCCGCAGGATTCCAGCTCATTACGAGCAACTTTCAGAGTTTGAAAGAGGTCGTATCATTGGATTGAAAAAGGCAGGTTGGGCAAATCGGAAAATCGCTCGTCATGTGAGTCGAAGCGATGCGGCGATTAGAAGATGCTGGCAAGAGTGGGTGGACAATGGCAAATTTCAGCGTCATGATGGTAGCGGTCGGCGTAGGGCCACAACAGATCGCGAGGACAGAGTGATTGTCAGATCAGTTGTCACAGCGCCTGATTCATCGCTATCAACCATTAGTCGTACGACCCACACACGAGTGTCCACCATGACCATTCACAGACGGCTGAGAGAGCGAAATCTACGCTCGCACCGACCGTTACGCCACCTGTCACTCACGCCTGCACACTGTCGAGTCAGATTACAGTGGTGCTTGGCTCGATCAGGCTGGAATGATGCTGACTGGGGACGTATAGTCTTTAGCGACGAATCCCGCTTCCAACTGTGTCCTGACGATCATCGAAGACGTTTCTGGAGACGCCCAGGGCAGCATGCCGATCCTGCTTTCACTATTGCACGCCACACGGTCCCTCAACAAGGAGTTATGCTCTGGGGTGCCATTTCTCTTGATAGCCGGACCCCTTTGGTCGTCATTAGTGGTACACTTACTGCACAGCGGTACGTTGACGACATTCTGAGACCTGTTTTGCTACCGTTCCTTTCGCAGTACCCTGGACTTGTTTTTCAGCAAGACAATGCCAGACCACATACGGCACGTGTTGCTATGAACTGTCTTCAAGCTTGTAAAACACTTCCTTGGCCAGCCGGATCACCAGATCTCTTTTTCATCGTGCATGTCTGGGATATGATGGGAAGGCGACTGCATCCGGTAGGGAATGTTGATGACGTAGTCCGACAATTGGAAAAAATTTGGCAAGAAATACAGCAGGAGACCATCCAGGTGTTTTATCGGTCTATGCCAAGCCGTGTGTCAGCTTGCATCCACAGGCTAGAGGCGGGTCAACACCTAATTGAGCTCGTTACTGTAACTCTGAAATAAATCATTCAATTGTTCTGAAATTTTAATCATTTTCTATTCTGTACATATTTTTCCTATCCACCAATATTTGTCTCCATCGGACAACTCCTTCTTGGTGCGTCGATTTTTTTTGTTATAGAGTGTAGTTACAAGATCCTGGTATCGTTTGAAAGCTAAGGAGTTTGACAATATTTTGAACGAATAAAAAGTATCAATATTTTGGTCGAATTTCGTGATTTCTAGTGTATACGTACACGTAAAAAATACATCTCTACAGATCACGTAACAAAGATTTCATTAATAGTTTAAAGCAACCAAGACACTAAGCCAGTTTAAGTACCTCCGCAGATTTAGAATAAATAGGACTCTTTAAAGGACATTTAAATAACTTAAGAGACACATGAAAAATTCACGAAGTCTAATAAACTCCACATATATTATTATAAGTGAAAGAGTACATCGGAAACCGACGTGTGTTCCTTATCAAAATATCCAATACAACATCCTACAATCCTAGTCGTTATATTCCTGGCTCTTAAGAGTCTCTTATCAAAATTAAAGAGCTTCCGAAAGTAATGAATACTTAAGCCATTCCTTCTCTATCACAGAATAAAGGCTGATCAATTATTCTAAAATTTAAAATTAGAACAGAGGGCTGAATAAGGGAAGCAAACAGGTTGTCTCGCAAGAGCATGCACAAAGAACGCTGCCACTGTACTTTGCTATTAACAATTTAATTAAGTACCTTTTAAGCTCGCCATTAGAATTAATGTTTATCTTCTAAATGACTTGAAAATTGAAGTGCAATCCTTCATTTGCTGATCAGTTTTCTTAGACTCTGCGTCAATGTTTTAAACTGTTAATTCTTAATGAAGAAATTTTGATGTTAACATAAATAATCAGCGGTACTCCATAAACGGAAGAGGCCACTGGTACCAGGGAGCTAGATAATATCGAGAACCACAATTATAATATTTTATAACAATATAACAACATGATTTTAATCGTCCTCGCGGTCGTCTCGATGAGGAATGTCATCATTGTCAGAACTGATCATATTTGGATAGACGAAGTACAGAAACGTTGAGTTATGTGAAAGTTGAATTATTGCATATACAATGGTAAAAAGTGTTGAAAAATTACATAAATTGGTGTTCCCAACCTCCACGTGGTAGTCAAAATGAGGAATGTTGTCATTGGGAAACTGACCAGATCTTGATGGACGCGATTGAGTTATATGGAAGTTATAGCATATTCAAGGCTAAAAAACTGTTGACAAATTAGAAAAAAAATAGTGTCACAATGCGCATTAAATTTCAATGTACTGTCGATATTTTTATAACCCATTGTATTGCTCCAGTCCGTCGTCAATTCAACTACTCAACCCGTTAATATTTCAATTTGCATCCCGGTGCTGCCGTGGTAGCCCAGTTGGAAGAGTAACGGATCAGCAATAGGATGGTTTAGAGTTCAAAAAATGTTCGAGCTAAAAAAACCATCCTGTACACGGGAGCTGGTGCACGTTAAATCTGCTGGGGAATCAAATGTTCTCACATTGGCGTTTTTTGGAAACATGAGGAATTTCTCATTTGTACTCAGTTATACGCAATAGACAACAAGAATCATAAAGAAAAATTAAGGAAACCAAGAAAAACCTGATAAGATGGAAAAAGTTCTAAATAGTAAGAACGTCAAAAAAAGGAGAAAAACGCGGTTTTGTAGTCGACTTCCTAAATTTATCTACACCTTTTATGTTGCTGTATATGTAAAAAATAATTGTAGTTGAAAAAATTATTTACGATCTACAGAGTTTGAAGAGCAATTAATTTAACGCCAAATTTAAAAAATTTAATTTTTGATCGATTTGGGTGATTTTGAAACTTTACTGTCACCTTTTTGATAATAATAAAATAATGTAATTCCAACAACCTAATGGATAACCATTTTTAACTCATAAATTGTAAAACTAATTAGTTATAGCCCATGAGCTATCCACAGATTAAATTAAAATCTTAATAAGAAGCATTTTATGTAAGATTGAAATGTATAAATTGGAAATTTATTTTTAGAAAGTTTATAAAAGTTTTGACTAGTTACAAAACTATCCATATAAACTCAGGATACATTTTGTTTTAGGAAATCTCAGCATGGGTTCATGTTATAGATTTATTGGTCCAACTGGATTTTGGTAATTCAAATAACAAGTTAGTTCATTATCAGAAACATTTCTCAGACAGATACTGTCAAAACGTTTGTTACGGCATTTTTTATTTGCAATAGTCAAATAAACAATCCAACGGATAAGTTTACGTAAGATTTTAACTCGTAAACTGTAAAACCAAATAGTTATAGCCCCATAAGCTATTCATTGAGTAAATAAAATCTTAACAAGAAGCACAAATTGACAATTATCTTTAGAGTTTATAAAAGTATCAACTACCTATAAACTCAGGATAAATTTGTTTGAAAGCAATCTCAGTGTGGGTTCAGGTTATAGATTTATTGGTCCAATTGGATTTTGGTAATTCAAATAACAAGTTAGTACACTGTCAAAAACATTTCTCAGACTGCTATTGTCAAAACTTTTAAAACTGCGGCATTTTCTCCTTGCATCAGATAAATTTTCCCAACCAAGGAAAGCATTAAAATTGTGTCGATATCGATTATTATCGTACATAGGAACAGGCAAAACAGATAAATAATCCGTACAAATGTAAACCGAAAATAAAATTAAGTAAAAATAAGAAGAGTAAAAAAAAAAAAAACGATTCACAGATGAGAGAAAAATGTATTTGAAATTACGAAAATGGATTTCTTTCCTTTGAGAGACTTATTTTTACAGAAGTTGGGGAAAAGCAGAAACACACACAATAATGAAAAAAAAAAGACAATATTGGGATATTTTTGAATTGAAAAATGAAACAGAATTCATCTTGATACTCTCAGGGGGGCGACATAACCACTGTGCTGCAAGGGGTAGGAAAAGGTCTTTTTGGAAGACTGATCAATTCCCCGACTCGAAAAAAGAAATCGATTTCATTTCTGCGCACTGCCCAAACAAGATTTGAATTTCTTCAACATCTTCTTTCTTACTTTGGTTTGAAACTTTTATATTCGCACTCGAGCAAGCTGGATTGCACAAGACTTGATAGGAAATTGAAGAGTTTTAGAAATAGCGTCATAAGCATGAAGTGCATTGCTGAACTATGACAGATGCTTACAGTTACGGATTACACATCTCGCCGGATTCCGGGAAGGTTATTCGATTCTGTGAATGTTTGATGCTTAGATTAATCATTAAACGTCACCGAGGTTTTTTTATTTACATGAGTGAGTTCGGCTTTCGCTTGCTCTTCTCATGACTATTACGTATCGATTGTGTACGTTAACGCGGCTTTATCCTACGTCATTTAGTTGCTGGAAATATGATGGTTTGTTTGATACTCGACGTTTGTTTTTGTTACACATGAAATTTTGATAGAAATGCTGCTGTACATTGAACATAGATGGTGGTCACCATTGGGTAGTTTTAAGGTAGATACTGGTCTCAGAGGCAGTATCTCCAAGTTTGGTCTTTGATCGCTGCATACTGTGATGTAACTGGGTATTTTTCAGGGTGATTCTATTCCTGGTCTCTGAGGCAGTATCTCCAAGTTTGGTCTTTGATCGCTGCATACTGTGATGTAACTGGGTATTTTTCAGGGTGATTCTATTCCTGGTCTCTGAGGCAGTATCTCCAAGTTTGGTCTTTGATCGCTGCATACTGTGATGTAACTGGGTATTTTTCAGGGTGATTCTATTCCTGGTCTCTGAGGCAGTATCTCCAAGTTTGGTCTTTGATCGCTGCATACTGTGATGTAACTGGGTATTTTTCAGGGTGATTCTATTCCTGGTCTCTGAGGCAGTATCTCCGTGCTTGGTCTTTGAGCTCTTAGATTGTTACATGCTGTGCTATAATTGGGTAGTTTTCAGGGAGATACTATTCAAACTCCAAGTCTAAGAGACAGTATCTCCAAATTTGGTCATTTTTGTTTTCGATTGTTACTTACAATGCTACAATTGGGTAGTTTTCCGGTAGATACTACTCATGATCTCAGAAGCAGTATCTTCGAGTTTGGTCTTTGACATTTCCGATTGTTATATGCTGTGCTGTAATATTGTTTATTTTTCAGGGATATACTACTCCTGATCTCAGAGGCAGGATATCCAAGTTATATGCTGTGCTGTAATTGGGTAGTTTTCAGGAAGATACTACTTCTGGTCTCAGAGATAGTATCTCCTAGTTTGGTCCTCGATATTTTCAATCGTTACATAGTATGAATACAGGACAGTCAGAATCGACCACACAATAAACATAGCATTTAATTTCTCATCAAAATTCGAAATCGAAAAAGTGTCCGTTTTTTGATTGATTGTGACATTTCGGAAATAGTCGCGGGTCGAAAGTTTTGTGACGTCAATTTTTGACACAATTTTCAGCGCATTTGAAACATTAATCCCAAATCCTTTATCTGTAGACACCGTTGCTCATGAACGCTTTTGTAGTTTTAATTTATTTAACAAATCCATATGTTTCATTTGTGTTTTCATTTTTATGGAACAGCGACACGATGATAGTGGCAAGAAAGAACACATTTTAACACTATAAGTCTATGGTACTGAATGGGTTACAGAAGAGGGCCCTTAGAAAAATATCCGTTGAATGCATTTTTTATCGATATCGGGCCTTATTTCACAATGAAGTGACAATTATGGATGCGACAGTGTTATTCAAATGAGGAGATCGACACAGTTGGTTGTTTTTGAATTTTATGGCAAGGGTCACATACGTCAAACTGCGTTAAAGATAATACAACGTTAAGAAAAGGGAAGAAAAGAGTGATTGGGGGAATAGAGTACTGGGATGATGAAAGCAAAAAAAGATCGCTTGAGTATTTCAGGAGCGCCACCCGTGTAAACTAAGAAAGTAATAAATATTTAAAGGAGAAAAAAATATTTACAAAGGATTCGATTCTAAGGAAGGGATTAATAATCTTTTTAGCTCTCTTGGCGGTGTCTCGAAGACGTATCTATTCATTGGTAAAACTGACCCGATCTAGATGAAAGAGATATATCGACTTTAGAAAAAACTGACTAAATCGAACTAATCATTAATAAAAAATCCGCAATACCTTGATAACGAGATATCTCATCATAAGTAAATTCGGTCATGTCGTGAGAGACGAGATATCTCGTTAAAACCACTTGGATAGTTAAAGGATTCTAGTCCAAGGAAAGGGAGAAGAGAATCGTTCCAAAGAATTATATTCCACGGAAAGGAGCAATAGAATAGTTCTAAATGTTGAAAGAATCCATGAATTATTTAGAATCTGTTTAATTGGTTATTAATTGTGTTGTGGGGTAAAAGCAACATTATACTACTCCCAAATCTCCCCGATAGGGATAAAAGAGAATGTCTAAAAGGAAGTCGCCAAAGTGTCAATAATTTACTTATTGAGACATTATTCGTATGCCAAATGATATCGATATTTAAATTCGAATATTTTCCAAGTATTTAAATATAAGAAAAGCATCTTTATTTGGAAGGTTTTTGAAAAGTAGGGAAGTAAGTGTTTTGGAGCGACGTACCGAATTCAAAGACTGTTAAGACGAGAGGACAAATCAAGAGAATTTCCTCTTGGAATCCCACAACTCCATCGAATCCTACTTTGTCCAGATGTACAACTCTCTGCGCTCTAACAAAATAAATCAAATCGAGTTAAGTAAGTTCAACTTTCGATCCACAGAGTATCGACCGAGGTAGGCTATTTTCTGCGAACAGAACTGCTTGGGGTTTTAAGTTGTGTTTGATATTGCTTGGTTGTCTTTGTGTTCGTCTGCCTGGTTAAAGCCCTACGAACCTTGAGTTTAACTTATCGTGTCATTGCGATTGTAATACAAATCATTTAACACTCCAAGTGGTTTCGTCAACGTATATCTTCCGTCGATTTGAAAAATTTTGCTAATGGCAAGATATCTCGCCTATCAAGATAGTGTTAAGATTGCGAAGTACTTTGCTATGGCATTGAAAATTATTAATAAAAACGAGACATCTATCTACATTGATGTTTCTTTTAAAGCGTTAATCGAGTTTTGGGAAAATATCCCCATCTTAAGAATTTTGAACATTAAAATTTGGAAGTAATTTTTTTTCATCAAAATTGAAACTTCCTACAAAATACGAAAAACTTTTCTGGACCTTCTAAGGATTATATATATATATATATATATATATATATATATATATATATATATATATATATATATATATATATATATAATCCCTAACATTAATCACAATAAGTTTCCGATGTATTTGTTATTAACTTTAAAATTGATTATAATACACCAGACACCATTTGTTTCGGTTGAAGGTCTTGCGAAAGGAAGCAGCAGTGGCATAATGCAAAGCATGTACTTTTATAATACGCCAGAGAAATCTAGTGTATAAAGAAATTCGCACAATACCCATTAACAGACAATGCATAAATTAGAAAGAAGCTCACATCTCACATATGCAGCTTAGAGGATAAAACAGCCTAAAGAACCACCTGAGGTATTGATTACTCATTACTTCGGCAGTAATTGTAAAATATCGCAGTATGGGTCTTACAGGCCATCTGTTTTACTTCTCCATAAGCGGAGGAAAATCCCTGTAGATTTACGAGAACTTAGCAAATCAAATTAAATGGAAGTGAGATTATTGCCCGGGCTTATCTGTTTATGGTAGATAATATTTCTTGCGCTTTCTTTAGTGAAGAATGAATTAAATGAATCGCTCGTAAACGGAGCGAAATCTCTTGATTCAGAAGACGTGCCTTTCTTACTCCATTATCTCCTTTTAAATTATTTTAGTTTTTTGATTTACAAAGAGGTTTTGTTGAGTTTGGTGAAACAAGGTCGTCATTGACATTAATAATTCCTGCATTTTATTGCGTGGAATTGAAAATGGCGAACTATTTCTTTCGAATTTGGAGAGAAAGTTCGTAGACTTTAATTATTCTGGCATTTTATTCTGCGGAATTAAAATGGTGAATAATTTCTTATACTTTTAATAATTTCTTATTAATAATTTCTCACAGGTATTTTAATTAACGTTGCACTGGAGCAACACAACGAGCTATGGGTGGTGGTCCGGGATCAAACCCAAGGCCAGCACCACGCAATTTTAAACTATGTGTTTTCTTGTGTTTGAATAGTTTTTCCAAACTTATCAGTATTTTAAGCCTCAGAGTGCCGAGATAAGTGTAATGTTGTTTTTACCTCACAGATAGGCTTAATAACCGCATCTTTCTATATAATCCAAATATTATATCCACCTTTGTGGATACATTCTATTGCTTTTTTTCGTAGAATAGAATTTTTCTTTGAAACGCGCGATTGTGTGAACTAGTCTTTTTCTTTGGATTGAATCCATTAAAACGATTCTGTTGGCGAATTCTGTAGAATAGAATCCCTTTGAAATTTTCTATTGCTCCTACTCTTAATACAGAAATCCTTGAAAAAATTACATCGCTCACTTGCTTAGAATAGATAGGCTTATCTGAAAAGATTCCACTGTTCATTTCCTTCCAGTGGAATACATTAGAATTCTATCTGTATTTTCTTCAGAATAGGTAGGTAGGTTTTATTGTTCAAAGATTCTATTGCTATTTTTCTTGGAATATAATCTCTTGGAATGATTCTATTTGTCAACGAATTCAAGATTGGTCAAAATCCATGTAGTTCTAACTGCAGGTTGCAAGTTAGAACTTTGCGTTTGAGACGCTCCGAAGTTAAAGAAGAAAGCAATCCTGTCTTAAATATAAGAATCATGCAATTATTTTTGAGCACAAACAATTTTCTTTTGGATATCATCTAATGCTATAAAAGAGTTTGTCTGTGGAATCTTTAGTATTGATAGAATTTAAAATTCCTTTGCAATATATATATATATATGTGTGTGTGTGTGTGGAAGGATTTTATAATCGACAATCGATGGTTTCTTTAAAATATAGCTTGATTTAATATAAAACATAATTTACCATTTCATGTAAGAAATAAATCATTAGAATACAGATAACATGTTTATCTTCAAAATATGTATTATTTTCATTACTTGAGCAACCAAGAGTGTGTGTGTTATTAAAGGAGACATCTGTAATTCGTTTAAATTCTCTATTTCCTTTTGTCGAGTTCTTGTTATAAAAAACAGAAGAGATATAACATGTTTATCTTCAAAAAGATGCATTCTTTTCATCAGTTAAGAAACCAAGAGCATGTGTGTTATTAAAGGAGATATCTGTAATTCGTTTAATTCTCTATTCCTGTTGTCGGGTTCTTGTTATAAATAACAGAATAGAAATAACATGTTTTTTTCTTCTTCAAAATATGTATTATTTTCATTAGTTAAGAAACAAAGAGCAGGTGTGTTATTAAATGAGACATCTATAATTTGTTTAAGTTATCTATTCCTGTTGGCGGGTTATTGTTATAAATAATGGAATATAGATATCATGTTTATCTTCAGAAAGCTGTATTATTTTCATCAGTTAAGCAACCAAGATCGGGCGTGTTATTAAAGGAGACAGCTGTAATTCGTTTAAATTCTCTATTGCCTGGTGGCGGGTTCTTGTTATATATCAACAAGAAATACGATGAAAGATTTCATGAGTGCAACAACTCTTCAAACAGAAACACATTTTTCAACTCTGATTGAAAGTTTTGATGAAAGGCGGACAGGCTGAGAACAAAGAACTATTTCTGATTTTCTACGGGAATCGTATAAAGAAAACAACTTCTGAAAGAATTAAAGAAAAGGCTGAGGCATATTGCATTGCGAAGAAATGGGGAACGAAAGACGAACCAAGAAATAATAGATTTAACTCAAAATTGTGTAGTACAATACTTGTCAACGATGTGGATCAAAAGAAACTTTTCTTCGATTCTAAAACGCAGGGCTGTTTTTTGTATTTGTTTTATACATGCTTTCGGAGAGGAATCTATCAAAATTACTTATACATTCCCTCTAAGTTACAGTGTTTTCCGGTTTTGTCTGAAGGGAATTGGGTTTTTTCCGACATTTCTGTATTTTCAATTGAAGAACTTAGGGTTTTCGAAACAAGGCACTGTTGTTTGGGGGAAAAAAACAGTTTTTATGAAATAATTCATAGATTAGCTTTCGGCGAAGAAAGCTATATTAATATGTGCTATCAGAATGGAATCTATCAAAATTACTTACATTCTCACTAAGTTGCAGTACTTTTTTCCTTTTTTGTCTCAGGGATATTGTATTTTTTTCTTCCCAATATTGTCGCATTTCCAATGGACTTACACTTTGCGAAAAGAAGACATTGTTGTTACTGAAGAAATCCCCGTTGTTATGTAAGAGTTTATACATTTGCTTACAGAGGAAAGCTATGCTTTTATATATTTTCAAAGAGAAATCTATGAAAATTATTTATACATTCTCACTAAGTTACAATGTTTTTTCGCTTTTATCTGAGGAAAATTGGTTTTTGGTTTTTTCTTACTATTTTCATTTTTACAAATCAAGAACTTACCGTTTACGAGGTAAGACATTGCTGTTGCAGAAGAAATAAGTTCTTATGAAATAATTTACGAATTAGCTTTCAGCGAAGAAAGTTAATTTTATATAAGATTTCAGAGAGGAATGTATCAAAATTACTTATGCATTCTCATTAAAATAGTGTATTTTTTGGCTTTTGTCTGAGGGTAATCGGGAGTTTGGATTTTTTTCAATATTCCAATTCCACTATTTTCAATGGAAGGACTTAGGCTTTTCGAAAAGAAGACATTGCAGTTGCAGAAAAAATCCCGGTTGTTATGAAATAGTTTATAGAGCATTAGATTGTTATAGATTAGCTTATAAAGATAAAAGCTATGTTTTTATATGTTTTCAAAGAGTACATCTATGAAAATTACCCATACATTCTCACAAAGTTACAATGTTTTTCCGCTTTCGTCTGAGGGGAATTGGAGGTTTTTCTCAATGTTTTTATATTTCAAATTAAAGAACATACGCGTTTCGAGAAAACACGTTGATATTGCAGAAGAAAACATACTTATGATGAGATAATTTAAATATATGCTGACACAGAAAAAAAAGTATATCCAGAGTAACTGGAAATAGGTTTTTTCAGCATTTCCATATCTTCAGATATCCATATACACTTAATATCCAGAGGAGGTAGAAAATGTCATTATTATACATGCGATATTTGTTTTCATATGCTTACTACATTAAAAGCCATACAGAAACATGCACCTGATACAAGAAAAGTTTAGCTGTATACTAGAAAGAACATTGTAAACAAGGTGCAAATGTGTCTACGATTGAAATAAAAGGAGTAATATGTGTTTGAATTACAATAAAAATGCAGTAAAACACAACTTTCACCTTAAAGATTATCTAACAATGCGTCACAGTTACCCCGCTTCGAAACGTTTCTTCGCTCTCTGCTTGTAATAATTATCTCAGATAATTATGCACTTGAACTCATTTGCTTAATTTGTATAGCCATGTGATAATGCTGGTGGCAGTTATCATTATGACCCTCACCTAAATCTACAGCATTAAGCGGCCGAAACAGCAGAGTATGAGATATTTATGACAGTTTTAGCGATTCTGGGAACGGGAATTTGTATTTAACCCTCTGGGCGTCGCGATGCTTCCGAGTAGTGCAGATTTGCTTTTACCATTGAACCGACTTAATGACTAAATAACCAAATCTTTCCAAGAAATATCTTTATTATTTTAACTTTAGAACGATTCTATTGCTTAGACTAGAATATTTCTTTTGATTATTCAAAGGAGGTCGTCGTTTCCTTTGAACAGAACTGCGGTAGCCCAATTGGAAGTGGGAATTATTATAAACCGGAGGGTTCCAAGTTCCCATTAGGGATGCGACATCGATGTCTTATAAAAACATTGAGATGTACTTACCATCGATTTATTGGAGCCGATGTTTGTTTAACATCGATGTTGTTATGTTGTCGGTGTTTTACTTTTGAAAGAAAAAAGCACCCTAGTAAAATTTAAGAAAAATAACCGTGCAACTAAGTATTTGTCAGTGATGGCGATAGCTGTCACATCATAAAGAGTTTTTTTTCCCTAAGTGGTGGGATAGTTAGTGAAAAAAGAAGTCGGTTTAAGGTATCCGACTACGTTTAAAACGTAATTTTGACCAAAATTCTCAAATGTGCTTTATTCTCTCATATTGAAGCCCAGTTCCTTAAGTTTCAGAATCTGTAATTGTTTTAAGTCTACGATAAATAGAAATGAAATTATAGCAATTTTAGTATTACTGAACGACAGAAATCGAAACCGGAAGTACGATTGAAATGACCGGAAATTGGGAGATCTTCCGCTAATGTTTAAAAAATAAAAATAATTTTGAATTTAAATTCGTTGAAATTATTTTCTACAATCAAGCCTCAATATTTTGCATCACGTTTCGATGAATTTTTGCGAAGAATTTGGAAATGGCAAAAAACACAGAGGTAAACTTTAAATGCTTTTAATGGAAAACACGATTTCAAGCAAACATTGCACACGCGTAACATGATTTCTCCAAAAATTGTAGAGATATCTCTACGAAATTAAACATTATTACTTATTAATATGTTGTAATGACAGTATACTATAGGTTTAGTTGTACAATGCATACTTTTTAATTTATAGTTGTTTAATTTTAACAACAAGTAGACATTTTGTAAAATTAAAATTTTAGCTACATATAACGAGCGACACTTCTTAACATTTCACTATATCTCTTTGATTGTAGTATATTGTCGTCACTAATATCATAGATATATGGTGCTGCAAGGAAATTAAAATTATTTTAATAGAAATTTATACAGAGCGTTAGCCATATTGGGGTAGTCTTTTTGATTCAATTTTATCTTAATTTGCTCAATTGACAAAAAAATAATAAGTCGGTGCATTATTTGTTGCTTTATTACATGATTTCAAAACATTATCTAGTATGAAAAATGTTTAAAATGTGATTTAAGGATCGTTTTCAAAAAAATTGTTCCGAACCTAGTCGGATACCTTAAGGTGGAGAAAGTTAACAAACTTCTTCTTTAACAAACTGTAAATAACAAATATTGGGGCGTATAATAATTATAGGCCCTAATATTTTTTATTTACAGTAAATAAAAAATAAGTTTGTTGTGTTTACCCCCATAAGTTGATAAATAATTAATAATAACTAACAATAATTATTGTTATGTAACTACCTAATTATACTTATAGTTTTTAGTATCTATGTCAAATTGTAAATATTATTTTCTTTTATATTATTCAATTTGAAAATAAATGATTTGTTAGTTGTTCTTATTAATTATTTTGACAGTTGAAAAAGTCTTAGCTATAGAATAATAAACACGGCAAATGACAAATTATATCTCCCCTATCCCGACATTAATGTCTGAGGTTATTAATATTATTTTCTTTTATATTATTCAATTTGAAAATAAATGATTTGTTAGTTGTTCTTATTAATTATTTTGACAGTTGAAAAAGTCTTAGCTATAGAATAATAAACACGGCAAATGACAAATTATATCTCCCCTATCCCGACATTAATGTCTGAGGTTATTAATATTATTTTCTTTTATATTATTCAATTTGAAAATAAATGATTTGTTAGTTGTTCTTATTAATTATTTTGACAGTTGAAAAAGTCTTAGCTATAGAATAATAAACACGGCAAATGACAAATTATATCTCCCCTATCCCGACATTAATGTCTGAGGTTGCTAATCCAGTTTTAAGAAAGGGGAAAATTTTTTTAAATACATTGATGCTTAAAAACATCGATGTTTTTTGGGCTATGTATTATCAACATCGATGCTCTTATTTTGAACATCCATGTTTCAAAACATCGATGTTTTGCTGTGATGTCGCATCCCTAGTTACCACCAAAGACAGTCGTGTACAAAGTGGTCACTCAGGTTGACGTGGTGTGGAAGCATACGAACTCGTCATCTGACCGTGATTCAAAATTACTTGGTGTTGTCCTCGAATCTTTACCTTCGGGTTAGGTCCCGGACCGTCGCGTATAGTCATTTGTGTTGCTCCAGTGCGACGTTAATTAAATTACCCACCTACCTTTGATTAGAAGCTCTCAGGGCATCCTTCTTGAGGTTTGTACGGGCTTCACAACCTCGAGATGCCTGCGTGGTTTTTCTTGTCTCGTGGGGATAACTGTCTTTGGTAAACACGGGGATCGAAAAGCAAATTAGGAAGTCTTGGAATTGGTTTCAACTTGTGAAAGAAATTATTCGAATCATCATTTTAAATATGCATTTAAGAAACATATATGGGAGGGTATAATTTTCGTTTGCAATTATAATTTAACTGTGTATAATCGAATTTTATTTCACACCGAGGCTGGTGCTCGTTACATATGTCGTGACTTCAAATGTCCTCACGTTGGCGAGGTGTTGAATTTTAGAGTGGGGTGCCAGCTCAGTGTTCTCGTTATACGACCGTGGTTCAAACGAGGCGTTATCCATGGATATTTACCTTTGGGATGGATCCCAGATCGCGTTACCGGTTGCCCGTTGTGTATCTTCAGTGCGACCGAAATTAACTACCTGTTTACCTATTTTAAAGAAAGGACAGGTAAGATTCCAAAGCATTCTATTTTAAGGAAATGAGCATTGGAATCTTTATTAAATGATTCTATCTATATCAAGTTCTTCTATCAGAGAATATTTTCAAGGGATTCTGTTCAACAGAATGGTCCAAAAGGATGCTTTTCATGGATTCTGTTCAACAGAACGGTCCAAAAGAATGCTTTTCATGGATTCAATACCAAGGAAATTATGTTTACACACTACCCCTTATAATAACGGATTAGAATAGAATCCGACTACTTGTTTGGGGGTGTTTCAAGGTATGGCCTGGGACATTAGCACGTTGTTACTGGTAAATTGAACGCCTACGACTACATGAACATTTTGGACAATCAGGTTCTTCCTACGCTCTGGCAATTTTATGGAATGGACGAATGTTAATTGCAGGACGACAACGCTCCATGTCATGTTGCAGCCTCCGGCAAGCAGTGGTATCAAGATATGGATGTAAAAAGTCTTCCTTGGCCTGCTCAGTCCCGATCTAAACCCATAAAAGATTTGTGGGACGAGTTAGAGCGACGTTTACGGACCAGAGAACCACGTCCGAAATCTACAGCTGAGCTGGCGACATTCTTGCAGCAGGAATGGACACAAATATCCATAGTAGTGTATCGAAACCCTGTTGGAAGTATGCCCAGAAAGGTTGCTGCTGTAATTGTAGCACGTAGGGGACCACCCCCCCTATAAAGCATATATTATTTCCCTTATACCATCACATCTTGCTGTCCGGTCCATTATTGTAGGATAGTGCAAATATATACATTGAATTTATGTAAATATGCTTTATTTAAATATATTCAGTATATATTATTATATGCCAATTTTATTTCAACCGTGGGCTGTTGCACATTCAATCTGCCATGGTCTCAAATTTTCTTACGTTGGAGTGGGATAAAGTTTAGAGAGTGGGGTGGCGGCTCAGGTGTGACCTCGTCATCTAATCTAGGTTCAAATTACGGGACGTTGTCCTGCGATGTTTCATTTCGGGTTTTATCCATGACTGTTCGCAATGTCTCGTTGTGTTGCTTCATTGCGACGTTAATTAACAACCTACCTACCAATTTCATTTCATCATTGAATTTTAGTTCATATTTTTTTTAAAGAACGTCAGTGCGTCTTTCTGACCCGCATGTTCGCCTTGTGTGCCGTTTCTATTGGGTTACTTTATGTTACGTGTTTGGCCCAGCTTGTCCACTTTTGAACCTTTTGCCCCCCCTTCAACCCAAATCAAACAACCTTAGAATAGAAACCTTTATAAAGATTTTACTATCCCTTTCCTTGTAAAAGAATCCTTTAGAATAATTCTATTGAGTCTTTCCTTAGAATAGAATCCCTTTAATAGATTGTCGGGGTCCACTCCTCAGAATGAAATTCATTGGGAATATTCTATATTTCCTTTCCATTTAATAGGCTTCCTTGCTACACTACTTAGAAATCTCGTGATTATCAGAAGAAGAATATTATCTTTGAACAGGATTATTACCAAAGATTAGATATTCATATCAAATTTCCATTACGGAATTATGCAATATTTTTGAAATATAAAAAGCCAAAACCTTTTTCACAGTTTTTAAATATAAAATTATGAATAAGGTAACGAATTTAAAACATTAATTGCCGTTATAAAAGTTAAAGTTATTTGAAACTTCAAATGGAAGAAATGCTTCGATATTCATTGAAAGATGCCTGGGTTTATTTCTTATGTGTATGTAAAGCTTCTGTATGTTCTAAAGTCTGTATGTCCATTTACAATACTCTGTTTGGCACAGCTTGGTCAAATATGGCCTTTTATGTTATACAATCCAAGAGACTAACCAGGGAATCTTTAATGCTGCAATCGAGAACTGGTCGTGATTTATGAATAATGAATTAAGTTCTCAAAACTTATGATGGATCATCACAAATTTAACAGATATAAAGTAACGTCTGTTGTGATGAATTGTGACGTGCATAATAAGTATGGTTATTTGTGATGGATTATCTAATGACAATACCCCCACCATTAAATTTCTAAGCGCAACTTCTCAGAATATTTGATGTATAAATTAGCATATTCTACAAATGTACTCCACCCTTAACATTTGTTATTATAAAATGGAACGGGCATATTATGTGCATTAAATTATAGCATTTTGAAATACAATAAAGCTCGACATCCCTAGTAAAAAAAAATTGAAAATTGATAGCAAAATAAATTAATACAAATCTAAGAACCTGAAGCAAAATAGACGATTTTTATTTATTTGAGTGAGACGTCAGTATCTATTTCTACTTTCCGAGTGGTTTCAACGAGATATATCCTCCAACGAGAGGTGGCCGATTCTATTAGTGACGAGATATTTCGTCGCCAAAATAGTGCGCATTTTTTGATTATAACAAAATCAAGATCTGCTCAGTTTCTTTCAGAAACATTATATCTTGTTCATCAAGAGATCTGCTCAGTTTTCTTCCAATGGCAATATATCTCGTCCATCAAAATCTACTCAGTCTTCTTCCAAAAACATTATACACAGGCTAGTCACATTAATGTGACCACCTGTAAAAAGCCAGAATAACCACCTTTGACAGAGCGGACGGTGCGAGACGTGCAGGAAAAGTCAATTAGGTTTCTGAAGGTGTTCACTGGGATGTTGAGCCATGTCGACTCCAGTGCCGTGGCCAACTGCGCTAGATTACGCTGTTGAGGATCCATGGTGCGAACAACGCGATCGAGGTGGTCCCACAGATTCTCGATTGGGTTTATATCCGGTGAGTTTGCTGGCCAGGGGAGTACGGTAAACTCATTCTGGTGCTCTTCGAACCACGCACATACACTGCGAGCTGTATGACACCTCGCATTGTCCTGCTGCTAGATGCCATCATTCTGAGGGAAAATAATTCGCATGTAGGGGTAGACATGGTCCGCAAGGACAGATGCGTACTTGTGCTAATCCATCGTAACTTCCACAATGATGAGTGCACCCAGTGAATGCCACGAAAACATTCCCCAAACCATAATGCTCTCTCATCCAGCCTAGATCCTTCCGGCAATTGTTGCAGGGTGTTTGCTTTGAGACGTTTCACGCCGTATACGCCAACGTCCATCTGTCCGATGGAGCATAAAACGTGATTCATCGGAAAAAGCCACCTGTCGCCACTCTCTGGACGCCCAGTTGCGGTAGTGGCGTGCAAATTCCAGCCTTCGTCGCCGATGAACAGCAGTCAGCATAGGTGCATTAACCAGGCGTCTGCTGCGGAGGCCCATGCGCAGCAACGTTCGCTGAACCGTTGTTGAGGATACACTCTTGTAGCCCCTTGGTTCATCTGGGCAGTCAGTTGCACGTCTATTCGCCCGAACGCATCTCCGTAGCCTTCGTTCGCCTCTGTCATCTATAGCCCGTGGTGCACCACATATGCCACGCCGCTGATTTTGGATAGTGCCATTTTGCCATGCACGGTATACTTTTACCATGGCGGCAAGCGAACATTTCACAAAATTAGCCGTTTACGAAATGCTTCCACCCTTGGTCTGTAAGCCAATGATCATGCCCTTTTTGTACGTCGGATAAATCGCTACGTTTCTGCATTACGCCAACGATTGAAATGCTTTCCGATGCCCTAAGACATCCTTTATATACACTCCACTGCAATGTGCTGCTACCTGCCTTTTGTGAATGGTTATTTCACGTTGACGTCGAAATTAGGTGGTGGTCACATTAATGTGACTGGACTGTATCTTGTTCATCAAGATCTGTTCAGTTTATTTCCAATAGCAATATATCTCGTCCATCAAAATCTGCTCAGTCTCTTCCAAAAATAACATATCTCGTGCATCAAGATCTGCTCAGTCAGTCTTTTTCCACAACAATATATCTCGACCATCAAGATCTGCTCAGTTTTTCGAATGACGAGATACCTCGTCAAGACAACCTCCAGGAGGGTTAATATCCTAGAATTTCAACGCAAATGCGGATTCCTGATAATTTTAGTCTGAAATGGTTTCTTACTATAATTGTTTGATGTCGTTTTTCTTGCGCAAAGGAGTACATTTAACCAGAGGCCCCTACCCCATGCTTTTAACTGAGGCTAGGATCTAGTCAACGTAATATGCGCAGGCAGGTAGTTGCGCATGATCTATTCTCCCTCATTTCCCCTCCGTTGCAATTCCCATGTAAAAGACTCACGTCATCTAGCTCTAAGACAGCATCCGGGTCATCCATACAGTGTTTCCAAGATTGGTTGTAACGGTGCCTGTTCCAACATGAAATGGAATTTCTTAAGAGGAAAGAAAGCTTTATCATTTCTGACTTCGCATCCGTAGATCGCGTGTTCAAATCACGGCCGGGTCCACCAAAAAATGTTCAGAAAAAAAAAAGCGCCGTTTGGGCTCATTTTTTATTTTGGACTAAAATTGATCGGTTTTGTGTTTGCTTTTTCTGTCTATCGAAGCACGGCATCCCCAATTATCAAGTTTAGCTGTGATACTGGTTATTTTGGCTTCCGTAAGCAGACATATTAATTTAGCCCTCAGGGAACCTGCAATTTCATCTTACATCCTGCTGTTCAGAAAATCCCTTGTATGACTTCATACAAGACTTGACCTTCTTGTCCAATAGAATCTTTCCGAAGGATACTATTCTAAGGAGGCTAGTTGAATTAAAGTCACATTGGAGCAACACAATGACACTATTGACGTTGGTCCAGGATTAATGTCGAAGAAAAAGATCCAAGGACCGCGGTCAGATGAACAGGACAACACCTGAGCTGGCACCCCACACTCTCCAATCTTTCGCACCACGCTAACGTGAGGATATCTGAGCCACTACAGATTTAACTTGCACCAGCCTCAATATACACGACGGTCTTTGGATGGACCGAGTTTCGAACTTGCTACCCACCTGGTTGCTATCCGATACTCTTCAAAACCCGGCTACCGCGACCCCACTCTTTTAAGAAAATTAACAATAGAATCTTTGCAAAGAATTCTGTTCTAAAGAAAGAATTATATTCTGATGAAGTGAGCTGTATGATCTTTCCAAACAAAAAGTCGTAGGCGGGAATTGATTCTTCCGTGGGTGTATTTCTCTTCAGTGTCAGTAACACCTTCCTTGTATGCATGTCCACATACTTGAGTTATTTGGTCATGCACAGCCCTCGCACCATAAAACCTCAATCAATCAATTATCTATGAAGTTTGGTTTGTTGCTCTATGGTAATTTTTTATCACCCGATGGATAATTTCATCAAGTTTAGAGGGAATGAATGCTTTCAAGGTAAAAGTTGTTTTTACCAGCGGGTGCTATAAACTTTGCAAAAGAACAAAAAGAACTCTGCAACACCTTTTCATCGATCGTTTAACTCCCCCAGCGGCAAACAAAGGCTTTGTTCCTTTCTTTCCAATATCTGGTATTTCTTTCGTCCGACAGATCGATTTCTTGCCCACTCGCTGGCCTACAAGAGTTCCGATGTCTATAATTACGACGCGGCATCAACGGAAGTGTGAATGAAGCTTTGTGTGGGAGTGACAATCTGTAGGTTATGGAAGAAAATTCAAGAGGCTTCTCGGCAAAAAGATAGCCTTTGTGGCGCAACTCTTAGACGGAACTTTTATGGAAGTCTGAACAAACAATGCTTTTCATTCGAGTTAAGAGTGATTTCTTTTTCGAAGGAAAGCTAATAAAGTAGACAATGTGCAAGAAGCACATGGCAGCATTTTATTTGAACATAAGATCCCATTCAAATTGCCAACTGGGAGGGGGGGGGGAGTATCCCATTCCCTGATCATGTGATAAAGTTATGTTAGTTAAACCAAACGAGCTATGTAATTACTTTTGCAAGTTTGTCCAGTTGTTCCCTTTTCACCAGTTTGATATGAAACAAACGAAAGTGGTCTAATCTCTGGAAGGTTCATGAAAGACAAAGTGAACAATGCTTTTTATTCGAGTTAAAAGTGACTTCTTTTTTGAAGGAAACCTTATAAAATAGACAATGTGCAAGGAATGTGCAGTATTTCATTTGTTGATGTCATAAATTCGTTTGAACATACGATCCCATTCAAATCACCAACAGGTGACGAAAATGTCACATATCATGCACACGTGGTACTGAAGAGACGGTGACAGAATCTATTTATTATTGCACAACACTTGGAGAAAACCTTTATCGAATCCTGAATGAACAATGCTCTTCTTTCGAGTTAAAAGCGATTTGTTTTTTGAAGGATAACCTAATCCAATAGACAAGTAACATATATAGTTTTGTTTGGCAAAGTCATTAATTCATTTGAACATCGATTCGCATGATCCCATTCAAATCTCCAACAGGTGGAGAAAATACACCTCGCACTGGTACTGGTTGTTTTGGTCAAAACAAACCAGCTTTAAAGTTACAGTTGTAAGTTTTCCCGGTCGTCTATTGTTCGATTTCGAACAAAACAACGTGGGTCCAATCTTAGAGATCTATTCTCTGGTTGAACATCAGAGAAGCCCTATGTATTTTCACACCGTCGAACACAATAGTGAATGACACTAGTGCTTCCTTTACAAGAGGCCTGGGAAGGCTTCATTAAGAAAAGTGAGTTGTGGCAACACTATACTAGAACAATATTTGCAATTGCGTTTTTCGCCTTGTGACTTATTTTTGTTCTGATGATGGTAGACATCTTGCTCCACCAAAATGGTCATTAAAGATTTTTCTTCAGTTTTTAATCTTTAGTGGTCATTCTTGTACAAGTTTTGTTTTTTTACTATCAATTATTATGTTCGGAAATCAGATATATGATTATTGCAACCACTCCTAAATTCCACATAAGTTAAATTCCGGTTTTTATATTTATCTTTTTTCTTAATAAGGTGTTTTGAAATTCGGCATCCAAAATCATGCACATGATTAACCCTCCATGTGATTTCGACGAGATATATCGTCCATCAAGATATGACCAATTTTGTGAAATTTGACAAGATATCTCGTCATAAAGATTCTGCTGATTTTTTAAAATGAAGAGATCAAGATCTGGTCAAGTCATTCCTATGACGAGATTTCTCGTCCATCAAGAACTGGTCTGTTTTGCTACTGTCAAAATACCTCGTCGTGAAACACTCCAGGAGGGTTAACCCTCTAAGTGTTACGGGTCGTCCAAGTGTTGTACCACGCAACAAATATAATGGATAAATAACTATTCACCTAATTTTTGCGATTCTGTATGGATGATACAACCACTGTCTTAGAGTTTTATGGCAGTCCTGCAAAGACGGGAAAACAAAGAAGGAATAATAGGCTTTGTGCAAGGACTAACTGCACGTATTATTTGAGCTGGATGCTAGTCTCAGTAAGAAGCATGGGACAGGGGAGAAGTGTCTGCTGAAGGCATCCATTGAGTATGAGAAACACCATTCATTAACCAATTATGGTAAGAAACAATCAGATGCTAGAAGGATCATTATCTGCAGTCCCTGTTTGGCTTTTTTCTGTGAAAATCAAGGACGTTAAAATTAGGAACTGACTCTCTAATCCGATTTATTTTAACCCTCCTGCTGTCATGTCGACGAGGCATCTCATCATTCGCAAAACTGACCAGATCTTGATTGACGATATATCTCGTCATTAAACGAAAACTGGCCTTATCTTGCCACAGTAAATGAAATCGTTAATATTCTAATGATGAAATATCTCGTCATTAGAGCAAAATTGACTAAATTTTGATGGAAGAGATATATTGTCGAAACCACTCGTAGAGTTAAAAAATCGCCGATTTAGATTTTATTGAAGGTTTCATCGATTATTATTAATTTTGACACGGAAATGTAATCTTTTATTAGGAATGTCGAGTTTGTTATTCAATCCGCTATTTTCAAAATGATTTTAAAAATAATGCAAATGAAGTTAAATAATAATACAACATTTCCCTATTAATAATATTTCAGGAAGGGTAGGGTTCACCAATTTTAAAAACTGGTAATTTCCTGCACTTCTTAACCGATTTTGAAACCATATTTTCCATCATGTTTAGCAGGTCTCGTGAGTGCAAATTTGTCATTATTAACTCGTGCAGGAATGAAGAAAAATGTTCTGAGAAACTAAAAAGGACCTATTTAATTGCATAAAGTAATTACTCAGAACAATGGAGAAAGAATGATTTATAGTTAATTCTTCAAAAGGGCTATGTATACGAAATTTCGCTTTTTTTCTAGACAAAGACTCTTCGACATAAGTATTTACGAGACAATTCATACAGACCAAAGATATGAGAAACCAAAAAAATTAATTAACGCAGAAAGGCTGACAATGCTAGTTCACGAATTCCCCGAATATTAGCCTCACTATTGAAAATTTTAAGGAATAAAAGAATTTGGCAAGTTATACTCATAGAAAAGCATAAAAAATATCCCCATTAGCTATTATTTTGAATGATAAAAAACTTACATAGCGGAGTCTAATCCTGCAGTATATTGAGACTATTTTGTACATTTAATTTCTAAAAGTGATAAAAGTGATGAGGGTTATTAAATGCCTAATGAGTATTAATGTATTGCGAATCTATTATGTTGGAACAAATAATCCTCTGCAAATCGCTAGACAGAAACATAATGTCCTTTTCTTTTGGAATGTCCTTTCGAAAAATTTTCAAGACTTCCATCTTAAAAATAAATCTGATCGATAAAAGGGAGGAATTATTGATTTTTACATTAAAAAGGGCATGGGCGCATATAAATTAGATTTGATTTAGTAAAGGGATGAAGCGATACAAGTCGATGACAATGGGAGTATAAGAAAATATTTTCATTCCTAGGCAGCAACATGCAGGTCGAAGTAAATCGGAATTTCTTATACCGACGACTTGTTATTTTCGTTTTTGAATTCCGAAGTTACGGAGCGTGTTTGTCATCGATATTTCAATGAACTCCAAAATCATTTGTGGAAAGGGGTTAGTGAATACAACGTATTGAAGGTGGGAAACTAAATTATATTGCAAACCGTGGATTTAGAAATATGGCTGCGGACTAAAGGAAACTAGATGCCTCCAAATTTGAAATTTTTCTGGAGGTGTAATTTAGTGTGAGTTTTAGTCAGAAATTCATTCTCTCTATAAAAATTATGAAGTTGCGTTTTTAAAGTGGAAGTATTATGTTATTCGTATGAGTTTATTTTTCATATTGTACGTGTTTTTGAATCATTTCAAAATCTTATCTTTATAATTTACGGGATTAAAACGTTTCACATAAAGCGATATTTAAAGATTTCGATTGATCCTCGATAGAAACCTAAATTGCCCTGAAAAAGATTTTTTAGAAAAATTAAACTGTCCTGGTGGTTGTCTATACGAAATATCTCACCATTAGAAAAACTGGACAGTTCGTGATGGCGAGATATCACGTCGAAACCACTTGGGGTTAAAAAGAACTTATACTTTATTACAACACAGGTCAAATAATTGCGATGCCATGTTAACATGTTATTGCTAGTTTTAATTCACCAGAAAAGAGCACTGTCCTCTCTTCAAAGAAATGGAAGATTATCGAAAAACTCAGAATATTAATGGTATATAAAAAAGGAAAATAAAACTAATATATCTATATATGAATGGAGTGTTTGTTAGCACATTGAATATGTTTTACTTCTTTCAAGCTTTCTATACGTTTTGGTCCCTTCTGATGCCAAATGCTCCTCTTGCGTGTTTGGTGTCTGTCTGTATTGTATGTGCCCTATACGCGTCCACATTGTTTAATATATTTTCATGCAACTTTGGATACTGTGAGTACTTATCTTCATTTAGTGAGTGAACTTTGATGTGTAAGTATGTCCGTCTTCCTATTCTATGTTCGATTTCATGGTAGTGTGTTTGTACAGGCATCACATCAATTTGATTAAACATATTGGATTACAATGTGCTTTGTGTTATACATCATATATTAGTTTAGTGAATGCAATATTAAACCTTTCTTTATTTTCATATTTAGATGAGTTTCATTCTAAAACACCCGAGTAAGTATACTTAAATCAATCATAATTTGGCAGTTTTGGAAAAACTGGAATGTATATGTACGATTACTTGGATTACTTTACCGGTACTACTGAAAAAGCAATTATTTTTCAAAAATTAATTTTTGTATGGAATTTTAGCTCTGATACTTCATTTATTTCGAGTCTTATTTTTGTTCTTTGCGCAATGTAAACGATTTCAGAATATTTGGGACAGACGATATTTTTCAACGAACGGTAAGAAAAGGAAACTCGTGTTGATTGATCGCTCGGGCAGTGATATTTTCTGTTTCTTTCGCTCTGAACTAATTTCCCATTTCTAGATTTTGTGCACTTTTTTAGTTGTAAGTTGTGGTAACTGTGCGAGATCAAGAGACAAAAAGGAATAACGAATTCATATCTTAAGAAGAAAGCTTCACACGACAGCTTTTTTTTTGTTGCTGTTTTCTGTTTTAAATATTCCTTATAAATTGAATTTTCTTTTCATCGCTCGCAACACCAACACAAAGTATTCAACTAAAGTGTCAGGTAAGACAGAATAAAGCAAATCTTAAGTGTAATAATGCCATTATTGAAAGAATAACAATGTTTAAAAAATCCGAACTATAACTTATCAAACATTAACAAATTCTTTGTTATAATGACAGAAGAAAATGGCGAAATTTAACAATGTCGCAAGCCTAATGCAAGAGTGCCACAAGTAAAAAAAAAATTATTATTATTTTTTGACTATGAGTACCAGAGAACTCGTCGTAAATCCTCATTTTTATTAATTGAGTTGATCATGAAAAGAACTAAAGAAAGGGAATTCCAACTCTTTCTCAAAATCGTCTTTTGTACTTTAGCGTCAGCTTTCGTCATTTTGTAGCTTTGTCATACATCAAGAGTGCGATGTATGTGAAATGTATTACATGAATGGATATGCATGCGTGGGATTTGAGTTCAAAGTAAAGTTGTAGAATTTATTAAGATGGCAAAAAGTGTTAAAAATATTATTTTATTCTACGAAAGACATTAGTGATTATATATTTTGATCACCTTTTCAACCTACAGTTAACCAATTCAAACCGAGTAAGGTCGTGTATTTTGCTAGTACAAAATAATAATGAACGTGAAGTATTCAGGAAACGTTTAGCTACAATTTTTAGAAACTTGCTTAAAAGTCTCACTTGAAAAGTACATAAAAACTCTCCGGAACGCCGACAATAGCCGGTTGTGTATGTCCAGTGCGACGTTAATTAAAATAATTACCAACATAAAAATACAAACAAGTCACATAATTTCGGCGCCATGTGTTTGTTAATTTTAATTTGCCAAAATAGAAAACATTAATTATGCCACTAAGGACTTATATTCGGAGACATGAAGCAGTTCAGCAAAAAAAAAAAAAAAATTGGATATTATGCGATAGTAATAAAGTGGAACACTATTTTATCACATGGGTTCACAAAGCTACTCAAATGCTTAGCTATAAACTTCAGAAACATGTCAAAACGTTTCAATTGTCTAGTCGCGTTATCAAAACAATTACAACGTAAATAGGTCGCATAATTGCAACGCCTTAATATCTGATTTCGAATTCTAATTTGCCGGACGGGAAAACATTAATAATGTATTACCACATCTCTACTAACTTGTTTATGAAATAAAAATGTACTTAAGCATTTACACACACAGAAAGTAAGCTAAATAAAATATGTATAAAGGAAGGGAGATCTTATTTAAAATTAAATTCTTACAGTCTAGCTATTGGCAGAACAGAATCAGGACGAAAAGAAACACTGAATAAATCGAAATTTCTCATCCTTTTTTGCATGCAAGTACTAACAAGAATTTTTACATTAAGAGTCTGATAGCGTCTTCAGTAGTCGGAAGAAAATGTACAATAAATGAAAAACAAATACTTTAGCTGTTAAGCACTTAAGTACAACAAGCTTATAAAAATGATAAAAGGTAATTACTAAATTAGCTTGTTAACCCTCTGAGGGGTTCAAACGCGTAATTTCACTTTACAACCTGAAGTCTTCCCTGCATGCATTTTAAACAGTTTTGATCTACTTTATATTCTTCTGCAATAGCATTTTTACAAAGTATTTTTTGAATAAAATAACCAATGAAATCTTTCCAAAGGATTACAGTCTAAATAAAACACAAACATAACCATTCCAAAGGATTCCATTCTAAGGAAATGAACTATGAAATCATTTCAAAGGATTATATTCTAAGGTGAAAACCAATAATATCTCTTCAAAGGCTTATTTAATAATTAAAGAACATATAGAAACATTCCAAAGGATTGCATTCTAAAGAAAGCACCAACAATCTTTACGAAGGTTTCTGTTCTAAGGAAAGGATCAATAACATATTTACAAAGGGGATTCGTTTCTCACTAAAAAATTCAGAGTATCTGCCCAAAGAATTCTATTCAAAGAAAAGTATTGATCCAAAAGTTTCTTCTTTAATTAAAAGAACAAGTAGAATCATGCAAATGATTAAATTCTAAGAAAGGCACCAAGAAAATCAATGCAAAGGATTTTGCCCAAAGGAAAGACAAAATATAAACCTTACAAAGGATTCTATTATCAGAGAAGAACCAATAGCATCTTACCAATTGATTTTTTCTAACTGAAGAAACAAAAGAATCTCTCTCTATCTCTGTATATAATCTATCATATTTCCAAAGCATAAAAACAAACCCAACAGACTTTTACAACAATTGCACCAACAAAAAAATTCTAAAAGGTTCTGTTCCAAGGTAAACGGCAATATAATTTTTCTAAAGGATTCTTTTGTAACTAAAGAACCAATAAAATCCGCCCAAAGAATTATATTCTTAGGAAGATACCAATATAATATTTCCAAAGGTTGTGTGAAAGACTCCACGGATTCTTTCAACCCGCAGATGTAGTTATTTAGTCATCAAGTGTGTGGTAGGGTAAAAACAATGTTATACTGCTCAGAAATCTTATGAAGCTCTGAGGATTCTATGTGAAATACACTGATTAACCAAAGTGGACGCATTTTCCTCTGAAACCACTTGTTGCTTTGAGCATCGTGGTAGAATAAAGTTGTGAAGAAAAGCTTGAAGGAGGGGAGGTTTTTGAAGCGGTGCCAAAAAGTTTCTCCCCTGCGCCTGGCTTGAAACTAGAAGCCTTCTTGTTAGCCGTTATGAAAACAAAATGCTTTTCAGAATAATGCATTATAAGAGGGATGGTTCCAAAGTTGTGGGGATTGGCTGAATAATGCAGGCCTAATGGCATGCTTTTAGGTACAGAAAAATCCTGACAGGTTTTGCCAACGATGTTAGTCATTGTCGATCAATATGTTTTTGTCGTTTCAAAAAGGCGAGTTTATGAGCGACAGTTCTGTAACTATGGAAGAATTTGCAAATTCTCAAAGAGCTATTGTTTTCTTTTTATGGAGAGAGGATGTTTACCCTCCAAGTGGTTTCAACAAGATATCACGTTCATCAAGTTGTTTATCATATGTTGTTAATGACGAGATATTTGACGATAAGTGACGATGTATTGCATGGCTATTTTATTTAGCATTTATTTAAATTATTTTGTTGACGAGATGAAAATTTTGAAAGATTTCTTCTACTAATTACGAGATATATCACCCATCAAAACCTAATTAGTTACTCAAATGAGATATATCGTCGAGACAATCATCTCTCAGGACGGCTAATCATTATTAGTAATGTAGTGAAGATCTTAATGTGAAACTGTAACTTAGTAAATTTGAATGAGGTTTTCTTCTGTTTTAGCATTTTGATATGCTAGCTCATCATTAGCAAAACCATTTGCAGATATTGATGGACGAGATATATCACCATTAGAGCAAAACTGATAAGGTTCTGATGTGCAAGATATCTTGTGATTATAATAATATTGCTCAGAGCTTAATAGACGATATATCTCGTTCTTAAAAACACAAACTGACCAGATCTGGATTTCACGATCAACAAAAAAGCGGTAATATACTGAGGACGAGATATCTTGTCCTAATCGAAATTGCTCAAATATTTATTGACGACATATTTTGTTGAAAAAGGGAGGGTTAAATAGCAATGATATTGGAATTGAATATGCAAGAGACAAGTATTAATAAAATAAATATAAAAAAACTTAACATATCCATTGTAATTCAAGAAAAAAAATATGAGTTTGAATATAATAAAGCCTATAAGTAATGGAAATTACAACACATCCCACGCAAATCAAGATAAATATGCGTTGAATACATTAAGGCTGAAATTAATGTAAGGAATTCAGGATTTCGAATTTGGTGGAGAAAGCAAAGTCTTAAAATCAAAGTAAAGCAATCTATTTTTACTTAATTGCTCTTTTATAATTAATACCCTCTATGGTGGATCAGATAATTTTCAACCCCTAGAAGCAAGTAACTTCAATGTCCCTTGTCTATTTATTCTCTTATTTTCTGACCGAAATAGATTACTATGCTTTTTATTTCAAAAACAGAAAATGAATATTATAATTAATTAATAAATACAGTGGGCGGTTATATTATTCACCCGTTATTTTGCTATAGTATGACGTTAATTAAAAATTACCAAAAAAAAAAGGGTTTTTTCAAGCCGCTTTAAAAATTACAGTTTTACATTTTCACCAATTACTGTAACCACGAAGTTTTTTTCACGAGATATCTCGTCCATCAAGATCTGACCAATTTTACTAATGATGATATTTTTTTGTCATCAAGACGTTATTGTTGTTGATGACGAGATCCAGATTTGATTATTTTTTTTCTAATAAGGATAAATCTCATCCATCAAGATCCAGTCAGTTCTGATAATGACGACATAACTCGTTCAAAACCAGTTAGTTCTAATAATGACGAGATAACTCGTCCATCAAGATTCTGTCAGTTCTGATGATGACGTGATAACTCATTCATCGAGGCCCAGTAAATTATATGGACGAGAAAACTCGTCTATCAAGATCCTGTCAGGTATGATAGGGACGTGATAACTCGTCCATCAAGATACAGTCAGTTCTGTTAAATGACGAGATACCTCGTCGAGACAACTACTAGGAGGGTGAAAAGAAACCCTTGTTGCAATGATTTCTTTTTAATTTTTAGAACATGCTTTACTGTCAAATTTTAAATAAATAGTTGGCAACACTGTTGGTTTCACAATCTGTTATCTATCAAACATCCATTTTTATCCCATACACTAAAAATATCTTTTATTGAACATTATCTCTTATTATTTGATCATCCACTGACTGTACTATTCATTGCGATATTTATGAATGTTGAATTATTTATGCATTAAAGTGCAACAAGAAAAACTCCCATTCAAATATGTTTACCAGAATTAAACTAGCATTACAGTGAGTCTTCTTTCGGTAGACTATCCTATTTAATTATATGCAAAATTTTATTGCAATAAGCAATACGCGTTATAGTTGCACTGTTAAAAGAATCAGTTTTTTAAAAGAGTTCACTCAGCGAAATTAATTTTCAAAACTTCTACGATTATTCGATGAAAATTATAAACTTTTTATGAAAGAAATTCTGAAACCTGTTACAGAAAAAGATAGGAAAGTAGGTATTTCAATATCGTCTCACTGGAGCAACACAAAGAGCTACTAGCGACGATCTGGTATGAAATACAGAGGGAAAGATCCGAGTACAACACCACGTAATTTTAAACCAGGTCAAATGACAATGTCCACTAGACCCCACTCTTCAAACTTCCAAACCACGCCAACGTGATGACATTTGAGGCCACGACAGATTTAACGTGCACCTTCTCTTGTACACGACAGTTTTGGGTTGCATTCGACCTCGCAACCCTTGGGTTGAGAAAAAAGGAATATCAGTTGCTTTGATATTTTAACCCTCTGAGCGTCACGAAATTTCCGAGTACTGTGTTGCTTTTACCCCACAATGTCCACCAGTGCAAGCAATGGCTAAATTACCACATCTTTCTAAAGAATCCATGGATTCTTTTGATCTTCAGGAAGATTATAGTGATCTTTCCTTAGAACAGATTCTTTGGAACTATTCTTTTGACCCAATCTAGATTAAAATTCTTTGGAACTATTCTTTTGACCCAATCTAAATTACAATTCTTTGGAACTATTATTTTGACCCAATCTAGATTAAAATTCTTTGGATCTATTCTTTTGACCCAATCTAAATTACAATTCTTTGGAACTATTATTTTGACCCAATCTATATTAAAATTATTTGGAACTATTCTTTTCACCCTATCTAGATTAAAATTCTTTGGAACTATTATTTTGACCCAATATAAATTACAATTCTTTGGAACTATTATTTTGACCCAACCTATATTCAAATTCTTTGAAGACTTCATCGCCTCTTTCTATAGAATAGAAATCTTTGGAAATTTCAATTGCTCCTCTCGTTATATTAGAATCCTTTACAAAAATTGCATTTCTTAGAACATAATCCTCTGCTAAGATTAAATTGGTCAGGAAGGTCAAAATGTTTAGTTATCATGCAGGGACTGTAGGACATAAGGGACAAGCATGTGAACCCCTCAGGTGGTTGAATTTAACCATGACATGTTGATAACTTAATTTAAAAAAAATTAGGATTTAATATAAAATTCCTGCGGCAATTGTGGCTTTACTTTAAAATATCAAAACAACGTGCGCTTAGTGAGTGTTCCCACTAAAAATATCGGAAAACAGTTTTCTACAAACGTGTAATAACCTTCCCATAGTTGAAGTCATTATTAAGACCTCTCACTTGGTGCATTTGCTCGACGCTTTCTTTCCTAGTTATGCATGCATTCATTGCTCATCAAAAAATACGTTATCTATTTTAAATGATAACAAAAACGAATAACTTAAAAATCTATTAGTTATTATTTAAATGTATAAATAATACAAATTTTAATTATTCTTTTATAGAGTAACATTGGAAAAAGGTCATTTTTCTTATATGATCAAATATAATAGTGCGTACTAAGACTAGATGCAGCTTAATTAACTGGTCCAAGTTTAGTAGCTATGAAGGGTCTTAACTGCTTAAGGTGTATATACACACTAGAAATTATGAAAATTGACCAGAATATATCGATGTATTTATTATTAATTCAAAGTATTTTCCTTAGCTTTCAAATGATACCAATATGTCTTAAAAATATTCAAAATCATTTTCAAGTTACAAGGGTTTTTGTTAGGTGCTCTATGCAAACATGTTTCCAAAACTTTAAACTCAATTTCTGAAGAAATGTATTTTTGCAACATGATGCTTTGTTCAAACAGTGATAACTCAACAACGATCTATTATAATTACTTGGTATCATTACGATCATTATAATACGTATGATATTTTGATTCATATTCAAATTTATTAGTTAAGAAACGAATATTTTATTGATTTTTAAGTGTAACAATTCCTAAAAAAAAAAATCTAGATTTTTTTTAGACTTTCTTCGTGAGAAATTTTGTCAAAAAACCGATTCTTTCTAGCAGTTTGATGGAGGGTCAAAACATGAAGAATAATATTAGGCATAATTTTCAACAATAATTGTCTTTCTGAACAAATTAGAATTTGAGACATCACTGTTCAAAAAACTGGTTATTAGTTAATTATATCTAAATTAGGTAATTAATGAGTAGCTTAATTAGAATTATTCCCACTAAAATGAGTTTTAGCATAAACCAATAATCAAATGAAATCAATGTGAAAAACTGGATTTTTAAAGTCAAAATAAAAAACAAATGTTCTATCTACTGTATACATACATCTTAACATAATGAGGAAATGGTCATTAGTTTACAAAATGGCTAATCTAGACCATCTAAATAAGAGCGTTCTTATTACGAATAATATATCCTGAGATGTAGCAGGTTTATAACACATCTTTGGAGAATTTGTAGCTTGAAATAATTTCCCTATTGCTCACTTAATATTTGCGAGAAGACTTTGTATAAACTTTTAAAGCATGATTTTGCGATGTATTTACAAGACAGGAGAAGTCTATAAAATTTAGAATTCAAAGATAATTATACTTTGCAAATTTTAGTCAAGTTTCAGCAGAAGAGAAAAAAAAAGAATTTCTTCAGTCAAATTCAAGTTGAAACTATACAAGGCAATGCATGTTCGATATGCTTTATTATTAGTTAATGTTGATAACTGCATTGCTACGGATTGAATAGATGATGAAAGTTTATGCAAAATAAATTTGCATATATTGCCTTAGACGATTTTTCAAATATGAGTCGAACTATACGAGTTGTTATTAGTTAATGTGGATAACGTCGTGGCTACTATGTATTTAGACGATGAAAGTTTATAAAAAATAAATTAATATACATTACGTTAGACATCTGTTAAAATATGAGAATATGCATATGTTATTAATTAAAATAACTATTAGAAAATCTATTTTATGTAACAATTATTATAAAAAATATATTTCTCTATAATTTAAATAATTACGATTATTATATGCATACTTTTGTTTATACACAGTTCATATCAACTAAGTTTCCACATGATACATTAAAGTCTACAGGTTAAAAACGAAAACAGAGATCCTTGCTACACACAAATGAAAGTAATAACTACTCAGTATTTTGATTTATAGATTGTCAAGTTCTCTATTCCAAATAATTCAAAATAAAGTACAAAATTTTGCTCAATAGGCATTTCATCTGGACAGAGAAGAGAAAAAGTCTCTAAATGGCTCTAATGGCGAATAAATGTTCAAATTACTTTACAAAATACTGTAATTCTGACAGTCACATCACGTAATGAAATATTAGGTCTTACACATATTAAAACATCATAGGTGATCTATGTTCAAAGAGTAACATAACGACACTTATAGTTACTTCTAGTTCTTAATCTAAAAGTACATAGCCAACTATCCTCGTCGAAAACAAAACAGACATTCCCGAAGCAGATAACTCAGTCACAAAAATGGCACGTTAAAAAGGGACAGTAAATACTGAGTGTTGCTGCATAGAACCCTTAAAAGTGACCAATTAAGAGAACGGTTAATTGGAAAGAGCAATTAATTTACCCTGGGTCGCCTTTTCGACAGTCTCTGTTTCTGCGCAGAAGCATCAAAGTTTCCGAAATGCCCGTACAACATGTGAAGGTCCGTCCTCGGCTGGTCAGCAACAGGCGTCAGTCTGCCCCGGTCACCCGCTGCCCCTGGCACCGCCGTCGCTTTGGGGGCCCCGGGCACTCTGGGGTCCTCGTGGTGGATAATTGTTTTGGAAGTGAAAAATCACCCGCGAATCTCTCCCGGAGACTTTAGACACACGATCTGTCTGCTACCTTGCCTGCTGCATCTCTTAGCCCGGAAGAGATCGGTTGCCTAGCAACGGATGCTGGTGCGCCCGCGTGTTGGACACTGGCACGTGAGAAGAGCTACACGTGGCCGCCACCTAGCCTCTGTTGCCACCCACTTCCCATAAATTAACCGCCTGGTTCGGGAATTTCCCCAGCTTGGTTCTGCCATTAGGAAATTAATTTAGAAAGAAACGGTTATCCTAGTCTTACCTTTCGAGCAACAGGTACTTTTTTAACATCCGGATTCCAAGCTCCTGCAGTGGGGCCCATCACTTTCTACAAATTAACGTTCTTCTTGAAAGATTATTTATTATCTTGTATTTATGTATGCATACAAGGATTTTTTGGCTTTCAGAAAGTGACATAATCTTGCTTTTGAAGCAACATGTGGTTTCATCAATATTGCGCCATTCATTTACATTTTCACTGCTTCCCTTATTAGTTTCCTCTGGAGAATTCCGTACTTGTTTTTATAGTTGGAATGTATCCAGCAATAATTATTTTCGTGCTTTCAGAAACGATATCTTCATGGTTCTAATCATACTTTTAAAGCAACTTGTGGTTTTTATACAAATTTAAACATTTCCATGTTGGTTACACATGTTAACCACTTTTTAATAAATTAACGGTATCCTTAGAGAGTTCATCTCGTTTTTATCGTTGGAATGCATCGAGTAATAATTTCTTTGAGCTTTCAGAAAAAGATGTCTTCTCCAATATTCCTTTCGCTAATCAAATTTTCGCACTTTTATGCTGTTTAAGGTAGCTAAAGTCAATTGAATTAATGTCCTCTTCTGTCATTTGTTGGAATATATCCAGCAGGACAATTTAGAGCATTTGTTTAAAGATATGTTTCCCTTATCTTGATTTTAAAGCAACATGTGGTTTTTATCCAAATTGAAGCAAATTCATGCTTTTTATACAGTTCAACCATTTTCCATAAATTTTAACATTTTCCTAGAGATTTTATCTCTTGTTTCTATCATTTGAATACATAGAACAGAAATATTTCGACTTTCAAAAAAGAAATGTACTCTCTCATCTTGCATAATAGCAACACGTGGTTTTTATAAAACCTAAAAAAAATATACGTAATTCTCTACTGTTAAAAGAAAATATACAGGTCAACTACTCTTTCATAACTTAACACAATTTTCAGAGAATTACTCTTCTCTGGATTCGGAATGTATCCAACAGAAATTAATTTCGACTTTCAGAAACGGGCATATTTTTAAATCTTTCCTTTAAAATAACTTGTGGTTTTATCATACTTGCCAAAATGCAGCACTTCCATGTTATTTTAAGTGCAAACAGGTTAACCACTTTCCGTATTAACATCATATTAAGAGAATTGTCTATGTCATCGGAATATATCCAACAGAAATCTATTTCAACTTTCACTAAAGGTGATATTTTTTTCTAATCCTGCATTTAAAGTAACACATGGTTTTATCATACCAGTTGAAATCCAGCATTTCCATATTATTTTTAATGTATACGGCTCAATAACTTACCACATATTAGCATCCTACTTAGAGAATTCATCTTATCTATGTCGTCAGAATGGATCCAACATGATTTTATTTATGCTTTCCGAAAGTAAGACGTATTTTCTAATCATGCCATTAAAGCGACATTTGGTTTCATCATTTATGCGCATTATAAATCTGTGCATCTCCATACTGTTATAAGAGTTATACAAGGCTACTACTTTCTAAAAATTAACACTCTCGTAAGAGAATTTATCTTGTCTATGTCGTTGTGAAATGTATCTTACGAGAATTTATTTGGACTTTCAGAAAAGAGATGTCTTGCCTCAAATCATGCTTTAGTTTACCAAATTTGCGCATTTACATATTGTTTTAGAATACTCAGATCAACGACTATCCGTTAATTATCAACCTCTTTCCCTGTGTTTATTGTTGGAATGCATCCAACATGACTTTGGGGCTTTCGGTAAAATATACGTTTTTTCTAATCTTGTTTTAAGCAACATGAGATTTTTATCATGCCTGTCATATCTATGCATTTCCACTCTAATATAACAGGTTAATGACTTTAAGCAAATTAACGTCTTCTGAATGGTATTTGAATTCGTTTTTAGCATAAAAATGTATCCAACAGGAATGTTTGAGCTTTCAGAAAACTGTTTTTAATGTAACTGGTGGTTTCTACCATACCTGATGTATTTGTGCATTGTTTGCTGTTTTAAGTATACATGTCAACTACTTTCCTTAAATTAACACCCTCTTTAAAGAATTAAAAACTTGTTTTCATTGTTGGAAGGTATACAGCAAGCATTTTTAGGGTTTTCAGACAAGATATCTATCCTCTAATCCAGGGCTCGAAATACCCGGGTGCACATGAAAATAAAATTGTGCACCTAAATTTTTCCCGCTAGGTGCATGCCGTGCACCTAACTTTAAAAAGGGGGAGGGTACGCTTTATGTTATTTTGATGCTTGAACAAACTATTAGTATTGACCTATCTCGCTCTAAAGGAGCTTAATTAAAATTCCTAATTACACACTATGCGAAAACAAAATCGCTGGGACTTAACGGGTTTATACAGGAGGAAGGTTTACTTGTGCCACTGACACCAAAACTTTTACGATGATCGAAACGTTTTCCAGAAGGCTCTTTTCAAGCGACAATTGTGCGCCGGAGAAGGGATATTTTAGATGTTGAAATTTTTTTTATTTACTATTTACTACTAACCTATCTAAACATACCCAACTAATAAAGCAGTTTACATTATATCAATGCTCTTATATTACGTTTTTTTAATGTGCACCTAAAATATAACCTGTGCACCTAATTTAAAAACTTAGGTGCACCTGTATTGAAAAATCTATTCCGAGGCCTGCTCTAATCTTCCTTTTAAAGTAACATATGGATTTATCATACCTGACAAAATGAAGCACTTCCATATTAGTTATTTTAAGCGTATACAGTTCAATCACTTTTCATACATCAACATCTTGTTTAGAGAATTTATCTTGTCATTGTCGTCGGAATGCATACAAAAGGATCAGTTTAGACTTTCAGCAAATGGATATATTTTATAATCTTGCTTTTAAAGTAACGTGTGTTTTTATCATACCTGTCAGAAGCACTTCTATAATATATTTAAATGTATACAAATCAATCCTTCACTATAAAGTGGTATTGTCTTTAGATAATATTTATCTTGTCTGTGTCGTTGGAATGTGTGCAACAATAATTTAACTGTTTTTCATAAAAGTCTTCTCAAATCATGTTTTAAAGGCAGACCCGTACTGTGCCTTTAAATGATACCTAAAACTTTTAGGGTTAGGCGTGAAATTTGTGTTTTAGGAGTATATACATGCCATCACCACTTCCCCTAAATTTGCATTATCTTAATAATCCAAGGGATTTCGACGAGATATCTCGTTCATTCAAATCTGATCAATTTTGCATGTGTGGAGATATGTTGTCATCACGAAATGCCAATTCTTTGATGATGACGAGATCAAGATAATGTCAGTTTCCTTCTAATGGCGAGATAGCTCGTCCGTCAAAATCTGGTCAGTTTCGATAATGACGAGACAACTATCAAGAGAGTTAAGATAACTCTCTCTTTTTATCATTTACATCTTTCTAACACAAATAAATATTTTAGGTTTCCCAAATATGATATATCTCCTCTAAATTTGTTTTAACCCTTTTAGGGGTTCACACGCATAATTCTACCTTTCAAACTAGTCTTCTACTGTATGACTTCTCACCAATTTTGATCTTTACCAATACAATCTATTCAAAGGATTCTATAATAATGAAAGCAACAATATGTCTATTCTAAGGGAGGGAAGGATTCTCAATTCAAAGGAAAGGACCAATAGAATCCTTCCAGAGTCTATTTTACAGAATGGCACAACATAATCGTTCAAAAGAAGAGTTATATTACGAGGAAAGGACAGATAGAATATTTCTTACCGTAGAAAGATTCTGGATTTTTAGAAAGAGTTTATTGAACGTGAGGTGGGGGTTTAGATAAATATTTACTACCCTTCTTGGAAATATTGCGACGGTCAAAAGGTTAAAATCAACGTATTGTTTTGATCATACCTACAAACGTTTGACCTTCAGGTTGTCTTTAGATATCTCGTCAAAGGTAAAACTGACCATATCTTCATAGACGAGGTATCTCACCATTAGTAGAAAACTGACTAGATCTGGATGTACAAGGTATCTCGTCATTAGAAAAACTGACCAGATCTTGATGCACACGATATCTCGTCATTGGAAAAACTGACCAGATCTTGATCTCGTCATAAAAAAATCGTCAGTATCTTTAAGAAGAGGTATCGACATAAGCAAAACTGGTCAGACCTTGATGGGCGAGATATCTCGTCGAACCCACTTGGAGGGTTATTCATGAATAACTTGATAAATTTAACTTCTTTACGCGAGTGAATGTATCATAAGTCCAAGTTTGTGTCACATTTTATGTACATAATTCGCCCTAATTCCTCCCCCCAAAAAAGAGCCCTAAGTTTCGAGATTTCGCATATAGAATACTGTCATTTTTCAAAGTTGACAGGTATGGCTTTATCGGTGGTAGAGTGAGAGTTAAAATATTCAAAACACCGGGATGTCTTTTTCAGTTCAGCGTGAGGTACCCAAAGTAGCTATCGTTGATAGCAACATTTGCATACGTAATGTGTTGAAAGGGAAGGAAAAATTGTAGGAATCGTCAAAATTACGGGTTATTTCCGCGAAGAAACTACTTATCGTTGTTCAATATTGTATATGCAGACTCGTAATTTAAAAAAAGTTTAGAAGCGTGAAATAGATCAATAAAGCAGTTTTGTTTGGATTCCTCTTTCCAGACTATCAATATGATAGTATACTAGCCATACGAAAGATGTGTTATTAGGCCATGCAGAGTCGTAAGTAAAAAAAGTCAGCAGCGTGAGAGATCAATACAGTAGTTTTGTTTGAATTCCTGTTTCCTAATGCATTCTATCATTTTAATAATAACCCTTACGAAAAATTTGTATGAAATTCTATACAAAATTCTATAAATATTCTACAGAATTCTATAAAAATTTATAGAATTTTATAAAAAATTCTATACAAATCTATAAAAATTTTAATAGAATTCCACAAAAATATTTATGGAATTCTATGAAAATTTTTATCGAACTCTATAAAAATATATCTGTTCTATAGATACTGTGATTTTTTTATTGTGTGTTCCTTACCAGGATCAAATGTTTTGGCCTAGTTGGTTTCCGAGATTGTGGAGGAGCGTATAATTCCTATTTAAGTTGGTACAAAAGCTGTAACTTTTGTTTTTTAAATGTTTTTCCTATGAACTTCGTGTCTGTGGAGACGTTATCTCCGAACCCAAAAATTGGATTCTAAATCTAAATTTTGACCTTTTCTCTGAAATTATTAATGTACTTTTAAACGACAGTGTAGCAAAATTATTAAGATAGTAAAAAAATATCCTCTCCAAAAATTTTTTAGGTAGGCATTTTAATCAGTGTCGTACTGGAGCAACACATAGGGGTATTGGAGACGGTCCGGGATCAATCCCAAAGGGAAAGAACCAAGAACAATACCACGTCACTTTAAACCACGGTCAGATGACGAGAGAATACTTTTGAAACTACCGAGGATTAAAAAATCGAAACAGATTCGAAACAAGAAAAACCGTTCTTGTGTCGGTAAAATAGTCTTTTCATAATTGATTGCGTTTTAAGTAATCTGAAATAACGTATTTCTCAATCAGTTCAAAATGGGACTTTTTTTCTGTTAAGTATGCTACTCTCTCCATAGAAGAAACTAATCAAGGACAATTCTGTTTCGTTTTAGAGATGATCAAACGTAGAGAGCTAATTATGAGAGTTTGATTAGCAAGAGCTACTTTCATTAATTAATCGCAATTCCACCAACAAAGTCAATAGTTTAAAACATTTGTCTGTCTTTATCTTGAGGCGACTTGTGATGTGATTAGAAAGTGTTTCTTAGTTCGCATTCTATTCGTCTGAAGGAAAGGAAGTTTCCCCTCGACATAATTAAAATAAGTTTTCTCCTGCCTGTTTTAAAAGTATATATATATATATATATATATATATATATATATATATATATATATATATATATATATATATATATATATATATATATATATATACATACATCCAGTCATTCCAGAATTCTGCTTGAACTATTATTTCATTTACTTGAATTTGTGGTATGCTTTCGTAGTAAATGCGTAATGATACAAATTTAAATGCTGACTAAGCATTGCATCAAGTAACACTTGTAATTGAACCAATTTAATATTTCAAATATTTAAATATAACATCAATAAAAAAACATTCTATGCTTTTTTTAAAGGTATTGGTAAATATTGTTTGAAGTTATTGTTTTGGGCAGTTTAAAGGCTGAACATTTTTTTTCAAGAATGATTGGCACATTCTGTATATTTTAAATACGTTATTTAAATATATTTAACCTTCCAAGTGGGTTTGACGAGATATCTCGTCCATCAAGATCTGAACAACTTTGCAAATGACGAAATATTTCGTCATCAAGTTGTTACTGATTTTCATTTCAATTTTCAATCATGATGAGTCAAGGGTCATTTTTTTTCCAAATAACGAGATATCTCGTCCATCAAGGTATGGTAAGTTTTGCCAATGACGCAAATACGTTTCAAATAACGAGATATCTCGTCCATCAAGATATGGTAAGTTTTGCCAATGATGCAAATATATATTTGTATGTGGTATATATACAATATCCCCAAAATCGTTTCAGTCTCAATAATATTTCAAAGCGTACTTTTATTTTTGTATCACCCTTCAAACCTCATTAATTTCACATTTTAAGTATGAGTAAATTTTCGTCAAAGTACTAACATATGCATCCAAAACATTTATTTTAGAAATTTAAAAGTTGTATTGAATACTAAAACAGGAGATATTAATACACTGTGCACAAAAAACTGAAATACAAGTTGTGTACTTTTGTGACAGTTTCTTTCCAGTCTTGACAACATTTTACAATATTTTGACAATATTTCCAAAACCTTTCCAGACCTGATAATATTTCAAAGCGTACTCCCCATTTTTATACATTTCCCTCTAAATATACTGATTGTAGTATATTTTATCTATTAGCAAATTTTCGTAAATGGATTATCATATGTATCACAAACATTTATTTTAGAAACTTTAAATTGTGTAGAATACTAAAATAGGGAACATTCATTCATTCTTTACAAATTACTGAAATAAGTGTGTCAATTTTGTCCCTGAATTTAAAAAACGTAATTACCGCACACCCCCACCAATATCCGACAAATCTTTCAGTCTTGAAAATATTTCAAAGCCTATTCCCCATTTTGTATAGTTCCCTAAAGATTCACTAGTTGCACATGAGTTACTTGTTAGTAAAATTTCCTAAACGTACTATACTAACATAAGCATCATAAACAAGAATATTAAAAATTTAAATATTTCATGAATGATTTAAAGTTGTACTGAACATGGAAATAGGAAACAAACATATCACGCTGTAGAAATTACAGAATTATAACGTGTGTACAATTTTGTCATAGTGCAGCTGAATTTAAAAAACATAAATTCCCCACAGCACCAAAATGTGTTTTCCCCAACAAATATCTCCAAAATCTTTTCAATCGTGACAATATTTCAAAGCGCACTCCCCATTTTGTATTTTCTCTTACATATTTCCATATCCTTAACATACTTTTCAATAACAAGCTACTTTTAAGCTTTCGTTTTGATTTTGCCGGGACGCTTCAGGGAAATCGAATAATTTGTAGTTAGACGCTGGCTCAAAAAATAAGGCTTCAGCGGTTCGCGTTTTTTCCTTTCCTCTTTTTTGTGGAAGGAAACATCCTTTCCGTTTCGGCATTTCCAGGAAATGGAAATAGTTTATCGCCGCGTTTCTTCTTGCTCATAGAAGCCCTGCTGGTTGGAGGCTAAATTGAAGTGCTCCGCGTATAAATATTGTTTTTAAGTCAGTGGAAGGGTAAATTGTTTTTGTTAAGCAGGTGGTGCCTATTTCTCAGGAAAAGATCCCGGATCACTGATTCCCAGAGGGAACGCGAACCCAGGGAAAAAATATAATTAATCTGTCAAATTTAATTAACATTTGGAATAAAAAATACAACAGCGACAGTGAATTTTTAATCATGTTCAACTCCAAGTTTGGTTTTAGTTAATCCATTACTAACATCCTCAACCTTGCGCCATAGAGCACAAACAAGTATACCAGCCATGTTTGTTGTTTAACCCTCCAAGTGCAATTTCCAATCATGTTTTATCTCCAAATTTGGTCTCTGGTTAATTTATTATTTAACTTTGCGCCATAAAACCCGAACAAATGCACCACCCATGTTTGTTGTTTTAACCTTCCAAGTGTATGTTTTAATCATACGCTACTACAAGTTTGGTCTTTATTTAATTCAATTTCGAGCCTTGAGCTATAGAATCGAAACAAAATGCATCAGACATGTTTGTTGTTTAACCCATGAAGGGCTTTTGACCAGGTATCTCGTCCGTCAACATTTGACGAAATTTACTAATGACGAGATACCTTGTCATAAAGATTGAGAATTGTTTATGATGACAAGATCAAGCTCTGGTTAGTTTTTTCCAATAGCGAGATATTTCGTTCATCCAGACCTGGTCAGTTTTCTTAATGATTGTGTTTTTTATGAGATACCTCATCGGAGACAGTCACCCCAAGGGTTAATATTTAACAGCTGTAAATTGTCTGAGAGGGTTATTTATTTAACTCTCCTGGTGGTTGTTTCGACAAGGTCTCTCGTCATTAGTAAAACTGATCAGATCTTGATCTCGTCATTATTAAAAAATGGTAATCGTTCGGAATTCAATAAGCATTCTTTATGGAGAGATACTTTGTCATTAGCAAAATTTTTTAGTTCTTGATTGATGAGATATTTCGTCAAAACGACTTGGAGGGTTAAAAACAGCTATTTTTAAAATATGGCCCTATTAATATTTTTTATCAAACCCACAGACCAGATATAGCTCACCAAATATTTTCACTAGGCTCGATGTCTTTGTTGACAGTGAACCTTGGAAGGATTTACCGTCTGACCAGAAAAGGTCCTCCGAATATGTATTTGATTAATTTATACAGATTGAACGTTTGTTTCCTATTTTAGTATTCAATGTATTTTTAAAGTTTCTAAAGTAAATGTTTCGGACGAATATGTTAGAACATTCACAAAAACTTACTAACAGGTAAAATATATGCAACTAGTGAGTTTTCAGGGAAATGTGCAAAATCTTCCCAAATATTCTATTTTACAGAAGGAATCAATATAATCTTTCCAAAGGGTTCGGGGATTTTAACGTAACGAGCAATAGAATCAAGGGATTATATTATTTAAAAGAAGCAACTTTTGAGAAATCAGCATTAACGAATAATTCAAAAGGCCCCAGTTGGTGATGATTACACCTTAAAATTTTTTTACAGCTACAAAAAAAGTATTACATAATTTTAAAGCTTGGAAACTACTGAATGAAAAATTAAAAAAAATTCTAAATTGATTTTTGGATGATTTTAATCTCCGAGTTTGCTTACGATAAACTAAAGGTGTACCTCAAAAATACTTGCTACCATCTTCCCTCGCGATTCGCTTGCCTTTCCAATAATCAGTAATTTTAGATGTAATCTTATTTTGTACCTGATCGATAGAGGCCTTTAATATCATTACTAAGATTTCAGAAGGTACCTTCTAATTTCCCATCAAGTGTCCGAAACATCCTTCAAATATTTAACAGACGTTAACCTTTTTTGAGAGATTGCTTGAACAACTTCATGTAAGAAGAGTTGGCAGGAAAAATTTATTAAACTTCTAACATCGGATAAAATTAAACTATTTCAGACGTTACGCAATTGCGGGGAAAGCTTGGAGCTACAGGTAAACAGTAACGCTCACTAAACATTATACGGATTAAATGATTAAATGTCATCACATTAACTACTTAAGTGGAGTTGGAAGATTCAATACCAGAATGTTAATTTAGTTTATTTCTATGAGAAATTTTCAGTGTAAGCAAAGAATTCGGAATAAGAAGAAATCGGAAGAGTGTAAGAAAGAAATCGGAAATAAAACCACCTTCAGGTGGTTTTATTTCCGATTGTGCAATGTTCTGCTCAGTTCATAACATAGTAACTTTGAATGTAACCGCAATCAAGGTATATTTGTTAAATTTAGACTTTATTTGCTCTGTTTTCAAGATCTCATTTCAGGGTTGAACAGAGAGATTTTCAGTGTCAGCTGACAAACCAAAAGTAAAGCGAAGATGGAAGTAGGAAGCACAAATTGTCTCCTTCCAAGAACTGGTGACAGTTTGGAACAGTTTTTTTTACCAGAGGTTGTCACTGCAGGGCATGTGACGCGAAACTAAACCACCAGGAGGGTAAAGCAAGTTATTAGTGTAAACATATTTGAAAGGGGTTGGGGTTTTGAAAGGATTTTCAATTCGATATTGGATTGTTGACTAATTTAAATTCGCCATTGCATTTTTGACACTAGTTTCAATTTGACATTGGATTTTTGAGTATTCTCAATTTAATATTGGATTTTCGGCAGTATTTTCGATTCGACATTGGATTTTTTAAAACATTTTTAATATGACATTGTAGTTTTGATAGTATTTTGAATTCGGCATTGGAATTTTGACAGTATTCTCAATTTAATTTTGGATTTTCGACATTATTCATCATCTGACATTGGATTTTCGTCATTAGTTAAATAATAAGTAATTGGTTCAATAAGAACTTTGAAGATCTGGGTTAATGCTTGCTCCACCTCAGCCTATTTAAAATACTCAATCCCTTAAAGTGGTTTCGACGAAATATCTCGTCCTGAACATGACCAATATTGCTAATGACGAGATATCTCGTCCACACAATCCCCAGGAGGGTTAAAAAAATTTGGGAAAACATTTACGATATTGACAGTTTTTTTTACAAAGAATTTAATTTATCTGGTTTCTGAAACTTTTTTAATACATACATTCCCCTTTAATTTTTTTTAGTAAAAAATAAGGGATGGATAAAAAAAGTTTAAAGGCAATTTTTCTCATTGAATCAAATCCTCTAATCAACTACGTAAATTAAATTAGAAACCTGTGTAGCTCGTATTCTTCTCAGGGTTCCGCCCATCCTTTTAGTGCTCAGTAATTCACTACTAAATACTTTAAAAGATGAAACTGTTGATGAAATATAATCTCATTAAGAGAAGAAAGAGGCGAAGGGATTTTGTAACATAAATCGTCTTTTCCTTTTCAAGTTGAAGAGTACATTAACTCTGATTTCCCTTACGATCACTTGTGCTTCGTCGTTTTTAATTTCATAACTAACACTACACTTTGGGCCAACTAGATTACGAGACCTTTTCCTCAATCTGAAGAGGCCGAGGTAGCCCAGTTGGAAAAGTAACGGATTAACAAATACGAAGGTTCCGAGATCGAAACTAGGTCCAACCAAAGACCACCGTGTATACGGTGGCTGGTGCACGGTAAATCTGTAGTGGCCTCAAATGTCCTCACGTTGGCGTAGTGCGAAAGTTAAGAGAGTGGGCTGCATGTCAGGTGTTATCTTGTCATATGACCGTGGCTCAAAATTGCGAGGTGTTGTCCTTGGATCTTTCACTCCCTGATTGATCCCGGACCAGCGCCAATAGCTTCTTGTGTGCTCCAGTGCAATGTTAATTAACTACCTAACTACCAACTTGTCAAGCTGAATATAAATGGCGGTAGTGTTTCCAGTTAGTATTCTGAATATGAAGTCAGTTGGCTTGTTTTTCGTAAGTGATTTCAACACTTTTCGAATAAAATTCCGAATTAGTAATCTAGCTGTTTCGAAAATATCTGACCAAATTCTAAAGGGTTGTAGAGGGAAGAAACAAAGTTCAAAGAAAACATTTTTTCTCAGAGTGTATCCGGAAATGCTGAGTTCAGGTTGTAGAGGGCGTTGTTTAGTTCAGACAATGACATCGCTTCGCACATCGGCGTAAGGTGTCATTCCAACTTCGGATTTTCAATGGCACGCTTCGAATCCGTGTAGCGATGCATGTCGTTGAAATCACCAGTAACAAAAACAAGTGAGACATAAAATTGCACATTTTATTGTCGTTAAGCTCTTTTTAGAGTTATTTAATTTTAATAGCTGAAAATCGAAAACAGAAAAAAAAGACGTCTGCGTGGGAGGAACACGATGTTTCCTTTAATAGACCACCTCACATGTTGGTCTAAAAGGAAACGAAGCGGCCGACTTCTTTTGCAAATAATGAAAGATTAGAGGCTTTACCATTTCATACCAGACTAACACCTGAAGGAATTGCTTGAAAATTCTGAGGGGTTCACATGCATAATTTCTCCTTCCAAACTTCAGTCGTCCCAGCATGACTTTTAACTAGTTTTCATCTTCTTGACCACTATTCTTTGGAAAAGGACAATAGAATATTTCCAAAGGATTATATCCTAAGGAAAGGAACAATAGAATATTTCCAAAGAATTCCACTCAAAGAAAAAGAACATTGAAATGTATCTAAAGAATTATATTATAAGGAAACGAGCAATAAAATATTTCCAAAGTATTCTATCATAAGGAAATGAGAGAGACAGAATGCGTATAAATCCCCCTCAGAGGGATACCTATTTATTCGTATAATTGTCAAATACGAGAGTAAGTTTAAATGAGTGTCTTTTAAACTCATCATTTTATACCTAATTTAATATTTTTATGAAAATGTGTGGGTAATTTTGTACATAAATCGTACAGAATTCTGCTTGAACTATTATTTCATTTACTTGAATTTGTGGTATGCTTTCGTAGTAAATGCGTATTGATACAAATTTAAATGCTGACTAAGCATTGCATCAAGTAACACTTGTAACTGAACCAATTAAATATTTTATATATTTAAATAACATCAATAAAAAACATTCTATGCTTTTTTAAAGGTATTGGTAAATATTGTTTGAAGCTATTGTTTTGGGCAGTTTAAAGCCTGAACATTTTTTTCACGAATGATTGGCACATTCTGTATATTTTAAATACGTTATTTAAATATATTTAACCTTCCAAGTGGGTTTTACGAGATATCTCGTCCATCAAGCTCTGAACAACTTTGCTAATGACGAAATATTTCGTCATCAAGTTATTACCGATTTTCATTTCAATTTTCTATCATGATGAGTCAAGGGTCATATTTTTTCAAATAACGAGATAGTATCTCGTCCATCAAGACCTGGTCAGTTTTGCTAATGACGACATACCTCTTAGAGACAACCACCAGGAGGTTAATGCATTCTGAAGTTTGTGTTTCCTAAAGTGCTTTCTTAGAAACAAATTAAAATGCTACTAAAATATTTTAAAAAACGTTTCAACGCAAATATGTTTTATAGTATTCTTACTTGATAGAAGCCTTTACAACAACGCTCTAGTTGGTAGGGGGTAGTGAAAGAAAATAAATTCATTTTAATATTATTTATTAACATTTCAGAGTAGAATTAAATATAAAACTATTTACAGAACTTAAATAAATTTCAATCCCTTATCTCCAATAAATATTAATTCCAACAATGCTAGTCAGAACATGGCTCTATCAAACTACAGAATTTTCACCAGCCTTCCCTTAACGAATTCAGCATGTTTCTGAGAAAAGTACACTCACAGATGTACCATACTACTTAAGAATTCCATTTCGGTTTCTCAGCCTATAACACAGCCCGTTTGTTTGTTTGTAACCACGTTTGTTTTCACCAAACTGACAGGATATACACAAAACTTTCCCAACCATCATTAGCTCTGTGTACTTTAATTCTTTCTCTACATAATTTTCTGCTTTGTGTTTAGAACACTTCTTGGTTTTGTTTGAGGTTGTGTATGCATTTTAAGACTGAACATTTATATTGGTAGTTTGATTAATTATATAGCTACAATGAGTTGCAAAAAGAGTTGCTTTGTAAGAATAAAGTCAAAGCTAATTTCAAGCTTTCTATATATCTAGTTCAAACGACTTGGCGGGTTAAAATTATAAAGCAAAAGGAATTTGTTTTACCATCGAGCTGAAAACGCAAAAGTACATACATACAAAGCAATCAAAAATTTTATTTAAATTTCGTTATATTTGTGTCACTATTTAAGTGTGCGTTTTAACAAAAATTCCAATGTTAAATATTTAAAGAACTTAGTTTTTTTTTCACTTAATAAATATGATGCATAAAGCATTTAACGTCCTTTGTGGCTTGGCTGCCTTGACGAGGTATTTAGTTGTGTTATAAAAACTCTTAGGAGGTCTTGATGGAGGAGATACTCGTCATTAGAAAAACTGACCTGATTTCACTCTCATCATCATCAGGAAATGTACAATCTTCATAAATAGGTATTCGATCGACATCCTTGCTGACGAGATATCTCGTAAATAGCGAAATTGATCAGTTCTCGATGGACGATATATCTCGTTCAAAGCACTTGGAGAGTTAAAAATTATAAAGCAAAGGAATTGGTGTTACCATCGAGCTGAAAACACAAAAATAATCCAAATATTTCGCCAAATTTGGCAATAATTAGGATCACGCGGAAAACCTCGTAGAGAAAATTGCAGGATTACACGCAGTGAATGCCAAGACCAAGTTTTCAATTAAGGGAGATTTTAACAATCACACAATTTTATAGAGCAAAATGAGGTATTATCATAGATGGGATACTATAAATCTACGATTTTAGGATTAACAGATGTTGCTAAAATTAAAACATTTATCAACTTTATCAATATTTATAGATTATTCAGCAGTTAATAGAAATAGTTACAGCTAATGAATAAACTTTGCCGCAAGCGTTGATTTTAGCAACAAGCTTCTTTACAGTTAGTAACAAATACTAACAGTACGTGAATCAATTTAAATGCTATTTGTAACTGATAAGACAGACGGTAACATTTAATTTATATAGTTAGTATGTGCTGAAATTATTAGTTATTGCAGCTTCTAATCTTACCCATTCAAAAAATGAATACTTAAAAGATAACTTTTATACATTTTCAAACTTGCTTTTTAACATTTGTGGTATAGCTATTAGTTCTTCAATAACAGTTACTAACTGTTGATTTGATCTGCTAACTGTTATTGGAAGAGCATAATCACCGGTACGTTTTCTATCTGAAACCAAGCCGTAAAAATAGCGTGGGAAAAGCTTCTCTCTTAAAAAAATTAAAAATTCATCTATGAGTACCACGAGGTCGGTTTACGGGAAAAAAGTGAAGTAATGCTTTTACTCTACAATACAGATGATTAGATTATCACATCTATTGGTTGAAATGAACCATGGATTATTTCAAATTTTAGAAAGATTCTATTGTTCTTTTCTTTGGAAAAATTCCGTTCGTTCTCTTAGAAAAGAATCCTTTCGAAAGTTTCCGTTGAGCCTTTCTTTTGAACAGAATCCTTTGGAAATATCCTATTGTTTCTCTTATCAAATATAATACTTTATAAATACTCGATTGTTCCCCGAAATAAAATACTTTGAAAATATTCTATTGTTTTCTCCACCAAACAGAATACTTTGGAAATATTCTATTCGCACCTTTCGCAGAATGGAATAGTTAGGGAGAAATATTCCATACCTTTCCTTCCAATAGAATCCTCTGGTAAGTATCAATACGTCCTTTCCATAGAATATAGTACTTTGGAAAGGTTATATTGGTCCGTTTCTTAGAATTGATTTCTTCGGAAAGATTATATTGTTCAAGAATACCCAAATAATTTAAAGTCACGAAGGACAGACAGCAGATTGAAAGTGACATCATGCGTGTGAACAGATCTGGGGAATTAACTAATCTCGTGCAAATTAAATATTCGTAATTGAAAATATTTTACATAACTCTTCTACTAAAACGGGTCTCGTCATTTTAGGTTGTAAATAATTTGTCAAGAATCACCCTTTTCTTAGAAATAAAGCAAGTGTATAGCATGCTTCTTGAAAAATGTTCCTTAAGCAGGTTCCATTGTTCTAGTATCCCTTTGTCGCTCTTAAAGTTATTTATCTTTAACAAAAGGCTTTGGATTGAATAGATTGAAATAAAGATAGCTTTCCACAAGTGCGTATTTAAACAAGGGAGCATAAATATATTTAAAATAAATACATTTTATCCTTAGGGCATACGTGAAGAATCACCAGTTGTTAGCACATTAACATTTGGAAAAGAAATCAATCAAATCTAAACCACAAAGAAACGTACACAAGACCCCGTAAATTGTTTTTATTCAAATAAATATAATTCCTGATCGTAGCGTTAACAATCAAAGAATGACAAAATAATTTTTGAATATAGCATAGATGAGATGAATGCACAATAGCGAGAAAAAATATCACCCAAAGATTTTCATAAGATGCGAATATTTGTTTTTCATTTCGAGGAATTGCTTTCAAGTTATTAATTTATTTTTAATTTTAAGACAAAGAAATTGTTTCAATTGAAATCTCAAAGCTCAATAGAGAGTTTAAAAAAATTCGTTATTTGTATTTGGTCATATTTGCAACGAATTATTTTTTTTGAAATAAAAGGTGTTTAAAGTCATTCTTTACGTCTAGTGAATCTATTCACTCTTGTAATAATAAACATACGCGATTTCGTAATAAGTAAATTGACGTTCACAGATTTAAAGAAATTCATGATTCAAATCTCACAATGGATTGTCGGTGTAAAAAGGCTTTTTATTTTAAGTCCTATATGACTTTCATGCATTGAAGAATTTCTTCAAGAGTTACTTTTTGGGGTTTTACACAGTTCTTGAACCTTTCTAGCCCTTGTGCCTGAAAACGCAATCAAACATGTAGTGAAGTAAAATAGGAAACTATGCGGTTGTCATCAGAATATATCATTTAACTATTTGAGTGTCTCGAGGTTTGTGAGCGAGAACGTTAATTTTTACTCACAACACACTTAATGACTAAATATATAACCACATATTTTAAAAGAATCCATGGATTCTTTAAGTCCTTAGAGTAATTTAACTGGTCTTTTCCTTCGAACACAAGATTTGGAAAGAGATTCTATTAATTCTGTCCTTAGATTAAAATCCCTTTGAAATATTTTTTTGCTTCTTTCGTAAGAAGAGAACAATTACTGATAAAAGTTTTATTATTGATTCTTTCATCAGAATAGAATCGTTCGGAAGGAGGTTATATTTGTTATTTAATTAGAATAGAATGCTATTTGGAAAAAAATATTGTCCTTTCCTTAAAATAGAATCTTTTGGAAATATTTTATTGGTCATTTACAAAAAATAGAATCGTCTGGAAAGATTAAATTGGTCATTTTCATATAATAGAATCGTTTGAAAATATTGTTTGGATCCTTGTCTTAGAATAGAATCCTTTGGAAATATTTTATTCGTCAAGAAATTTAAAACTCGTTAGAAATCATGCAGGGAAGGCTGAAAGTAAAATTATACGTGTGAAACCCTCATAGTGTTAATTTTCTGATGCAAGTAGTTAACTAAGCCCGTAAGATAGGAACTCCCATAGGGGAACTCCTTTTGGGGAAATAAAAATATTGTTATAAACACTTTATCTTGTTCACGCCCTTTTACATAATCCCCATTGAGAGTTAACCCGCTTGGGGAATGTGATTACAACAAAATCATTAAGAATTGAAAACAATGTTATTAGCATGAGATTCGACGAGTTCAGCTTCCCGTTAACTTTAATACTTGCGTATTCAATAGAAGACCGGAGATCTGATAATAAAATATTTTTATTTGTACTTTGTGATTTATTGCATTAACCCTCCAGGTGGTTGTCTTGATGAGGCATCTCGCCTCGTTAGCAAAATTGATCATATCTTGATGGACGAGATGTCACCTGAAGAAAGCTGACCATATCTTGATCTCGTCATCATAAAAAAGCGGCAATATCATGATGGCGAGCTATCTCTTCATTAGCAAAATTGATCAGATTCTGATGGAGGAAATACCTTGTCTTAACCATTTACAATTAGGAGGGTTTAGAAATTTCTTTACCCCTATTTAAGACCCTAAACTCCCAATCTGCTTTTCTTACTCAGATCTTCATTAAAACCGATCATCATAAGAAAAAAAATCGTCAGTATCTTTATGACCAGGTATCTCGTCATTATCAAAATTGTTCAGATCTTAATGGACGAGATATTTCGTCGAAATCATTTCGAGGGTTAATAGTAATTGTAATTCAATGGTAATTCTTATTAGAAACTTCCAAAAAAGTAATATTTGGAATAACACAGTGGGCACTTTATTTGCTCAAAACACATACATATAATCAGAAATAAGTATTCCAATATACCATTTCAATCGTGTTAATCCTTAAACGAAAGCAACATGTTACTGTTTTCTAATCTATAAATATGTGATTTAACTATTGCACCTAGGGCATTTCTATTCCGAAATAAAACTGTCAATATTCCATGAATTCGGCTGATGTATTTACCTTTTCACGGTCTCTGATAATTAAAGCAGGCCTTTCCCGTTACAATGGCTCGTTTCTGAATGCCATCCTGTGTCCTCAAATGTCTTTTGTCGGTATTATCTTTACCCCCATTCTTGCGAGCTTATACTCAACAATTACAACAAAAGACGAGTTCCTGATAAAGTATGAGTGGAGATTCCCTTTGGAAACTCTCACCACACTCCCAGCTCAATCCTATTCTGATATATTGATTATATTTTAGGTTACAACCTGGTGTTCTTGAGACATTTGAATTGCATATTATGCTATATGAATACATTATGAATTGAATTGCTGCGGTTTTCCACCGTGTTATTTTAGAGGAATTACGAAAGGACAGTAGAAATGGGCAGTAGATCTGAAATTTAGTACAAACCGAAATAAAACTAAACTTAGCATCTTCATTACGGTTTGAAAAAACAGTCCTTTAATCCTAGAATCATGATTAACAATACTTTAATTGAAAAGGTTGTAAACCCAATATATTTGGGCATTATGCTGGATACAGAATTACTTTTCAATCAGCACATAAACAAAATCTCCAACAAGGCTCTTGAACACTGAACATCATGGAAAGTTATTATAGAACAAGATGGAGAGCCATATGAAAAACTCTTAAAACCACCTAATCGACCCTAATAAGACTAATAATGGTATATGCAGCAACCATTTGGCCTCCATCTTGTGTAGCATTAAAGGGAAAACTTGATGGGATGCAAGCAAAAGCAGTCAAAATCATTATCGGCGCAGTGTTCTCCAGAAGTGGACAAAACATCTAGACTAATAAATTTTCAAGCTACAAAGAGATGTATACCGGAATAACTGGAATGCCTTATTGAGTAATAAAGTTCGTGCTCTAGTCTCATTGCTGAAAGCTTTTGGAGTCACTTGTTTTCGACTTCTTATCGGGTGACTACTTACATAGGCACTTGGCACTTATATCTTATTTTGGAAATCAGCTATCTGTCCTCTTTTCAAACTGGACGAAATGACTGGAGACCACCACAAAAAACACCAATGCTCAACAAGTGGTTGAACTGGACTCTGCTGTTGGCTACTGGAAAGCAGTGCATAATGTACACGGTCACATATGACTCAGAAGTGGACACAACAACATCTAGAATAATAGATTTTCAAGCTACAAAGACATGTCAACTGGAATGTCTTATTGAGTAAAAAAGCTCTTGTTCTAGTCTCCTTGCACAAAGCTTTTGGAGTCATATGTTTTCGATTTCGTACCGAACATGCCTACTTACAAAGACACTCATATATTATTTTGGAGTAGCGAAATCAACTATCTGTCCTCTTAGCAAACTAGAAGAAATGCCTGGAGACCACCAAGAACAATCATAAAATTCTTGACAATACAGCTGAAAATACTGTAGATAGTGTTGTTAAAGGAAATTTTACCACTTCAGACCATTATTAGGTTGCTCGATGGCTGATGGGCGTGAGGCTAGAGAAGAGCGTAGGAGAAAAATAAGCTAAACATAATTTCCTCGTAAAAAAAATTCCATAAACTTCAAATTGAGAAGTAAAATATTCTTTGATTTTCAACATCTCTCGTGGAGACTCCGGTACAATTTACTTTTTCGTTTTGTGGTACGATAGGTACTGAAGTAAGATAGTTGCTTGAAATACTTACTGGATCTAAGATGGAAGCTAAATATCTTTGCCGTACGAGTAAAACACTAAGTCAACATTTTCGAGTTATGAGTTTCTTAGCTTTTCCAGACCACAATGTGATCTTTAGACTGGTGAAGTCACCTTTTCTTGGCATTATGTACGATTCCTTCTTCAGAGGGAGTAGAACTATTTCTCCTTTCCTCAGAAGCAAGTTTTTTGACTTAGTGTGTTACACTTCTAAACTGATGATATATAAAACATTACCACTATAAGATTTCAAAGTCCGAATTAAGGATAAGGAATAGCCAACACCTTTCGAAACTCATCAAGAGTCGCCAAAACATTATATCCAGGTAAAATGTCATTAGCAAAGCTCTTTACTTTAAAAGAATTTAGAAACTGAGCGAACACACCTAACTCGTAAAGTTTCGATTTTAGTTTCCTATTAATATTAAATACAGAAACGCAGCCAGGAGAGTATTCTATTATTCAGAAATATGAACAGCAACGGAATTTGAACATCGGAGGAATAAAGTAAAATATGTTCTGCTATTTGTGTGAACCTGAGTACTTTATTCTCCCTTTCCTGCTTTTAAACCATGGATTAATGAAGCACTCGGTTTAAGGCACTTAACGTCAGGATGAAAAATGAATTATGGATTCGCCTTATCGCGCAAATACTTCTCGAAGTATAACCGATTCAAAACTTAAGGAAGAAGTTTTTGAGGCCAATAAAATAAGAAATACTCGAACGATAAGACATGAATACACAAAACTGGCGGTATATAGAGTGGGCTGCTTCAAATACTGTTACACAGGCGTTAGGAATAGTTACAGTTAATTTTTATTTACCCATTGAAAATTTACACACACATTAACCTTCCGAGTGGCTTCTACGAGATATATTGTTCATCAAAATCTGTCTAATTTTGTTAATGATGAGTAATCTCGTCACCAAGATATTGTTGATTTTTTGATAACGACGAAATCACGATCTGGTCAGCTTTCTAATGACAACATATACCGTGAATCAAGCTCTAACAAATTTTGCTAATAACGAGACATCTTGTCATTAGAAGAAACGTATGAGATATCTCGTCATTGAAGAGGTAACAATTTTTGATAATGACGAGATCAAGATTTTGTCATTTTTCTTCTAATAACGAGATATCTCACACAAGTTCCAATCAGTTTTTTCTTCTAATGACGAGATATCTCATACAACAAAATCTGGTCAGTTTTGCATTTTAAGAGATACTTTCTTGAGAAAAACTAGCACGAGGGTTAAATATTTCAGTAACATTAACTCTTCACGTTTCCACGAGAGATCGCGTCCATCAAGATCTGACCAATTTTGCTATAGACGAGATATTTCTTTATCAAGATATTATGGATTCGCCTTATATCGCAAATGCTTCTCGCAGTATAACCGATTCAAGACTTGAGGAAAATTTTTGAGGTCAATAAAATAAACAATATTCGAAAAGTGGGACAGCAATACACAAAGCTGGTTGTATATAGAGCCGGATGCTTCAAATACTGTCGTACAGGCGTTGGGAACAGTTAAAATGGAATTTGTATTTGTTCATTACAAATTTATTCATATTATTACACATAGAAATGGTTTCGACGAGATATCGCGTCGACCAAAATCTGAATAATCTGCTAATGACGAGTAATCTCGTCATAAAGATACTGCCGATTTTTCGATGGAGACGAGATCAAGATCTGATCAATTTTTTCTCGACATCTCGTCCGATTCGCGAGACATCTCGTCAATAGAAGAAACGTACGAGACATCTCGTCAATAGAAGAAACGTACGAGATATCTCGTCATTAAGATAATGCCAATTTTTGATAATGACGAGATCCCGATCTGGTCAGTTCTCCTAATAACGAGATACCTCGTCCATCAAAATCAAGAACTGTTCAGTTTTTTCTTCGACGAGATATCTCGTCCATCACAATCGGGTCAGCTTTGCGTTTGACGCGATACTTTGTAGAGGTAACCAGCATGAGGGTTAAATCTCTCAGCAACATTAATCCTGTACCTGGTTTCGGCGAGACATATTGCCCATCGAAATCTGACCAGATCTGGTAATGACGACTAAAATGGTCACATCAAGGTTCTGCCGATTTTTTTAATGAATAAATGACGATCCGGTCTGTCTTTTTCAATTGACTGAAATACATCGCCTATCAAGGATCTGATCAGCTTGATAATGACGTGAAACTTCATCGAGACAACCGCCAGGAGGGTTAAGATACATGAAAAGAGGTTTTATGCACGACATATACATACACTGGAAGACTAAGCATGCCAGCTGCTAGGAGTTAGTGCTCTGAACGCTTCTGAACTCAAAGTAGTTTATTTTTTATATAACGGTGGATATATTGTACTTTTATGCATCGCATTAATGCCACGCAGGGTTTAAGAGGTCCAAAATCATGTCAGTTTAAGGATTACCCTTGAATGTTACACTCTAGACGATTCACGGAATTCTGATGTCGTGAAGTTTGTTACGGTTCGATTTACATGACACCCCTTAAAAGACACCTCGGAGACTAGACTGGTCTAATATCGTTCTCGAGGCTTTTATCCCTGTCCATGTTGATCGCAATTTTCGAAAAGGCTCGGATGTTTGCTAAGCTCTTCGCCGTGATCCTTTCACCATGGTTACAGGTATGGATGTAAATTAATTCACGATTTACCACAGAAGGTACATTAATTCCTCCGAGATAATCCGGTATTCGCGTAGAAGGGGGAAGGTGATTGATAAACGACAGGAACGTAAATTTGATTTAACATTTACGGAAACGGCGCGGCTTCGTTAAATATCATTACTATTAGTCTACGGGACAGTTTATAATTGCGTTGAGCGTGAAGTTCTGACATATTATTGACTAACAGGAATGCTGAGAGGAACTCCTTTAAACTGGAATGAATTCACGTCGCCATTTTAACAATAAATGCATTTTTGTTTACTAAATTCATTTCACTTTAAGTATTAATTCACTAGTACAATCAACAAAAATGCGTTTCTATCTTCACTCAATTCATTTTAAGGACAAGGTTAAAAATAATATAGGGGGAGTATGATTATTTGATCCACGAACAAAAGTCAATACACATATGCTCTTTTTGTTCTCACTCTATTCATTTCACTTACAGTATTATAAATAATTACTGTGATTGCTTATCCTCATATGGGAATTAATTCACATATGCATTGATCAATAAATGCCTGTATTGTTTACTCAATTCACTTCACTTTCAATATTATTAATAATACAGGGTGGTAATTGCTTGATACATTTACGGGAACTAATTTATGCAATCACCAATAAATGCAATACCCTTTTTCTTTACTCAATCCATTTTATAGTCAATTTTATAAATAACAAAGGATGGCGTGACTACTTAAGGTATCTGACTACGTTGAAAAGTCCATTTTTGACCAAAATTTTGTATTTCGTTTTATTTAATATTATAAAAATTTAGACTTTTTTCTTTCCTAAACAGTTTTTATTTTGTTTCTACGATCAATAGAAGTGGAGATCTATTCATTTGAATTAATCGTGAAAGCTGATTTTCAAACCGGAAGTTGAGTAATTGCGCAGTTTTGATTTTGGTTTCGCTGATAAATGAATTAAACAGCCACGCGTGTGTCTTAAATATTTAACAGCAGAATCGCAAACTCATGTTTTTATGCTGTGCTATATATCAGCCACAATTTCTTTTTATTTTGTTGTTCATGCTGTTCATCCAAAGACAAACCTATGCATGGACAATTCCGCAGGGTGAGAACAGCTGGTGTCGTTTCCAAAGGGCTAAAGCCATGGGGAAAACATTGAAAGGGAAATCACTTGGTCTTCCCAATTCAGTTATAAACATTGTGAAACCAATATACATGAGTTTGTGTGATAGAAGTCTGCTAGAAAAGTGTATGAACGGAATGACACAAAATCAGAACGAAGCCTTCAATGTAGTTATATGAAACATTGCCCCGAAAGAAACTTTTGTGAGTCTAAAAACTCTCAGACTTGCAGTTTATATTGCTGTAGTGCAGTTAAATGATGGTTTTAGGGGCTTGCTCCAAGTTTTAAATAATATTGGACTCAGTCCTGGAGTTTACATATAAAAAGGATATGCCTCCATTGATAAAAAGAGAATTTCCTCTTCTGAAAGGCAGTCACAGCCTTCGACGAAACTGCAAAGAAAAAAATTAAAAGCTTCCAAAAATAAAAAATGGGCATGTAAGGAGATAGAGGAAAGTTTAATGTATAAAACAGGCGAATTTTGAAGCAATTAATTTGAAATATATGTTAGTAAATTATTTAACAAATCTTTAAATGCATTTTTCTCAGAATGTGATTTTCAATAAAATCTTTTTGCACGACAAAGATAATATCTCAAAGTGTATTCAAAATTTTTGAATGAATTTTTTTTCCATGGCTTTTTATATTTGTTTTGAAGATCCCGAGCTAGGATATAAGTTGTATGTTGAAAGGAAATTTTTTTAGAATCTTTTCACTGTAGTGTCGTTAGGAAAAATTTCAAATTTTCATGTCTTTTCTATGTTATGTACTATATACCTTGACTGGAGAGGAATATTGCAAATATCCTAGCTCAGGCGCTAGATCATATTGTTACGAGACTTGATAAAAAATTTTGTGTAGTTGTAGTGATATGACTTTAGGTTATGGGCTTTGACGTTTTCGTCCTTTTTGACCTAAATTTGTCAATTTTTGCCAGTTAAAAAAATATATACATACTTTTAAGAAAATTTTTGTTTTGTATTATCTTTTTATAAGGTATTTTATAATAAAAAGAAAAAAAAAACCTATTTGGACATTTTTTTGAAAAAAAAAAGCACTACGAACGTAGTCAGATACCTTAACACCCAAATACGGTAGTTAATTCACATCTGCATTCAACAACAGTTGCCGAGTTTAGTTTACTCAATTTTAATCCTTTCCCTTTCAATTATAAATAACATAGAAGGGCATGACTTATACTGACCCCCTATGGGAATTAAATAAAAAGTGTAATCAAAATAGATTCTCTTGATTCTTTAGTCAATTAATTTTACAGTCAATATTACAAATTCTTTATTAAATATTCTTTGAATTAATAGATGTGGTTATTTGGCATTAGATTTGCAGTAGGGTAAAAGCAAGTCTGTCGCAGAAATCCCATGTCGCTAAGAGGTTAACTAAACTAAATTTTGTTACGTTCAAAAACCACTCATAAAAGATAAGTATTTACCTATAAAGTTAAATAACGGCGTGTTCGGCATGAGTACCTACAAAGAATTAAATCGGAACAGTTCCAAAATGATATATTTGTTTCTTTTAAAAAGTACTCTCTGGTATCAGAAAATTGATCAAGTTCCCAATACATTTGGGGGTCATAACATACTTTCTTTTTCGGTTTAACGAATAGATGTATAAACTTTTATCTACTTTAGTGCGATTATACCTTACTGTCAAGGTTTATCTAGTTTTCCATGAACAACTTTCGCTAGGAGTGCGATAAATGCCTTTTCCTCTTTGAGACAACGAATAATTGCCCCGGAGGGGTGTGTTAGATGTTCACAGACGCTTAGAGAATATTGAATTCTAAAAATTATCCCCGTGCGACGCTCTTAACTATACCAACGAGAAGAAATTCCCCTTCGTAAGGGATAGTGAGATTCCTTGAAGTTACGAGGATATAACTATAAACTAACTTTTTTAAGGCTATATAATCAACAATTTTCGCTTATCTAAAGCTTAGGATTGTTAATAAAAGTATATTTAACCATATGAAGGTTCACATCCATAACTAAGACTTGCATTCTGCCATCTCCCTGCTTGGCTTTAACAGATTTTGACCTGCGCAACGAATAGAATCTTTCCAATGAATTCGAAGGCCGCGGCAGCCCGGTTGCAAGAGTAATGGATTAGGAACCGGAGAGCTGCGAGTTCGAATCCAAACAAAGACAGTCGTGTAGAAAGGCAGCTGGTGCACGTTAAATATGTCTTGCCCTCAAATGTCCTTACTTTGGAGAGCTGTGGAGGTTTGAAGAGAGAGGTACCAGCTCAGATGTGATCTCGTCATCTGAAAGAGGTTCAAAACTACGTGGTGTTGTTCTCGGATCTTTCCCTTCCGGTTTGATCCCGGACTGTCGTCAATAGCTCGTTGTGTTACTCCAGTCCAACGTTAATTAAAATACCTATTTACCTATCAGATCAATTATATATAAATCTTTTTAATCCTATTCATACAAACCACACTTTTGTACACACATTATTCCAAATTTTATGAATTTTTCAAATGTTTGGGACTTGAAACTTCCTGTAACTAAAAACTTATGGAATATCTAGTCGTCAAGCGCTTATTTTGATAAAGCAAATTAATAAACCTGGTTTGCAACTTTTTGTTTTCAATTTATTAACTTAAATTAATTCAAATACGTTAATTTTTGCCTAAATAACCGATACCATTCTACTCCTTGAAAGAATTGAATTGGTTTGTAAGATATTTTTATGCGTGCCCCATATAAGGGTGAATAAAATCATCACCGCCTTCTTTCACCGTTAAAACCGGGCTTTATTTTCTATGCTATCCCATTCTGTAGACTCCGAGGAATTTCATCTTACAAAGAAGCAGTATCAGCCATCCAATAGGTTTTATTTTTTAAGTACTAACCTAACAACAATCAAAACAGTGAATTGTATCCAAAACATCCGAACATCCTACTTGGAAAACTGAATTTGTCCACAAGATATTTGCATGCGCGTAAGAATGAATAAAATTAACCACCGCCTTCTCTAACCGTTAACTCGGGATTGCTTTTTATACTATAACCTACTCTAAACTACCAGGAGTTTCAGCTCACAAAACAATATTAGTAATATTAGATTTTAGTATTAAAGGTACTAAACTGGTAACAATCAAAACAGTGTATTCCAGAGAATCCGACCATCATACTCCTTGAAAAGTTGAATTTGTCCCCAAGGTATATCCACATGGGTCACACGTTTGAGCGAATAAAATAATTTCCACTTCCTTCTTTAACAATTAACAAGAATATTTGATACTAACCTACCTGTAGACTCTCAAAACAGTATCCGACAGGTTTATGTGTTTAAGAGAGTATGTACTAAACTAACAACAATCAAGTCAGTAAATTATGCATAAAACATCCTACTTCTTGAAAAATTGAAATTTTTCGCATATTTCCATGCGTGTCCCACGTTAGAGTAAATAAAATCACCACCACCTTCTTTAACAGTTAGCAACGGGGGATTGTTTTTACACTAACCCAGTGTGTAAATTCTCAGGAGTTTCAGCTCACAAGACTATGTCAGATATCCACACAATAGGTTTAAAAGTTTAAGAACTAAACTACAACAATCAAAACAGTGAATTATTTCCAAGACATCCGAGTATCCTACTTGAAAAATTGAATTTGTCCGCAAGATATTTGCATGCGTGTGCCACGTAAGAGTGAATAAAATCACTGCCGACGACTTAAACCGTACACACCGTTTCTCATTTCTAAGCTGTTTGATTATTCGTAAAGCTGCGACATAAGAAAAATAAGTGCTTTTATAGCGCGGAGCCACAAGAAGTTATTCTCATACATGAAAATATATTCGCTGGAATGAAGACGCGCAAAACCGAATATAACCACAATATCATCTTCGCGGTGACCATAAATTCCAAAATAAAAAGTTTACTACAAGGATTTTGTCGAGATTTAGAGCTTCTTTTAAACCTCACAGCTGCAGAAAATGGTGGAATAATTTTCGCGGTCGGCTGTTTCAAAAAAGTAATTTTACTAAAAGGTGTTTAGAATTTTAAGCCGCATGAGGTTTTCTAAATGCTACATAAACATCATGAGCTAGTTCATGATGTTAGTTCATATTAAGGTAAGTATTTGCATACATCATCATGAGTTTAGTTCATATTATGCTAAATATAGATGAGAGATTGACGGTAAATATTGCAGTAAGTTTTATTCAGGATGCTAGGGATAAGTAGACATAAAAGTCTAATATTCTGAAAATTTTGCAGCAGTTAACGTTGGCATGTTTTGCCTCTTACTTTCTAAGTGCAACTTAAGCATTAAAAACCCTAGTTTATGTTAAATGTTTAGCTAAAATATAGAAGAAACAGCCGATAAATGTTGTATGAATGCCATCCAAACAAGATATAAATGGATATAAGGACCATAAATAGTTGTAGACTTTGAAATTTAATACATCCTTGAAGATTGCGTTTCGTGTCTTATTATTATGCAAAAAGGACTCAACAATAAATAACAAATAGTTATTTCCATGTGTTTTGTGCAAATCAGCAAGCTTTATTTCTTTTTATATAAAATAAACTATCGACGTTTTCATTTGTTTTTGCTGTTACTTACATCTCGTGAAAAAAAATGTTTTTAACTAAATTCAATATCTCAAAATATCATTACTTTAACCCAACTGGTGGTATCTAGACGTTATCAAAATAGACCAGATATTTGACATATCTTGCCCATCGAGATCACGCCGACTCTCCTCATTGGAATTAAACTGACGATATCTTGATCTCGTCATCATGAAAACATTGGCAATATCTTGATGACAAGATATCTCGTTATTAGAAAAATTAGTCAGATCTGGATGGACGAGATATCTCGTCAAAACCACACGGAGGGTTAAGCAAAGCTTTGTTTCTTATTACATAAAAATAACTACCAACCTTTTTATTTATATCAGCTACATTAGTTGCATCACATAAAACCCAATTCGAAATTATTTTAACGAAATAAAATATTTTAAAACATCGCATTAATAAAAATATACCATCAGGACGTATATAATTTAATGCAAGTACTTACATATCATATTTTAAAGCACCTAATTAAACATACATGACTAACAAATATTATGTAATTTTCAGTAAGGACTTTATTCTAAACACTATTTTAGTAGTTGTTGATACATGATTAACGACTATTAGTTTGATTAATTTTCTAGTTAGATCAGTGAAGATATGCGCACCACAAGGTTTATATTTTCACAATTTTCTAGTATCTGTAGATTACTAAAAATATACCATAAGGCAGGCCTCGAAATATATTTTTTAATTAAGGTGCATCTAAGTTTTTAAATTAGGTGCACAGGTGCGCCTAGCGGGAAAAAAATTAGGTGCACAATTTTATTTTCATGTGCACAGTGCACCTGTGCACCCGGGTATTTCGAGCCCTGCCATAAGGACGAATAAAATTTAACTTAAGTACTTCCTTATTTTAATGCCGCTAGTTAAATACACATCACAAACGAATAGCATATAATTTTTAGTAAGTTTGATCAACAGTGTAGTGTTCAGAAATTTATGCCACATAAAAAACACATTTCTTGATAGGTAAACAAATATTTTGTGAAATATAATTAACTAAGTATACCTACCCAACAGATGAAATCTAAATCTACAAATTAAAAGTTGTGTTTTATAATTTTTCTTTTAAAAGAAACGCACGGTCTGTAGTTGTAGGAGGCTAAATTAACGTCGCTCTGGAGCAACACAATAAGCTAATCAATAAATCCAGAAGGGAAAGATCCGAGGATAACACCACGTAATCTTGAACAACGTTCAGATGATGAGGTACCACCCGAGCTGGCTTCCCACTCTCCAAACTTCCACACCATTCAAACTTGAACAAAAACCCGGAGTTTTAAGTCCGCGCTTTACGCGTCCTTACACAATTCTTAAAGAAAATTTAAAAAAAAAAAAAAGAAAAACTCCACGAATTCAAGAAGTTTTCAGATTGAAATTTCCAAACTCGGCCCAAAGCGAGTATCGCTATTTCCCCTCCAACACGTATCCCAACAAGAGTATCGTGAGAATGTTCCTGGTATCGATCTCGTCTAAGCATCACCACCGGTGTCAGACGTATCTTTAAGTCGGGTACCAAAACAGCTGTTAAGGTAATTGTGATCTGCTTTATATGCAGATACAACAAAGGCATGATTTTGAAGCTGGGGAACGGGCTCTTTAATGAGAGGCTTGCTATGAAAGGAGGCTGGCATATTTATCACGTCTAAGCTGGTTGTTGGTGGAGAATCTCTAAACAAAACAGGGCTTGTTCCTTGTGATCTTAAATAAAGGCGTATTTATTCCAATCGTCATGGGAGGTAGAGGAAGTTAAGTAAAAATAAAACACGTATTTCAGGGTAATGTTTCATCTAAATAAGGAATAGAAATGCGTTTACAGAAATTAATGGTGGCAAAGACAAGAATAAAAACCTAGAGGCCATTTCCCGGTTAGAAGAGTAACAGGTTAGCAACCGGAGGGTTGCGAGTTCGAAACTTGATCCAATCAAAGACCGTCGTGTATGTAAGAGGCTAGGGCAAGCTTAATTTGTTGTGGTCTCAAATATCCCCTTGTTGATGTGGTGTGAAAGTTTGGACAATGTGGGTGCCAGCTCAGGTGTGACCTCGTCATCTGACCATAGTTCAAAAATGACGAGATTGCCCTTGGACCATTTCATTCGGGTTCATCCAGGGATTTCGCCAATAGCCCGTCGGGTTGCTGGAGAGCGATACGCTAATTAACTACCCACCTTCTTGCCATTAGAACGCAATGGATGTAATAATTTTACTCCAAGAGACTGTTAGAACTTTTAACAGAAATGCCGGTGCGAATTACTATCACATTGGTGACCACAGTTGAACCACCTTTGACAGTGATGCGTCTACTGCTTATTTTGACGAGTTATCTCATCAATAACAAGAATAGCCTGATATTGATGGACGAGATATTTCGTTAACAGCAAAAATGCTCAGATCTTGATGGACGAGATATTTCGTTAACAGCAAAAATGCTCAGATCTTGATGGACAAGATATCTCGTCATTAGAAGAAAACTAAAAAGATACTTATCTCGTAATCATAGCAAAATCTGCTATATTTTGATGGACGAGTTATCTCGTCATTAGCAAAATTGTTCAGATTTTGATGGACAAGAAAATTCGTCCTTTGCAAAATTGTTCAGATCTTGAAATGCGAGATATTTCGTCACTTTGAGGGTAAAAAAATTGCATCTTTTAACTTGAAAAATGATTTAAGACCCAATCGTGAAATGGATTCAAGGCTATTATTCAACCTTCTTCCAGACTTACTGTGAATGACTAAAATTGAATCCCTTCCGTATCGCATCACAGAAATTCCCATTTTCCGGAGCAAGATTCAAGTATAATAACGTATCCTCATCTCCCCTCCAAGAGCTCCCTGATTAATAGTTTTTGTAAAAGATATTATTTTATTTTAATGCCTCTTTGTTGGAACTAATGTACCATTTAAAGCAGCCCGGCAACCCTCCCCGCGTAAAGTTTAATTTCCGGCTTCACTGAAGTCTCTCTCTCACCTGTCTTTAGATAAAAGGCAACATGCTTTCTCCAGAAGAAAATCGCTCGGGTGATTTATTTTTATCTTTGCACTGTCAATGAAACATCAAAAAGGAAGTTCTTTCTGCAACTTATTTCTGAAAACATTTCTGGTAATTCTATTAATATGGAGGAAGCGGATCTGTTGGAGAGATTAATATGTGGAGGAATTTTGTAGGAGGCTCGTTCGAGCCGAAGGGAGTTATTGTTTCTTCAGAAGTTAACCTTTTTTTTTCGGGGGGGGGGATTGAGCCGATTGTGTTTATTGAAAACAAATTTTAACTGATTTTTTAGAATTGTCTTCCCCCCCCCTCGTCAAGCGAAGGAACCAAAACTTTTCAAAGAATCGATTTTTAGATTGGATAAATTGGTGGACGGCGTAGCTGTGGCCAATTACTTTTACACTTTAATTCTTCAAGATACAAAATAGCAATATAAAATCCAATCGATACAAAAATTTTAAGATAAATCTGTCTGATACAAAAGATTAAGATAAATTTCCTCCATACAACCAAGTAAGAAAAATTTACATATAAACGAGCAAGAAAAATCTTTTCCATTCAAAAAGAGCAAAAAAATTATCCTCCATAAAAAAGCAAGAAAAATTATCTTCCATACAAAAGAGCAGTATAAAATCTCCTCTATACAAAAGAGCAAGATAAATCACCTCCATACAACCGAGTAAGAGAAATCTTCATAAAAAAGAGCAACAAAAATTCTCCCCCATACAAAAGAGCAACATTAAACCTCCTACATACTAAAATAGCAAAAGATAAAATTCCTCCATACTAAAAGATTAAGGCCAACCTCACTGGAAAGCAAGACAAAAATTTCCTCCTTTTAACCGTGTATTAGAAATTTCCACATAAAAGAGCAAGAAAAATTTCCTCCATACTCAGGAGTGATATATAAAGACAGAGAAGGTACTAACACTACTAATTACAGTTTCGTTATTTTTATTTTGAAGAAATCACACACATTTATTCACGTGAAGATTGAATATATGATGTTAGTATATACCGTATTTATTACGAACTGGCAATCAAATATAAATCTTTAGTAAGTTCATTGTTACTGGTCTAGACAAACGAAATGATTGAATGTCAGACTGAAGTGAATTTGAAAGGCTTTCAGCAAGCGATCACACACTTCATATATGAAGGCTCAACATGTTTTAACAGTCGATACGTTTACTTTAATCTGCTTAATGAGTTGATTGCTTATGAGAAAAGAAATCTGGGAAAATGTAAACAATTTCTATTTGTGCTTCGTTTTGGAAAAGTGCATCTCCCATTGAATAATTGAAGGGTGGCAAAAAATCATTCAAATAACGCATTTAAATATCCTCCATACAAAAGAGCAAGAAGAATTAAAGAAAGAGAAGCGTCCACAACTGATCGCAGGCAGGAGGAAACACAACGAAAAGAAGGAAGTTGAGATGATGTAACGCTATGGGAAAAGTGCTAAGTCAAGAGCATTGATATTTGAACAGTGCAAACAATGCCAAGAGCACTCGCAGCAGAGTCGAAGCTATTATTTATTGTACGTAAGTAAACCTCGCTTGAATTCGAATAAGGACAAACTCTCGTATTATTTGCATACCATTTACTGAAAACCATCTAATCTCTGCCGGGGAAGTTTGAAATATTTAGAATGGGTTTCTTTTCGGCGAAAAAGTAGGAACTTCCCCTGCAGTGAGAAGTTGGATTGACTGACTAATGGCGTCGATGTTTAAATTTGCTGACTTTTCAAAGGAAACAGATTCTGCTGTTTACCTACTTAATGGGACAAGAGTTCCGACTCGCGATAGCGGAAATGAATAAAAGTCAGTGGAACTGGTTGAAAAGTGAGTGTAGCTGTCTAGATTTATTAAATGCGATAAAAAGATCGATTTCTTCAAATTCAGGTTTAAATTTGATAAAATCATTGATGTTTTGAAAGAAAAGTTATTTATTTATGCATTTGTATAACGAATAATTAACACATTGGCACATATTAATATTCATAGATATATAGACTTAAGTACAATAATTTTTGAAGTATACCTACGCCCAGCTCTACGGATCGTTATGGTCGACACCTTCCTTATAACTTCCTATGGTTCTTTTTGGTCCTTCTTTAGAATATAATATTGTAGAAAGATTCTATAGGCCATTTCTATAGAATAAAATCCTTTGGAAAGATTCTATTAACCATTTCTTTAGAATAAAATCCTTTGAAAAGATTCTATTTGTTTTCCCAAATAATAGAATCCTTTGAAAAGGTTCAATTTGTTTTCCAAAAGAATATAATCATTTGAAATGATTGTATTGGTCCTTTCCTTGGAATAGAATCGTTTGGAAAGATTCTATTTGTCTTTCCCTGGGAATAGAATCTTTTTGAAAGATTCTATTGGCCCAATTTGTAGAATAACATGCTATGAAAAGATTTATTCCTCATTTTCTTGAAATAGAATGCCCAGGAGAGATTGTATTGCTTTTTCATTTAGAATGGATATATTTTCGTCAAAAAAGTAGAATCCCTCCAAAAAATGTTCCACTGCAGTGAAAAGTTGGACTTACTGACTAATGGTACCGCTGTTGCAATTTACGGACTTTTCAGGGTCGGAAAGAAAGGAACACATTATCCTGTTTACCTGCTTAATGAGACAAGAGTTTCGACGCGCGATAGGTGTCTAGATTTATTAAGTGCGATAAAAAGATCGAATACTTTGATTTTAGTTTGAATTTGATAAAATCATTCACATGTGTCGAAAGAAATAATTAAATTATTTAAACGTTAGTATGACGAAAGATTAAAACGCAAACACAAGTTGATATACATACATATATAGATTTGGGTAAAGTAATTTTTTACACATAGGATACGTCTAAGTCCACGGATAATTATGAGAGACCCTTTGGTTCTTTTTTTGTCCTTTCCATAGACTAGAATCTTTTGGAAATAGCATAGCCTTAGCATAGCAAAGTTTAAAAAGATTTCATTAGTCCTTCCCTTGGAATCTAATCTTTTTCGAATTACTCTATTGGCCCAATCTGATTGAAAAGAGGATTGTAGGTATTTTAATATTTTTAGCCGACCAACCAGTCTAGTGGTTAAGGTGTTGGGCTCTGGATTGGAAGGTTTCTGATTCGAATCCTGGATCAGGGCATGGATGTAAATGGTGCTGTTCTTTGTTATGAGCAATGATGGTCCTCCCACTGGGTGCTCCGTCACAAGTGGGCATCTCTTCTGGCCTCGTAGTGACCAATGATTAAGTTCATATGTGCCCGACATTGGAAAAAAAAGTATTTTTATTTTAACGCCGCACTGGAAGCAACACAAAGGGCTATTGGCGACGGCCCGGTATCAAACCCTAAGGGAAAGTTCCGAGAACAACGCAGCGTAATTTTGAACCACGGTCAGATGACGAGGTCACACGTGAGCTTGCACCCTACCTCTCCAAACTTCCACACTACATCAACCTGAGGAATGATGCCACGTGAGATTAAACGAACACCAACCCCCTTTGTACACGAATTTCTTTGGTTGCATTCGAACTAGCAAACACTCCGGTTGTTAAACCTTTACCCTTCCAACTGGGCTACCTCAGCACCCCTTTTGTCAGAAGTCGGTTTCGTATTGCGTTTTAATATTATTCAGTGAGATATATTACTCAGGTGCAGTATCCGGTTTCACAGCAGGTTCATTAACCCTGCAAATAATTCGGTGCAATATATCTTGCCCATCAAGTTCTGGTCAATTTTGCTAATGACGAGATATATCGTCAATATGTTGGTGAATTTTCGATGATTGAGACATCAATATCTGGTCAATTTTTCGTATGACATGATACTTTGTCAATACAGTCATTAGGAGGGTTAAATAAAATTCCGTTTGAGCGAAGAGCTATTGTTTTCTTTCATGTTCAAAATAACTCACAGTCGCATATGCTACTGAGATGGAATATCCGGTACAACATCGGGGCTACGGTAACCTAGATGGAAGAGCAGCGGATTAGCAATTCGTCATCAAGATATGACGGAATTTTCGTTGATGGCAAGATACTCTGTTGAAGCAACCACCATAAAGAAGCCTTCTTTTTTGAGAGATGAATTTTTGTTCCTATCATGTCTTATTCAGATGGAAACGATTAGTCAGATGGATACGTTAATAGGATGCAACATCTGGTACAACATGAGATTCATTAAATAACCAAAAAGTTCAAAAAACTTCTTAACGATTATCGAATATAAAATTCGAGACTTATTAAATAAATTTTTGTTTGATCGAAGGATTATGGTTTCTTTTTATCTTTTACGATCATTCACAGTCGTATATGTTGTCTCGGATACAGTAACTCGTACCAAATCACACTCATTAAATAACCAAAAGTTTCAGATTACTTCTTTACAAATAATCAAATAATACATTCCATTATCGTTAAATAACGTTCACTTTGTTAGGTTGTTATGTATTTTAATTAACATAGCTCTGGAGCAACACAACGGTTAGCGACGGTCCGGGATCATTCCCCAATGGAAAATATACGAGGAGACCACCACGTAATTTTGAACCACGGTCAGATAACGAGTTCACACTTGTGCTGGAACCCCAATCTCCAATCATCTACACCAAGCCAACGTGAAAAACCTCTTCACTTTAGGAAAAGTACTGTCGCTTTCTTCATATTCCACGGTAAACCTCAACAAGATGTGTTATCCAGATGCAATTTTTGATCTGCGTGCCCGAGGATTTCTTCACAGTTACAAGAATCCATTCATTCCATTTCATTAACCCTCCAAATGGTTTTGACGAGATATCGCGTCCACTGAGATCTGACCAATTTTGCTAATAACAAGATTTCTAGTCATTCAAGACATAGCCGATGTTTAACTGTGACCAAGTTCTGGTCAGTTTTCTTCTAATGACAAAAGGTGACGAGATCTTGATGGTAGTGATATCTCGTCCATCAAAATCCCGCAAATATGCTAATGACGAGATGTCTTGAAGAGAGAACCACCAGGAGGGTTGAGCATCCAAGTGGTTTTGACGAGATATCTCGTTCATAAAGATATGGCTAATCTAGTTAAAGACTAGATATCTTGCCATCAAGATATTGCTGATTTGTTCACGATGACAAAATATCTTGTCCATCAAAATATGGTTAATTTTTCTTTTGATGCGATACCTTGTCGAGACAACTACCAAGGAGGTTAAATAACCTTCTGCTTGAGACAATAGTTAGTACTTAATTTCACGTCTTACGGTTATTCGGACGAATGTGTTATTTGGACGCAATCCAAGTGGATTTGACGAGATATTTCGTCCATAAAGATATGGCCAATCTTGCTAATGACGTGCTATCTCGTCTTCAAGATATCGCCGATTTGTTGACGAAAACAAAATATCTTGTCCATCTAGATGTGGTTAGTTTTTTTTACTGATGATATACCTCTGAGAGAAACACCAGGGGGGTTAAATAACCTTCTGCTTGACAGATGTTAGCGCTTCTTTTCACGTCTTACGGTTATTCATACAGGATGCGTTATTTAGGCGCAATATCCGGAACCACATCAGCCACATTAAACAACCAGGGTTCAGATTATTTCCTTTCACATCATCAAACAAAACATCCCACTCTCACTAAATAACCTTCTCTCGGGTTTAAAGCATCGTCACCTCTTTTCATGTTTCACGGTTAACCGGATGTGTTACCCAGATGCAATTTACGGTCCGCGGGCTAGAGGATTTCTTCACAATTACAAGAACCCATTCTTTCCGGGAAGGACGGGCGATACCAAACGGATGCTTCGCAGGAGAATTTCGATTTTATTCAAATCCCTTCACCTACAACATTCTCGGAAAAAAATGGAGCGAGAGGCAAAAACAAGAGGACTCTAAGCCCTTATCTCAATGAGACTGAGAATAGTAGATAGTGCTTCCCCCCTCAACCCACCCCCCTTCCGTGAAGGCCGAGATGAGAAAAGTTTTAAGCGATATCCGCACAGTCGCACATGAGGCTAGTTTATTTTTTTTACATCGGAGCAGCGAAATCGCTTTCAAAGACTGAACATAACATTTCATTCTGAGTAAAGCCGGGGGATTTAAGACCTCCCTCCGAATTGGCATGCGAATAAAATTGAAATCTGCCCCCCGTCGGAATAAATTGTTTCGAGAGTTAAATTAAGGCTGAATATCTTTTGAGGTACTCAGGTGGAAGTAAACTATGGAATAACATAAAAATGCTTCGATTTCATTGGAGCGAAAGCGCTTGTTACGTGACGGACGGATGGCATGATTTAAGAAATACGTTTTACGCTCAGTAGTTATGGCTGTTAGCTCCGGTTTACACGCACAGGCTGCTAAACTCAAATCCACATCTTATATTCCGGATGAGATGTCGCAGTATCTTTACGTCTTGATGGGATGGGATGAAAACCAGACGTAACAAGGAGGATTACGTTTTGGATTTTCGCGAATAGGATCCGGAGTTTGCGCTGAATAAATTAAATATTGCTTTCGCTTCTGTTTTTTTGGATTCGACTTTTTTACAATGGATTTTGATGCAATAGTCCGTCCTGTTCATGGCGCTAGATGGTATTGAGTCGCAAAAACGAGTGTTATTTACTTCACAGGATGTAAAGTTTTAATGATGTTCGAAAGAAGAAAAACAAGCGAGTAGGGTCAGGTGAGGTAATTGTAAACATGGGGTAATTGTAAACAAGTTATACAAGGGCCCACGTGGGAGCCCAGAACTAAAAAGTTGTGAAATATGAAAGCTGGCAATTCTGAGGATGCAATAGGGTGATCCCGTATTTCTTTGAACCACAGCTGATAGCAATATGTTTAGTTGAAAAACTTATGTTTGAAAAGTTTGGGTTTTAAAATTTTTGTGTGCTGCATTTTCTGCTGCCCTGCATAATATATTGAAAGGTATGTTGTTCCAATTCTTTAGTACGGTCAGTTATGTTTCTATCGAACAGAAAATCATTGACTTTTGATTCTGGGAACTTTAATACACCTACAGTTGAATGTTTACAATCACCCCTTATTTTTCAAGGGACGGGGTAATTGTAAACATAACTTTGCCAATAGTTTCGTTCAATTTGGATGGAAAACAAATATGTTTTCCAGTGTAATTTACCCTTACTTTCTGGGGTAATTGTAGACACGCGGGGTAATTGTAAACAGCCGAGGACGGTATTAAATTTTTTTTCTGGAATCTTTGTACTAATTAAATATCAAAGTAGAATAGTGACAGGTTAGTTTAGTAGGGTGAACCATGTTTAATTACTTTATCAAGAGTTTGCAAATAGGGATTGAAAGTGAACATACAAATTTTGTTTACAATTACTCCGCCTTACACTACTTAGGAAAAAATTGTGTTCTTTGGTTGTGCTTTTAAATTTAGTTAAGCATTAAAAATGGCAGAAAGTAAGGAGCCTTTTCGAGGAATTATGCTTTTTTTATTTTCGAAAGGTATGTGTTGTGTAGTGTGAGGGTGCCGTGGACGAATCCACGGACCGCAAGTGGCTCAGATGGTTTAGTCACCTGGATCAATTATTTAGCCAGAAACTTCACAACTTCTATGAGCGCGGTATTATGCTCCTACCCAAGAGGTGGAGAAAAGTCATCGAGAACAAAAATGTACATACTATATTGATTAAATATAATTGTTAGTAAATAAAACAATTTTTCTTCAATTTTTGTAAAAACACGGGACGAACTTTTGCATTATTCTAATACAATAACTTTCTCCACGATATGTGATGTCAGAGATTGGGATTTTTAATTATAAAATATCAAAAACGATACTAGTTAGGTTTTGAAGTGACATTTATAGTCAAATGTGGAAAATACAGTTGGAAAGTTGACATAAATCATAAGTTGACCCTCTGAGGTGTTAAAACGCATGATTCCACCTTGCAACCTGCAGACTCCCGGCATGACTTAAAACCCATTTTGACCTTATTGACCAATATAATCTTTGCAAATGATTCTATTCTAAGTAAAGGAGTATATCATCCTTTCAAAGGATTCTATTCAATGGAATAGTACTGATAGAATCTTAACCAATGAATTTTTATCTTTTTGAGTCAACTTTTGAAGATTTAAGGTTTTGACAATAATTAACCATTATTATAAAATAGTTTGCAATTTGATAGCTTTAGTAGCTCCTAGTATAAGCTTATTGTATTGCTTTTGATATATAGTATTGCTTTTGATAGCTCCTAGTATAAGCTAATCTATTATACAACTGTTTTCCCTCTGTATTAGTCATTTTTTTAAGCTTTAGATTTTGACAGAATGTAACTATGCCCTATTGTGAAACAGTAGGCAAGTTGATTATTTTCACAACGAAATTAATTAAATTTCGCTTCTCTACTTTGTCAACAAAATCTTCTCTATTGTACCATTTTTCATCTTTATTAGTCATTTTTTAAGCTTTAGAATTTGACAGAATGTAACTATGCACTATTGTGAAATAGTATGTAATTTCATTGCTTTCACAACGAAATGAATTAAAATATACTTCTCTGTTGCACCAGTTTTCATCTTTATTAGTCCTTTTTCGAAGTTTTACATTTTGACTACATGTAACCCACCATTATTGTGAAACAGTATGCAATATTTGATAGCTCTTCAAAATGAAATTACTTGAGGCGCGCATCCCAGCTTTTCTAATAAAATCCAGTCTATTGTACTCCTGATCGAATTGATGGTGAATGGGTTTATCGTAAAAAGCCAGCAGCCAATAACCACGTCAAGTGTTATGGGTAGAGTGCCTACAGCATCCCACGAGTGGGATTAAACGCTTGAGACATGCAAATGGCTCCATATATGCCAATTTGGAAAACTTTTACCGATAAAATACAAGTTATCTCAAGAAATACACGGTGCACGTTTCATACTTTTCATGCTCTAAAACATATAACGATTTCATTTTTCTCCTAACAAGTCCCAAAATAAACGTCAAAAATGTCGGAAGATATTCTAAATAATGAATGCTGCCCTGGCTCTTCGCACATAAATCAATCGGTGATTAGATTGAAATATTATAGCGATGGGAGATATATGTTGCTTTAAGCTACAACTGGGAACAAAGAGCTAATAAAACATTCTCGGTTTTATGGAGCTAAAACTTTACGACCCCAAAGCGTACGTTTTATTTTTCCTCCGCCAAAAATCTAGTCATAAAAAAGAAAGAGTCCCCCTCCTTTGCTTCATGTAGACAAACTCTTTCCGAAGGAAAATATCGAAGCTTTTTTCAATCGCCTCTTTTGGAAAAGTCGGTATAAGCATCTTTGACTTCGGGGATTTCCCACAAGTTTCGGTTCGTCTGCCTATATGTAAATGCTTAAGGTCAAAAACTTTATTCGTGTTTGCTTTGGACAAATATGTAGCTTTAACTATTAAAAGGAGTTGGGAGGTTTCAGATTTGGACAGTTGGGTGTTTTATTCTTTCTATCTTCCTCATAACTGGATTTTCTGTTCCCTTTCGCTCCCTCAGATTTTCATGTTTGAGTTACGGCATAAAGCATGTATATGTAGGGCAGGCATAAAAACTTTCCCTTTTTATTCGGATTAAATTCTTTAGCATTGTATTTTCTACATACATTTGCTTTTCTCACATTCCATTTCAACTCTATCATTTTATTATAGTAGCGACTGCCTCAGTGATAATTGTCCCCTCTTCATTGCCAAATAGGCTTGAGTACTCTAGATATAGATGTATTTCTTTCTACTATTTTGGTAAATATTTACTTATGTATCTATGCCCATAAGGAAATATTTGGTTATGGTAATTTACTTGTTTTCTTTGCTTACCAGATAGGATTCATTCCTCTTTGGCTGCATTTCTCTCTTCAGTATCCTTTAACATTTCCTTTTCGCGTATGTCCATTTACTTACCAAATAGTTTAGATTCCTCTCTGGCTATGTTTCTTTCTTCTAGGTCACTAAATATTTCCTTACCTGTATTTACATACCAGAGAGGTCTCATTCCCCTCGTGCTGTAATCTGTGAATGCCCATTTACTTACCAAATAGGTTCGATTCCCCTCTGGCTGTATTTCTAACCTTCTATGTCAGTAAATCTTTTTTTTATGTTGTATGTGCCCATTAACTCACCAAATAGGCTCGATTCCTCTGTGACTACATTTCTATTTTCTGTTTTAGTAAATATTTCCTGATAGGAATTGATGACCTGATAGTCCCAATTTTCTTGGCATTGTTTGGAGCAGCTTAGTCATGTGCGGGCGTTGCCCCATAAAACCCAAAACCAACAAACGTTACCGTATAAGGTTGGTAGGTTGAATTTTATGGCACAAAGATCATAGTCAGTTATTTGGTCATTAAGGTATCCGAACAGGTTGAAAACAAATGTCATTTTTGACCAAATATTCCAAAAACGTTTTTGATTTTATTTGATAGAGTATTTATTCGACTTTCCAAAATATATTTGATTTTTTTCCTCTAAGGTAATTAGTTACAGGTGTATTAAGATTTTAATCAAGGTTGGGAAACCGGAAATAGGTATGGAAAACACCGAAAATGGCCGTTAAAAAAAACCAAAAACCTGCCACAAATTTAAATTAAAAATTTACTTCTTTTTTTTTCAAATATAATTTTAGAAAGTTTTCTCAAATGTTTAAATGGTTTCTCTTTTGGAAATATTGTGAACATTTTAAAAGAGAAGTAAAGAACAAAATTGTTTACACAAACAGTAAAAGTAAGAGAGAGCAAACGATACATTTTTTTAAACTCTAAATTAATATTTATGCATTATTTCCTCACTTGTAATGTTATAACACAAAAAAGTTATGGATGAATTCTCGTAACACTTTGAGAACTTGTTCTTTATAATGTTATCTAAGGAATGAACTAGAATAATGCTGAGTTGAAAAGTTTTTAAATTATGGCCATTTATTTAAGAAATAGGACTGTAAAACTACCAAATATTTGTATTCATTTTTCAATCGCTTGTAAAAGTTTTGTTTATTTTAATATCCTTTTGATTCTAGTTCATTCCTTAGAAAAATGCATGTCGTTTATTTTGGTAGCATCATTTTTTAAATGGGTTGAATATATTTTCATGTAGAATATTTGAAGTTTTTGACAAATTAAAAAAAATTTCATTCATAATCATCATTTTTACAAAATTATTAATATATATTTTAAACATTTATAGCCTAATGCTATTGTTTAATAATACTAAACATAAAAATATCATTAAAATGTTTCTATACCACATTAAAAATAAGGGCCTCGAACGTGTTCGGTACCTTAAGTGTGTTATGGTGTAAAAGCAACACTACTTTGCTCCGAAATCTCGTGACCAAAAGCTAAAAGTTGATTAATAACTTAAGAGAAAAAGGATTTGGAAAATATTTTCGTTGAATTTTAATTGAATTTCTAGAAGTGAATTAAGATCTAAAGTAATATTTTGCCAATTTGTATTGAGAAAATATCTATTTTTTTAAGATTTGTGTATGTTTACAATTTTATTATTAGATAAAGCCCTTGAGTGGGTAATTGAGGGGGTTATTTAACGTCTAATAGGATAGAATTATACTCAGCTATACACAGATACCAGTGTTGGGTGTAATAGACCGTTTTTTAATAGATTGGATTAGTTAACTAAAATTCTAATAACACTAAACAATCACGAATAATGTTAATAATGATTGAAAAATTAGTCAGAACCTAACTAAATCAAATATTCATTTTAATAACCCGATTATCACTTTTAGTCATAAATTCGTAGACAAAACTCCTACAGTAGAGATATCAAAAATTAATTAACGATATTGCGTACCTTCACGATTTTCTTAAATTGTGTATCGAAGAGCAAGTCAATTTAACCAACGTGTGGCAAATGTCTTTATAAGAAAGCTAATTTTAAACATTAATTTTGAAGTTATTTTTTTAATGTCTTTATTTTAAAGACATTTGCCAATCATGGAAACTTAAACGGACCGTTGGTATACGTTACCTCAGAAATAAAATGACCTACTATCCCCTTTGTTGCAAACTCTTTAAAACATGGAATACAATTAAATATTCATCCTATTTTTAGTTGCTATTTATATAAAGCAGTAAATTAAGGCAACTAAGTACTCTGGTTAAGTTATATCTATACTATAAATCGTTATAAATAGCTCCATTAGAGAGAAATAGCTACATAACTCCAGTTAAAACTTCATTTCTTTTTTTTCGTCTGCTGAAATCATTAATCCGCAAAATCAAATGGAAACGGAAAAAATAAATTTAGAATCTGTCACCTCTTTATTATGCATTCTAAGGAATACAATAATAATGAAATTCTAATAAATTAATTTTAAAATGCTCTAGATTAAATTTTGAAATAAATGCTTCGCACAAAAAAAAAATGCAAAATATTCGGACTACCTGTAAGCCAAATCTCATAACTGTAAGTGCCATAGATTCGTTAGGAAACTGCGTACATATAAACAGATAGACAGAAAACAGGCAGACACTTCATTTTATAATAGCAGATACTGTGCCATTTGGCACCACTAATCCTTAAAGGGTTAATTACATTATATCTTGTGATTGTTCTTTAACTTCGACAGATTTTGTACATCAAATCGAAAAGTGTTTGACCTGGATGCATTTTTAAGGAAAAAAATTATTTCAAAGAAGCAGGTGTTATTTGGCTTTCTCCTGCAGATTTTTTTATTTGACTCTCATACAGAAAAGTCCTTACCAATAAAAGTATCTAGGTGTGACAGATGGCCCGAAAAGTATTAACTGGTATCCTGTCCGTACAGACTGGTATGGCAATGCTGAGGTCAGGTGATGTAATTAACCCACTGAGTGTCACAAGATTTCGGAGTAGTCTAGTTTGTCTTTACACCACAGCACACTTAATGACTTAATAACCACTCTTATTGATTGAAAGAATCCATGGAATCTGTCAACTTTGGACAGATTATATTGCTACTCACACCATAGAATAGACCAATAGAAGTCTTCACAAGAATTCCTTGGATAGATTGTATTAATCCTTCAATCAGAAAAGAATCCTTTGGAAAACATTATTGTTCATTTATTTAGAAGAGAGGAGCCATGGTACCCTCAGTTTTGCAACTGGTGGGTTGCCAGTTCGAATCCAGCCAAAGGCTGTCGGGTACAAAAGGAATTGATTCAGGTTAAATCTGTCGGGGCCTCAAATGTCCTCACGTTGGCGTGGTGTGGAAGTTTGGTGCCAGCTCGGGTGTAAAACGTCTGACCGTGATCCAAAATTACGTGATGTTGTCCTCGGAACTTTCCTTCAGGTTTGATCCCGAACCAACGTCAATAGTCCGTTGTGTACCCCAAACAAAAGCTATGCAACGCGTATCATGTAATTAATTTTCTGCAAAATTTCTTAACTAAAAAAGTAGTTTTCGAAATTTATGATCAGACACCTACCTGCATACATTTTGATGGAACAGATTCAGACTTTCTAAGTAAATGCGCAAATTATAAACTTAAATCCATTAAAGGTAATCACAAGTATATAAATTTCATTTCTTTCAATAAATATATTATTTATTTATAGTATTAAGACCACGGGTATAACATGAAATAATTTTTGAAAGCCTATCAAAAGTTCAAATCCAAGTCCTCGAAACGAAATAAATCTTACACAATTTAACCCACTTCACCATCCGTAAGTCACATTTGTTCTTTATTTGCAGTTTATCGGTTAAAAACCTCTTCCATATCAGTTTCAAATTAATGTAAACCAAAGTACACATAATGAAACAACACATTTTGAGAGACAAGCGAAATCGTGTTTCATAAATATGCATGACGAAATATAACTCATAACGTAACTTCGAGATACTTTCTAGAGCAATTAAATGTATTTAATCCCAAAGAATCCAGAATAATTAGATCAGGTTTAAAATCTACGATTCAAAATCGTCCCCACGTCCCCCCTTCAGTTGGCTAACAATCACATTCTAGTTGCCATAGTGACTGAAATGCCCTTTATCCCGCTGCATTTACCACTCTTTCGATGATATTGTTTTAGGATGAAAGAGCGGCTACATTTCGATTCAATTAGACTACTAAACGCAGACAGAGCAAATCCCATTTTGCACCCTCTAATTTAAAAGTCAACGAGTTACTTCAGACAAAGGCTAATATGAATTTTTCGGGCAAATCAAATTCATGAGATGGGCTGGATTTGAGCAAAGTGGTAGTTTCGCGTCTGAACAGTTGAGTGGGATATAGAATTCATGCTGATACGAACTTACTGGCATTGTTGGGTTTATGTGTTTGAAATGTAATGAGTTTGAATGCTAAGGGTCTAATTGATGAGACTGGAGTTTATGAATTTTCTACCGTTATTAATTACCATAAAATTTATTATTAGCTATTTGAGAAATAGCAACTGTTCTTGTTGGAGTCACTCCACCAACAAACATCGGTACTCGCAAGGTAAAGGATACGCTTGAGATAAAATATGTACATGTTTGGAAAATACTGGATTAGGTTTTCAGATTCCAATTACAAGAAAAATTAAATTTCCTGATTCAATCTATCATTTCCAAATAATTAATGCAAAAATTTTTAGTCATAATACTGGTAGGTAGTTGATTATCGTCACACTGGAGAAACATAACGAGATATTGGCGACGGTCCGGTCAATCCCGAAGGGATAGATCGAGGGCAACGCCTTGTAATTTTGGGCCACGTTTGGATGACGAGGACAACATCTGAGCAGGCATCCCACTCTCAAAACTTCGACAACACGCAAACGTGAGGGTATTTGAGGCCACGGAAGATTTAACGTGCACCAGCCTCCATGTGCACGATGGTCTTTGGTTCGACCGAGTTTCAAACTTGCAATGCAGCGGTTGCCAATCCGTTGCTCTTGGAACTGGGCTACGTCATCTGTCACCGTGGTTCAACATTTTGGTATTTATATATGATCCTAATGGCCCGTTGTGTTACTCTAGTGCGACTTTAATTAAATACGTATATTATTTGTGTTGTGGTGTAAAAACAATACTACACTACACGAAATATCGCGAAGTTCAGAGGGTTAACGAACAATGTCAAAGCCAAATCGAGATTAAGAAGATAATTTCATGTATCCGTTTTATTTACTTTGCAAACGAATGAAAGGGATGTTATAAAATTTTGAAAGCAAGGCAACCAAACCAATCATTTAGATTTCCTTTCATTTTAATGTCGAATAAACGCACCAAAAATTGTTGAGAACGAGAGTAAATTTATTTTTCTTTTAAGTTGTGTTGTGGTATTCTAATCCAAAAGCAGCTAATTATGCTGAAAAGCAAGCATTCTGCACTTGGATGTTGATGTTAAACGACAGTGATAAAGCCGTCAATAAAAGGAATAGCTTAGCGATTCTTTAAAAGGAAACTGGAGTGCCCAAACTTTTGAAAATTTCTTATGGTAAAAAACAGTTTAAAACGGTAAGGTTTTTAACTTAAAGTTACAGGTCTGTATTTATGCTTTTATCGAACTAATAAGCACAATTTCGGAGGTGTGTCAAAATTTTTATTCATGTTTGCATTTATGCGGAACGTCAGCACTTTGCGGCTGAATCTATTCAAATAACAAAAAATGCTTTCTAAAATTTTCATAAATACTATGACAGCATATTTTAATGCATGTACTATTTTGACTTTTTCTTTCATTCTATTTACTTATGTGTGTTGTGGATTGTTATTGTGTATTATTTCTTTTCATTCTATCTGTTATATTAGATGCTTAGATAAATTTTATTTTTCATCGAATAAATCAGAGTCCAATAAATGCTTTGAGAGCTCGTTTTATTGAGAATGAAATATTTTACTGCATCTTTTTATTCTGTTAAAAAAATAGTGTATATTTTTATTTTGTGTAATGCTTAGGTAATTTATCTGATACATTTTAAATTTTCAAGAACTGTATTTAATCGAGTGAAATATTTAGTTTTACTGCATGTCTTGCCGAATAAAATATTTTTCTTTATCTTTTATTTTATTCACGTGTGTTGTACATTTTGAACTATGTATTACTGTGATAATTTGTATGCTATATTTTAATCGCAGGAAATAAATATTTTCTTAGCAAGTTTTACGGAAGGAAATATTTTTACTGTATTTTTTCTACTCACGTGTGTTACATATTTTTGTACTTAGTACTTCTTTGCTAACTTATCCAATATTGGGAATTTGTTCTTATTTCTATTATTAAGTCGAATACGTACTTTGACAGCACATTTTTACTGAATGAAATATTTTTATTATACGAGGGTAAATAAAAAATTATCCGCACTTTCTCTGTAACACATCTTTAAGTTTGTCACACTGCCTTCTGAGCATGCATGTTTAGTGTTGATACTACTGTGGTCATCGAAATTTGACCTTGAAACCGTCATTTTTCTTGCATCTGCTTCAGTGTAAACGGCCGCTCCATTAGCAGTGCTCAGCAAGGAGGAATACGAGCGGTGATCCAATTTCTGTGGTAGAAAGGTATACCATCGAAAATGTAGAGTGCTCTCTACATATTAGACGGACAAAGAAGCGGTGCATAAATGGTTGGACGACCAACCAGAAACCTTCTTGGTGGGAATACGCGAGCTCGTGGACAACTGGACCAAGTGCATCGAAAAGAATGGAGAATATGTAGAAAATGACGAACTTGTTTAACCCCTACATTTGCGTAAATAGGTTTAACAAAAAAGTGCTAAAAATTATTGACCTTCCCTTGAACTTAATTCAACATTTTTGTATTATGTATTGCATTTGTAGTTTATCAGACACAGATATACATTTTTATGTTTCAAGTGTATTTGAGTCGATTATGCACTTCGACAGTATGTTCTACTAAATGAAATGCATGTATTATATTCTTATTCTACATGTTTGCATTACATTTGTAATTTATCAGATATATAGATAAATTCTAATTTTTCAAGTGGTATTTAATCGATTCGATTGCATACTTTGACATGTTCTACTGAATGAAAAAATTTTAATACATTTTTTATGCAACTGTGCAATTTTGTATTATGTATTATTTTCGTAATTTATCAGTTATTTAGAAAAATTTAATTTCGTAATTTAGTTTTTTAATTTTCTAGTTTTTAAAGTGTAAAGTATCGAATCGTTTACATTACTTTGTTATCATATTTTAGCGATAGAAATGTTTTTACTGTATCTTTTATTCCATTGTGTAATTTTGTATTACTTATAATATTGATAATTTATCAGATACTGAGATAAATTTTAGGTTTTCAAGTGTATTAAAAGGTGAATTAATTAAAATTTTTACGTACAAACAAGATATATAAGTTGCATTCGAAAACATTAATAAGCCTAATAAAAGTAAACAGGACCATTCCAAAATATTTACGAATCTAATTCCTATCGGACATAAATAACTACGTTTTATGCTTCCATTTCACAATCTTTTTCAATATATATTTGAATTTGAAGTAAGACAAATGGAGAAGGCTCATTGAAACTTATTATTAAGATACAGATATAATTGTACTGGAAATAGAAATTATATAGATGAACTGATATATTATCCTTTGAAATATAAGAGGTGCATTCAACTTTCTTCAAAATTTACTACAACGGATTGAACTAGTATACCAGCAGTAGGAGTATCATTGTGTTTAGAATAGAAGTGGATTCTATGGCTCAAATATTATTTTAATGATTTAGAGAGGCTGATCCCAAACTGTCCTGTTCAAGGACAAAGTAAAGACTACATTGATTTTTATTTTCTATATTAATATTGGGGGTAAAATATTTAGATCTATGTTAAATAGATTATGGAACTTTAAAACTTCACATTAAGAATTTGCGATGACAACATTTTACAGGGGGATTTTTTCTAAATGTTGCCTTACAAATCCAGTATTTTAACAATAGGTCTTGATGTTGTTTAAATTCATTTCATGTGACAAAAATAAGATTAAGCTAAGCAATAATTATCTAATTTAAATAATAGTTAGCAAATTAGCATGTTTTGAGAACAGAGATATCTCAAATTCTAATTTGTTCAGAAAGACAATTCCAGTTGGAAATTAACACAAATTTTATTCTTCATGTTTTGACCCTCAATCAAGTTGACAGAGGGATAGGTTTAGTTTACAAATGTTTTCATCCAGTTTTCAGGAATATAACATTTAAAATCAAGTAAACAATTAATTTCCTTTCTGATAATGATTAAGTGACAGAGCATCCACTGTATCATACAGATTATGATGATATAAAAAATAATTATAATGGATAAATTTATTGTTGAGTTACCACCGTTTGTGAATAAAGCATCATATTGCAAAAACCGTTCTTCAGAAATAAAGTTTCAAGTTTTGAAAACATGTTTGTACATGTTTCCAAAAAGCAAACGACCCTTGTAACTAGAAAAATATTCCAAACATTTCCAAATCTTGGTATCGTTTGAAATCTGAGTCAGAAAATATTTTGAGACATGAAAAAATCAATATTCTACTCGATTTTTGCTCTTAACTTACGAAATTATAATATAAACCTTCAAATATAAACTTTGATTTGCACAGTGAAGCTACTCTATAATAGTTAACTAAGAATTGTTGGGTACAATTTCAATGTTAAGTCATTCTCTACTTCAAGTCTATTTCAAACCAATAATACTGAAATCTTCTAATTGTTTGAGGTTTCTTAAATATAAATTTGGAATACACAAAAAAAAAATGAAAGAAAATAATGGAATACTTTTTTTTGGAAGTTGACTATTTTGACTAGTAAAATTTTGAAAGTTTACCTCGAACCCTCTGAATCCTTGAAAATTATTTCTTTCCTTTATTCTTTAACCTGACAATGTACTAATTCTAACAATTATTATTTAAGAAAAGATACAAAATATATTTTCAAATGAACTTCTTTTTAAAATGGTAACCTTTAAAGTGGAGTAGACGGTCAAAATTTTAAGAATAATTACCCTTATCAGCGAGTTGATACATTTGATGAATAAAATAGAAAATACATCAAATCATCATAATTTGTGACATAACTTATAAAGTATTGAATTTTCAAATGACAATCCGAAGCTTTGGACAACATCTTAAAACTGTTCCCTAAGCTCTTTCAAGAATTAAAATATATTTCTGAGTTTAGAAAGTGTATGAAAATTATACCCGGTTCCGTATTTCAGTTGATCATCATATTTGAAAGCCGTATTATTCTTTTTCTACAGAATGGACATAGGTTACAACACAATCTTTTATGTAACAAAAAGAAATATTCTGCCAAAAAGTCTTTATTCTGAGTATGGATAAAGCAAACGCATCTCTCAGAAATATTTTATTCTAAGTTCTTAGTTATTTAGCGCGTTCCAGGCACTATTAAATTACTTGGAATATTCAATTTTTGTAATCACTTAAACTTAAAATTTTTATTTATCTGCATTCAAATCGTGAAATAAATTTTCTGGAGAATTTAATAAATTTGAAACTACAGAATATTTATTGAATATTAGTAACAGTTTACAGAATAATACTAATGCCTTAATAATTATTATTATTTTTTTTTAATTTTTAAAAGTAGTTTTTTCAATTCATGAAATATACACTACAAAAGAAAACAATAATGATTTTGCATGAACAATAATTAAAAAGTCAATTTTCTTAAGAAAACATTTCAATATTTTAAAAATCTGTAAATTTATTTATTTTAAATAATTGTTCGGTTTGTTTCACTTTAAGTGCAACTGTTTCCATCAATTGTGTTTACGTGTTTACTGTAATTTATCTTTTTACAAAAATTTTTGTAAAGTATTGTGATAAACTGTAAAAAAAAAATCACAATAGATTTTCAAAATTAATTATTTTTTCTCTTTAGTCCTTGTTACATGAAAAAATCTATCAAATATACAGTTAAAACAACCACAATTTTTTTTATAATCTATATTACTTTGGATTTTACATACATGGATGTGCCACGAAAAGTAAGAGAAAAAAAATAGAACTTTAAAGTTTAAAATTTAGTAGGTTTCCGCTCCTGACATTCGATGCGAAAACGTCAACTCCATGAATAATGTATCTGCAGCAACGAAATTTCGTTCACATATTCTTTAACTCTCTGAGGGGTTTACACGCATAATTCCACTTAACAACCTGTATTATCCCCTTCGAGACTTCCAAGAAGTTCTAGGGGAACGTCTTCTGACGTTTTTGACCAGTATAATCTTTCCATGAGAATTTCTTCTAAGGCAATAGCCAGCAAAATCATTACTAAGGATTGTATTCTTACAAAAGGAGCAATAAATATTACAATAGCATATTTTATTATGATTAAAGGACCAATATAATATTTCCCAAAAATTATTTTATATTTAAAGAACCTATAAAATCTGTCTAAGGAACTCTATTGTAAGGAAAGGACCAATATAATATTTCCAAAGAATTATTTTCTAATCAAAGATCCAATAGTATCTTTCCAAAGGATTCGATTCTAGGGAAAGGACCAATAGTGTATTTCCAAAGGATTCGCTTCTAGTTAAATTACCTACAGAATCTGCCCAAAGTATAATATTCTATAGAAATGATAAATATAATATTTCCAAAGGCTGAGAGAATTCATGGATTCTTTAAACCTTTAGTCGTGTTAATAAGTAATTAAGTGTGTTGTGGGGTGAAAAAATACTTCACTTCACGGAAATCACGAGACTCTAAGAAGGTCAAAGCTGTACAATTAATGTAAAACACTAAATCTCTGATTTATAGCAGAAACATGTTAACTGATAAAAAATCGTGTTTGATTATATAGCTGTTAAAAGAATTAACTAAAGTTTTTAGATCAACAAATAATAATAAATTATTCAAAATATAAAAATAATTTAGTTTAACAGCGGTTTGATAGTACATAACAAACTTTCAATATTAATTTTAGGCGGAACCATGGTCTTAAAAGTAATTTGTAACATAAATACGGTTTTTCAATTACTTTTCAAACCAGATAAAAATTACCGATGTTTTTATCGGTCAGTATTTAATTAGCAAGTCGTTATTTATAGTAGACGAAGTGATTTTCTAAAATCAAGTGGGAACTGTCACAGAACTGTATTAAAAGTAGATCAAAATTTTGGAAACCAGATCGTAAATTGATTTTACATTATGTGAGAATTCAGATTTATTTAATATATCTTTATATTATTTATTATAGAATCCTAAAATGATTTCTAAAGCTAATTGAAACATTTTCATCAACTGTTAGATTAAGAACCAAGTATTTCCCCTACAAGTACTATTTTCAATATCTTTCACAAAATTCGAAGGGAGTTCTATTTAGCTTTAAAGTTGCAAAGTATTTTGAAAGAAGAGTATTAAGATCATTTTCTGATAAGGTATTTCGTCTATTAAATTCTGTCGGTAAAGCAAAGAGCTGATTTTCTCATAAAGAGTACAAGATAAGTTTAAAAAAAATAAAAGATAAAATTAAGTTATATGTGCTGAAAATCTAAGGTACGTGCTAATGAAAATCTGGAAGATAATTTCCACCAGAAAAATAATTTCAGATATAAGGAGCTATATAAAATGCTACCAAGTTTTCAGAAATGTTGTCTAGTATAGAAAATACGAATTTTCCAGAAATTTAAGTTATAAATGTTGGTCTAACAATTTTTTCTATCATTTTCACAAGTGGAAAATCAAACCAATTCAGAATAGCACTGCTTCAGAAATGATTTATAGATAGAATGTGTTTACTTCAACACTGAATGACATTTCCAAATAGCATTTATGTCTCATCCATTAAAACTACCCTTGAGCAAAAGAAATACATCACTGTCGGGTGTCAATGGAAGATATTTGACCTCTTACCGCTCCTCCAAGAAACCACGAAGTAACCCTTCGCGTAACTAGATGTATATCTACGACGAAACAGCAAACACGCCCGACCAGAACTCTTCTGAACTTTAAATTCATTTCGGGCGTTTTAGAATTCAGGGGACTACAGATTTGATTTATTTTGTTCATATAAAGAGTACTTGTATGGATAATTTCAGATAGCATTCTCAGATGTTCACGCATAACTTGAATTTACAAATCTAAGTATTTGCTTTATTCGCAATTATCAAGTATCGACATGAGCACAAAAGCTATAAATAATTAAAATAAATAAAACAATTTTTGGATTTTAATGATTTTTACGATGCATATGACAACTCCTATTGCCATCTTCGCATTCACAAGTGCTCTTGATGCATGTAGTAGATGAATGGAAATCGGCATATCAGAGCATCCTATTTACGGACATGAGACTTTTCATCAATTGTGGGGTATTTTATATATTCTAACAAAGTTTAAAGACCTGGATTATGGTATTGCATAGGCTAAGAGTTCGTTCAGCAATTTAAACGCCATGAAAACGTTGAGTTTTAAAAACAAATTTCGACGAGCGATGAAATGTAGATTTCTAACAATAATGTGGAGAGAAAGAGATCATACCGCATGCAAACGGAACAACCATTAATCATTACAAAGGCCGTTTATAATCCAGAGAAGATGTTGTGTATAGGGTAGAATCGGAATGGAGTACTAATGCTATATATACTATAGGAGTCTTTCATCAACAAGAAACGATTAATTCCTAGAATTACCGATCCCTATTAGACTGATTGAAGGCAGCATTGAAAGAAAAACATTAGGAAATGGTCAACAGAAAAAAGCTCAATTTTCCATTACAATAACACAACATCCCATATTTCATTAGTGATCAAACAAAACCTGTTACCGCTTGGCTGGGAAGTTTAGACTCATCCCTCTGTATTCACCAAACATTGCACATACGAATACCATTCAGTTCGATCCTAGCAAAATTTTCTCAATGGACACATTTTCAATTCTTTAGAAAATTTCAAAATGCACCTGAGTTCTACGCCCAGAAAGGAAATGTTTTAGAGGGAATTATGAATTTGCCGGAAAAAAGGCATAAAATGTATAGCAAAATGGTTTTTCCATTAAGATTATTTGTAACTTTCAATTCCTTGGAAGCGTAGAAGTAAGTGGAATGAAACGGTTTTTCAATAAAGTTATTTATGACTTTCAATTTCTTAGAAGACTTCAAAAGGCACCTGTAACAATTTTGCGCCCAGAAAATATAAAATGTACTGGATGGAGAGAACTATGACGTTTCCAAAACCAGGAAAGAAAAAAGTGAAACAAAACGTTTTTTCTACAAAGGGGGTTATTTATGACTTTCAATTTCTTGGGAAGGCAGAAAAAAGTAGAATAAAAACCATTTTTCAATAAACTTATTTGTGACTTTCAATTCCTCAGAAAACGTCAAAAGGCATCTGTAACAGTTTTGGGCCAAGAAATATAAATTGTTTTGGGTGGTGGGAATTATGAAATTGCCGGAGAGAGGGCAGAATTAAGTGGTACGAAAAAGTATTTTAAAGTTATTTGGGGCTTCCAGTTGCTTGGAAGGCTTCAAAAGGGACATGTAAGTATCATCCCAGAAATATAAAATGATTTCGGAGAAGGGAATTACGAGGCAGCAGGAAAGAGGGCAGAATAAAATGAAACAAAACGTTTTCTCAATAAAGTTATTTATGACTTTCAATTCCCTAGAAGACTTCAAAGGCCCATGCAACAGTCCTCCAAAAAAGATAAAATGTTTTTGGTGAAGGGAATCATGAAGTTACCGCAAAGAGGACAGAAGAAATAAAACAAATATGTATTTCAATACAATTATTTGTGACAGTAAAAACTACTTTTACAAACTTAAAAACCAAACGAATTTTTAGGCCAACGCAATACTTTTCACGCTTGGTCTGTCTTCATTCTGCAAAACAAATCACCATGCTATGACTAGAATATTCGCTTCAAAAAGCTTACCCTTTTGTCCGATTTCCGAACTGCCTCGTGTATTTTCCACACGAGTTCCGGTCCAGCACTTGCAACTTGCTTCCCGATCTCAAAGTACTGGGTGATGGGATTCGATTCTTGAGGGGTCTGGGGGTTAGTCTTCAACTTGGCAAACATCCCGATTCTGGGCAATCAGTCACCTTTTCCTCACCATTGATGGACACACTCACTTTTAGAGCTTGCCTATTGCCGACACTTCATAGGAGAGGAGCAATCTGAAAAATTTCAAAGAAACAGTCAAGAAAAATTCTTCTGATTGATATTCATATCGCCGACATATAACAGGCAAGATAAGGTTAATTAGCGTGGATTTGAGGAAACACGACGATCTATTGGCGACAGTCCGGGATCAAGACGTGAACAACACCTGAGCTGGCACCCCACTCTTCAAGCTTCCAGCTACAGTGACAAAGCCGTCAATAAAAGGAATGAAGCGTGATTCTTTAAAATGTAACTGGAGGGTCCAAAGTATTTTGCACATAGAAAACAGTTTAAGCAACGGTGGTTTTAAACTTATGAAAGTTGCAGGCCTATACTTACGCTTTGATTAAACAAAAACTAATAAAGACAATTTCGCGGTGGGTCAAAATTTATCTTCCAGTTTAAATTTATTCAGTAGGTAGGTATTTAATTAACATCGCACCGGAGCAAGACGACGGGCTATTGGTGGGGTCCCGGGATCGAACTAGAATGGAAACATCCGAGGACAGCAACACGTCATTTTGAACCACGGTCAGATGACGAGGACAACACCTGAGATGACATCCCACTATTCAAACCTCCACACCATCGTGCGAACATTCGATGATACGACAGATTTAACGTGCATCAGTCCCCATGTATACGGCGGTCTTTAGTTGGACCGAACTCTCAGCCCACCCCCCTGGTTTTTAATCCGTTTCTTTTCAAGTAGACATAGAGCTGAAACTTATTGAACCTCCTGGTTGTTGCCTCAATTTGCTATCTTATCTTTATCAAAAACAGACCACATCTGGATGGACAAGATATCTCGTCATCGGAAAAAAGGTGATTACACCTTGATTTCGTCATCACAAAAAATATGTCAATATCTTGAATTGGTCAGATCTTTACGGACGACTTTTCGTAATCTCTCGGAGGGTTCACCGACAAATAATATATTTACTGTATATCTGTCTACCCCTTTCAAAGTGGTTTCCACGAGACATCTCGTTCATCTAGATCTGACCAGTTGCGTTAATGACCGTATAACCTGTCGATTAAGATCTGATCCATATTTGCTAATGACTAGATATCTTGTCATCAAGGTATTGACATATTTTTGATGATGACGAAATCAAAGTGCAACTACTTGAATGCAGCAGTATTTTGATATCTCGTTATCAAAATACCGCTGACTTTCTTTATGATGACGAAATAAAGATCTGGTCCGTTTTCAATTTATGACGAGTTATCACGTCCACAAGATCTCATCATGACGAGACTAATCTTTGAGGCAACCAAGATGTGAGAGGGCGTTAGGTTCGAATACAGCATTTCGTCATCAACATAAAAATGAGCACTTTTACTGTTTCCGAAAAAGTGCAAGTTAATGAGCTTCTGACCTAAGCCGCTCTGATATGTCACATCAGATTTAACTCTTAGTATTATATCATTTTCTGGTAGTTTGTATATTTTTAGCTGTAAAACCTTATTTTGGAAGCAAAAATCAAATTGATAAATACACCATAAAATGGATATAGTTAGCAATAGAATTCTGAGGCTCAAACATGCATTATTCCGTCATGCAGGATTAAAGTTTTCTCTGCTTGACTTCTAACCAGTTTTTGACGTTTCGACCAATAGAATCACCATAAAGTGCCCTCTAAATTCAACTCGCAACAGTTGCGCAACAGTTTGCCCTTCAAACTTCAGACCGTCGTGGTAGGTATTTTAAATAACGTCGAGCGAGAGCAACCCAACGGACTATTCGCGATGGTCCGAAATCAAACGAGGACAACGCCACGTAATTTTAAACCGATGACGAGGTCACATCTGAGATGGCACCACACTTTTCAAACATTCACACATTGCCAACGTGAGGACATTCGAGATCAAGACACGAGGCCACCAACCCCCTTGGTATAAGACGGTTTTGGTTAGATCCTAAATCGCAACCATCCGGTTGCTAAATCGTTACTATTCCATCCGGGCTACTTGGACCCCTCAGTGTAGTGGGACTTCTGAACAATGTGTTGTTGTTATTTCTTATGCCTACACTGGCATACCAGAGGAGTGTCAGGCCCGTCGAAGACGGCAAGAGGCGAGGGGGGTGCGCCTTCCATGTTATTGAGCCCCATTGGGAGGAAGTCCGACTTTGCTCGACACACATGACACATCCGTTTTACAGGAAGGTCCCTTTCATACATCCATTCACTCACACATATCGTAATTTAGATCCCAATCAGAGGCCGATAACCCCCTGATCAGGTACCCCCAGAGGTATTGATTTGGTTGGGAACATGGGGGGACATTGTGACCACGACCTATTTAACGTGCCCCAGTCACCATTAGTGAACACGACGGTCTTTAGCCAGATCGAAGCGCCGATCTCGCAATCATCAGAATTGTAGGCTCCAACGAGGACAGAACCCACAACCCTTCTGATGCGAGCCCGACGTTCTACTGACTGAGCTACCGCGGCTCTCTGAACAATGTAGAGTTGCTTTTACCCCACAACACACAACACGACTAAATAACCACATCCTTACTAGAGAATCTATGAATTCATAGAATCTTTTGAGAGAGAGAGAACGATCCTATTGGTACTTTACCTAAAAATATTATCCTTCTTTGGAAAGATAAATTCTATTAGTCCTTTACTTAGAATAGTATCTTTTGGAACGATTCTATCGGCTCACTTTCTATTGAAAAAAAGATCTTTTGGAAACATTTTATTGGTCGTTTCCATAAAATAAAAGCATCTATTGATCTTTTCTTACAATTGAATGCTTTGGAACGATTTTACTGACTCGTTCTCTAGAATAGAATCCTTAGAACATATTATATTGATAATTTGCTTGGAAACGTTCTTTGGAACGAATATGTCATTTCGTTGGAATAGATTGCTTTGGAACGATCCGTCTAGCTCATTCATTATAACAGAGTTTTGGGGAAAATTCTATTGATCGTTTGCTTAGATTCTGCTTGTCCTTTTTTTGGAATAGAATGCTTTGGACCTAGGAATTGGATTCTCTAGAATATAATTCATCGGAAAGATTCTATAATTCATTTGCGGAGCATAGAATCACCCTTTTGAACGAATTTATTGATCCTTTCCTAGGAATAGAATTCTTTGGAACGATTTGATTGGCTCATTCTGTAGTATAACTTCCTTTGTAAAGATTCTGTTGATCAAGAAGGTCAAAATTTGCTAAAGTCATGCAGGGAACACAGTACGTTATCAGGTAAAACGATGCGTGTGAACCCTGAAATAAGGTAAACTTTGGCCAATGAAATTGAAATCACACTGTATATTACAGTCGGCTGACACAGTTAGTTTAAAAACGCCTCCATTTCTTTCATGGTTTGGTAAAATATATTTTATACACTTTTCCTAAAATCATCCCTAACCTGGTGTGCAACCTATGGTTGACGTTTTACACTTTTCTCGAAGTTTATCCTTCGATGATACTATACGCTAAATTAGGCAAAAATTGATTTCTGTGACTTCAGACATTTGTAGGGAACGTCATTAGCTGAAGATCTTAGCATTGATCAGGAAAACGAACGCGATTTTCTTACAGTAGAAAAATACGAGTCTGAATTTGTGCTTACAAACAGGTCATTAGAAATGTATTCATGGCGGAACCTGTTTTCAAAAACGACAACTTCCTTTTTCGATAAATTTGTAAACAAGTTTCATGACGAAACGAATGCAATTCACGAATGTGGGATTATTTTTTTTATTTTTTAGAGAATACATTCATCTTTGGCCTGGAGTTCAGACACGGCTATCCTAAATAGTTTACTCGCCTCGCAGACTAGCGACGGCGTTGGAAATATTTTTAAAGGCCCACAGGGCCAGATGTGGATAACAGATATTTAAAGAGCAATTTTGTTTTTCACAAGGAATCATTATACTAGCAAACCTCTGGTTGCGAATCAGTTACTTTTCCAACCAGGCTATAACGGCCCCCAACTACTCATGGAGGCTTAACTGTTTGAGAATAAAAAAATAAGACGGATTAAGTTTTACGCCAAGCTGCCTTTATTTCACTAAAAGGAACGCTTTGGATTCGAATACATTTATATTGTTTTAACAAGGCACCCGTTCCCAGCCCACCCCAAAAGATCTAGGCGCAGGTGTCAGATTCGAAATGATATACATTTTTTTTGAGCAAACGGACGATTTAAAAATAGCACCTCACAAAGAAGGAACTGCTGATAAGTAAATCAATAACAGCCTTGTGGTGCGGAAGGCGAAGATTTATGATTGAAAACCTGATAGAGAAGCTCTTCCCCCTCCCGAGTTTTCTTTTCCGGAAAACCGGATGAAAAAGAGCAAAAAGGGAAACTCGACTTGCGAAACGTGCGCAAGTTTGTTAGGAACTTTTGAAAGTGAATTATAAGAAAACAGACGTGTTATTTGACTTCCAATGAAAGACGTGCGTTGCATTCTCATTCGTCAGCTGAAAGCATTGCGCGAAAAAATAAAACACTTTGCAAACTCGCTACTTTTACTCTTTAATGCTTATCTAACAATGGCCCGAATTTACGTTGTGGGGAGTTAGGTGTTGCACGTTTGTTTCTTTGATAATATCTGTGTCTTCTCTTGCCAGATATTGTATGCCCTGCCTGGAGCAGCGTGGTCTAATATGTCCCTTGCGACGTAAATCCCCAAACCACTCAACCAGCCAACCTTTATAATATTTGATCAAGGGCCATTGGATTTCTCATTTGTCTGTCATCGTATGATAATATAAGCGAGGGAGATTTTCTTCTGATTAATGAAATTCATAACACAAAACTTGTTTACTTAGAAACAATTTTTTAGCAGTATTAGCATAGCGCGAAAACTTACAAACTAGCTTTTGCTCTTTTGTGCTTATCTATGGTAATTTTCGGTGTGTGAGAGGGGGAAGTTAGGTGTTTATATATAACGTTTGCTTCCTTTGATTATGTCTGTTCAAGGGTCATTGGAATTCCCATTCTTCTGAAATTGTGAAATATAGTGTGTACATAAGGTCTTTCTATGATTAAGGAAATTCATAAAAATATATATATAGTTAGAAACAATATTTTTGGAAAAGTATATACACCGCTCAATAAAAATAAAAAACTTGCCTATCTAGTTTTTTTTCTCTCTTTAATGCTTATCAAACAACGGCCGGTCTTTCCGTTGTAACGAGTTGGTAATGAAAAATTGCTTCCTTGATAATATCTGTATCTTGCTTGAAATTGAGTGTCTTGTCAGGCACAGTATGGCCAAATAGGGTCCTTACGCCATAAAACCCCCAAACAAACCAATAAATCTTGATGATATCTGATCAAGGGCCATTGTATTTCCCATTATTCTGAAAATGTATAATACATTGTGTACATTCTCGGGGAAAAAACTAACCATCCCCTTTATTTCAATCACTATTTATACCATAGCAAATTTAAAGATATCACTCAATAGAGAATAACGTCTTTGACAAATTCAAATGCAAAAACATTGTATTGAGGGCCATCTTCATATCAAATTTTGTCCCAACAACAAAATTTCCAATAGAAACACCATGTTTTGATGCCTTAATCAGATTATGCACTGTTAAATTAGTCTAAACATGAAATTTGATGACTTCATAATCTTTATATCCGCGGATATTCAATGTTAAAGCTATTGCCAATTTTAGGGATCATATCTACATTGAAGAACACTATTCGTAGATCGTACGGAATAGCATTTTATAGCTACTCGAATTACAATTTTAACCATTAAGTCAACGTATTTGTCAGCGCGTACAAACAATCCGAGAGTTATAATATTTACTATGCAAGTGAAAACGATTCGAGAATTATGTTATTACTAGGTGGCTCGCTTACGTTCGCCAACCCCTGGGGATTACTACGCATTTAGATCCCGAATTTCAAAAAAATATTATCAGGAACCAAATTGATATTTCTAAAAAAAACTCGGCGTCGTGCATGACTGAAGACTTGTACGTCTTATGCTTACTCGCGTTAGAAATTTCGCTTTTTTCCGACTTAATGCACCCTAAACTAATGTCCGCATCGGGAAAAAAACTTTTCATCTTGCTCCCTGTAAAAGTTTAAACAAACCATGTTAATTTCGTAATTTTCCTATCCGTACTTTCTCGGGAAACCGTCTAGCAATCGAGCTAATAAAGCGAATTTTCAATCCTGCCGCGGCAGCGGTGACTTTATTTAATTTTGATAATTATAATGCAAGTGCAAACAAACGATCTGAGAATCCGTTGTCTGTCAGACTTTTTTAAGTATTTGATTGGCCCCTAAAATCACCAAAACGAGGAAAAATTAATGTAACGCAAAAACTAACCATTGGATTGAACTGAAATTTTGCTTGATCACAGTATAAGTACTTCGAAATCAGTTCGCCTATCAAAATATAGGTATATTCCATTTTATAATTTTTTCAAACATTACTTTAATAATTATTACTGCGTACTAAAAACAATTGTTAAGATAAAATATAAGTGGATTTTGTTTGAGTTGTTTATCAGTAACATGGTACAAAATATCAGCAATATAGAAACATTATTTAGGAAGATACAGAACTCCAATTATTTGGATCAATTGGGACCAGACCCCATTCGGATAATCGATTATACGGATAATTGGATAATTCATGAAAAAAGGTTATTTCTTAGTGAAAAGAAGTGAACGAATTTTGCTTTTGTATGTAATGCAATTTAATGACTATGAAAACAATTTTGTTTACATATTGTACTTACATACTGAAGTTAAAATGTATCATTACTTGAACATATTGGTCAAAGTCAGTTTCGCTGTCTTTACTCGTTTCGGTGCAGCCAAGTCTTATACACGCTTGACGGTGAGTAGCTGTAGATGGTCGCACTCAGGCTGCCACTCCATACATTTTAGTGCTGTGTCAAAGCACTCAAACGCCTTGCTAGCTGACGGTCCCGCGTCTGGTTGAGTATCTTCAGGGTTGTCGTCATCTTCAGGGTCATCAATGAATTCTCTCACATTTTGAATCAGTTCATCCTCACTGAGAATTTGGAGAAAGAATCCAGGGACTGTAGAATCAAACAGGCACTCTCCTACGTACTCTGCTCAGCACTTGTAACATCAAGGAATTTTCATTACGTCCTCAACTGACACTTCGTCCACACCATTCACCGATAAGAAACTTTTAAAATGCGGACTTTGATGTTTTCTTTATTTCTCAAAGCATATCGTATAATTGGCGATCCGGATAACTGGAGTCCGGATAATTGGAGTTCTACTCTATTCATAAAAGTCTAATAAACTGATTTAACACTAGGAGCTTCAATCTTTCTGTACTCATAACATCAAAACGGTAAAACCTAACATAACATGTGGTAGGCTGAAGTTAAATTTATATGTATAGCTTTTTTATATATTTTATATATTAACATATAGATTCGAAATTATGTGCAGGGGTATCCATTGGAAATTATGAAGGTAGTGCTCAATTAGTATGAAGACGCCTCCTTAGGAAATTTTATGCATTTAAATTTATAGAAGACGTTAGTTCCTGTTAAACGCCATCTTTGAATTTCCTCTACTGTTAAAATTGCTCGAATGAAGAGGGGTGGTTGGTTTTTTACTAAGCGGCTGTACATAAGGTCTTTCTCTGATTAAGGAAATTCATTACAGAAAGTAATCTAGTTAGGAATAATATTTTGGTGAAGTCTAAACATCGCGTGAAAAATAAAACACTACGCAAACTCGCTTCTTTTGCCCTTTAATGTTTATCTAACAACGTCCCTTTTTCCGTTGTGGGGAGTGTTGAATGTTTGCTTACTTTCTAATGTCTGAACAAGGGCCTTTACATTTTCCATTCGTCTTAAAACTATGATAGTATAGGGTGTACATTAGGGATTTTTCAATGATTAAGGAAATTTATAACGCGAAAACATTTTTTAACAAAGTTTAAGCATCCCACGAAAAAATAAAAAAGTCTACAAACTAGTTTATTTTGCTCTTTAATGCTTTTCTAACAAGGCCCGCTTTTCCGTTATGGGGAGTTAGGAGTTGAATGTTTGCTGCATTGCTAATGTGTGATCAAGAGCCATTAAATTTCTCATTATTTTGAAATTGTATGATACGATAGGGTGTACATAAGGTCTTTCTCTGATTAAGAAAATTCATAAAATAAAAACTACTATAGTTCAAAATAATTTTTTTGATCAAAATCAAAGCACCACGCGATAAGTAAAGCACTTCGGAAACTAGGTGGATATAGCATTACTGGTGAAAATGTTTAACCTGGGCCACGAATCGCCCGGTAAAAAAGATTAGCTTGACCTCGTCATCATAAGAAAACGGTAATATCTCTGGAATACAATCGGCGTTCATGATGATGAGATATTAGGTCATTAAAAAAATTTGGTCAGATCTTGATGGACAAGATATCTAGTCGAAACCACATGAAAGGTTGTGGAAATCTTGACATATATGCAAGTGAAGCAAAAATATTTGGACAGCAGGCTTGTTTACACCGAATATCCCTCTCCGTAAGGCTAAAAAAGCCAACTTTTCGATTCAGTTGATTTTGAGCTATTGGTGATTAGACAAAGCTTTTTTTTACCAAAATGGAGCAACCTGGTCAAGGAATCACGTAGACTAGTGGGAGAAGAAAAATGGACCCAGTTTCCATTCTTCCTTCTTCATTCCCTCTTGGGACCGGCGCACAGATCGGAGTCTTTCTGTATATAGCAGAGTTTCGGAGAACTGTATTGTTTGAATCTCTTTCATTATTTTTGCCAGAGGAGGATCGTAATTTCTAGAGTGCTTCCGTGAGAATAAAACTGTTGTTTTCCTGTTTCGCTTTGGAAGGGGCTCGTGTTACTTACTCTGCTTTTATGTCAGGTCTCCGGGAAGATTTCCGGAGCGACGTCACTGTGCGTTAGGTGGTATGCGAAAAAAACAACGTGTTGCGTCTGAGGGAGATGAAAATGGATCTTTGTGCGTTTTGTAAATTATATGTTTGGTTTTAATGGATTTAGAGTGTTGTAAGAGACGATGTGTTGATTTGCGCAATGTCTGTGGACCTTATCTGGGAATATGCTGAAGATACCGGTTTGGATTTTTCTTCTATTTTATTAATACAACCCCTCGTTATATAGGATCATAATACATCGTAGATTTGGCTATATCTCATTTTGACTTTTACCACTATGTATTGAGTGAATGCTGCAATATTCCTTTTTTTATTTGTGTGTATATTTTATTTATATGGGCGAAAAATTTTTTTTTGCAGTTATCAAAACGCATACCCTCTAATTCTTTTTAATATACTAAGCCTTACTTAAATATAAAATTTTAACTTCCTGCGTTAATATTAACCCGTGCCGACAGGGCCACAAAGTTTATGGAAATAGCCGTTTTTGAACAGATCTTAATATGTAGCTACGCCATCGCAAATATGCATATCTTAGGTAAATATTGACTAAAAGACAAATTTAAGTAATGCTTTTAATTATTAAAAAATAAAGCTACATATAATTATTCAGGATACTTTAATTTTGAGTTCTCTTTTTTACAGTCTGGATACATCTTAATATGTTCTTGCACACAGCGTAATAAGAACAGTTTCTGTTCTTCTTCTGTGGTAATCAAACCGTAGAAGGCTTGCATTAGCTTAACAGCACTATGAGCTGTGTCATTTACTGGTTTTAAGCTAAAATTCTTATTTTTAGCTTCCACAAAGGCTACATTTTCTTCCCACGAAGATACGTCTTCTTGGAGGAATCTGCTGTAAACTTTTAATCGCGAACACACATTTTTGCTCTTGATGGTAAAGAAATCACTCAATGATTTCCCTAAAACAATAAGTAAAATAAGTATCACAAGACAATTAACAGATTTTAAAATAACAGATCAAACAAAACTCTCACCGTACAAAGATAAAGACATCTCGTCCTTTGATGGATAATATATCTTCCCAAAATCATTAACTTTCTTTTAGTAAATTCGCCAATTCACAATATTCGCCTTGGTTTGTTTATCAACAATAGCATCAAAGAGTGATAATACGGCTATTTCCTCTGGTAAATACCACTAGTGTTGACTGAACTTGCTCAGGGCCGCTTTAGAAATCAATTTGTCAACTATTTCATACTCTTTCAACGTCTTTAAGAAACCCAAATCTTGATTCGGCGCCTTTACCGCCAAATTGCATCCAAGCCAGTGCATCACATAAACAGCCACAGTCAATAAACAAACATCTTGCAACGCTCGTTTGTCCTCAACGTTCATTTTGAACTGAGACTGCAGCAAACATATTTTCAAAAAGTAAATAGCTTTTGCCATCCATCGTGCTGAATGCATTGCTCCAGGAGGTCTGATTTTAATTTTACTCTCGTTATCTCCTCCCAATAGTTCGATCAGTTCCCGATAATCGTCATGTATAATGGATTTTTGCAATTCATGGTTAAAAAACGTCACCAATCCGTTAATGGTCGCGTCAAAAAGATGTTGTTTGGCAAAATCTGTGCATGTTTCGATGGCATTAGGATTAGTGTTTTTCCAGTTGTCTCTGAACTTTTTGAACAGTGGAATATCGGTAATGCTAGCGACTTGGTGGATCTTTGATTCAAATACACTTTTCAGAACCAGTTCATAAACATGATGACGGCAAGCAAAGAGTAACAATTATCTTTCTAGATTTTGTTCTAAAAGCTCACAAGCTCCATTCAAGCAGCCTGTAATAGATGCTGTCGTATCACATCACATTATTTGTACTTTATCATTGAGGTTCCATTCTTTAAGTGCGTTTGAAACTGCTTTAACTTCATCTTTGCCGGAAGAGCTGTCAAGTTGTGGTACTGCAAGAAGCTGCTCCTTCTCTCCAAATGAAATAAGTATTGGCAGGCGTTCTTCTTTAGAACTTCTCACATCCAGGCCTGGTAATAATTTTCTATCATAATGAACGGTAACTACTTTGGGCATGTTAGTCTGAAAATTGGATTTTATGAATTCAGCTCTATCCTTTCTCAATGGCTCACCTCACCAACCAAGAAAATGCTTTTTTTTACTGCTTCTCAGTTCCACTGCCATCTTCGAAATACAAAACAATGCGCGTTAATTACCCGACAAGCCGAGATTAAAGCCCGGTTTTTCAAGTGTCAAGGTAGAAGCGCCGAGCGAAGAGATTCAAGTCCAACGTCTCGAATTCCTCAACCGGTATAACAAGTTAAGGTGTTAGCCTCTAAATCAGAAGGTTCCTAGTTCGAATCCGGGTTCGGGCATGCATGTCTGAAGCGTATGGTGTAGAGGCGGCTGCTGCACCTTAAATCTGTCGTGGCCGAAAGTCCTCACGTTGGGTTGGTGTGGAAGTTTAGAGAAGGGGGGGGGGACTGCTCAGGTGTTGCTTCGTCATCTGACCATGATTCAAAATTAGGAGAAGTTGTCCTCGGATCTTTCCCTTAAGGGAATCATCCTGGAAAGTCGTCAATAGCCTATTGTTTTGCTCTTGGACGACGTTAATTACAAATTACCAATTACAGCTCCAACAGGAAATCACAACTTATAGCAACGCTGCGTGTTTGTGTTTTCCTAAGAAGTGCATCAACTCTAACAGTCAGTCACGTGATCGGTTATTTGAACTAAATTCTGCTGCTAGTACGTACGCATTTGACTGCTCTGGAACAAGTCTGCTAGGAAAATCCGCCTTAACTGACAGAGCAAGCACTGCGCACGCGTGGCACATGCGACGCTACTTGTACGAGCATGTTTTCATGCAAGTCGGCACGGGTTGCAGTGCTCCAAATAAGGTAAACATTTATTTCCGAGTGTTTTAGGGTCAAATGAAGAAAACTAGAACCTATGTTTATTTGAAAAATAAGGGACCCCCTAATATATATATATATATATATATATATATATATATATATATATATATATATATATATATATATATATATATATATATATATATATATATATATTTATATATATAAATATATATATATTTATATATATATATAAATATATATATATATATATAAATATATATATATTTATATATATATATAAATATATATATATATATATAAATATATATATATTTATATATATATATATATATATATATATATATATATATATATATATTTATATATATATATATATATATATATAAATATATATATATATATATATAAATATATATATATATTTATATATATATATTTATATATATATATATATATATAAAAAAAATTATTTATATATATATATATATATTTATATATATATATATATAAATATATATTTATATATATATATATATATATATATATATATATTTATATATATACATATGACCCCCTTGACAACTCTTATCAAATCTCCTGTAAAACATCCCTTTTATGTTCAATTAAATGGTTTCAAATGTGACTTTCTGTCTCCCAGAAGGCATAACATCTCTAATATTATAAAAGGAAGTGTTAGTGTGTTTGTTTTCTTGCACTCAAAATCCTGTCGAATCTATGGCACTCACAGTAATGAGATTTGGCACACAGGTAGCTCGAATTGTTTGCAATTTTAGGGTTGAGGCGAATTTCAAAATTCAATCTAGAACATTTTAAAATGAATTTAATAGTTCTTTACACCATTCTTCCTTCTTCCGCTAAATGAAGAAACATCAAAATTTAGACTTTTCGCCCTTACGTCACTTACTTTGATGTCAGCCTTTGGAACCATGCCAAGTTTTTCATCTCCCGTCAAGAATAGCAGAGAACACATTCGAATGACCTTCGTTTGTTTCGAGATTCATTCATTTTGATTTCTTGCGAAACGGATTCCAGTGAAGCAAAAGATATTACTAAAGTAATCACTGGCGTTCTTCAGTGCTTTTTTTCTATCTCAGCGATCGTTAAAGGTAGAATAAAATTTTTAGCTGATTTGAAATCTGTGGAAAATTTTACACCAAATAGATACTTTATATGTTTGATTTTCTTTTAATCTTTTATATTTTCGCAAGAGATGGTGACGTCACGTGAACTTTCGCTTTATAAAAATAAACAGATTGCATTTTCTGCCCTACTCCCTTTCAGCGAAGAAGAGCAAAAAACTAAAAAAACATTTTGACGGGGATTGTTAAGTTCCTTTTTCGTACAATTGGAATCGTTAAAGAGAGATTGAAAATTTCAACGGATTTGAAATCTGCGAAAAATTTTACACCAGATTAATACCTTACATCACGGGCAACGCTGGGCTAGCCACGCAGTGGCTAGTAATTATATATGATATATGTCCCGATTGATATGATATATGCGATTTTTTTTACTCCCATTTTTTATATATATTTTTATTTATCTACAATATAGTTTGAGATTCTGAAAATTTATTTATTAGTGATCCATAATAAGTTATTTTGTAATTTTAGAAGACTTTATACTGCGCATTTCAAAAAATGCAAAAATTCGTAATAAAGGGTAATAATAAAAATTTTTAAATTTTGTGGGTTAGACCACTTTTGCTCTTATAGGCTCATATATCATTATTATATGACTATATCTATTATACTCTCCCCCTCTATATATATCACGCATATAACTGTATCTCTTATTCCCTCCTTCTCTATATATGATGCGTACAGGTATATCGCTAATAATCCATTCGCTCTACATATCATGTATGTAGCCATATCTCTTGTTCCGTAAACTCAATACATATATGATGCACATGGCTACATCGCTCTCCTTTTTTGTCCCACTCGATATATTATGCATTCCGCCTATTTATCTCTAAATTACTTTCTTAGTTCTTTCTCCTATATATACCATGCAAATAGCTATATCATTCTCTTTCTTGTCAAACTCGATATATTATGTATTTTGGCTCTTTATCTCTAGTTTACTTTCTTATTCCTTTCTCCTATATATGCTATGCCAATAGTTAAATCACTCTCTTCCTTGTGCCACTCGATATATAATGTATTCCGGCTATTTATCTCTAGTTTACTTTTTTATTAGTTTCTCCTATGTATACCATGCAAATAGCTATATCACTCTTCCTGGTCCCACTCGATATATTATGTATATATTCCGGCTGTTTCTCTCTCTCTCTCGCATTGCTAAAATACACAAATAAAGTAAATAATACGTAAATTGTATATCTAACACACAAATAGAATAAATATCAGATTAAGGATACTTATCATGCATAATCTGAATACATTATGGATTATAAGATTATGGTCCTCAAAATGTAATCCGTAAAATATTAGCATTGCGTCAGTTATCTTATGATTACGTAATACTAAAATACGTATATAAAGTTTAAAAAAATGCGAAATAGTATATGATACTAAAATATTTTAGATTCGTATTAAGTGTAATACTGAGAAATTATGGACAGAAGCCTATTTATAAATTATGGATATGTAAGATGGAATCCTGAAATATTAGTATTACGAATAAGATGTTGAATACATAGGTATACACAATACAAGGAAATTAGGACAATGATAATTAATTAACTTCGCACAGAAGCAACACAATGTGCTATTGTCGAGATCGATTCCCAAGGGAAAGAATCGAGTACAACACCTCGTAGATTTTAATCACGGTTAGATAACGAGATAAACACCTGATCTGGCACCCAACTCTCCAAACTTCCACACCACGCCAAAGTGAGGACATTTAAGGCCACAACAGATTAAACGTTCGCCAACCCCCATTGTACACGACGGTATTTGGTTAGATTTAAACTCGCACCAATCCGATTGAGCTAATCCGTTACTCAGCTACCGCGGACTCAAAGAAATTATGGATTATTCTATTATGGGAACGTAAGATATCCATAAAATACTAGTGTTATGAATAAAGTTACGGATGAGCAGATAAAACTATTACTAAATTATGTAAAGAAAGTAAACAACACTTAAATAAAATGTGTCCCACTAAATTATCCTAAATCAAACCTCACAGAAAGAATCTAATACGCAATAAATAAAAGGAACTATGGATATGTCTCTATATTAAAAAAAAGTTACCACCGCCGCAGGATTGAAAACTGTGTTGTTTAGCTCGATTCTTAGACTGTTTCCCGATAAAGTACTGATCGGAAAAAAACGAAATTAACGTGGTTTGTTCTTCATCGTATTCCCTGGACAATTATTAAGATTTTTCCGATGCGGCTATTAGTTTAGGGTTTATTAAGTGTTAAAATTGAAGAAGCGAAATTTCTTCCGCGAGTGAGCAAAACACATAGAAATTTTCAGTCTTCAGCCGTGAGTTTTTTTCAAAGAGTACCTCTCAACAAAAATTTTTGCAGCTCGTCGAGGGTTTTTTTTTTTTTTTTTTTTTTTTTTTGAAATTTCAATTTGGTTTTTGATAATATTTTTTTGAAATTCGTAAAAAATCGGGACATTTTTGTTACTTTTTTTTAAAACTGCCGTATCTACATCTTATTACTATTAGTTTTTAATTTTTAAAATATCGCAGTATACCTCAGAATGTACTCCTTCTTACGGTACTATTATTTTTGAAATGAGATTGCGTAGCAATCCCCGGGGGTTGGCGAGCGTAAGCGAGCAGGAGGCGGAGCCCCCTAGTGTAATATATAATCCATAAAATAGCAGCATTACAAATACGATTATAGATACGTAAGATATATGTAATTCTACGAAATTATAATTATAAGATTATGAATACGTAAGATATATGTAACTCTTCTAGGAAAATATAGATTATAATATTACGTATACGTAAGATATGCTCCATAAAAATGTTAGTACAGTCAGTATCGGTTATATGGTCAGCTCAGCGGTCCAGAAAAATCAGACCATATAAGCGGGGTGACTATATATGCGGAACAATACTACACTGTTTAATTATGGCAGGATTATATTCACCTATCGGAATATAGTGCTCATAAACACATAATTAAAGTTTATAGAACATTAAAAATTAATTCGCGAAGTAAAAACTACAGCAAGATATGTAATATTTTTGTAGTGAAATTTATTAGCTTACCTTACCAATCTAAGTACAGTATGCACACGTATGTACAACAATATTCAATGCACTTTTCTCTACTATTATAAAGTCTTTGTTTTTCTGTCTTTCGTTACCAAAGTCCTGACGAATCTACGACACTTACAAAAATGGGATTTGGCACACAGGTAGTACGAATATTTTGCAATTTTTCTTCGCGACAAATTTTAATTTCAATCTAGAACATTTTAAAATGAATTTAATGGAATTTAATTATTATTGTTTTTTTTGTAATCGCAACAGCATAAAAGATCGCAGATTCTAAAATTTTGTTTTCGTTTCCGTTTATATTCTGAACAGAGGAATGATTTGTCAGCAGACTAGAATTTTTTTTTTTTTAACATAAATGATCGTTCTTAGTCGTCACGTATGATCCAAATGAAACTAAATTTTTCTTTATCCTTTTCGTCTCAATTTCAACGTACTTTTCAAACAGGAAGATATAACTTCAACCAATAAACAGACTGATGTCGACTTATTGTGCTTGGAAAGGAAGATAAGTGAGGGGTGGGTGGGTAATACCGACGATGATTAAACGCAAAAGAGAAATGTGGGGGGGGGGGGGAAAGAAGTAAAGGCGTTAATTCAGGTCCTCTCCGGGGTCGCAAAGACTCTATTTTCTTCTGGTCATTCCCTGTGTTACTCCCAGCCTCAAGAAATGTTACAACAATTACTATTTTCAAAAAAAGAAAAAAAAAACTATTACCTCATTGAAAAGATGATAAACCGACCATATAACCGATAACCAGGGAAATAAAATGACAATATATAAGCGGTGCGCTTTAACACATGTTCCTTATTACGTTAGACGGGACTTAGGAAAACTGACCATATAAGTGGGGTGACCTTATAAGAGGGGGACCATATAGCCGGTACTCACAGAATAAAGTATAAAATTAGGAATGTGTAAAATGTACAATAATATAGCTACTAAACGATACAGACATTTTCTCAAATATGACACGCAATAGCTGAACCAAACATCAAAGCTCCTACGAATTGTGCAAGTAATGCACAAATGAAGTTAAAACGAACTAATGAAAACGGGAGGAATGAACAGAAATGTTATAAAGTCGAGGGAGTGAATCATTAACTTTGCTCATAAAAAGAGTTGGATGAGAGGAAGGGCCCTTTTGTAAAGAAGGTTCGTTAAGAAGGATGTATGATGAAAAACTGTAAGTTTCTGAATTAAAAGTAAAAAGATTTCTTAAAAAGTAAAAGTTCTGGCTGTGGTGGTTAATTGTACAAGCATGACGTTTCAATGCTATATATGTTTAAATGCTTTATGGATGAAGAAAGTTTTAAATTTATTTTCATGATGAACTTTCGCGTATGAAAATTCATCAGGGAATGAGTTTAAACGTGCATTTGAATACTACTAGGTCAGTACAGTACGACTTGGTAACACACATTCACATTATTATTTTGAAATCCTCACTTGTTACGTTGTTATAAATCATTTAGATAGTTACGATGCCATTTATTCCAAATAAGTTGTATCAGACGGGTCACCCTTTGCCACCTCTTTAGGGAATCCTTGTTCAAATTAGTTAGATCAGGTTCAACGATAGAATAAATTGACCTGCCTAACAGCAAGTGGGCCGGTGTTAATGCTCCCAAATCATCCTCATTGCTCGATAAATTGCACAGGGGTTTGGAATTTAGAACATCCTGAATTTGGACACTTACGGTCAAAAGCTCTTCGTATGTCGGATTTCCCCACTTACGACTCTTTTAAAATGGCACTTTACAGATTTTTAAGGTAGCTTCCCACAAGGCGCTCTCGGAGAGATGAACTTACACTCAATTCCTTCAGCAGATAAAAAGCCTGCAAGCTACTCGTCTGGCTATTTAACCGGTTTCAAAAGTCTCTTAATTTCCTGGTTTGCCCCGACAAAATTTTTGTCATTGTGAAGAGTACAATTTGGCACACTTGCCTCTTTGAGCAAAAAATATCTTTAGGGTAGTAATAAAGACCTCAGATGTGAAGTCCGACACAATTTCTACACGCGCGAACAGCTTTAGATAAAAAAAAAAACACACAAATATCCATATATACATTTTATGCAGGATACCTTTTTTTTTGGTTACGATGTCTGATCATAAATGGGCCAAAAAAATCTACACCAGAGCAGTTAAATGGATAATATTTAACTACTTTCTCCCGGGGTAGATTACCCATTAACTGTGACGTCACAATCGCTTTGGTTTTAAAACAGACAATGCACGCATGTACTATTTTTCTGCTCAGAGGACGACGATTCAAAGACCAAAACTTTTCTCTTACACAGTGCAAATGTGTAAATGCAACAATAATATTTCTGTAATATAGTTAAATAATATATTACAGAAATAATCTTCATATTATATATCTGCACCAATATTTCTGAAATATTATCTTGTTTGGAATAAGACTGGTAATATCGTTGAACACTAACATCGATAATTCGCTACTGAGGTCTTAACACATTTATTAACAACCCAATTGCATCATTAAACACAATAACACAGTAGTTTCTCCAATTTTAATTGCAACCTTTCCGCACACGTCTTAGTACAAAGTCAAGATTGGGACCCGACATCCAGAAGACATCACACTTTGATCCCTTCTGAATTAGGGATGAGACATCGATGTTTTCAAAACAGAGATGTTTTATAAAATCATCGATTTATTAGAGCCAATGTTTGTTTAACATCGATGTTTTTACACTGTCCATGTTTTATTTTTGAATGAAAAAGTACCATAGTAAAAATTAAAAAATAACCGTGCAACTAAGTATTTGTCAGTGATGGCGATATACGCCCCATCTGAAAGAGTTTATTCCCTAACTGGTGGGATAGTGAAACAAAAAAGAAGTTGGCTTAAGGGGGAAAAATTAAACTTCTCTTTTTACAAACTGTAAATAACAAATACTGGGGCATATAATAATTATAGGCCCTAATGTTTTTTATTTACAGTAAAGAAAAAAAAAGTTTGCTATGTTTTCCACACATAAATTGATAAATAGTTAATTACTACAAATGTATAATTATTGTAATGTACCGACCTACTTATACTTATAGTTTGTATGTAGTACCTATTTGAAATTGTTGTAAATATTATTTTCTTTTGTATTGCTAAATTTGAAAATAAAAGATTTGTTAATTGTCATAATTAATATTTTTGACTTTGTTTTTACAGTTAAAAAATCTTAGTTATAAATTGGTAAACACGGCAACTGACAAATTAAATCTCCTCCCCCGGTGCAAACATTAATGTTAGAGGCTATTAAACCAGTTAAAAAAATTGGGTAAAGAAAGTTTTAATACACTGGTCCGAATTTAAAAGCATCGATGGTTTTTGAGCGATGTATTATCAGGATCGATATTTTAATATTGAACATTGATGTTTTGTTATCGATGTAGCATCCCTATTCTGAATACTTAGGACGTCTTCACACGAAGAAAATCGATCTCTCATACTGGTATGACACCAGTATTTCATACAAAAAGTCGCCTGAGATTGTCGCCGGTTACATTTCTTGCGCACAAACGATTCGAACGAAGGAAAGCAAAACAAATAAAATTCTTTGACTGGCATTTTTTAATTCTTTTTTGTAAACTCGGGATAGTTAAAGATATATTAAAAATTTCAACGAATTTGAAATTTCCGGAAAATTTTACACCAGACTAACATTTGATTTTCTTTCAATAAATAATTTTTCAATTGTAACTTTTTTATTTTTACAGTACGAATATGGGCGCAATAGCAATAGACAAATACGTCACGACTTTTATGTCATTTGGAATCGTCTTCGCGATTGTTTTTGGTAGGTATTTAATTAACATCGCACCGGACCAACACAATGGGCTATTGTGATCGTTTTTGGAATTGCTTAGCAATCACCGGGTGTTGGCGAGCGTAATTCTTTTTTATGATAATGAAATTAGGCAAACAGGTAGTCCTAAACTTTTGAGAATTTTATGGTTAGTCCGAATTTTTAAATTCAATCTAGAACATTTTAAAATGATTTATTAGTTTTTTTCTCCAACGTTTTGACCTTTTTGGAAATGTGCTAAGTTTGACATCAGTGTCCGCCGTGGGGAATTTGACCTTCGCGGTCGTTAAAGTGATCACATTCATTTTGATTTCTCGGTGACATGCCAGTGTCATGTCGGGTGGAAGTGGGCTTCATTCTTTAAATTAATGTTCTTTCTCTCACACAGATGGGGCTGTGCTGGCAGGAATGCGGCAACATCCCCGATTTTTAAATTTTAATCTAAAATATTTTAAAATTAATTTATTGGTATTTATTTATTATTAACCACTTTAAGGCTATCACGGCTTTGCCTGTGGTGTTGGTTTGTGAAGCAAACCAAACGGGAATGCGTTGAAATCACCGGGGGTTGGCGAGCATTAGCGAGCAGTGGTCACACCTGAACCCACGAAAAGAACGGTCACGGGAAACGCCGTGCTGGCACGCAGTGGCTAGTTAAAATGTTATCAATTTGTCAAAGTGTTATTATTTTGTCACTTACTTTTTACTTCCTCGTATTCTTACTATAGTTTGTCAACATAAATTGGTGCTAAATTATTGCAACAAAAAAGTAAAGAATATAACAAGCATATTTTTCTTTGGTTTATTACATTTTAGCATTTCTTCGCCATAAATAAACACCATCACCTCTATCCATACGTTTTAATTTTTATTTTTTGTCCGCATAATCTTCGTTAGTTTTGTCCTACAGTGCAGACTGTATTTGCACAGCAGTAATTAACTTATCACTATCTAAACTTTCCATAACTAGAAAAATATAAGACAAAGAAACAAGGAAAACAAATTCTCAAAACGGCAGCTGATATCGCTAGGAATCAAAAATTTCCGGAAGATAATCTCTCTTGTGTGAATGACACAATACCTCGCAATATAACAACAGTGTCCTTCATACAAAAAAAGTCGCCAGCGACAATTTTTCGTCTCTCATACATCATACCGGTCTCCTGCGAGTCTTCTCGTGCGAAATGCTCACATAGTTTCTATGTAAGTTCCATCGCCTTCATACCGGTATGAGAGATCGATCTCCTTCGTGTGAAAGAGTCCTTATAATTAACTAGCGTACACAGCAACACATTTTGTATTTTGTTTTTCTTCAAACTATTCGCGACAATTTGCAGGTGCTATCGTTTGCTAATTAGGGTTGCCGGAATCTTCTTTGAAATGAATGAAAATGAATCCTCTTTTTTGAGGTTTCTCGAGTTTCTTTCTGAATAGCATTCCCCAAATGTGTGTGGCAAACGCAACGAAAGCACAAATTATTCTACCAAATCCGACCTTTCCCAGACTGACAGCTGGGGACACATATAAAGATCCACATTATTCTTACACCCAAAACAATTCTGCAATTTTATTTCAGACACGAATTCTTTGGATATATTTTTATCCGCACACCAATTTTGAATTTTCTGCCATTTATTTCGTTCCTATCGTTGTTTCCCCTACTACCATTCCTACTGGTCAACTTCTTTTTATGTTTACCTCTCGATGATAAGTAAATATCACACTCCCTACCCAGCTGCTGAGGTTTGAAAAATGTCTCACCCTGTTTCACCCTAATGTGAGTCATTAATTCTCGTTTCGAAAATCTTATCCGAAACTTTGAGCTCGCAAAAGAATTAGAATTCGGTCACCTTGCGTAGCTGACTATAATAGTCAAACGATGCTCACAACCGTGAAGCAAACTGCACATAATTCATTTTTTCGGAATCGCTTAAGTCCTCCTGACTCACACATACACTAGTGAATTATATATATTTACTTTTTCACCCAAATTATTCAACAGAATCTCGGCTTTTAATTCATTAGACACAGTTTTGGTTTGGATTGCCTTTTCCAAAGAATGGAAAAACAGATGAAACAATTCCGATTTAACAGGTACTGGAATTGTTAAGGCTTTAACATTTCTGATTATCGGTTTAGGGAGTCGGTTCTATGACTTCGGTAGTTTGGGACGTGGTAGATGAATCTTTTTTCGCACTTTCTAGCTCATTTTCTATAATTGGGCTAATTTTAATCTGTATAACTATATTTTTATTTCACTTTCTAATTTATCCATTTCTTTTACCAATTTTACTTCCTTCTAAAATATTATCAATAAGACAACGCAAGAAATTATACTAAGATAATATATAGCCATGGTAATTATGAACTTCAAAATAATTACATAATGGTACGTAATTGAATTTGGATAGCACTGAAGCAAATAACGGATAATTGGTGACGGTCGGGGATCAATCCTGATTGGAAAGATCCGAGGACAACATCGCGTCAACCCTCTAAAGAGTTAACATGCATAATTCTATTTAACAATCTCGAGTCTTTCCCTCCATGACTTCTAAACATTTTTGACTTTCTCGATCAATATAATTTCTAGGGATTCTTTTGTAAGGAAAGTACTAGCAGAATCATTCGAAAGGATTCACTTCAAAGGAAAGGAGCAATAAATCTTTTCAAAAGATTCTTTTCGAATTTAAGGAGAACAGAATATTTCCAAAAATGATTTTTTTTTGTAAGGAAAATACCAACCAAATTATTCCTACGGGTTAATTCTAAGAAAAGTAGCAATAAAATCTTTTCAAAGGATTCTATCCCAAGGAAAACACCAATGATATCTTTCCAAAAAATTCTTTTTGAATATAAGGACATCAGAATATTTCTAAAAGGATTATTTTCCAAAGGAAATGACTTACAAAATCTTACCATAGGATTCATTTCCAAGGAAAGGAGAAATAAAATCTTATCAAAGGATTTTATTCTAAGGAAAGGAGGAATAATTCGTGTATGTGTATTTCCAAAAGGTTCTTTTTGATAAAGATCGAATAGAATATGTGGAAATAATTCTATACTAAGAATCCTTCTACTGACAAACATTCTTTGACAACTCTTTCCTATTGGATGTATCACCATCCATCTAAATAGTGCCGTCATATTAATGCATGGAGCCAGCGTCTGTCTGTTCATGTTTCGCTTAATGTCAGGTAGTATATGGTAAGCAATGATTGTATAGATATGTTTCTCTCTCTCTCATTCCAGAGAACATTATCTTACAATCCCATTTGAATGCAGAGCAATTTTCTACATGGTTTTTTGCATATTTTCTTTTAACCCTCTCTATGATGTGTTCTCAAGCTTAATTTTGCATCACAGCCTGCATTCTTCCCTGTCTGATATCCTACCAATTTCGACATTCATGATCAATAAAATCTTTCCCAAAGGATTCTATTTTAAGGAGAGGACCAATTGAATCTTTCTAAACGATTCTATTATAAGGACATATACAATATAGTATTTTCAAAGGATTCTATTAAAAGGAAATGGACAATGTATTTTTCCAAAGAATTCTCTCTTAGGAAAGGATCAGTAGAAGATTTGAAAATGATTCTAATCTGAGAAAAGGGGTAATAGAATAGTTTCAAAGGATTTTATTACAATGGAAGGAGCAATAGAATCATTTCAAGAGATTCTAATATAAGGAAATGAGCAATAGAAACTTTTCAATGTAACTTACTTTAACTAAAAGAGCAATAGAATCCTTCCAATGGATTATATTTTAAGGAATGGGTCAATCAATAGTAATGGAGCAATATAATATTTTCAAGGAATTATATTACTAGAAAATGAACAATATCATACATATTTTCTCTAATGATTCTTATTATATTCTAAAAAGATTTATGGAATGCTTTAAAAGGATTCCAATCTGAGGAAATGACCAATCTAATATATCTTTCCAAAGGATTCTGTTCCAAAAAATGATCCAATAGAATAATTCCTAAGGATTGTATTCGTAAGATCGGGCCCACCAAAAAAGTAATTCTAAATGTTGAAAAAACTTTGAACGTGGTTATTGAGTCATTAAGTATATTTATGGGCTAAAATCAATACAACACTTCTAGCAAATCGACGCTTATATGGTTAATACGTGGTTCGTCACTTTAAGGTCATTTTTTAGATACCCAAGAACTAATTGGATTGAAACCTGTGGCTTAAAACAACATTGCGAATAATAAGACAGGTAAAAATAGACTAAGAATTATAAGATTAAAACAAGACTGAGTGATAGCGGTCAATAGGTAATTACCCCGAATGGTTTAGGCTGGGATGGTGGCAACTAGTTGAATATATATATATATATATATATATATATATATATATATATATATATATATATATATATATATATATATATATAAGAAAACAAGGTAATATGGAGTAGGAGTGACTATGACAGATGTCTTAATTTGATTTTGTACTGTATAAATCTTATTTTTAAGAAGTAAAAATCGTAAAAAATATATTTCCGATTCGCTATCAAGTATGTCATGCGAAAAACCTGTATACTTTTCTTCAAGTATCTACGACAGAAGATTGGACAATATACGTTTTTATCGAAAGATAAAACGAATATATAAAGTCGAATTTTTGAAGGATTCATTTACAAAGGGTGCATTGATGCTTCGTGATCTCTGGTCCAGAGAACTGACCACTTTGCCATAGGGCCCGAATAGTAACTTCTTCGTTACACGTTAATTTATATTTAACAACTCTTTCGTTTATTAACTTGCTCAGGTTTAAAAATTCTAGTATTAGATACTAGTGCATATAATGAACACCTCTTGCATTAAGCGTTAATGCGGTGGTTCCCAACCTGTTATCCTTGGTCGCTCTAGGAAAAAAAATTAAATAAAGAATAAGAAACAAAATTTAGAATCAAAATAAGAAAACTGAAGTTGCATTTTGAAAGGAAATTAGCCAAGTTGAAATTCGCGTCTCCTCTAGCAGACAACTCATGGTTATTTCGAAGCCAAAAGCTGTTAAGCCTACTGTTGCAGTACAGTGCACTTGACTAAAAGTAAATAGAAGAATTGCCTTCTACGACAAATAATAAATATTCAGAAGAACAAGTAATGAACGAATATGTATTTTAATTGAATTGGATGTGATGATTAAATTGGAGGAAATGGACTTATTGTAGCTCTCATCAATAATATGAAATATGCTCTAAGGTAAGCCTCCACTTGTGATTTCTAGACGCGGCTACCAAAAAATAGCTGCCGCAGAAAATCTAAAAGGTGCACACATTGCCATAGATAAATCGTTGAATTAGAATAGTTTTCCAATGGATGTCATTGAAACTACTTGTGCGATAACTCTTTTACTTCGGGAGAGAAGTATACGGTGGAAGCGTCGTTATTGGGTACATCAAATAACAAGTCAAAGGTTATTGAAGGGCAGTTTTACAAGTTATTTGAAGATTTATGTGAGCACCATTCAAAGTTTTTCTAGTATTACCCAATGACAAAAAGTAGTTTTGATGAATTGTTGGGAATAATTGATCCATCAATAACAAATCTTCAATTTCTCTAAATTCTTCTTATTTTCAATATTTTTAAAAAAGTAACTCAGTATCAATTACTATTAATATTCGTCCATCATTACTTCCGGTAGATTCGTTATTAGACATTTTAGACAAGTATTTGAAGTGTTTTAAACAGAGAGCAGAACAAGACTGCTTCGAAACTGTGACTAAACTATCGCAAGTGGGTGCATGTCCTTTCCTGTCTGTGTGATTCATAGGGTAGAGCTACAGTCTCGTCGCAGATAAAATAGGACTGTTTGCAACTTTTTAATCGCTGAGATTGTTTAGTCGCAAGTTTGTGAACTTGTATTTGAAATAATGAGTTTTATTTTTGCGACTGAAAAATTGAGTGACTAGATATCGCAAGTGGAGGCCTAGACTGACGCGAAAAGTTTGATTTATTGAACTCTGGAAGAACTTTTATGTATGGACAAGTTTTGACAGTATCATGTGTATTGGTGGTAGTTTAGAATAAATTGAGATATTGTGAATTTCAATTTTTAAAATGAAATTTAATTGCATTGACCTTGCGCAGTTGTTTCAATATCACTTTACTATGGTGAATCCAGTGAATTTTCGATGGGTAGGCTGTCACTCTAAGGTAACTATATGCTGCAAGAGGGTAAATAGGTATTTTTATTATCGTCCTACTGGAGCAACACATCGGGCTATTGACGATGGTCTGAGATCAATTACAACGGGAAAGATCCGAAGACAACACAATGTAATTTTGCACCACGGTCAGATGACGAGGCAACACTTGAGGTCTGCTGCAAGAGGGAGAGAATTTTTAGCTCTGGTCTGGCCGTCGTTCTACAGTAATTTTCTGCTGTAAGTGGGAATGTATACTTTCTGTTGGTTTGGCTGTCGTTATACGGTCATTATTTACAGCAAGAGGGAATGCATATTTAGTTTTGGTTTGTCTGTCACTCTACGGTCTTTGTTACCTGTAAGTGGGAGTTAATATTTATTTTGTCAGACTGTCTCTCAACGATCCTATTTTGGAGCAAGAAAGATAATACATTTTTGATACCCAAATGGAGCGTAAAAGTAAAACTCGATATTTTTCAATTGAAAAAAAGGTTGATTAACGACTGTACCATGACAAAATTTGTATTGATAAAGTTGTAAAGATTTTTATAAACTGTTTTAAATGGTAAAATCTTTTTAAATTAGAAATTTATCCATCTCTTCCGTAAGCAAAACCATTTTAGTTTCTAATTCAGCAAATATTGAAACTTCATACGAAATTTAATGAAATAAAGAGTTTTATCTCATAATATAAATCATATCAAAACTTCACGCAGAAATGTTAATACAGTTTGATTTACATAGTAAAATTTATATTATTTTTATTATCTTGACATTGCAAAAATCCACATTCGATAAGATTTCAACAATCAATCCATAACAGCTTCTTCAAAAGATATTATTTCAAGTGGACTTCAAGAAAGAGCAGAATATATAATTTTGTTATACTAAATGTAGGATGCCTGTTTAGAAATGATATAAAATGTTCGTATACTGATGTACTATAGTACATAGTTTGACAAATTTAATAGATGCTCTTACAAAAATCCATCTGGTAGATTTAAAGTAGCTTTTTTGTATACATTTTTCTTTTATAACAGGCTTCAGTCATACTAATGCCCTAAGATGTCAAAAAATCTTTAAGTCTCTTCAAATAACTGAAGTGTCATTCTGAACATATTGAATGTTTGAAAGAATATTTCAAATAGAAAGTAATTTTAATTCGATAAAATTAATTCAATATTCAATTTGTTGCGAATGCGAGCGCGTGGAGAGAGGCGGAAAAAAGGGGTCTTTTTTTATGTTTACCACTTCCATGTTGCTGTTTTTGTACGAATTGGGTGTGTCACATATAGTGCGTGTCAGAAAATATAATTGTTATATTCTTTCTATTTCAAATACATAATTTTTAACTTAGAGAACTCGTTATGTGTTCTTGAGTGGATTTCCTTGAAATATTCTTGAGTTTCAGTGAAGTTTCGACGGTCAGGATGATTGCTTCTCACCCGGGACACAAATGATGGAGGACAATTCTTATTTCTTCCAATTTGAAAAATATTATTTCTATATTACAACTGCTGGAATTGTAGTGATTATAAAGGAACTTTCGTTTTGAATATACGGAATTTTGCCTTTGAACTAATGGAATCTTCGTTTTTGAACTTGATTAACTTATGTTTTCGAAAGTATTTATTAAATATGACTGAACGTCCCTTTGTAATTTGTAAAAAGAAACGAGCGTATTGCGATCGTCCGTTAAGAAAATTAGTAAGAGATTGGAAACAATATTAGAAAAAACGAAAGGAGACAAAAATGAAATAGAACAGACACTAGAGGAGTTAGATAGCACTTTTGAGGATTTAAAATTAATTCATAACGAACTGGTACGTCTTTTAAAACCGGATGATGTAGACAAAGAATTACAATAAGCGGAATCATATTGCAAAAAGTTCGTAGTCTGGAAGTTTAAAGCTAAGAAGCGTTTGCGTGCTTTAAATCAGTCCGTTACCAGTAAGCCTCTACCACAAGCAAATGCAACCATGGAAGGACGAACTTAAACCGGAATGTAAAAATGAAATTGCTAAAAATAACGATTCCTTGATATTATGGAGATGTGAGTCAGTGGCTCACGTTTTAGAATTATTTTGAAACGGCAATTCATAAAAATGAGTCTAGATCCAGTGGACAAATTTATTTATCTTAAGGCGCAATTAGGAGGTTGTGCGTTGAGTACTAATGAAGGCTTTGATATTTCGTCCGAAAATTACTTGAAGGCAGTAGAACTGTTAGAAGATCGATTCAGTCGAAAAGATGTTTTAATAAAAACACACATGCATGACCTGTTACGAATCGCACCACTTAAACGGTCCAACCACATCAAACGGTCCAACCACATTAAAACTTTTTGACAACTGTCAAATTCAAATAAGAAGTTTGGACTCTCTTGGAGTTTAATCTGAGACGGATGGACGTTTATTGTGTCCTATGATCTTGAAACTGTTACCTCATGATTTGATTCTCCAATTTCACAAGGAATTCAACAGTGGTGATTTCACACTGAATAATTTGATCGAATTTTTGAGTAAACAATTAAATTCACGCGAACGACGTGAATCATCGTATTCCAATTATGATACTCAGATTCTTTGACATGACCACTCTTGACATAACGAAATAGGCGCCGTCGCTGAGAGATTCAAAGGGCGGAAGTTTGAAAGAATCGCAACAACTGCTAATTTATTATCGAGTTCAGACGTAAAGGATAATAAATTATGTGTTTTGCTCTGACTCCCACTTGAGTTCTGATTGTAAATATGCTATGGGTTTAACCCTGGTTGAAAGAAAAGCTATTTTATTTAAAAAGAGTGCCTGTTTTAGATGCATAAAAATGAAGCATGTTTCTCATGATTGTTAAGTGAAAACAACTTGTTCTATTGGTAAAAAAAGGCATTCTGATACTATGGGTTTTCAAATTATTTTTGCACAAATGATAATAATGATACTCCAGTAGTGACTGAAAAAAAATACTGTTCTATCAAATCATTCTTGTACTAATGAGGCGTATCTTTAAACATTGATTGTGAGTATTAATGCTAATGGCTCTAAAATAATTTTATTAGAATTATTATTGACACAGGTATCCAAAAGTCATACATTTCCACATTTATAGCTAATTAAATTATGTTAAAATGTTTGGGAGATGCAACAGTCACTCATGGATTTTTCGGGTAACATTGAGAAGTATTGACAAGAGTTATTACTGCGGAATTGAAGTGATGGACCAGAAAAAGATATGTGCACCTATTTCTAAACTGAAAGATTACAGGTACATAAATCAAGTAAATTATCATGGAATTTTTTCAGTGACATTTTCATGAACCCAACATTGTCTATTTGAGAAAGATCCTAATGAAATTCATGTTAGTGGGAGCTGACATAGCAGGAAAGTTATTTTCTGGTGAAATCAAAAATATTACGGAGGGATTAACAGCCATGAATACACATTTAGGTTGGACTATTATGGGAAAAACAGAGGAAAGGGAAACTAAATATTGTTCAAATACACTCTTATCGCTTCATGTTAATGAATCGAGTGGAGACTCGATACTCTTGGAATTCTCGATCCAGGGGAAAGGAAGAACAGGAAGGAGCTTGAAGAAGCTGTCAAAATTCATTTCCTGCAAAACATTTCCAGAGATGAAGGAGGAAGAAACATTGTGAGTCTTCCATGGATACAAGATTTTCCTCCTTTGTTAAACTGCAGAAACATAGCCGAAAAAAAACCTGAAGAATTGTGTCAAATCCCTAGAAAAGGCTGAAAAACTGAAGGACTATGAGGCTGTTTTTCATAACTGGTTAGATGAGGATATTATAGAAGAAATACATTTTGAGAGGAAAAATAATAACGAACATTTCTTAACTCATCATCCATTTATAAAGAAAACTCTACGACGAAAGTCAGACCCGTTTTTGACGGTTCAGAGAGAGAAAAGAATTCACCATCCATGAACGATTGTCTCAAAAAAAAAAGGACCGAATGTTGTGGAGCTCATACCATCCATCATAAATAGAGTTAGATTTGGTAAATATGGAGTAATTGCCGATGTTGAAAAAGCATTTTTGTAAATCAAACTTCAAGAACAGGATAGACTATTTCAGAAGTTTTTATGGTGGAAGAATGGAAAGAAAAGATCCCAAGATGTTTCAACATAAACGGGTTTTATTTGGAATTTCGTCTAGCCCTTTTTTGATGGGTGCAACGTTAGAATATCATTTGCCCCAGCCCATTTACAAGAAACGGCTAAGAAGATCATGAACTTGTTGTATGTTGATAATTGTGTTTCCAGTGTAAGTAGTAAAGAGGAACTCGACAAATTCACTTCGGAGACTGAAATTCTTCTTAGTTCCGCCAAATTCAACATTAGAGGGTGGGAGCACACAACCGAAAATGGAGTCCCAGAAGAGAGAAAAGTTCCTGTTTTGGGATTGAAGTGGAGACCAGATGCGTTGATACCTTGTCCGGTCAACTCTAAGGATTTCTCTGAGAATACTGAAAAACCAATAACGAAAAGGAAGATTCTCTCTTCTGTACATTGCATTTTTGATCCAATCGGATTTACCCGTCTGGTCACTCTGGGACCAAAATATATGTTGCAGGAAAGCTGGGAGATTAGAGTATCGTGGGATACAGAATTACCTGTTGAGATAGTCAATAAGTTTAAACAATGGCAGATGAAATTGGACAATATAAAATATATATAGAAATGCCCAGATGGTTTTTTGAACAATTTTTCACCTGGTACAAATGTACCCATTCATGTGTTCTGTGATGCCAGCAAGATAGCATATGCAACGTTCATCTTTTTACGAACTCAAACCGATCAAGACGCAACGTGTCAATTAGTGCAAGCTCGTAGTAGTTTCTCCTTTAAAATCGATTTCTATACCTAGAATGGAGCTTTTAGCATGTACGATTGGAGCTAGGCTTTAACATGCAACAAAAATTGATCTTGGGTTAGAGAATGTGCCTATTTTCTATTGGTCTGATGCAGGAAATGCGCTCTACTGGATCAGAAAAATGAAAACTGGGGAACATGTGTGTACAATCGAGTACAAGAAATAAATTGGACTTTTAACGAATCCTGAGGATTGGAGACACATATCCGGTACTTTAAATCCGGCTGATCTTTCGTCACGGGGATGTATTGCTGAAGAATTGAAGAAAGGTCGCTGGTGGTAAGGACAAAATTGATTGAAATCCTGTGATAAATGGCCAGTCTCGGATTTTGAGGTTGTCAATTTGGAGAGACGAAAATCAGTAGTGTAGAGAGTATTACATTTACTAGAATTTCAACATACGACAAAATAATAAGAGTAATAGCATGGATATTTCGTTTTTACAAAAATGTCAAAGTAAAGATTGATGAAAGAAATTATGGTGGTCTGAATGTTGAAGTGATCGAAAAGGCTGAAAAAAACAGTATTGAAGCAAGTTCAGCGCCAAAGCTATGGAGAAGACTGCAAAGCAGGAATATCTCAAATGCAAACGCTACTTGATTCAGATGGCCTGTTAAGAGTCAAATCAAGAATTAGCATGAGAAAGGATTTAGAAAATTGTCGTTATCGCTCATAGTTTTTCATTCTAAACACTATTGTTGCTTAACTAATTTTGAATATACATAATGAACTCTGCCACACAGGTCTTTAGATTAGAATATCCACTCTACGCGAGAAATATTGGATACTTAAGAGTAGAAAAAAGATAAGGCGAGTTCTCAGTGGATGTATTAAAAATAAGATATTTACAGTTCGACCTTCAGAAACTCTCAGTGCACCTCTTCATGAAGATCGAGTTAGAGAAGCCCAAGTATTCGAAGTTGTTGACTTGTGTGGCCCTTTGGTTTTAAGGAATATAACTAAATGTTGGATAGTACTATTTACATGCGCCGTATTTCGTGCGGTCCATATCGAACCAGTTATCTCTTTATAGACAGATAGTTTTATTCAAGCTCTCAGAAGATTGATTGCCCGAAGGGGTCGGCCAAATACTATTTACTCCGAGAGGGACAAATCTAGTCGGAACATCCAACGAGCTGAAATCGGTTGACTGGAAAAGATTGCAGATTATGCTTCAGTGAAGAGCATCAGTTGGAAATTCAATCCTCTTTCTGTATCTAGTCATGGTGGGGTGGATTTTGGGAACGCCTGATTGGCATGTTAAAGAACATACTTTGAAAAGTTCTGGGAAGGTCTTGTCTGCAGTATGAAGTACACGATTCTTTGCGCTGGTGAAAGTGTTATTAATGCAAGACCATGAACGTATCTTTTCGAAGACAGTGATGCTTTTGTAGTTTTGACTCCTGCCATGTTCTTACAGAAAATCAGGATAAACAGGAGTTCCTGACGATGCCAACAAGGGAAACAGGCGATTTGCTTATAAACAAATGCTACGCCAGCAGCTTAAGAAACGTTTTAGAATAACAGCAGCTTAAAAACGTTAGCAGATTAGAAACGTTTTAGCGAGTATCTAGGCCAACTCAGAGACTTTTCCAGTGTTCCAAGGGAATTTGACATTGAAGTAGGAGACATAGTACTAGTTGGTGACAGTAATTCTAAAAGATCCAACTGGTTATTAGCTAAAGTTGTGAAGTTGCTTCCTGGGAAAGATGGGAAAGTGCGAGTCGTCGAAGTCAAAACTAAAACGGGAACCCTCTTATGGCCTGCCCAGAGATTGTACCCTTTGGAGATAATAGAATATGAAGAACCATCAGTTCCTGAAAGGGATTCACAACCGATTGTGGAGGATCAAGAACCAGATTCCGCTTCTGTGGACGTATCTGGTACAGTGCCTGTCTAAATAGAATCTCCAGGTCTAGATAAAAACCGAATTCGAAGGTCAAGATTTCGACGATCTTTAAGACCTGTCCACCTTTAAGACGTGAACTGATTCCTGAGTTTCATGAACCTGAAACTCAGAGTTGGGAGGATAAAACGAATGCAAGCCTGTTCTTGTGTATGAGGACCTGCCGCGCATGGAAGCGCGGGGAGAGAGGAGGAAAAAAGAGGACTTTTTCGATGTTTACCACTTTTATGTTGTTGTTTTTTAACGAATTGGGTGTGTAACCGATAATGCGTCTCTGTAAATATAAGTGTTGTTCTTTCTATTTCAAATATATAATTTTTAACTTTGAGAATTCGTCTCCTTGTGTTCTTGAGTGGATTATATATATATATATATATATATATATATATATATATATATATATATATATATATATATACACACACACACAGAGTTATTCAAAATGAATCATCCGATATCAAAATTCTATATTTTCCAAAATAAACGACACAGAATGTTAAGTAATACACACATGAATACAAAGGAAATATATGAAAGTTTTATACTGTGACGAATAAATGGCGCCCGTGTGTTCTTCGTGAAGCTATTTCACGAAAAATGTTTTTACGGAAATAAACAGGCACTGGCAGTACCTATTGGGATATGTTACAAATCTGGTTTTCCCTCAGATAAAGAAAGATCTCTCCAACTTCGTTTTCCAACAAGATGGGGCACCACCTCACTGGGCTACAGTGGTTCTCCGTTTCCATAACACGGAGCTACCTCGCAGCTGGATCGGTCGTAGTGGACCAGATGACTTGATGTTACACAGCTGGCCACCTAGGTCACCTGATATGACCCCATGCGATTTTTTCCTTTGAGGGTTTGTAAAAGATAAAGTTACAGCGCCCCTATCTGCGAAATAAGGAAGTTCAAAACATATCTCGAAAACTAGAGGGGATAGGTCAAAAAGTTCAACTAAAAAGATGTGCACAATAGCATAATAAGAACACAGAAATAAAGTTTAATCGAGTTATCTGTAAAATTGTCGGAGATTCGCGATTGAAATTTGAACTATTCCATACCCTGAAAAAGGGGTCGTCCTGAAATTAAAAAATGTGTTCTCAGGTGTTATAACAGTTTTTCTGAGTTATAATAACGGCGAATTTAAATTCAAACAACAAGAAAAAAGATAAATAAATAATACATCTGAAAAACGCACTCCGGAAAATTAAAAAATACTGAAGATCCGAAATCTCAATTTTCTCGCGCAACAACTAAAATACACGATTAAAGTGGTTAGGAAACAGCGACTTCCACTATAATCAGTATTATGAGATGGTGCTTTTCTATGGCCAATGCCAACTTGTGCGGTCCAGACTGCGCGGACTTATGCCGTTCGGTTTTCAAATGGTCTATATCCAACTTCGACAATCATTGAAAACGTTGTTCGTCGTCTCAGAGACACAAGCAGCACTAGAAGCAAACCTCGTTCGGGCAGACCACGTATGCCTAGTAGAATACAAGTAGAAGACATACTGAATTACGCTTCAGCCCATCCCCACTGCAGTACTTGACAATCAGCAACAAAAGTGGCTTAGTACGAGTACAATGCCAAGTATGGTAAATACTGCACGACAATGGTGAACATCCCTACCATGCAATTCCGCGGCAAGGATTATTACCGGGAGACAAACAGTGACGCTTTGACTGGTTCAAATGGGCATTGAAGGAATTGGAGGTTAGACCAGAATTTTTTCCAACATAATATGGTCGGACGAGGCTGTTAGATCGAATCTGGGTACTGAACCGACACAACACCCATTTCAATGCACTAGAAAATCCCACATGGGGAGTTTTTGTCAGACAGTAGGTGCAGTGTTCGACGAATTTGTGATGCGGTAACAGGAAGGATCGTCTTATAGGACCCGTGTTCTATGACAGTTCACTAAATGGACCGAAATACTTTCAGCTATTACAGGATGTGTTACCTGACTACCTATTATATTCCTCTGGCGATTTTGTCTTTCTTGTGGTTTCAACATGATGGCGCTCCGCCGCACAAACCGCACGCAGTGTGACAGTTTCTTAATAACAGATTTGGCCATCAGATAATCGGGTACGGTGGCTGTGTTGAATGGCCTACACGAGCACCAGACCTTACACCACTCGATTTCTTCATCTGCGGTTACAGATCGGGCGTATGAAGCTCCGTCAACAAGTTTGCTGAATCTGCTGCAGCATATCATCGATAGCTGTGCTACCATCATACCGCAGATGATAAGGAATGTGCATAGCGGCGTGCTTGATCAAATACAAATGTGTATCGTGTCCGAAATCTTTTTGAAAACACTCACCATGTTTTTGTTTAGCAATAAATTTCTTGCTTTTGCTCATCTGTGTCTTTTACTTTTCAATTGTGCCACACTGAATAAAGCGCATTTGTTTCTGACATTTTCGCATCTGCTCAAAATTTATCAGGATAATATTATTAAATAGTAAATTTCAATTTCGTGGCTGTATTATAGTTGAGAGGCTTTAATCGTGTATTTTAGTTGTAGCGTGTATTTTAGTTGTCATTTTATTTTTATTTTCCAGAGTGCGTCTTTCAGATGTTCTTTTTATTTATCTTTATTTTACTTTCTCTGTTGTTTGAATTTAAATTCGTCGTTGCTTAACTCAGAAAAACTGTATAATACCGGAGAACACGTTTTTTAATTTCAGGACGACTCCCTTTTCAAAACATGGAATAGTTCAAATTTCAATCGAGAATATATTCGCGAATTTTACAGATAACTCGATAAATCTTTTTTCTGTGCTTTTATTATGTTATTGTGCATATCTTTCTTCCTGAACCTTTTGGACTATCTCTTTTAATTTCCGAGTTATTTTTTTAACTTCCTTATTACGTCGCTAGGAGCGCTGTAAGCTGTCTCAATAAATTCAGCATGGTCACTTTACTATAGTTACTTCTTGGACTATATGTGACGTTATTTCAAAGTTAAAGGGATTAAAGGGACTTTACAGGTCACCCTGTATATAATTGTGTCAAGTCTGTGTGATCAATGTTTATTCTCCGTCTTTTAGCTCTTTTACTATTTTGTATTCTTTAGATTTTGAATATTATATATAAGCCCCGAATGATAAAAGAATATCTTTCATTTCATGCCCATTTTATTTGCCGAAAAATGTTCCAATTTCGTTGAATTGGTAGTAACAATCTTTTAAAAACATTAAAATCGAGGTTTTTATTTTACAGAAAATCTGATACAGATATACAACGAAGTACTCGTACAAAATCCTTGAAATTTAAATTGAGATGATACCATGCGAGAATTGTCGATGTAATCTTTCGTTTCCACGGGTCCTTTTTTACCAAAAGCTAGATTTTTAATCATAGCACATAAACATTCATGAAGCTCCTTTTGAAACGCTTACTTCCTTTTTATTGGGCTACTACACGTGCATTAGCGGTTTCTGAAAAGAGAGACCCTCCCTTCCAAACTCCAAACAACCCTATAATACCGGAATTAAACTGCTTAATTGCGTGTATTTATATCTGCAAGCGCAACTTTGATTACGCTTCGAGTAGAAGAAGGGCATGTAAAAAGGGTGTACTTGTGTTAAATGAGTGCGTTACATACTCCCCAGAGAGATGTATATTAATGTTTTATTGGTGTGTTTCGTGCTATCTCCAAGGATGTGCGATCTGTTGCTGTAATGAATCATATTCGTGTAATGGTTCAATTTCTAATGTTCGATGGAGGAGGTGATGTTATGGATCAAATAAATCTCAAAATGAACTACCTTCTGAGCTTTGTGAGATTAGTAGAGGGAAGTATTGCTACCTGGAAGTATTGAAGTACCCTACAACACACTTAAGGTGCACATTAGATTGTTTCTTAAAATTTGCTTTTAAAAATACATTTTTTTCACAACAGGACATTGGTTTGTGCTAAAACTAATTTTAGTTTAAACAATTCAGATTAAACCAATCATTAATTATCCGATTGAGATATAATTAGCTAATTATCGTGTTTTTTGAGCACTGACTTTTCGAATTTTATTTTTCGTTCTGAAATACAATTCCTGTTCTAATGTTATGCACTTTTAATTAAGTTTCTAGAGGGACTAGGTTTTATATATAATTTTTTTCACCAAGGAAACAAGAAAAATCTAGATTTTTTGAGGAATTTAACGCATTTAAAATGATCAAAATATTAATTTCTTAACTAATAACTTAAGATGGAACTCAAAACATTCACTGTATTATGTACATAATAGTGATAACGGATTATTTCATTGTTGAGTTATCACTGAACGCAAAAACGTTGCTAGCGTGTTGCAAAAACAGTTATTAAGATAATGGGTTTAGTTTTGGCAAAATGTTTGGGTATATGGTGACAGTACCTAACGAAAATCCTTGTAACTGGAAACTATTGCACATAGATCTAAGAATTGGATAATAGTATTTTAGAGCTTGGTTGAAAGTTCGGGGAAAATACTTGGAAGCAATTAAAAAAGTATCCATATCTTGGTCTATTTTTGTGAATTCTAGTGTATAAATACACCTCAACAACTACACAACCATATCTATTGTTTGAAAGAATCCATGGTTTCTTTCAACCTTTTGAATTATTCTTTTGGTTCTATATTTAGAATAGAATCCTTTGGAGGGATTTTATAGATCCATTCTGTAGAATAGAATCATTTGGAGTGATTTTATGGGTCTATTCTGTAGAATAGAATCCTTTGGAGTGATTTTATTGGTTCATTCTGTAGAATAGAATCACTTGAAAAGTTTCTATCGTCCCTTTATTAGAAGATAATTCTTTGGAAGAAATATATTTGGGCTTCCTTTCTTATAATATAATCTTTTGGAACGATTTTATTGCCACATTCTGTAGACAAGAATCCCCTAGAAATATTATATTGCTCATATACTCATAATAAATCATTTGGAAAAATTCCATTGTCCCTTTGGTTAGACTAGAATCCATTGGGAAGATTATATCGGTCCTCTCCTAAAATAGAATTCATTGGAAAGATTAAATTTTGATCCTTTCAGTAAAAAAATACTCTGTGAAGATAATATTGATGCTCTTCTTAGATTGGAATCCTTTGAAAAAATTCCACTCGCACCTTCCTTCGTATACAATCCTTTAAAAGACCGTATTTATATTTTCTTTAGAATACAGTCATTTTTGAAAAGATTCCACTGAACAAGGCCAAAATTGGTAAAAAGTCTTGCACTGAAATCTGAAGGGTTGAGAAGTATAATTGTGTTTGTGGACTCCGCAAAGTTGTAGTGAAAAATTGAACAATACAATAGAACCTTGAATAGCTTTTAATTGCCAAACAGAACCTTGGTTATCCATGCTTTGATTAACATAATGTCAGCGTTAACCTAGTAATACCTATTTTTAAAGCAAGATTCAAAGAAGTAAGAATAAATTATTTACGAAATTCTGCCCTGTAGTACAGATGAAGAGAAATTCAACTCTAACTGTAGTACAAAGATAATCTACTTAATAAATACCATAGTCAGAAAATACATTAATTACCTAATATTAGGAGAACAGTATTTCGGTTATAAAGCAATTTTTCCAATGTTTTGCATATTAATAATCAATTTCGTTACAATTCTCGTTTTTCACATCATCACTCATTCTTAACTCTATGGGGGGGGTACAAGCATAATTCCACCTTGTAACCTGCACTCTTCCCTCTCTCTGCCTTTTTCTTAGGAAAGTATCAGTAAAATCGTTCCAAGGGATTTTATTCTAAGGAAAGGAGCGATGAGATTTTTTTTTCAAAGGATTGTATACTAAAGAAAAGACCAAAATTATCTTTCCAAAAGATTCTTTTCGAATTTAAGGACCAATGGAATCTTTTGAAAGGATTCAATTCGAATTAAATGTCTAAAACACAATCTTTCTAAAGGATTATATTCTAAGGAAAAGACCAAAAATATCTTTTCAGAAGATTTCTTCGAATTTAAGAACTAACACAATCTTTCTAAAAGATTCTTTCCAGAAGATTTCTTCGAATTTAAGAACTAACATAATCTTTCTAAAAGATTCTTTTCAAAAGAAATGAGCAATAGAATTGTTCAAATTGATTCTTTTCAAAGGAAACGAGCAACAGAATTGTTCAAAGTGATTATTTTTAAAGGTATTGAGCAATGGAATTGTCCCAAAGGATTCTTTTAAAAGGAAAGGACCAAGTTAACTTTTTAAAGATTGAAATTATCCATGGAGATTCTTTACATGTTTCCATAAGCGATTATTTAAGCCGCAAACTCCGTAACCACTGCGAACGATTAACGGAACCGAAATCCGCTCTATAGAGGTTCCTGCCGGGAGATGATGGGAGCAGTACGCTCCCATGGTTTTGAACGAGCCTATTCCTTAAATTAGGTGATAGGTTGGAACTTAAACAAAGCGCTTCCTCAATTGGCGTCCTTTCGCGAGGATTCCATTTCTAAGCTTATCTACCGTTCGGAGCCGAAAGCGATAGCATTGATAACGATTAGGCAGGGGGAAAACATCACTCTTTGATCGTCTTTCATGCTATTGAGTGTGAAAGCCATCTTCTAACGAGATTTCACACGTACTCTGAAATCAACTGACCCAAGGTCGATTGCCTTATACTGGGAGCCGGAGTATTAAGGTTCCAGAGGTGGGAACATATTGCTTATATTTAATCTACCCACTGACATAAGGTGTATACGAAAGAACAAATTCTTCAGTTCCAATATGAATTTGATAAAAGCATGCAAAAGACACAATTAATTTATTGATGTGTTTGTATGACTAAATATTACCACACATTCATTAATATACATAAATATTACAGGGTAGGACCGCGGTAGGCCTGTGGAAGTACAATGGATCGGGATGGTTCCGAGGTTAAATCTGTAATGGCCTCGAATGTCCTCACGTTGGCATGGTGTGGAAATTTGGAGAGTGGGGTGCCAGTTCAGGTGTGACCTCGTCATCTGACAGGTTAATTTGTTAGAAATAACAGTTGGTAACTGATAAATTGTCGTTATAAAATTTTGATTTGTTGCAATAACAGCTATTTTAGTCAACGAACAGTTAGGGAAGAAATGGGCTAGTGTGGACAATTTTTATAAATTTGGCATAAAAGTATACTAACTATCATTTTGACGCATCAACTATTTAAAAAAAAATAATGTGCTCTTTTACTTTTATTTTGGTTGATATATTAAAGTATTTAGCAGTATAATTTTTAAATAATTTTTCATTTAAAAAAAGTTGTTTTTGTCCACACTAGCCCCATGAAGCCCCAAGTTAGAATACTGATTATACAATTTTAATACAACTCATGTGTGTGTGTGTGAAAGTATGTAAAACCATAATAAAATCAATTTTAACCTAAACAGTATAATTCCTTATAAATGTTAATCTCAAAACATATATAATTAATGTAAAGCCCAGTATAATTGTAATTAGGAACTGCACTATATTGTAGAATCTAATTCAAAGACAAATCAACACAATGGAAAGCTATTTTTAAGTTTTATTTAGTGGGAAAATGATTTTAATGTAGAAAAGGAATTTTCCTTCTTTTTTGCAATGTAGTTAGATAAATCAACATTAAATGTCAATGCAGTGTGAATTGTGCTACCAGCATCATCTGGTGATAGTAATTTGCTACAAATTCATTTCTTGAGATTTGTGATACGTCCTTTACATCTGGGAAAAAGAAATATTTACTCTGCTTATTAGAAGAGTTGCTTTGTGTGTAAAAACAATACAATTCCTTGTAAATTAATTTACCATTTCATAAAAATTAATTTAATACATAAAAGCCTCAGAGTAAAATATAGAATTATTTGTGAATAAATTTTTTACACACACAATCTTATTTAATAAATAGCCTAAAATGTAATATTTAATCCACTTTTTACCACTGAAAGCTAAATGAAGCTAGTGTAGCCATGCCCACAGTAGCCCGACCACCATGTGTTCACACTAGCCCCATGTAGCCATTTGTTTATTTAGGCCTTTTACTGGTTAATTTTTAAAAAATTTAGAGCAAAAGTGAATATCAAAATAGCTATTGAATATATTCATTTATAACATACTGTCGCCTTTTTTTTTAATATGGAAATAAAATAGTTTAATCTTATAACTGAAAAACAAATTTAGAACTTACTTTACCATCATGAAAAGCTAGTCTTATAAATTCCTACTGAACTGTCAAGTGTGTTGTCATGCAACTTGCACATGTAAGTTTATACCAGTGTTGCTATTCTGCAAAAACCTGCTGAGAGATTTTGACGGACAAATAGCAGAGTTATTCAAGTTGTCCACACTAGCCCCCTTCTCCCCTAATTTGTAACAATGGTTGCTAATTTGTAGCGTTACTGTTAGTTGGCTACAATGCTTGCTAACTATGAGGCGTAATAGCAGTGGTTGACTGTTTTTTATAATAGCAGTTGTTTTAGGCAACGAACGTTAAGCAACTGTTAGCGATAATTTCAGTTAACAACAGTTATTATATAGAACAGTTGGTTACTATTCCATGTAATAACAGTTGCAAAGTGTAATTTGAAATAATGGTTGTTATATCTGTTAAATTGTAATAGCATCAATTTAAGTATAACGAGGAAATATCAGCCCATCTGCAATACAAATGAGAGCTCAGTTCTTTGATGTACCTATGGTCTAATACCGATGTCTTCGATTCCCTGAAAGAGTTCGCTGCTATTAACGGTAGTGAGAGAAAGTATACAAATGGATCTGCGGCTGCAAAGACATGGAAGAGGGAATGTTGCAATACATCGAACCCTTCACCACACTTCAAATGATGGGTAATGTCAGTCCCTGATGCAACGGACAGACGAGATAGCCTGCGCTGACCTCTTACATCAATAAGGGGCGGCCCTAGGCTTGAAGTGCGATCCATTTCTGATCTTTGATAGGCTCTAACTACTGCATAACGAGCGATGAGTCGGAGGTGCACTTAGGAAAGCGTATCTTATGATAATATCAGGGATTTTTCTCGATACCAGTTTATTTTTTGCTTCTTTCTTATGTTGAGGGAGGCGCAATGAAGTAAAAGGGCGGATGTAGACATTGTTAAAATGGCTCGCGATCATGGCATTCAGAGCTCATAACAGGTTTTAAGTTGTAAAAAAGGGACAAAAGTGACTAATCAAACAAAAAAAGTGACAAAAAGTGACTAATCAAATAAAAAAAGTGACAAATAACAATATAATACCAGATATATTCAAATATAAAGATAGAAAAGAAAAAGATACTCCCCAATCACCTTTCTTTGGAAGGTTGGTTGCTTGGTTTGGGTTTAATGGCGGAAGGTCAAATAGTGGACAAGCCGCGCCAGACACAGGACGAAATTTTCTTTGGAAGGATATTTAGTTTCTTCATTTAAAAAGTATATTAACAAAACAAAAAAAAATAATTTGTAACCACGATTTCTAAATATGTTGTTCATTTTTGACATAGCTTGAAGAATTTCTTCCATTTCTTTGAAAGATTGTCTGATTTTTTTTGTAGAAAAAGTCTGAAATTAATTTTGTCTTTTTCTTCTTAAGAGAAGAAAGTGCATTTTTTAAAGTCTGTCTTTGCTGACCAGTATCATCTGAGACTTTTGCACCCCTTCAACCATTGCCTGAGCAAGTAAGCATTGCCTGCTTCCTTAAAATCTTTATTTTTTATCGCCTTCTTGAGCCTATCATTGGCTTCCTTTAACAATTTTGAAGAACTGTACAACACCTCATCCTCTACACATAATTTTAAGTTTTCGTTCTGCTTTTATTACCTTTCATTTTTGCCACCTGCTTTAAATTTTATTTCTCTGCTTCCGGTCTTTCTTTTTCTTTCCTGTCCTTCTCTAATTTTTCTTGTGCCTTCCGATCCATATCTTCTAAATAGGCATTGTAGGCTTTATATGCAACCCTTCCCATATCAATTAGCTTTGATGTGATCAGTACCAAATAAGGTTGATTTTTAAAATTTGCCAAACATTTTTTGACCGGTATCAATGCATTGAGTGTGCGTTCTCACATTGATGCTCTGTCACCTGTCAAAGCTCTTTTTGATGCTTAGAAGCCACGTTCAAAGTCAGCACTACCATGAGAAAATGACAGAGAGGCCTTCACTAGCTTTGGCACAGCTGAGTATTTAGTATCCACACCACTAATGTCTCGCAGTCTGAAGAACTGGTCCCAATAAACATCAATAGGCTTCCTTCTTTGGAGTAATTTCCACTCATCCAGTAGTATGTCTGTTGAGACCTCCCATGGCAGTGCTATTTCAACTTCTAATACTTGTCGTACACTCTCACCACTGAGTCTCTTAAGAGGACCAAGACAGGATAAACTTTTAAGGAGAGATGAATTGAAGGAGGACTTCTTCAAAAGATATTTAACACTAGCAATGTAATGCTTCTCTGAGCCCTTAGAAAAATAAACTTCTTTCCTTCTCTTTCACATTCTGAAGCGCTTTAGAAATTTGATCTCCAATCACAATATCAATCAACAGACCAGACAACAGTTTTTGAGGACATACATTACCTTACAATAATGAACCGGACGTTAGCGGATTTGCATAAAATCCGACTACTTGTTTGGGGGTGTTTTTCGTGGTATGGCCTGGGACCTTTGCATGTTGTTCCGAATAAATTGAACACCGATACCTACGTGAACATTTTGGATAATCAGATTCTTCCTACGCTCTGGCAATTTTATGGAATGGACGAATATTACTTCCAGGACGACAACGCTCTATGTCATGTTGCAGCTTCTGTCAAGCAGTGATATCAAGATATGGATGTAAAACGTCTTCCCTGGCCTGCTCAGAGTTCCAACCTAACCTAAACCCCATATAACATTTGTGGGACGAGTTAGAGTGACGCTTACGGACCAGGGAACCACGTCCGAAATCTACAGCTGAGCGAGCTGGCGACATTCTTGCAGAAGGATTGGACACACATACACATAGCTGTGTATCAAAATCTTGTTGAAAGTATGGCCAGAAGGGTTGCTAGTGTAATTGCAGCATGTGGGGGACCATCCCCTAATAAAGCATGTATTATTTCCCTTACCATCACGTCTTGCTACCCGGTTTATTATTGTAGGGTAGTGTACCTTCCATTTCATCCATCTTCAAATCTCGAATAAATTTATCTTTGTAGATCCTACCTAAAATTGTTCTTATCAACAATTCAAGTTGAGAATGAAGATTATGCATTAGGGGTACCTTTTTCTAAAGAAATTCGGTCACACGATTATATATACTTGCACTTGATACGACAAATATCACCTCAGTCTTCACAGTTTCTTTTCTATGTAAATGAACAATTTTCGTGTAGCCTGGTCTTTGTCCTATGTTTGGCTTCTTTATTGGAATGTAGTGAAGGAAATACTATAATGCACGGCAATCCACTTTTCAAGCAACCTTTTAGCAGCTGGCTATAGGCTTAGCCACCTGCTTGAACCATGTTTGATGAACTAATCAGTGGAAACTTTCAAGAATGGTTTGTATGTTGACCAACGCTTAGGCCATTGATTAAAAAATCAGTGAATAGAAAAAAACTAGTTCAGATACATCTTAATGAAGCTTCAAAAAACCGACACTCTCCTTCCTGTATCGAATTACTTAGGACCAGGCTATGTGACCAAGGGTGTTGTGGGGGAATTCGATAGAACATCGTTCCACTGCCTTTATGGAAATTACGAAGGAAACTATATTCTTCTGCTCTGTATTAAGAGGGTTGCTATTGGTCATTTGATGGCAAAATTATCTTATTTGGTTATACTTGAGGCTCCAATTCTTTTCGCGAACCAAAATCAATATTATAGCAGCCGGCGCCAGGCGTAGCAATACCATTACGATCGCCCCAAAATATATATTAAAAAAAAAAGTTTGATTTAATCGGAAACCCAGGCACTATTCAGAAGGGGGAGGGGAATTTCCACTCCCTTCTGAATGACGTTCAAATGGCGTACCTGCTGTGGAGGAAACTAGCCTGGAGAAGTTCCAACAAAAGACGAAATTACACAATATGTACTAGGTTGACATTTGACTTTTTTTAGAGGGAAGAAAAATAATTTTTTTAATTGTGCACTAAAAATTGTTTTTTTCCAAGTAAAATTTAAGAACTAAAACACCTGAAAAAGCGTCAAAATGTCAAAAATGTGACAAAAGAACAAAAAGTGACGTGTTATAAGCCCTGTGGCATTGCATGAAATTATTCGGGATCTTGGTATTTTATAAAATTCTTGGCGAGCTATGTATGAAATAAAATTGTCATTTGACCTTAGCATTGCATGGAAGTATTCGTGACCATAGAATTGAGTAAGATTATCGACGACCTTGGAGTACTATATAGTTGCTTGTGACTTTGGTATTGTACACGATAGTTTGGAACCATGACATTGTATAAATTGTCACGATACAGACACTGTATGAAAGTAATAGCGACCTATGTATTGAATAAAATTGTTCGTTACCTTAGCATTGTACAAGGTAGTTTGTGACCTTGGAATTGTTTAAAACTTCTTGTGATCTAAGCATTGAATTACGTTTTTCGCGACATTGAAATTGTATAAGATTGTTCGCGACTATGATAATGCAGAAAATTGTAAGCACTGTATAAAATTGTTCCCAGGCTATACACATTGAATAAAATTTTGGTGTGTGCTTGACATAATTTGAAATTAATTGCGATCTAAGCGTTGAATAAATTAAAAAAATAATAATAATTATATTGAAATAATTTATGATGTTACCATTCAAAAGAAAACAATAACGAGTAAATTAATTTTAAAATGTTCCAGATTGAATTTTAAAATTTGTGCTTCCTACAAAAATTGCAAAAAATTCGGACTACCAGTGTGCCAAATCCCATTACAATAAGTACTACAGATTCGTCAGGACAGTACACGCAATCCACACACAAACACTTCCTTTTATAATTGTAGAGATTACTTGAGACCTACACATTGTAGAAATTTTATCAGGTTCGTGGCATTGTATTGAACGAGATATCTTGGTCCTGAATAAATTTTTTACAAACCTAAGCATTATGTAATATTATACGCTACCTAGGCATTGTTTCAAATTATGTATGTGTTCGAGACCTAACAGAGTATGAAGCTGTTCGCGATCTTGACATAGTTTGAAACATGTTTCACATAGGCATCGGTATAAAAGTACAACGACCTAGGCATTGTATGATATGAAATTATTCGCGACCTGTGCATTATTTGAATTTGTTTTCAACTTTATCCTTGTGTGAAATTGTTTTCAACCTTGACATGGTATAAAATTCTTCGCGTATCTGTTATTGTATAAATTGTTCGCGACTTTGATCATGTGATATATGTATATTTATTTGGAAAGTAATATGTTTGTTTTAGGGAGTTGGTACGCTCGTGCACATTTGCGTTGAGGTAACATTTTATACCCCACCAGCATGACAGTTTTACTTTGAAAAGCAAAACGATCTATAACGGCTATTTTATGAACGATGTTTTTTATTTTATTTTATTGGTGAATTGTTGGTGAATGTAAGATAATACTAAAGAGCTGATGAAATGTCTTTCAAGAAAAATACTCGCAATCATCAGCTTTGAATACCAATGTCTTTGCAGTCAATAAACTTTAATCGATAATGGATAAACTTGTTCCTGACATCATTCGAAATGTATACGATTGTTCGGGACAGTGGCATTGCATAAACTTGTCGCTATCTACTAACTATAAAAGCCTGTTCGTGAGCTATGCATCGAATAAAACTGTGGCGTGTGCTTCACACTATATAAAACTATTAGGAATCGTCTTAGTTTTGTTTTTATTGTTCATGGCTATTTTATGTAATTGATAGAGTGTGAATTGTATTGATAAATTCTGTGCTCAGATGGCAAAATGTTTTTTTTAATTTTTTTTTTTTAATTTTTTGTGACAACAATTTTATGATTCAAGATTCAACATGTGGTTCTGTGGTTTTTGACTTATTACAACTTTCCACCTTTGTTTTCTCATAAACTGAAAGAAAAAGTCTTGCGACAATTTGCAACCTTCTAAACATTAACAAACCAGACTCCAGGATGGGACTTACTCAATTTTTTGGGAAAAGTGACCTATAACAGTTTGCCATCTGACCATAGAATTGTTGTTGAAAGTAAGGTATTCCTTTAGAATTGATGCAATGTCTTGCATGAAAAAGTACTCGCAACAAGTTCAAAATTTCGATATGTCTAATCAGAGATAATACAAAGGAAAAAAAAATCAAATAACTGTTTGCGTAGTTTATTTCACGAGTTTGTCCAAAAACAGGCAAAGAATTAGTCGAGTGATTTTGCCTGCATCTCCTTAAATCATCTGACAGCTATCTCAAGAACAGGGATTAATTCACTGCACTTCATGACACAGGGATTCAGTAAATCCCCAGTGAGCGCTAATGATAACAAACACAAAGCAAGCATATCCGACTGAATCTTGCAATTGGAGAATAATATGGATTCTTCTAGATCTGATGGACAGAGCTAATAAAATGTATACGTGAAAAGATTTATCCTTGTTATAGTTGGGGAAAAGTTTCCACATCTGTGTTAGGCATCTTAAGGAGGACATCACGGATTATTATTAAAGGCTGAAAATAGATATCGGGGACTTATTTTTAGAATAAACTATTGGAAGTGAAGAATCTTAAACAAAGAGACTTGTTCCCGCTATTTGCTACTAGGTAGCATGGGTTATTGCAATATCTATGGCGGCAAGAGGCGACTTGAGTATTTCTTCCTTCCCGTCTCTTGCAAAGTCATCGGAAAAGGGTACTTGACAGTTTGATTAACATTCCGTGGGCACTTCCTAATCCTTCATTTGCGAAGGCGAAGCAGATATTAATATTTAATTGCGGCCAAGGTGAATTTGCTTTCCCGGATTTCGCTCTAAGTCACGAGGAGAATCAAGACGGTTGCAAAAAGAAAACAGACTTCCGCCAGACACGCAGTTCCGCCTTTTCGACGAAAAGTTATTCGTTTTGGATGGACGGCATTCCCGCTCCACGAACACTTTTGGCTACATGAAGTATAATTAGACTTCAACTTTTTTTTAAATGAAATATGCATATAGTTATAAACTCGCCTCAGTACTCAAAATTGTATACAATGTCAAATTATTTAGCAATCCAAGTGGTTACGAAAAGATATCTCGTCCAATAAGATTTGACCAATTTTCCTAGTGACGAGATGTCTCGTCATCAAGAAATTGTCGATTTTTTATGATGACTATCAAGATATGGTCAGTTTTTATATGGTCGAAATATCTCGTCCAAATTATAACAAACTTGTTGCCAAAAGAAAACAGAGTTCCGAAAGACTCTCAATTACACCTTTTAGTCAGTAGGCTTTTTGGATGGACTGCTTTGTCGCTCCACGATCACTTTTTGCTACATGAGGGTTAATTAGAGCTATTCGTTTCAAATAAATATGCATATATTTATAAAATTCACGTCAACATTCAAATTAATACACAATCTTTCACTCCTTTTACCCCTTAAGTGGTTTCAACGAGATATTTCGCCAATAAAGATCTTACCAATTTAGCGAATGACAACATACCTCGACACCAAGGTATTGCCGATTTTTTTTTTATGAATTCGAGACCAATATCTGTTTAGGTTGTCTTTTCAAAGGACAATTTTCTAGTATCTCGTTCATCAAGATCTGGTCAGGTTTTTTAAATAACGAGTTACGTCGTTAATCAAGATCTGGTCCGATTCGTTAATGACGAGATAGCTTGAGGAGATAGAATGTAAAGGAAGCCCACCAGGAAAGTATAGGAAACTCATTTAAAAAAACCATTTTTTTTCACCATAATGATCAAGGAAACGAGGTGGCCGAACAGCATCCTTATTTTGACATAATTTGGTCAGGAATAGAATACTTGTGTGATGCAAGCTTTATGACTTTCGATTTCAGGCAGAAAGAAATTTAGTAACACCGCACGACATCGATCGTAAATGACGACAACCACATATTAATTAGCATCCTCGACAAAAATTATCCTATGCTTCCACTACAAATCACCAACTGCCATCAAAGATAAGTATGCAATACATACAAATTTAACTAAAAATGTTTTATTTAAAAGTTATTCTCAATCAAAATGGATCCCTTACATAAAAACATCCTATATTGGCAAAAGGAATCCCGCAAAATAAAAACTCTTCCTAGAGCATTCCACACATATTTGTAGAATTACCCACCAAACGGTTTAGACGAGATATCTCGTCTATCAAGATATTGCCGATTGTTTTATGATGTTGACAACAAGATATGTTCAGTTTTCTTCTAATGTCAAGATATCTCGTACTTCAAGATCTGGTTATTTTTCTTTTATTGACCAAACACCTTGTCGATCCAACCAACTAAAGGGTTAAGAGCCGGGGAATGCGTAGACCACACAAAGTGTACAATACCTTCGCTTTGACCATTTTTTAATCTCGTGAGGCGCTATAGCTGATGCATTTTGCACAGCAAGTTCATCATCCCAATAGACCAAAGTTGTTTCATGTTCCCTAAATTCATAATTAATACACTATTATTTCATAAAGTTCTGCATTATTCCATGGAAGCTAGCTTTTCCCACAAGGGCAATGCTCTTATGTGCTTCGTAATTAATGCACCATCCATAATTCAATGCAGCGGGGAACATGCGATCTTTCCTTCATTAAGATAATGAATTCTGTTTTACACACTGGTCACGGACCATTAGTATTCAATGTTATGCCCCTTCGTCCCTTTTCCGCATTTCTCTCATCTTTTTTTCTAAAAACTCGTATTAACTTCTAAAAACCTCAGTAGTAAAGATGCGCTTAAAACTTTAAGAGAGGATCTTGTGGTTAGACGGTATTAACTTAGAGCTAAGTGGGTGCAATTAGTACGGTCGTTTTTGAGATGTAAATTCTTGTTCGTCCAGAGGTAGTCTTTGTAGAATTTGGATACTTAGGACTCATATTTCGGTTGGTTGTTTCGGGATTTTAGGGAGAAAGGGCCACATATTTGGCCATTCAGTTCCAGATACAAGACATAAAATATGAAGTAATAGACATACACGCACATGGAAGTTTTTACTGACACAGACGAGTTGGTTAATTAACGTCCCACCGGTGCAACACAGAGGGCTATTGGCGACCGTCCGGGATAAAAACCGGAAGGAAAAAATGCGAGGATTTGAACCAGGGTTATATCACACCTTATCTGGCACCTCATTCTCCAAACTTCCACACTATGCGAACGTGAGGACATTTGAGGTCAAGACAGGATTAACATGTACCAGTTCCGCTTTGTATACGACGCTCTTAAGTTGGACAATGGTTCGCAACCTTCCGATTCCTAATTCGTTAGTCTTTCAATCGGCGACGGTCAGGGATCAATCTCAAAGGGCGACACCTCATGATTTTGTATCACAGTTCAGATGAGGTTACATCTGAGCTGGCATCCCATTTTCCATACTTCCACACCACGCCAACGTGAGAAAGCCTCGGCGGATTTAACGTCACCAGTCCCTAAGTACACGACGATCTTTGGTGGGATCGAGTTTCAAACGCCCCTTTTAAATACAGAACAAATAAAGTTTGAAAAAAAATTGCATAAAAATTTGCACGAGAATAAAAAATGTGAAATAAAAATGAGCTGCTTATTGATGTTGAGTATAGCGGGAATTTGTTTTATTCAACCTTTTTCTTTTATACACAACCTCAATATTAAAAAACAGTAAACGCAACACTTTTCAAGTTCATTAGTAGTCTTCTTCAGGAGAACTCAAACTTCTTTCCCTAATTGATGAAAGCATGCCGTATTTAGATCGGTCAATGAGTATTTTTACGTTACCAGAACATGCAGAACACATATCACCAGTCCTTTAGCTTCACGGATTCCGGGTTTCGAGATGATAAATTGTCTGTTTCGTTACTGGAATACCCTCAATAACAAAAAAAAATACAAGTCAGGAGAGCTTTAGCGTTCCCTTCTTTCACTTTGAAGAGTTTTTGTCTTTATGCATCGCATTTTTCAGCTGTTAAAGAATACCCGTAGGGCATGATTCCATGAGCAATAACGAAGGACACGCGGAAAAGTTCTGACACAAATGATGAGATCTTCGACAAGATATTTTGCTGGGTGAGTCGTTGTGCCCCGGGAATAAAACTACGGATTCCTTAATGATCAAGGCGAACAATCAAACCGTCAACACCGAGTGGAATAAAATTAAGTATCTTCAGTAGGAACGTTGATAACGAATACTATACAGGCAAATCTTTTTTGAAAACATGAGATAAAGAGTGGCTTTCTAGGGATTGCTCTCCTCTTCTTTGATGAAGTCCAGTTGATATAATTGCAACCGAACTTCTCCTTCCCCGATAAAAGCAACGACTCAAAAAATATTTTTTTAATTAAAAAAAATCGTTAGGTTCGTGCTTAAGATATCCGGACACGTTCGAGACACCTTTTTTTTAAATGTGGTATAGAAACATTTTAATAATAGTTTAGTGTTATTAAGCAATAGCATTGAAATATAAATACTTAAAATATAAAAAAAAAATTTTTTTGTAAAAATGATAATTATGTATAGAATTTTAAAGACATTTGTCAAAAACTTCAAATGTGCAACATGAAAATCTATTCAACCCATTTGAAAAATGATGCTACCAAAGTAAACTACTTATACTTTTCGAAAAAACAGACTCGAATCAAAAGTATATTTAAATAAACAAAAATTTTATAGGCGATCAAAGAATGAATATAAGATTTGTGATAGTTTTACAGTTCTATTTCTTAAATAAATGGCCATAATTTAAAAACTTTTCAACTCAGCATAATTATTCTAGTTCATTCCCTAGACAATATTATAAAGAACAAGTTCTAAAAATTGTACGAGAATCCATCTATAACTTTTTGTGTTACATCATTTCAAGTGAGGAAATAATGCATAGATATTAATTAAGAGTAAAAATAGTTTGGTGTGTATCGCTTGCTCTCTCTTGCTTCTACCGTTTGTGTAAACAATTTTGTTCTTCACTTCTCTTTAAAAATGTTAATTGTATTTCTAAATGAAAAATCATTTAAACATTTGAGAAACCTTTCAAAAATTATCTTAACAAAAAAGCACATTTGAAATTTTAATTTTGACAGGCCAATTCCGATGTTTTCCATACCTACATCCGGTTTTCCACCGCCTTGACTAAAATCTTAATATCTCTTCAACTAATTAACTTAGAGAAAAAATAAATTATACTTTGGAAAGTCAAAAAAATATTCTATTAAATATGATCAAAAATAGTTTTGGAATTTTTGATCCAACATGACATTTTCAACGTGTTCGGATACCTTACTTTCTGTGGAAGAAACATTATCAACCATCTAAGTGGATTCGACGAGATACTTCGTTCATCAAGGTCAGGTCGGTTTTGCTAATGCTTTGATACAGATATACCGCTTGAAACAGACAAGGATTAGTAACCGGAGGGTTCAAATCCAAGGTATTTCAGTCACTATAAAATTAGTTAGGTTGGTAGGTATTTTAACTAACGGGCTATTGGCGGAGGTGTAGGATCAAACTCGAAGGGAAAGACCCGAGGTCAAGGCCACGTACTTTTGAACCACGGTCAGACGACGAGGCAACATCTGAACTGGCAACCCTCTCTCCAAACTTCCACACCAACCCAATGTGAGGACTTCCGGAATAACCCTGAACTAAGTATTGCATTTGTCTGTGATGGAGACATCTTACCCATCAGAGAGTTTTTTCCCTAACAGGTGGGATAGTTAGTGAAAAATGAAGTCGTCTTAAGGTGGAGAAAGTTACAAACTTCCATTTTACAAACTGTAAATAACAAATATTGGAGCATATATAATAATTGCAGGCCCCAATATATTTTATTTAACAGTAAATAAAAGACAAGTTTGTTATGTTCCCCCCATAAGTTGATAAATAAATAATAATAACTTACAAAAATAATTGTTATGTACCTACCTAATTATACTTATAGTTAGTAGTACATGTGAAATTGTTGTTAATATTACTTTCTTTTATATTATTCAATTTGGAAATAAAAGATTTGTTAATTGTTCTCAATAAATTTTTGACTTTGTTTTGACAGTTAAAAAAAATCTTAGTTATAAGTTAACAAACGCAACAAATGACAAATTAAATCCCCCCCCCGGGAGAGCATTAATGCTTGAGGTTACTAAACCAGTTTTAAGAAATGGGGGAGTTTAAATGCACTAATGATTAAAAGCATCAATGGGTTGTTGGGCGATGTATTATCACCATTGAAGTTTTAATTTTGAACACCGATGTTTCATAACATCGATGTTTTGTGGTCGATGTTGCATCCATAGTTCCTATTCATGTCTTTCACAGAACATTTTCACAAAACATTGTTTAGTGCAATGTGCATTTACTTATTCTGTATGCTTTCTCACCTACTTTCCACTGACCATACTATTCTTTGTAGATTTTTCTATTCTTTATCATGTTTCTATCCATATCGATCAAAAATTCTAACAAAAAAACAGTTTTCGCGAGCAAAAGTATTCTCTGAAAAGTATTTTGCTTTTATTCACGTCTATCGGAAATTATTTTTGAAAATTTTGTTTAGTGTTAATGTTTAATTGTTCATTCTCACCGAAGCTCCAGTGGTATATTTTCTGTCATGTCCATCGCAAATGTGTCGATAAAGTACATTCAGTAAAGTATTATCAGCAATAAATATTTTCCTTGTTTATATTTATGCGTTCCGCAAATTATTTAACAAAACTTATTTGATTACCTCACCGAAGCTTCATTTTGACTTTCGATTCTCTTTACATTTTTCGCCGAACAATGACCCAATGCTATTCATACAAAAACTAAAATATAATTAAAGATAATAATTAATCGTTCATTCTATATAATTCTTACCGAAGATATCTAGATACCATTAGTATCTGTCGTTACCATCGCAAATGTCTCGGTAAATATATTCAGTGAAAATATTATCCGCAATAAATATTTTCCTTGTCTACTTATGCCAACCGCAAATTATTTCACGAAATTTATTTGATTCTCTCACCGCAGCTTTATTTTGACTTTCGATCCTCTTTAGATTTTCCGCCGAATAATGACCCAATGCTATTCATATAAAAGCTAAAAACCTCCAGTTCCCTCAAACCTTCTAATGTGATTATGAATCGCAAGGGTAAACAACGCTCGAAAGTGATGTAAATTAGCATTTCATTCAGAAATACGAAAGGCATATAAATTCGGGACTGACTTTTGAAGGTAAATGTTATTAGTTTTCAGTCAGTGTTTTAACAGACCCTCGAAGAATCACTGGAGAATTCTTAGAATTCGGAATCTAAATCCAATTACGTTTGATTTAAAGCTCTTGGTCTTTTGCATTACATTAGAATAAAGAGAAGATAATTAGAAAATGGGAGATATTTATTAGTTAATTGAATAAGACGGGAAACTGTCGAGTGCCAAAGAGGTTTCATGCTGTTATAAAGAGAATGCATATTTTATGAAGATTTATTGTCTTGTCTCGTAATTAAAGAAATAATTCCTTAGGGCACTGGAGCTTGAAACAAGATACCGTTAACTCTTTGAATGAAATGCTCAAATAAACGAATATTGCCAGTTTTGCAATCATTCACCTTTTATAGTTAGTAAATTTTATTTCTGTTACTAAAATATTTGATTTTGGGAAGAAAGATATAGCCAGTATTCCGTTTACTCGCAAGATTTCAATCAACCTAAAAACTGTTTATTAAAAACGTCTGAGATATTAAAAAGATTGCCTGAGAGAAAGGTATGACAGTATGCTAGTTTATCCGTGATATTTCAATCCAACTAAAAACTGTTTATCGAAACCATGAAAAATTTTATGTTTTTGAAATGGTGTGGAAAGAAAGATATGGCTTATAACTGCTTACACGTGAGATTTCAATCAACCTAAGAATTGCTTTTGGAAAACTAGCCACTGTGTGGCCAACATGGCGTTGTCCGTGACAGCTCCTGAGGTCAGGTGTTACCACTGCTCGCTAACTCCCGGTGATTGCTACGAATTCCCATTTAATATGCTTCGCAAACCAACACCACGGGCAACGCCGTGAAGGATTCGTCATTGTCAAATGCGGCCAAATTCGAATTGTGAAGAGATAAAATTGGCGTGACGTCACAATCTCTTGACAAACTATAAATATTTAATTGTAAAATTAAGGTATCGATCTACTGTAAATTTTCATTGCACGTGGCAGTTCTTTTCGTGGAATCCGGTGTGACCACTGCTCGTTAACGCTCGCCAACACCCGGTGATTTCTACGCATTCCCATTTGACAAAACACGCTAGAGTCGGAAAAATTTAAATGGTTCCAAAGGCTAACGTCACACAATCTACTTACGTCTTTTTTCCTAGGGCAACCGAGGTCACAGAAAAAAAGGATGGAAAGATTGGTAAAATCAGTCTTTCTAAACTTTGAGTCCTTTCCTGAGTTGGTCACGTGACATCACAGAACTCGTTATGCGTCGGAGCCTGTATTTTCCGTTAGCCTCGACCAAAGTCCGGATGATTCGAAAGACGGAAGGTGAAAAAACCTGGTTCCAAAGGCTGACGTCAGTGGGTAGATCGAAAATATCAAAATCGAGGGGTTTATTCCTTCCCCGGAACGGAAGAAAAGATGATGAAAAACTAATAAATTCATTTTAAAATGTTCTAGATTAAATTTTAAAATTCGGCCGCGATAGAAAAATCGCTAAAAATTCGGACTACCTGTGTGCCAAGTCTCATTATTGTAAGTCAAATAAAAATAGGACAGTCTATACATGCATGCACACACACAAACACTTTATTTTAAAATAGTAGATGTGAAATCATATGTGTGTTCTTTAAATGATTGTTTGGAAAGAAAGGTTTGATCAGTGTCTCGTTTATCCGTGAGATTTCAATTAACCTAAGAACTGTTTACGGAAAATGTTGTCTACCTATTAAAGGTTGGAAAGAAAGAGATATAGTCTGTATTTCGTTTATCCGCAAGATTTTAATCAACCTATCAAATTTTATTGAAAAGGTCTGAGTTATTAAAGATTGCTTGGAAAGAATGATATGACCGGTGTCTCGTTAATCCATGAGATTTCAATCAAAAAAAAAACTGTTTATGAAAAATGCCGTATACGTCATTAAAAGGATTGGGCTTGGGAAGAAAGGTATACTCACAGTTTAATATTTAATAACGAGATTTCAATCGACCTAAAAACAGTTTAATGTAAACGTTTGAGTTATTAAAAATAATCCTTGGAAAGAACTATATGGACTGTTCCTTGTTTATCTGTGAGACTTCAATAAACCTTAAAATCTTTTATCGAAATTGTTGGAAAATGCTATCTGTGTCATTGAAATGAATGTTTGGAAAGAAAGATACGACTTCTGCCTTGTTTATCCGTGAAATTTCAATTAACCTAAAAACTTTTTATCAAAAACGTCAGAATTTGTGTTATTGAACTGATTGTTTGGAAATAAAGATATGGACAGTATCTCGTTTAACCATCAGAATTCAATCAACCTAAAACTGTTATGGAAAACGTTGACTACGTTATTAAAGCGATTGAAATTGGAAATAAAGAGATAGTGTCACCGTTTTGCTTGGGATAGATTCCACTCAACCAAAACACTTCATTTTACGTTTAGAGGCAATATTATAGACGAAATGGTACATAAATGTATTGCAATTTTATTTTAAAATTCCTTTTTGTGTGGCTAAGAAATTTTTCAAGAAATAACTGAATAAAATAATTACTAAGTTTCTTCCCTATATTGTCATTTGAATAATTCGTTTTTAATTTACTGGCTTTACTATTAATCTGGTTGCATTAAGTTCTTTAAATTAGTGCAGCAAGAAATTCATTTCGACGTAGGTAGATATTTTAAATAACTTCGCACTGGAGAATAGTGACAGGCTATTCGGACGGTCCGGGATCAAAACCCGAGGACAACACCCCATGATTTTGAAACAAGGTCAGATGACGAGGTACCCCTTGAAATGACACCCCACTCGCCAAATTTCCTCACCACGCTAACCGTCAGAACATTTGAGGCCACGGCAGATTTAACGTGTATCAACCCACTCTTTGAACAGGACGCTTCTTTGGTTGGATTCGAAGTCGCAACTCTCCGGTTATTTGCTATTCCAACCAGGTTACCACGGCCCGAAATTCGTTTCGAAGGTGCCCAAATTAGAATTATTTTTTTTTGCCAGATGAAGATCTGGACTTAGCAGCATTTAAGAAATTTTTCAATAAATGTTTATAGGGACACTACCACACTTCATCTTTATATGCATTTACAATTCGCTGAAATCTAATTATTTCATAATAGAGTTACTATTAGATAACTTTCACTCTTTAGAGATATCGAGTAGCTGAATTGAATAAAGAGAATGGAACCAAATTTTGTATTTGAACTTGGGGACAACATGGGGAGATGTATTCTACGAAAAAAGAAGTTTTAGAACCAAATGTCACCAATAAGTGAATTTAGGCACTGTTGGAATCGAAACAATCGAACTTTTGCATCAAACGCAGGTAAAATGGATTATGCAAAGGTCTGACTTATAAGCAAGAACCACGACTCTAATTAGAACTAGATATGTGACGCATTGCAATAAAAAAACTGGCAACATACATTATTAAATATAGAGATTCAACTCACACGAAACAATCTTTTTTATTTAATCAAAATCAGTTGCCCGTTTACCGCATAGACCAATTTTAACCTATTGAACTTTCTTGTGCACAACAAATTCCATCCGGTGTGCAGCTTGCTCAAAAGCTGAGCGAATTAATGGGTTGCTCGTTCACGATTACCATTCCCTTTTAAGGTAAAATTAGCGGTATTGTCACAAATTGTATCCGGTGTGAAGCATGCTTTGCGGTTGAGTTTAATGAGTTGGGTTGGATGTTCATAATTTCAAATCCCTTTTAGGTGGAATTAGTGGTGCTGTTGTCGAAATTGCATCCGTTATGAGGCATGCTTTAAAGATGAGCGTAATGAGTCGGGTCCGATGTTAATGTATACAAACATTATGAAAAGTTATACACTTTTTTTAATCTTTGCTAATTTTTACTTCATCTAACATAGATTACAGTTATTTCATGCAGCAATTGCGCTTCCACACCTTGAATCTCCTCTCTTATAGGGTAGGCGCAAGTGATATAGAACACCACGATGCAATTTGAAATGTAATTATCAGTAGGGCAACTTTTTTGTTGCAGTAAAAATGGGTAAAGTTGCATTTATCATTCCCCAAATCTGCATTTATGGAAATAAAGTTGCATTTATTTTTGATACACTAAATTCTCAAATAAAATATTCGTATAAAATGAAAAAAAAATTAAAAATATATTGACAATTTTAGTCGTGACTAACACTATTATAATACATTCTTAAATACAGAAGAACGTTGAATGGCCGATCCCTGGCCAGTAATTTCTTTAACATTGAAAAACTGCGAAAGCCAGTCATATAATGAGCTATATTGGATAGCGCCAAATCCTCTCGCTCAACATTGAGATTTTAAAATGTCATATCTACAAGGCGAACAACATATTGATGATCGACACTCACCTCGCAAACTCTGCAGTCGATTATGCAAGTTTCCTCTGCATTATCAAGACTGCCAACCAATGTATTAAAAATACTTCTTGCCATTTCACTTTCGTCTGTTAGGACAAACAGCTTCTTTCCGTTAACTTCTTGTTTGATCCGCAATACTTCGGCTTTCGCAAGATCAGACACACGTGATTTAGAGTTGGTTCAGAGGGCAAAAAATAAAATAGTAATTTCATAATTATTAATTTTAAGCTAAATTTTAAAAAGTTGCAGATGGTTGCATTTATGCAGAAAGTTGCATTTATGTTGCGGTTATAACTCACTTACAATGCAACCCATGTAGGAGGAATTTTGGTTTTAGTCCTTTACATACAGCGTAGAACATGTGAAAAAAAGTCGCATTTGTTGCAAAAAGTTGCCCTAATTATCAGTATCTTTTTAAGATACTGCTCGGAAGATAACACATACACATTCTATTTTGAGCATCAGTCGAGATTCCGTTGTTTAGCCCTCCAAGTGGTTACGACAAGATATCTCGTTCATCGAGATCTTCCGAATTTTGTTAATGACGAGATATCACATCAACAAGATATTTGGATGACGGCGAGTTCGAGATCTGGTCTCTTTCTTTCCAGTGACGAGATACCTCGTTAGTCAATATTTGGTCAATTTTGACGAAATCCAACGAAAAACGAAGCACTTCGTCGAAACGAACACCAGGAAAGTTAAGACCATACAAAATAAGATTACGCGAAAAAATACCAAATCGGTTTCTTTAGCTGCGAAGAAAAGAAAACCCACTTAAGTTAAGACGATAATCGAAACAATTATCTTGAAGTCGTGACCAATTTAAACCACTAATACATTACTGGCTAATTTATTTTGTCGGAGAGTTTTCTACAAGTACCAAGTGTTGATTGAGTCCAAGTACATTGACTTCATTACCATCACTAAAATAAACAAATCAATTAAAAGCACGGGGATTAATTACCACCCAATTAGTGTTTTGTAATTCAATTGGTAGTAAGAGGGTTGGAAGTGTAAATGTTTAGATATAAACTTCAAAAGATCGGAGTTTGAGTTCAACTGCTGCATTTAATGATATATTGGATAATGGCGAAATTAAATTGGATTCCAGATATGACGATAGTACCAATTGGATTGCGACTAATCACCTCAAACTCTCAACGACTTCGTTAACTGAAGCAATGTTTGCATTTAGTTATGTAAAGTAAATAAAATTTCGACTATGGAATATAATTTCGGATCAGTTGATTTGTCGCTCTACAGTCAGAAGATTAATTGAACCCAGATCATCACGGAAGAATGCACGAAATTTCTAAAACTCCAATAAAGTTTAATGTTGAAAAACTTGTGTACTGTTATTATTTAGATCTGTCACATACATACGACATGTCTTAATCAACACGGGAACAATTAAATTTACACATTCTGTCAAATTAGTATTATAGTAAACTTCTGTTCATTTCTTTAGCTTGTACTGATTTGTTTGGGTATTGAATAAATTAAATATAATATTCAGCTGGAAGGTTAAGGAATTTTCCACAATCTGAGTTAATCATTCATTGGCAGAGGCGATAAGAAGGATTGGGAGTTGACGAAACTATGATCATCTATGATTCATGGTTTTACTTATAAGAACCATTTCCCCGGGAGAGCTTCTCAACTTTCTAGATATTGACACCCTAAAGGTGTTGTCCGATTTATAGCCAGAGATGTTCTGTGTAACACTTATTTACTTATGTGCCACTCATAAGGGGATAATGTAGAAAATTAACGCGCAGTGATACAGGATACCAAAGCATATCTTTGTTCTCATCTCTACTATTTCAGTCTCTTTTCTCAACCTCCCTTATATTTACCTATATCCTTTCTCTGTCCCTAAACTACCATGTATCTCTTACCTATCTCTTCTTTATGCTACTGTTTTTTTCTCTCTCATTGCTTTCATGCGTCTCTTTTTACCTATTTCGTCTCTTTCAAAATTATCTCGAATTACTCTTTACCTGTTTCCTCTCTTCGACACGCGAACTCTCCCTTAAAGCTCCATTTAATCTCTTTTAACTCTCAAAGCTGTATCTAGCTAAAATTTTTACTCTATATTTATATCAAAACTCACAAGAATTGCTCTTCACCTATCACCTTCCTCTTCGTCACTCTATCTCCATAAACTCCTAAGAATCATTACTCCCCCATCTCCTCCTATTCGTCAATCGACATCTATTTGAAAACTCCCAAGAATCACTCCTCACTCTTCTGCTCCCTTCGCCAATATCTCCTCTCTTTCTCTCCACTAAACTCCTAAGAATCAATCTTCACCCACCTCAACCCTACGTCACTATCTCTCTCAAAACTTACGAGAATCTCTCTCACTCATCATTCATATCCTCTCTACATTACTATCTTCCTCTCAATGCTCACATGCATTTCTCTTTTTACTCATCATTACTCCTATATTTTATCTTCGTCACTCTATTTATTTCTCTCAAACTCTAATAATACATTTTTAAACATCGGAACTCTTCGTCTCTCTCTCTCTCTCTAATTTTCCATCCATCTCTTTTTACCTATATATTTTCTCCGTCTCTCTTTCAGAACTCCCAAACATCTATTTTCTCCCATTCTCCTATATTCGTCACTATCCCAAAGCCCTATTCAGCTCTTTTTACCTCAATATCCTCTACTTTTATCTATGAAAGCTCTCCCCCATCTCTTCGCATCTATCTCCTCTACTCTTCACTCTCCCGCACTCAAAGCTCCCAATAATATCTTTTCATCTCTATCGCCTTTCCGTCTCTTAAAAAGCCCCATAAATCTATTTTACTCATTTCTGCATCTCTCTCATAACTTCCAAGAACTGCTTTTCACCCACCTCTTTTTTTCGTCTCTTTCTCTCTCTGTGTCTCAAAGTTCCGACGCATCTCTTTTTATTCATCAATACTTTTATATTCTCTCTTTGTCACTACGTTTCTCTCTATAAAAGCTTATGAATCTTTTTTCACATATTTACTCTATTCGTAAGTCTCTCACTCAAAGCTATGAATTATCTCTTTTCACCTCAATCCCCCCCCATCTCAGTCTCTCTCTCAAAGCTCCATCTACGCATAATTGCTCTTTTATATCCTCTCTTTTTATAAAAATTTCGCTCGAAGCTTCAGTGTATCTCTTTACCCATATCTTCTCTTTGTCTAATTCAAAATTCTGCCAAGCCTCTTTTCAAATATCTAGCTCAATTTGTCACTCACTCTCAAAGCTCCTAATAAGAATTTTTTACCAATCTCCTCTTTGTCTATCTCTCTCTTAAAGCTCCCAAGTCCTCCTCCATCTCTTTTTACTTATCTCCACCTCTCTACAAAAGCACCCAAGGATCTCTTTTCATCAATCGCCTCTCTTTGTTGCCCTTTTCTATGTCTCTCTCAAGCTGCAATTATACCCTTTTCCCCATCTCGACCACCCCCTGTCTCTCTCGAAGCTCTAAGGCATATCTTTTTACCATCCACATAAACTCAATCTCTCTCTCACAACGATGCCAAGTCTATCTTTCCTCCATATCTTATCCTCTCTCGTTGATATCACCTTCCATGTTAAGGCCATGGACCCACCTGTCCTCCCTGAATCTAAAGGGTTGCTGGTGGGACTATCACGTGACCGTCGGCACACCATCCAGTGTCAAGGTATATGATATTCTGGGAGGGGTCATTTCTTTCTCTGTAAAATTAACGATATACGTAACAGTCCGTACGCTTGAATTGTTTTAACTCTCTGAAAGTTAACGGATTTGGGAGTGTAGTGTTGTCTAGCCTCACAACACACTTAACCTTTAGACTACTGCCGATACAGCAGTTGTACCTTGAAAATTATAAGAATCGCGGCAGTTATATCTATAGTTGTATTCAAAAGGTTAATAACCACTATTTATGAGGATTGAGTAGATTCTTCTAACTTTTAGAAACATTTGATTGGTCCTTTCCTCAGAATAGAATCCTTTTGAGTGATATTGGTTCTTTTCTTGGAATAAAATTCTTTGCAATGGTTCCGTCGGTCCTTCATTGGAACATAATGCTTTGGAAAGATTATGACAATCATTTCCTTATAATGTAGTTGATATAGCCCATAGGATATAATTAGCTTAGGAAATATTTTATCGGCTTTTTCCTTAGAATAGAATCCCTCGAAAATATTTTATTGGTACTTTCCTTAGAATAAAATCTTTTGGATCTATAGGTTCTTCCCCTCATATAATAAAATCATTTCAAAATATAATATGGGTATTTTTCTTAGAATACAATAATTTGGAAAGAATATATCGGTTTTCCTTTAAAATAAAAATCTTCGGAAAGATACTATTGACCCTATCCTTGAAAAATAATTCTTCAGAACAGTTCCAGTTAGAAAGGATATTTCCTTAGAATACAATCCTCTGGAAAGATCGCATAGGTTATTTCCTTAATACATAATCCTTTGCAAAGGTACCTTTGGCATTTACCGTGGAATATAATGCTTTGGAAATGCTACATTTGTACTTTCCTAAGAATAAAATTCTTTCGAAATATTGTAGATATTCTTTTCTCAGATTTTTTAAAACATTAGTTTAGAAATATACAATTACTCATTTCCTTACAACAGAATAATTTGGATAGATTATACTGTTTTTATTCAAATGGGGATATTCTACTGGCCCTTTTTGCAGAATATGCTTAGGAAATTTTCTATTCATTATTTCCTTAGAATTGAATCCTCTGGAAAGATTCTAAAGGTATTTTCCTCAAAATATAATACTTTGGAAAGAATATAGTATATTTTTGACATTTCCTGAGGATTGAATCTTTTGGGAATATATGTAATAATATATATTGGTCAATTAATTCCAAATTGGTCAGACGTCATGCGAGGAAAATTTCATATTACAAGGTAGAATTATGCACGTAAGCCCCTCAGAGGGTTAAATTACAAAATAAATTTGGATCGAATTATTGAGAATAAGAAGAAAAAACTGGGACAGCAAATAGTAAAAAGCCCCATTTTCAATTTCGCACTTTAAAATTGTTTTATAAGAAAATACGCGACATAAATTTGACTTCAAAAATAGGGAAAAATACTTTGGGAAAATGCCACTCCAACTGTTAATAAAGACATTTTACATCTATTTTATACTTATATGCGATAGCTTTAGTATGCATTGATGCATTTAAACTACGGATTCTTCAGAACTTCCTCGACAGCAATTTTTTTGAAAGTGAAAAATCAAAAATGATTTCTTTTCGGGCAGAATATGTAATGTTCAATTTCTAAGGCTCGTGCGCAATTTCTTTAGAAAACCCACAAAAACGATTTTTGTTTTTCTATTGAAATATTTCCGACCTTTTCGTTGTTTTTCACCTTTCTAGACTTCACAGGTTTGAATATATTGGCAATAGCATTTTACAGAAATTCCAAAACAGTCTACAACAATCCAAAGAATTTGTGGAAAATAAAAGCTTGAACAGCATTTTAAAAAGCAGTGTAATGCTTCTTGGAAAATATAGAGAAATAATCTCGTATTCTGTGTAGCTTACTGAGTTTTTAGGTATGTGGTTTAGTAATTTGTTATGTATATAGTGGCATGCTTATCGAGCAGGAATAACTCTAAATTTGATCTTTGGAGTTTGCATAATGTTAACGTTTCAGGTACGTGATTTATTCAGTGATTGGTTAAATAAAATGCTAAGCTTTGAAAGTGGGCGTTATCTAAATTTGTTCTTTAGAATATGTAGCCTCTTACGTGATTTACTGTGTGATTGGTTAAATAGTGTTATGGTTTGCAAGTTGGCGTTATCTAAGTTTGATCTTTGCAATTTGCAACCTGTTAACATTTTAGATACGTGATTTATTATGTGATTGGTAGGGCAACTTTTTTGATGCAGTAAAAATGGGCAAAGTACCATTTATCATTCCCTAAAGTTGCATTTATGGAAATAAAGTTGCATTTAATTTTGATGCACTAAATTCTCAAATAAATTATTCGTAAAAAATGACAAAAATTCAAACTATATTTACAATTTTAGTCGTGTACAACAGTATTATAATACATACTGAAATACAGAAGAAAAATTGAATGGCCGATCCTTGGCCAGTAATTTTTTTTAACATTGAAAACCTGCGCCTGCCGGTGTTATATAATGTGTTGTATCGGATAGTAGAAGCGCAAAATCCTTTCGCTCAACGTTCAGAGATTTTAAAACGGCATCTACAAGGCGAATAACATATTGATGATCGACACTCACCTCGCAAACTCCGCAGTTACGCAAGTTTTCTCAGGATTATCAAGAGTGCCAACCAATGTGTTAAAATACTTCTTGCCATTTATTTCACTTTCGTCTGTTAGGACGAACACCTTCTTACCATGAACTTGTTTGATTCACAATAACTTCAGCTTTTGCAAGATGAGACACACGTGATCGAAGGGTTGATTCAGAGAGCAAAAAATGAAATAGTAATTTGTTATTCATTAATTTTTAACTATATTTTAAAAAGTTGCAGGTCGTTGCATTTATGCAAAAAGTTGCATTTATGTTGCGGTTATAACTCACTTACTATACACCCCATTTAGGAGGAATTTTGGTTTTAGTACTTTACATGATCGCGTGAAAAAAAGTTGCATTTGTTGCAAAAAGTTGCCCTAGTGATTGGTTAAACAGTGCTATGTTTGTCAAGTAGGCACATTACCTCTAAGTTTGATCGATGGGGTTCGCTATCTGTTAATATTTTGAATGTGATTTCTTGGGATTGGTTATATACTGTGCTATTCTTTGCAATTGGCCGTTCTCTCTAAGTTTGATCTTTGGAATCAGCAACCAAAGGGTTAGGTATTTGATTTCTTTGTGATTTGTTATATAGTCATGTGTCAAGTGAACAGTATCAGTATCTTCAAATTTAGTGTTTGGACTTCGAAACGTAAGGTTCTATGTATGTGATTTATGGTCTGATTTATCTTATGTACTACTATGTGCTTGTTAAGTAGACATAATCTTCAAGTTTAGTCCTTCTGGTTATATGTTGCTAAAATAGTGTGTATACAAGTATCTTACGCATACGAAAACACTTTAAAACATTTCGGAACAAACAAAAGTTGATTGATTTATCATATTGTAATTTGGAGTTGTGTGTGTTAAGTGTTAGATACTTATGTATACAGTATGTAATAAAAGTCATTTTGAAATTGTATTATTTATAAGCCACATAAGCACTTCAAGTGCTTTCGACGATCGATCTCTTCCATGCAGATCTGACCAATTTTGTAACGATAAGATGTCACCAAGATATTGACGTTTTTTTGATGATGACAAAATCAGGATTTGTTCAGATTTCTTCTAATGACTAGATATTTCGCAGATCAAGATCTTGTTCATTTTTAATGACGATATATCTCGTCGAACAAACACCAGGTGGGGCGAAAGACACGGATTGAAATGGACGTGTGTAACTTCATAAGGATGTGAATTCTAAAGTCGATTTCTTACGATTTGTCATAAAATATGGCAATCAAAACATAATCATAGTAATATAAGTAAATATAATCATAACTGTATGCACTGGTATAGAAGATAAGCAGGAAAATACTGTAAGTACTGAATATACGTCTCTTAACTGTTCAGCTCTTAACTGTTCCACTTGAAATTTTGCAGTATGTCGGGCAGTCTTTTTATCGTGAAAAAAAAGGGTAAACGATAGATCACATTTTAATATTTTTACAACCAAACACTCATACATTTCCTCAAACATTACTTTATACAGGCGAAACCTACATTTCTGAACGCAGTAAAACGCCAATCACTTTCTTTTTGCTTAAGATTGCATGTATTTGATAAATCCTGGCAACCAACTACCACTTAACTCCGCAAAGCAGGGTTAACAGGTGGATGCGAAATTATGATAATTGATATACGTACATGTTTTTAAATTATTTGATCGTATAGTTTGGTTAGTAAAACCCCCGAAGCAGTAATTTTAGAGGTAAAAAGGAAAATCCCCCTTAACCCTACAAGTTTCGATGAGATATCTCGTCCATCAAGATCTGATCAATTTTTCTAATGACGAGATATCGCATCCATCAAGATTCAAGTAATTTTTCTTCTGACGAGATATATCGTCATCATGATATTGCCGTCTTCTCTATTGATGAGAACAAGTTCTGGTTCGTTTTCTTCTAAATGACGAGATACCACTTCTAGACAATAACCAAACGGGTTAAATAATGTGTACATGAGTGTTTGATGTATGCCATTTTTTTCCCAAGTTTCCCACTCGCAAAAATGTATGCACATAAATTCAATTATTATAAGTTTGTCTCGATTCCTTATTTCTCATTATTAGTCTTTAGCATAACGCTGTTATTTGCTTTTCTTTAATTAATTCTAGGAATGTAAAATTAAGTCCCTTTTTGAAATACTACTTACTCTTGATTAGGACCTAGCGCCATAAAATTCAAAATCCAATCTACACCATTCTATATTTGAACGTAATGTGATCGCGAATATGGAAATCCTAATAACATGGAAAGCTAATGGAAAATGAGTAACGCGATTCATATTTTTACAGCTCTTCCGATAAATTTTATTTTGAAGACGACCCCCTCGACAATAGTGCAAATGAGCCTTCCTAGAGAACGTCCCAAAACGTATCAAGAGCGAGAAGTAAGACATTTTTGATCTTTGCATAACACTGCAATTTGTTGTTTAAGTTTATAATTAGTTTCTTCAATGTGTACTTCACATCTGAGAAATTTTATTTTCAAGACGACCCCGTCCAAGAAAATCGAAATCTACTATCTTAGTAGACAGCACAATGCCAATCAAAATCAGATAGTTAACCATTTTTAGCCTTTAGCATAACGCTTACTATTTGTTTAACTTTATAATCGTGCATCTGGTGCTTGTCCTGTTTAGTACCTCTCTAGCTCTGCAAAATTTAAAATCCAATCCATTCTATTTTGAACGTAATATGATCGTGAATATAAAAATTCTACTAACACGGAAAATGAGGGACGCGTGATTCATATTTATACTCTTTTCCTGAGAAATTTTAGTTTTCAGACGACCCCCTTGAAAGAAGTGAAAATGTGCTTTCCAAGTATACGACAAAATGTCAATCAAAAGCAAGGAGTTAACTATTTTTATCCATAAACATAACGCTCCTATTTGTTGTTTCAGTTTATAATCTGGCCCCCAGACAAAAAAGTGGGGGATCATGCGCCATGAAATTCAAAATCCAATCCATTCTATTTCAAACGTAATGTGATCGCAAATATGAAAATCCTAATAATACGGAAAATCCAACGGAAAATGAGTAACGCGATTACTATTTTTACTCCTCTTCTGAGAAATTTTAGTTTTTATACGACCCCGTCGACAGAAGTGGAAATGTGCTCTCCTAGTGAACGACACAATGCCAATCAAGTGCGAGGAGTTGCTCATCAGAAAGGTCTGACAAGAAAAGACAATTTACTCTGTCTTGAAGAGTGCTTTCTTTCCTTGTCCTACCAGGGGGAGGGAATCATTCTTCAGCAATATAGAGCAACACAAAAATAGGTTGTTTGAATTCTCCCGTAGAATGACCTCCGACTTCTGAGCTAGCTAAAACTGTTCTAGGAAAAATACAGCTATTCACGTTTCGACTGTATTATGCAGAATAAAATATTGCCTTCTTAAAAAGTCGTCTTTCGTATTTGAATGCAACTGAGCTTTCGAGAACACCTGTGTGAACTATCGCGTTTCTTCCTTTTTAAGCTGCTAACATAGAGTAGTGCTGTTTTTGTCTAAAAATTCTGTTAGCTACATTTATTAAAACTGGATTCTGAAAATTTCTCTAAAAGGTATGTGTTAGGAAATGCATGTCAGTAAAAACGTTCGTTTTTAACATTCTGAAAGGTTCAGATGCGTAATTCTCAGTAATCCTTCCTGCGTGACTTGTATGACAATTTGACCGTCCTGATCAATAAAATCTTTAAAGCGCATTTAATGATAAGAAAATGAGCAATATCTCTAATATTTCCAGAGGATTCTACTACAAGGAACTGAGCAATATCTCTAACATTTCCAGAGGATTCTATTACAAAGAAATGAGCAATAGAATCTTTCCAAAAGATTTTCTAATAAAGAAATGATAAATATAATTGTTTCAAATGATTGCATTGAAAGGAAAGGAACAAGGTAGGTATTTTAATAACGTCGTGCTGGAGCAACACAACGGACTATTAACGACGGTCCAGGATCAATACCCGAAGGGAAAGATCCGAGGACAACACAACGTAATATTGAACCACAACCAGATGAAAAAGCAACACCTGTGCTGGCGCATCCCACTCTTTAAACTTCCACATCACGTCAACATGAGGACATTAGAGGTCGCGACAGATTTAACGTGCACCAGCCCCCTTTATACACGATGGTCTTTGGGTGGATTCGAACTCGCACCCCCGAACCCAACAGCTAATCCGTTACTCTTCCATACGGGCTACCACTGCAATTCTTTAGAATAATGTGTGTTATTTAGTCATTAATAGTTATGACAGTGGGGGAAAAGCAACACTACACTACTCTCAAATAAGGCCACGCTTTGAAAGGTTAACCTTTACGCTGAGCCAGGAAGATACATACAGATAGACAGATGGACAGACAGACACCAAACGCGAAAAAGGCTGATTCGGTATCAGAAGGGTCCAAAACGGATAGAAAACTTGATATGGGTCGAAAATATTTAATATACAAACAAACACTCCATTCTTATTTATTAAATTATCTTGAGAATTTTGAGTATTTCAAGAAAACATCGCAACCTTAAGAAATTAATAAAAGGTAATGACGATAAATTAACGTCGCCATGGAGTAAAACAACGGGCATGATATCCCTCTTTTAAGTGACCGCTTGATTTTGTTAATGTTTTGTTACCCGGAATCTTCGGGTTCAGTCTGGAAGAGAAAGATTCGAGGACATCACCACGTAATATTGAACCAAGGTCAGATGACTAGGTCAACACCTGAGCTGGTAACCAGCTCTCCAAACTTGTACATCACTCCAACGTGAGGACATTGAGACCATCACATATTTAACGTGCACCAGACTCTTTGTACACAACGGTCTTTGATTGGACCTAGTTTCGATTTCGTAAATTAATAAAAGGTATTTGTACTCAGTAGCTAGTAGTGAAAGCATTGGTAAAGGTTTACTTCTCTGCAACCAGCAAAATTGGAAGTATAGGGTATGCATACTGTGTTCTAAAGGGGTAAAATTGAAAGTGTACTGAATATATCTTAATTTGTTAAAACTGTTAACTTCTAACGACGCTAATTTATTACAGAAGTTAATGTTAATATCATTAACTATGATCTAACCTTCATTATTTATATATTTTGAGACTGTACAAGTTATAAACATGTGATTTTTCTATCTTCAGAAAAGTATGAATTTTAAAACCACAAATTTATTAAAACATTAACCTATTTTCGCAGAGTATATTATTAACCTTAACTAATCATTTTTCTAAGAAATGTAATTATTTGATTATTGGACCGGATCGAATAACTATTTTAATTATTCGCGGGTAACAATGGGTTTTGTTAATGTCATTTAATATCCGGAAATAATTTCATCAACAGCTGATGATAAAAAAACTACATGCGTCAGCATAATGACCCCTCTAATATCATCTTTTATAGTGCAATGAATAAATTTGTATTTTAATATCTCACGATTATCATCATGCATCCCTAATTTCACCATTAACTGTTCATTTATTGTAAGGGGAAGTCATTAGGTCGTCTTTGTTCCTCCATCAACATCGATAAACTTTTAATGATCATACTTGTGTATTTAATGCCGTTCTAATCTCATAATAACCAGGGGAAAAAAGGGCCACTAAAGTTAAGAACTATGAAAGTTCTTAAAACAACGAGTTTTCTCTGCAGAAAAATGTCACTCTTTTATGTTTATCAAAATTCAAGAAATGAGTACGAAAGAGTATGGGCTGATAATATATATATATATATATATATATATATATATATATATATATATATATATATATATATATATATATATATATATATATATATATATATATATATAATGATCGTGAAAATATCAATGGTATTTTAATAGTAATATTTATAAAAAAATAATTTATATTAATAAATAAAAGTATAGATATTAATGGAAAGAAGTAAAAGGTAGTGAGGATATGGAGGGTATTTTAAAATGGTAATGAATAAAATATAGTGAGGATTTTAATGGTATTAAATGAAAGCTAGAGAGGATAGTAAAACGGTAATCAATAAAAAGTAGAGGTACTAATGATAATAAATGAAAGATAGTGAGGATATCAATGGTAGTAAATAAAAGGTAGGGAGGATATTGAAACAGTAAATCAACAAAAAAGGTAGAGATGTGTTAATGGTAATAATTAAAAATAGGTTGTGGTGTTTGGTTAATGACGCAAGGGCTATACTTGGCCAAGTTGCCCCAAACACAAGACAACAACGAGGTAGAAAAAAAGCAAAAAGTAGAATAGGCCAGGGTAAAACAGATCACTCGGGTTCCTCAAGGCTGTGAAGTCCGTACGCAACTAAAAATGATGTGCCACTGAGGGCAGTAGCAAATAATAGATAGGAACGCTATTAATTTTTAAATATTACCTACTATACTGCAGTAATACTACAGGAGTGTAAAACTTAAGGAGCAATAAGGTGTTTAGCTGCTACTTTGTATTCAAGTGACCAGGATACGGGTCGGTAAGCAATTTACGTAATAACGGTCACACTGAAGGGACGCAACGGGCTATTGGCGACTCTAGGATCACTCCCGAACGAAAAGATCGAAGGAAAATGCCTCGTCATTTTAAACTACGGTCAAATGACGAGTGGAACACCTGAGCTGGAGCCCCACCTCTCCAAACTTTCACACTACGCCAACGTGAGGACATACAGGGTGGCCCAGTGGGTAATGTTAGAAAACAAAGTATAATAGATGGCGCTAGCTGCTAGCAAGTGAGGCCAAACTTGGTGCGCACTATCATTAAAGTGGGCAATTTATTGTGTGGTGCGCAATATCCTCCTATGGTGTGTGTATGACCCAGTTTTCACCGACGGCACACTAAACTTTGCAAAATACACAGTTTCCGGACGGGGATTTCATCTCTTTTCTTCATGGTAATGACTTGGTCCATGGTCATTGGTTTATGCAAGATGGTGCAAGACCACATCGTACGGCGGAAGTTTTCGAAGTGCTCAATGAGCATTTTCACGGTCGAATCAATGGGTTGGATTACCCATCGCACTTCCAAGGTATTGAATGGCCGACCTATTTCCTGGATTTCAACCATTACGATTTCTTCTTGTTGGATTATTTAAAAAGCAAAGTGTGGCAGACAAGTCCGAAGACACTTCCTGAACTAAAAACTGCCGTTAAAACTACAGTTGACACGATTGTCATCAAAGCCCGCTCACGAGTGATGGATGGATTCCTATACCGTCTCACTGCTGTCCTTGTTAAAGAAGTAGGTCACTTCGAAACTCTTAATCATTAATTGCCTACTCTGTAATTCCAATATATATCATTAAAATCTTTTGATCACTCTTGCGTGTTTTGAAATTTCGATTCGTTTCAAACACTACCCGCTGTATCTAAATGTTGAAACGTCCATGAGTTCCTTAGAAAGATATGATCATTTAGTCATTGAGTGTGTTGTGTGGCAAAAACAACACTACTCTACTCGGAACGCTCAGATTAACCTTCTCGACAAGATATCTCGTTCATTAGCAAACTGGCAAGATTAGGGTGAACGAGATAATCTCGTCGGACGAGACCAGCAGTCGTCATCGTAAAGAAAATTGGCAATGTTGCCATCAACAAACAATAGGTGTTATCTTGATGTCGCCATTATAAAAAAATCGGCAAAATCTTGATGACGAGATATTGCACTGTAAGCAAAATTCGTCAGATCTTGCTGGACTAGATATCTTTTAGGAACCCCTTGGAAGGTGAATACAATTCAATATGTCGAACAATGGTTATTTTACCAAACGACGGGAATTGGACCTATGGTTCGATTGCGAGAACAAATTAGCTTTATGGTATTTCACTAAAACAAACTACATTCAAGGCGCCTGAAATTAATATTTAGAGCAACGATGATCATCACGCGCACTTCCTAGAGTTAGACCACTTCCAAAACGCATTTATCTGCTAATCTCTAAGGTAAAGGTTCTGAAACGATCGATTGCTCGGTATACACTACACAGATAGATTATGTTCGTGGCTATTTGCCTATCGGAGTAACTACAGGCAATTTCACTTGGTAATGGAGCTGATGAGACGGCAACAGTTGCACTTAGACACACAATAATTGACAGAGAGCAAACTCAAAGGTATTTAGATTGAAACCTACATGAGGGGAAATATTAATTGGCCCAGCCCGGGTGTGCGAAGAGAATTGGAAGCAAAATAAGGCTAGTGAGTTTATGCTCATAAAAGCGATTGAGAGATGCATTGTTAACCTGAGGGCGATGACTCGTTAGCTGTTACGCTAGTGCGTGTTTTGTATGCACTTCCTGGTAGGCAAACATGCTAGCTAAGACATCGAATCGAGTTTTGTAGGATTCGTCAGCAGCCGCGTCTTATGACACGTGGGGTACATCTGTACCCCAAAGTTTATTTTACTGTGTGTATAGTATTCCTGTATTTCAATTTACATAAATTAAACTCTCTCACAATTTAATCTGATGATTTGTTCTGTGATTTCTATATATTTTCCGGTGGAATAAAACCATCCGCGTCAACACATGAAAATGGGTTTTGTATGATCTGTCACCAACCGCGTCTTTTATCGTTAAGCACGCGTGGGGTACATTTGTACCCCAAACATTTTTCACTGTATAATATTCCTGTGTCTGATTTACGATACGTGTATTAAATTTTTGTCGAAATTTAATCACAATATTTTTACGCAGTTAATCAGTAACTGTTTAATCTACATGATTGGAAATATTAATTTGAGTACCCTGAGTTTGTGATGAGAATTGAAAGTAAAATAAATGTAGTTAATTTTCGATTACAAAAGCGATTGGGCTTTGTTCACCTGAAGATGATGACACGTTAGCTTTACGTATGTGTCTTTTCTATACATTTTCTGGTAGGCAAACATGCTCGTTAAGACATGAAAAGGAGATTGATAAGATCCATCAGCAGCTCCGTTCTGGTTTTATGACGTTAGGCCCGCATGGGGTACATTTCTACCCCAAAATATTTTTCGCTGTTTAATATTCCTGTATTTCATTTATATGAATTAAACATTCTCGTAATTTAATATAAAGATGTTCATTCAGTTAGATAATGGTAACTGCTTTTTCTTTATTGAGTTATTAAATAGGTATCGTAAGCACAATATTGTTTAGAATATTGCCTTCATTTACTACCTACAACTCTCTCTGAGGGGTTCTTTTTCATAATTTGCTCTTCAAATTAAATCATGAGAAAGTTGAATTTGTGTAAAATAAATACAAGAATATATTATACAACGATATAAACTTTGGGGTACAAATCTACCCCGCGCGTGTTTCAACGTCATAAATAATGCGGATGCTGGAGCGTCATACAAAACTATTCTTTTTTGTGTCTCAACGCAGATAATTCCAACTTGAGATGTGTAGTCTTCCTTGCATGACTTCCTACCAAACTTGCCCTTCCCGGCCAAAGGAATCTTTCCAAAGGATTATATTCTAAAGAAATCAGCAATAGACTCTTTTCAAAGGATTCTATTCTAAGAGGCTTAGCTATAGAACGTTTACAAAGGGTTTTATTCGATAGACAGAAGTAGTAGAGTTTTTCAAATGGGTAATGTTCCAATTAAAGGACCAATTCGATATTTCTTACGGTTCATAAAGTCTTTCGATTCTGCGATTCTCACCTGAACTTAAAGGGCCGCGGTAGACTGGTTCGAAGAGTAACGGGTTAGCAACCGGAGTATAGCGAGTTTGAATCCAACCAATAACCGTCGTGTAGGAAGAGCTGGTGTATGTTAAATCTGTCGTCGTCTAAATGTCCTCATCTTGGCGTTGTGTAGCAGTTTGGAGAGTGGGGTTCCACCTCAGATGTGACCTCGTAATCTGACCGTCTTTCAAAATAGCGTGGTGGTGTTCTCTAATTTTTCCCTTAGGAAATTGATCCCGGACCTTAGCCTTTGGCCCGTTGAGTTGCTCTAGTATCGACCTTAATTAATACCTACGTAACTACCTAAACTTAAAAATTGAATTTCACTGTCAGTTTCAGTACTGGCTAAGAGGTCCTGCAACATCTTTAAAAAGTTGAAAAGCGTAATTGATCAATATGTCTGTATTAAAACTTCTATGCTATTGATATGAATACCGGGTTATCATTTCTGCCCTTATGTGAAAATCAGAATGCTCAAGAAGGAGAACGTTCAATATCTTAGATACGTGTTATTGACTTTGACCTAAGAAGGTACCAAAAATTAATACATTTTAAACGAACGCGTTGCTTGTTTTAAACAATAAAGTATTTGAGGTACATCTGTAAGATACCTTCTGCTCTTTGTAGCTTATAACTTAACCAACAACTCACAAATATATCATCAAACTAATTTTGAAGCTTATTCTTTGAGCCTCACTAAGTACTTGTTCCTTTTAACACCATTCTGAAGCGAATTGGATAATTTATTCAAGATACGTTACCCTTAAAAAAAGCAAAATGTTCTCAAAATTAAAATAAAAAAAATCTACACTAAAAATGGCATGCTTTGCCATATGAAAGCAATCAATTTAAGTACCTTCTATTCTTGTTTCCGTTTAATAACTAATCAATAATAAAGAATACCTCGACCAAACTCATTTTAAAACTCGTTATTGGAGCCCCATGGACACTGCTTATTCATTTTAACAGCATTCTGAAAGAAATGGGATAGCCTAGTCAAGATAAGTTCTCTTAAACCTTCCGGTGGTTGTTTGCGACGACTCTTATTATCTGAAAAAAAAACTGACTAGGTCTTGACCTTGTTATGAAAAAATCGAAATCTTGAGGAGATATCGCGTCATTAGCAAAATTGGTTACATATTAATTGACGAGATATCTAGTAAAAACCACTTGAAGGGACAAAGGAAACACGATACTCAAACACAATTTTGCATACCCATGCTAAAAATGAAGTGATCTATCCTCGAAAGCAATCAATTTGAAAGGTTTCTTATATTTGCCGTCAGTGCGACGTTAATTAAAATACCTATATACCTTTACTCGTTGCAGTGTAATTACTAATCAAAAAAAAAATTTATCATCAAACTAATTTCTAAGCTCGCTATTTGAGCCTCATAAAACGCACGTTCATTTTACAAGCACTCTGGTTGAAATGCGAGTCCAACCAGGTATGGCTCGCGAAACTTCTCTTAATGGAAGCGCAATGTTTTGGAAAAACAGCTTTGGGTTTCCACACACACCAAAAAGATAATACACTGCCATACAAAAACAATAAATTTTAATAACTCTTATCCTTTGCTGTTTAATAATACAATATCAACAAAAAATACCTAATCACCCTAATATGTAGCTAGCACTTTGGATCATTCGAAATTTGAATCCAGCCATGATACTCGGATTCGAGTTCCCATAGAGAAAATAAAGTGTTTTCAACAAACAAATTTGATTTCCCACACTCAAAATGCACCCGATCCAATGAGCAACGCATTAGCAACCGGACAATTGCGAGACAAAGAACGTCGTGTACCAGTTGGGATGCTTCACGTTGAATCTGTCGTCTCCTCAAATGTCCTCACTTGCTGAGGTTTAGAAGAGTGGAGTGCCAGCTGGGGTGTGACCTCGTCATCTGATTGTGGTGGAAAAGAACGTCGCGTTGTCCTCGAATATTTCCCTTAGCGTTTAGTCCCGGACTGTTGCCAATAGCCCGTGATGTTGCTCCAATGCGACGTTAATTTACCATTTACCGACCTACCTCGATCTTAAAACTTTGCTAATGACGCTTCTCTTCGAGTTGATACCAGATCGTTTCCACTAGCCCGTTGTGTTCCTCCAGTGCGGCGTACATTCAATACCTAACTACCGCATGAATTCAAACAGGAGTAAAATAATTTCTACGCTTCTCGAAATTGCGTTTATTAGTTTTATCAAAGCGTAAGTATAGGCATGTAACTTTTATAACTTAAAAAACTTTACCATTTTAAGCTGTTTTTTTACATGCAAAATGTTTACAAATTTAGACAGTCCAGTAACTATTTAAAGAATCGCATGCTATTATTGACGGCTTTATCACTATCGTTTAATGTCTGGAGAGTGGGGTACCAGATCACGTGTTGTTTACGTCATCTGACCATGGTCCAAAATTACGAGGCTTTTTCTTTGGATCTTTCTTCTCGGGATTGAACCCGTACAGTCATCAATAGCACTTAGTGTTGCTCTAGTGCGACGCTAAAAAACTTCATACCTACCTACCCTCAAACGAAATAGTGCTCTAAGTCACAGTGTCATAACAAAAGAAAATAATCAAACTCCCGTCTCGAGGCTTTCAAAGTTTAATTCATTTTAGCATCACTTTGGTTGTAGGGAGGTGTTTAACTAACATTATACTGAAGCAACCCAACTGGTTAGTGACGACGATCCGGGATCAATCACAAATGGAAAGATTCGGGGACGACACCAAGTACTTCAGTGATATGATGAAGAGAAAGACCTGAGCTGGCACCCGTCTCTCATAAGTTACACAACAAGCCAACGTGTGGACACTTGTGGCCATGACATATTTAACGTGCACCAACCCCCTTTCTACGCGACGGTCTTTTCTCCGATTCGAACTCGCAACAGCTCGGTTGCTAGTTCGTTATATCTACCGGAGGTACTCTTCTAGCGGACCCTGCAATCTGGTTGATATTTGATGATACTCGTGCCCGAGTTACCTTAATGGTACCGCAATATTTCCAAAAAACAATTTTGAACTCCCACACTAAAAATTAAATACTTCGTTCGCGGTAGCCCAGTTGGAAAAATTGAATCTGTATTAGCAACCGGATGATTGCGAATAAAAACCTCGGTCCAGACAAAGACCGTCGAGTACACGGGTGCTTGTGCTCGTTAAATCTGTTGTGGCCTCAAATATTCTGACATTGGCGTTGTGTGGAAGTTTGGAGAGAGCTGCTCCAGCTCATGTGTTGCCTCGTAAACTGATCGTGGTTCAAAATTAAGTGGTCCTCGATCTTTCCTCGGTGATTGATCCCGGAACGTAGCGTGTGTTGCTCCAGTGCAACGTTAATAAACAACATACCTACCTTAATAACGTCTATTCTTTTCCGTTTGATGCTACAAAATAAAAATGCCTCATCAACTCATTCAAAATTACGCGGTGTTGTCCTCCAATCTTTCCTTAAGGGGTTGATCCCGGAATTTTGTCAATAGCCCGTTGTGTTGCTTTAGTTAATTAAAAATTACCCATTATCTCATCAACTCATATCAAGGCTACTAATGTGATCCTTTTGGTCGTTAATTCACTTCACCAGCACTTCGAGTGAAATTTGAGTACAACCAGGAAAATAGCAAGCACGAGTTCCATTAAAGGAGACACTTATCCAAAAAAAAATATTATGTGTGTTGTCGTACTAAAAATGAGATACCCTATCATACTAAAACAGTCAATACTAATGACTTCTTGCTATTTAAGAGTATTCTCTATTGACACTAAAAAAATTCGTCATCCAACTCATATGGAGCAAGTCTTGATTTCAAACGTTAATTCATTTTACCAGCACTTCGGGCGAGTCCAATGAGGACCCTTTCTCTCGAAGCAGACACAATGTTTCGAAATGCGTTTTGTGTCCCTACTAAAAATGAAGTGCCTCTATCGCGTCAAAGCAATCCACTCCAAAAGACCCTTTTCTTTGTGGCTTTATTACAAAGCCATTAATTTTAAATTTAAACGAGATGGTTTTCAATTAGCAGTCGCAGTCACTCCTAATCGTGTTGCTGTGACACGACATGTTTCCATACTGCTGCGGAGATTATCATCCTTGCGTGGGGCGCGTGAGCAATGACTTCCATCCCTCCCCGTAATGTCCGCGGGGGGAGACCACTCGCTTAATAAATAGGAGTTTGGGTGGATCTTTTGCAGGCCTATATAAATGGAGAGCCTCAGAATGCCGGAGTTGTGCTCGAGATCTATATTTAGCTTCGGCCGCGAGGTAAGAGGTGAAAATATTAGTCTTTAGCTCTCTGGGCTTTTGTTGGCTGTGGAAGGGCTTCTATCGGATCAACAGTTTTATGTATAGGTGGATGGGATTGGAGGGTCAATTCTAATGAAAGTTCGTTGCTTTTTTTTTTGCATTCATGTTCGTTGGTCTTGACTTTAGCGTTAGACTTAATGAATATATTTCCTGCTTCGTTTTGCTATTTCGTTCATCTTCATGTGTGAATGAGTGTGTTGCGTTCATTTCCTGTGTCAATGAATGTGTTTTGGTTCACCTTTCTGTGTAGATAGATGAATGCATTTTAATAACCCTTTCCGTGTAACTGAACGTATATTTCGTTCACTTTCTTTATAAATGAATGTATTTCGTTCATTTATGTGGTAATGAATGTCGTTTGGTTTACCTTTCTGAGTCGATTAATTTACGAGAATTTTGATACCCTTTGCTGTGTAAATGAACGTATTTCGTTCACTTTTCTGTATAAGGTGCCCGCCTACATCCGGAGACCTTGTTTTAAATATTTCAAAAATTGACTTGTTATGTGTATTACACTATCAAGTAGATCTAAAACCTATCAATAATATATATATATATATATTAGTTTTTTAATTTTAAACTTTTACTAAAAGTGAACATGAAAATGGCAATAAATTAGCAATATAATATATATATATATATATATATATATATATATATATATATATATATATATATATATATTAGTTTTTTAATTTTAAACTTTTACTAAAAGTGAACATGAAAATGGCAATAATAAATTAGCACAATTCTGCAAAACAACAAAACTCAAATTCAAATTAAGATATTCTATTTTTGTAAATTTTATTGTGTTATCAAAAAAACCTTCTTCTAGGATGTCTATCATTTTCATAGGTGAAACTATGTATTAAAAAGTTCTTGCATTAAACCTTTCGACAAAGAAAAAACAATCATCAGAAATTATTATAATTTCATACTTATGAGCTAAAAATAAATAAAAATAATGCAAAATCAATTCAAGTAAAGGTAGGTTACCTAACTTGAACCTTTCTAAGAATTCTACCAAAGTTTAAAGTTATTTGAAGAAACCTAATGTTTGGAGTTATGATGTTTAGCAAAGGAGCAAAATATAAAAAAAATCTGATTACGAGAAAAAGCAAAAATAAAAAGCAACTTTTTTACTTACACATTAGATGACAAACCTGACATTAAAAAACTCCTGATTTGTAAAGGTCACCTTCTTAGTCATTGAAATCTGATGTTTGTTTCTTTCTTATGGCTTTTAATAGTTTACTGCGTTTCTTTGCAACAGGTGTGGAATGATTCTTCGAATCTCGAATCCTCAAACAGTCTGTGTCTATAGTCCTTCTACAGTAAAACAACCAGGATTTTCATACTAAGCCTATTTGAAACATATAGGCAACCTTTAAAACCATCATTAAATTGGATTATGGCATCATAGGCTCCTAATTTGAGAGTTTTGAAGCGGAAAAGCACCTATTTCGGCACTCGTTGCCAAATCACGCCATTGAAACATTCGTTGGTGGTTTGGGTTTTTATGTGGAAGCAAACCTCTAGAAAGTGAACAAAGTTCTGAATAAACTGACTTGATTTTGTTTAGAACGTCATTTGAAAGACCAGGATACTTTTCCTTCTTAGGCTTTTTCCCCTGAGAAAAAGCTCTCTGGTAACTAACACCAGTGGACTTCTCCAACGAGGCATGGGCTTTTAACCACTGGAATAAAGTAGCGATAACATTGTGTTGCATACTTTTTAAATTACCTACATTTGCTCTAATTGCGATGCTATGGTAATTTTGTAGTCATTCGATAAAAACATCAGTCAGCTTTCTTTTTTATGAAATACCTTTTGTTTCTGATTTGAGCTTTCGGAGTAGTGATCCCACTCGTTTTTGAATATGTCCAATGCATTCTAACTTGTTAACATTTTTTTTTTACTATAAGTGTTTTGAACGGAAAGAAAACATTTAGAGTCTCCGACCTCATAATATTTTGTATATTTTATATATCTTTTCTTTAGAGACCTTTTAAAAATTCTAATTACACCAACATTTTTCATTTTAGAAGCCGATTCTTCAAAATTGCACGGGCATGTATGGTCAGCTTTCAAAGAATCAAAATCGTTGCTATTTTTCATGTATTGGAGCTTCTTACATATCCTACATCATGAAGACACAACTTCGAAGTATAAAACTTAACCCTTCGTTCGTTTTCTGTGTATGCGTTGAGTTTATTTTCTATGTAAAAGAATGTGTTTTGGTTTACCTTTCTGTGTAGACAAATGTTTTCATTTACCTCTTTCTGTGTAAATGAACGTATTCGTTCACCTTTCTAAATAAATATATGTGTATTTCGTTCATTTTTTGTGTCAATTAATACAGTTTGATTTATCTTTCCGAGTAGATTAATGTGTGTGTTTGTGTGTATTTTGGTTTCTCTCCTCTTTCGTTATAAATGAACGAATTTCGTTCACATTTCTGTGTAAATGAATGCATTTTGTAGATTTTCAATGTCAATAACAGAGTTTTGGTTCATCTTTATGTGTTACTGAATGCATTTCATTCAATTTTCTGTGTAAGTGAATGCATTTCTTTCACATTTCGGTGTAAGTGAATGCATTTCATTCACCTTTCTGTGTAAATGAATATATTTCGTTCCACTTCCTGTGTAAACGAATGTATTTCGTTCGTTTTCTGTGTCAATGAATGTATTTCGACTCACCTTCTGAGCAGATGCGTGTATTTTTGTTCCTTTTATGTCTTAAGGAGAGGAAGAAACAAAGAGTAATAAAATATTTTTTAATGGTTTTATTCCAAGGAAAAAACAGTAGAATCCTTCCAACCGATACTATTCTACGGAAAGGACCAATAGAAAATCGACCTAATGTATTCCATTCTTGCAGCAGAAGAATTCATAGATAATTTCAACTATTGTGCAAGATTATGTAGTCGTTAACCTTCATTAGACTAAGGCCGGTACAACAGTTGTAACTTGATGGGGCCAAGAAAGAATTTAGACTACGGCCAGTACAGCAGTACCTTGAAAGTTATTAGAATCGCGCCAAGTAAGTATAACATAGTACACAAATCAAAAATCTCCAGCGATCAGAGAATTAAAAAACTGGTAATATAAAAATATGCAAGTCATTTGATCGTACAGCTTTGATCAAATTTAGCGGACCCTTTTAAATCTTCTAATGGCCTGAAGGTAGTAAGAAAATTGGAGAAAACGTGCAGTTCTTAGTAGAATACCGCACATGTAGATTTTGAAGGAAATGAAGCTATATATACCAATTGGCAAAGGAAGTCACTTTGGTAGGTAGGTATTTAATTGGCGTCGCACTGGAGCGACACAATGGGCTATTGGTGATGTTCTGCGATCAAATCCGAAGGGAATGATTCAAGGACAACACCACGTAACTTTGAACCACAATCAGATGTAAAGGTCACACCTGAGCTGGCAGCCTAATCTCTAGACTTCCACACCACGAAAACGTAATGTAATGCCTTGGTAAAATGCAAACTCCTTTCACAAAAAATTGAAATAAAACAATGAATTTGTGAAAACAACACCGATAGAAAAACCACCACAATAACCATACTGAGAACAGGACATTTTAAAGGCATGTAAATTGACTTATGGAAACAGAACGTGCTAACATTGTAACTGTCTGGTCGTTGAACTCACACCTCATCATATGGGCGGGTTAAAGTTAGGGGTGTAAGTCAAAAAATATCAGGCCGTTGAATAAAGATCTGACTTACACCTCGTTTTCAGTTAACAGATTGACTTATCTAGATCTGGTTTCTGTGTCTAATTTATTTAGTTAAATTTGGTTACATTATATCTGGTTTCTATGTCCCTTTTTTTTTTTTTTGAAAAAGTGACTTATACCACAGTAACATATATTCACCTGCCCTGCAATAATATTTGCTCTTGAAACCAAACGTGTACAAAATACACACGCAGACATCCGACTCAGAGATGGACACGACAACAATAAACGAATGCTTTCAATAACATCCAAATATCATGTTATTTATTCTGTAAATGTGGCTGATTGTAATCCATTTTATTCAATACAACATTGCTTGTGAAGCCCATTTTTAATTATTTCTCCCTTGACCGAAACAAAATAAGAATATATCATTCCGTTTCCAATTCAACGGTGCAACTGCAGTAGTTATATCAATAATACCTTTAAAAAATCTAATACATCCCTAAATCGCTAAAGGCGAATTTTCTTATGTGTTTTCTCCAAGAATAGTAAAAGCTAATCGAATCATGTTTCACCGTCTTGCTGGAAAAATATTGTTGACAAAGTATTTATTAAATTTGAGAAGGAAAAAAAAGATTATATTTAGGGCGAGATTGGAATAACACGATCTCGCATTGACAAAATCTGTTCCAATTTCTTAACCTATCGAATGAAGTTATGGAAAGGTATTGATGTTCACTCTAAAAGTAATTTATGCGCAAAAAAGATCGATAGTGTAAATTTCACTGTCGTGCAAAAACTGTTCAATTGAAACTACAAAATATTTAGAAGCAGGTTGGACTATTTATTGTAGTCGTCTTTCCTGATTGGCAGCTGTACCCTAGTTGGCAAACCAATCAACTAGCAACCAGAGAGTTGAGAGTTCGAAAATATGTTAAGCCAACGACCATCGTGTGCACGGGAGCTGATGCACGCTAAACCTGTCGTGACATAAAATGTCTTCACGTAGTCGTGGTGCGAAAGTTTGGAGAGCGGGGTGCCAGATCAGGTGTTGACTTCGACATTTGACCAAGGGTCAAATTTAAGACGCGTTGTCCGGGGATCTTTCTCTTAGGGATTGATGATACCGGACCTTTGCCAATATCACGCTGTGTTCCTCCAGTGCAATGTTAATTAACTAAGAACTGCTTGACATTAATTTTACTGCAATAAAAGGCATATTCTTAGATTGTATTAACATTCACAAGCTGTACTATTGATATATAACTAAAACTGTTCATTGACAATTTTGTATATTAGAGCGATATCCAAGGCCGGAATTATAAACCATAACAGTCTTTTCGTTACCCCATTTTCAACGATAATTTCAATATAACGAAAATACCATATGATATTTTCTCTAGTTAAGGGTATAACAAATATTTGAGTAATATAATGCAATCTGTAAAATGAACACAAAGACCGTTCTTTCTGTTGATAAATTAGTTATTTATAGTTATGCTCCATTTTAGCAGTAAATATTACTCACGCGTTAAGTACACTAATTATCTTTTAATTAAAGAGTTTAAGGGTCTATTCTTAATTGCCGTTATTTTTCCTGATATGGAGCAGTTATATTTTTACAATTGAAATTCTAATTCTTATTTATAAGATATTCCATGAGTGAAAATACAGGTGGTATTTGCAATGCAAACTCTCATCATCTTTTCTGATTTAGAGAAGAAGTTACGTATTTCTAGTTGCAATTTTAATTTGTAGTGAAAACGCAGGTGGGGTAAACGTGGGAACTAGTGACATCTTTTCTGATTTGAAGGATAATTCATATTTTTATAAGTGTAATTTGTATTCACACGGCTTTCTATAGGATTGAAAAGGCAGGTGGTATATATTCACAGTGCAAACTCCGGACATTCTTCATGATTTGGAATACAAGTTATATATATATATATATATATATATAAAGTGAATTTCTATTTACAAGACTATATGAGGGAAAGTACAGTTGATACTCTCGGTGTAAACTCGCATCACTCTATCGAATTCGGAGGACGAGTTATATTTTTAAATTTTAATTTGGGGGTATTTACATGGATTTTTATGAGTGAAAAGACAAGTGGCACTTTTGGTGTAAACATGCGTCAGCCTTCCTGATTTCGCAGGTAGGTAGGTAGCTATTTTAATTAACGTTGTACTGGAGCAACGCAACGTGCTATTGACGACGGTCCGGTATCAATTCCAACGGGAAACATCCGGTGACAGCACCATATGATTTTGAATCACGCCCTCCTGATTTTGAGGGCGAGTTAAAAATTTATAATGGTAAGTTTAGTTTTTATTTAGAAGACTATCCAACTGTCAAAAGACAGATGGTAAATGAGGGGTAAACTTACGTCATCCTTTCTGATCTGGAAGACGAGTTATATTTTAAAATTTTTCATTTTAATTGTATCTATGAATTTACATGAATGCAAAGACGACAGGTTTTACACGAGGTGTAAACTCACGTCGTTCTTCATGATTTGAAGAATAGATTATATACATTTCTAATTGGTAATATGAATTTGTATTTACAAGATCTACTCGGTTCAAGGTTCTCCCAGTGCAAACGCGCTCAATTCGCTGTTCGTAGAATTGATGTCAAACCGACGATTAACATGCATTTGTTTTTAAGTTTTTAGTATAAATAAGATTTATTCAATGAAACATTCTCATTAATTGCAACAATTTTTTAATCTCATTCTTGTAATTAATTCGATTTATGCACTCCTTTCCACCAGCAAAATGCAGCATTACACATAAAGAACAATTTTCTATTAGTTTTATGTCTTTTATAACACGACATCAAAAGCAAAATGCAGCATTATTTTAGAAATTAAGGAATATAATTCTAATCTTTCAAACAAATACCCTCCAGTCACAAAATATGTCATATATAACACTTTAATGTTCGGGTCAGAAACAGTTGTCCAATTAGCAAAAAGGTAATGGAAAGGAAAGGGATTTAATCGTGAATTAAAATAGTCATTTTTCTAACATGATTAGGAATTACATATTAAGACAGGTTTGACTTTTAACATGGTTTCAGGATTACAATTAATATTACACCGGGAAGGCAATTTTCCTGCTTTAGTTTTCTTTCTTATTGCGTAGAAGATTGCAAGCATTCCTTCTAGATGACATCATCATATTTTCCAAACATGTTTGCGATATTAAGAAAATATTTTACAACTTTTCATTTTTCCAACGACGCCCTGTTTAAAAAATTACATCTGAAGAATTTATTGCCAGCCTTTTTTTGTTTATAGCAAAGGAAGACGGTGAAATCACATTTTTTAGCTGTAGAATTCCGTTAACAAATATTGTCCACGTTTATGCAACTCACTTCAAAATTGAAAAAAAGAAACTATTAAGTTTCTGAGAACCAAATAGCGTAATGTTGCTCCTCCTCCCCCCAACACTCACAGTAACATAATACCGATATATAAAAATTAATGGACTCTTTCAACCTTTAAAAACACACATTCTATTTATCCTTTCCTTACAACAGAATCCATTGTAAAGATTATATTAATTCTTTCCTTGGAGAAGTAAATCCTTTGAAACGATTCTATTTCTATTTTCCTAAAAATCGAGTCATTTGGGAATATTACTTGGCTTCTTTCCTGGGAATAGAACCTTTAGTAAGGTTCTGTTGGTATTTACTTTAGAATATAATAATTTTGGATAGATTTTATTGTTCCTTTCCTCAAGATAGAATCCTTTAATAATACTATATTGGTCATTTCCTAGGAATACAATTCTTAGGAATCATTCTATTTCTCCTTTACTTAGAACAGAATCCTTTGGAAAGACTCTGCTAGTGAAGATTGTCAAACTAGTTAGAACTCTTTGGAAATCTGATATTCCGTTCTTTGAAAGTGAAACCTTTGGAAATATTGTCTTTCTCCTTTTCTTAGAATAAAATTTTTCAATGAGATACCTTTATATATTTCCTTATAATAGATTTACCTGACTATGTTATGTTATTCCTTTCCTTTGAATAGAATCATTTCGATAGATTATGTAGTACATTTCCTTTAAATAGAATTATTTAGTTAAGATTCTAGTATTCCTGTCTTTTGAATAGAATCCTTTAGTAAGATTATGTTGGTCATTTCCTTTGAATCGAATTTTTTGCAGTGATTTATTATTTCCTTCGAATATAATTTTTTGGAAGCTTATGTTAGTGAATATTGTCACAACTGGTTAGAATAATGTTCCTGCCCTTGGAACAGGAACGTCTTAGAATAGAATTCTTTATTAGGATTCTGCTTTCCATTTCCTTAGAATATAATCGTTTAGATACATTCCAATGTTCTTTTACTTAGAATGTAATCCTTTATTAGGATTACATTTGTCATTTCCTTAGAATATAATCATTTGGATGAATTCACCAGTATTCTCTCTCTCTCTCTCTCTCCTCCTTTAATTAGAATAAAATCCTTTAATAAAATTATGTTGATCATTTCCCTAGAATAGAATCCTTTCGAAAGATTCTGTTTTTCAAAATTGTCAAAACTGGTTAGAAATCATGCAGGGAAGAATGTATTTTGAAAAAAGCATACATGGCGTGTGAACCCCTCAAAGGGTAAATATTGGAAACAAAACTGTATAAATGTGATACTTATTATGAGGATGAATCTGTTATAATGCACCTTCTCATACAAACTGTAGAATCTGCAAATATTACACTTGCAACAACGCCTGGTTATTATGTGGGTTGAATGAAATGTAATGCCTTCATATTCATTTTTCGTTAACAGGTGGCAGAACAGTCGCTAAGTAGCTTTTATTGCTTTCTGCAGCGTTCCCTCTACAATCCTAGGTGGTGGCAAGCTATCACAGTGAAAGACCGTTTTGTTAGTGTGGAAAGAATAGAGTCTTGTGAAGGAAGCTCGTCACTACATTTTAAGCGAGGGGTAGAGTTCTTGACAGCAGGTGTTGCTCCATTGGAAATTGATCGAAGAATAAAAGTCGCTAATGATAATGTGTGTGATGATGTCAGCACTATACCATGCTAAGTCCACAGATGCATAGGTGGCGAAGCTGAAACAAAGGAATTGCGGGACTGAGTTGGTTGACCTCTGTCAGCAACCGGTGAGTTTAACAAGAAAATAGTGGACGTAATGTTTCGTGAGGACATTCGAGAGGAGAAAAAAAACGTTGCTGCAGCATGACAACGCTAGACCACTCACTTCTCATGCTACCATCGATGAGCTGAGGAAACTAAAACGTGACACAGTACCGCATCCACAATTCAGTTCAGACTTGGCGTCAAGTGATTTCCATCTTTCGATGATAAAAATTCAGACAGCGATCGGGTGCTGGTTGAGGAAACAGAAGGTGGAGTTCTTTCGTGACGGATTAACTAAACTTGTTTATCGTTGTGGAAAGAGTATTAAGTTATGAGGAAGTGTATTAAATTATGAGGAAGCTAAACCTCGACAGTACCGCATCCACCATTGAGTCCAGACTTGGCACAGGGAGATTTCCATTATTTCCATAAAATGAAGGACGACATTCGTGGAAATGAGTACAACTCTGATGAAGAAATTCAGAAAACGATCTGGTGCTAGTTGAGGAAGGTGAGTTCTTTTGTGAGGCTGCACCAAGCTTGTTCATCACTGGCGGAAGTTTGTTAAGTTATCTGTTGAGCATGTTTAAAAATGAAATGTAATTAAAGTGCACAATCTAAGGAAACCTACTGCTCCATTTATTAACACATACAAATCAAACCACGAGTAATTCTCTCGGAAGCATTACTTTTCATCCAACACTCGTATATACTATCCCAAGATAAAAAAAAATGTTTCGAAGACACTCTAAAACCAGGGGGCCTTAAACGTCAGATCGCAGCGTCACAATTCACGGAATCCGCAATTAGTTTCGCAGGAGCAACATCGTAAAAAGGAAGAACTTCCCGAGCTGGAAAATAAAACTCATATCGCTAATAAAAGTTTGGTTTCTAAAGAATAGGGGTTGCTGAGATTGTGTGACTCTTACCCACGTATCTCAACATTATAGCCCCCTTATGTCGACAAAATCCTCTAAAATATTGAATTTGGGTTTTTCTGCACACCAAAGCTTTGAAGCAAATTCTCCAGAAAATCTAACGCTGGTCGATAAAATATTCATTAGATTTCGGAAAGGAACTTTCCGAGAATTCGGACTAAGTCGTGAGCAAGGTATGAGAGTCTAGGATATCAAACTTAGTGATCTGAGTCTACATTTTATTGGTTGCCGATGCATAGGTACAATGGAATTCAATCTCGTTGAAAACGGTTAGTGCCTCCGGACAGAAGCTACTGACGACTTTGCTCGGATAATACTGGTACGTCTGTTTAAAGATGTATAGAATAACTACTAAAAGAGAGCCTACGCTCAAGGAGAACGTGTATTTATTTACAGCCTGATCACTCTTCTTCCGTTTAAAGCTCAGAATTGAATGTTTGCAAGTAATCGAATATTCATTAGGTTCGACGTTGTAAAACGTATCTTGTGATTTGAAGACTACTTGCATTTCATCGTGGAAATTAAAGTACTTTAACCCTCTGAGGGGTTCAGATGCATAATTCCACCTTGACACCTTGGAAACTTCCAATCGTCTCTGCATGACTTCTACGCCATTTGAACCTTCTTGACAAATATAATCCTTCTAAAGAATTTGATTCTAAGAGAATTAGTAATAAACTGTTTTCAAAGGATTCTATTCTAATGAAATAACTAACAGAATCTTTCCAAAAGATTGTATTCTAACGAAAAGAGCAACGGGATATTTCCTAAAGATTGTATTCTAAAAGTAGCAATAGACTGTTTCCAAAGAATTGCTTTCTAAATAAAAAAGAAATGTAATCTTTCCATACGAATGTATTGTAAAGAAAGGAGTGATAGAATAGTTCCTAAAAATTGTATTCTAAAGAAAAGAGCAATAGGATATTCAAAGGAGAATATTACAGCACCAGAATTTCATAAGGATTGTATTGTAAGGAAAGAATCTATAGAATTTTTCCAAGGGATTTTTTTTTTTTTATTCGAAAGAAAGGAGAGAAAAATGCAATATTTCCAAGTGATTGTATTCGAAAGAAAGGAGCAATATAATCTTTCTAAAGAATTACGCAATTTCTAAAGAAAGAGTAGGTGGATATTTTCAAATCATTTCAGTTCTACATAATAAGCCGATAGACTCGTTTGAAAGGATTATATTCCAAGGAAAGAAGTAAGAGAATCTTTCTGAATCTTGAAAGAATCCATAGATTTTTTTAAATCAATAGATGTGGTTAGCTAGTCATTAAAGGTGTTGTGGAGTAAAAGCAACACTAAGAAATCTCGTGACTCTAAGAGGATTAAAGATAGACAAGGTGAATCAGAGTAGACGTTAAAGTAACTTTTAAACCGTTTCTTTTAATCATGATTTCATTCAAGAAAATCCTTGGAAGAGGCTTGGAAAGAAAAAACTGACCGTAAATTGAAAAAACAAATAAAAACTTGAATAAAAAAAGAAATTGAATAAATGATTGAGGTTTACTATGTGTGGCATACATAAATAAAAATTTTATGAATTGCTTTTTAAAATTTATACCCGTGTCTTTGGAGAGTTGGGACTAAATCGTGAGCTATAAGCAAGGTCAAATGTAATTTCATTTAGGAAATTCCTTGAATCAGGTTTGTAAAGCAATAATTGACAGTTGAGTGGGAAAACTAAACGAAAGCTCGAATCAAGTACATATATTGAATAAATAATTGAATTTTACAAGGTGTCATACATAAATAAAAAATATATAAATGTTTTCAGCTCAGAAGTGATGCACATGTCGGATGTTTGGTTGTATGTGCCAAAATATCACCTGTACTTTTTGTATTGTGATGATGGAAGATAGTTAAAATACGGTGTTACTGCAAGGATACGTTTGAGAAATATTTCATTTCTTTGTATAATATATGAAGATTTTTTTCACTCTTAATATCGTTTTACAATAAGCCTGAGTCAATTGCATGTTGATATTGATGGTGGAACTCAGTTAAAATGCTGCGTTTTTGCAAGCATAAGCATGAGGCTCATTGAAATGGATCTTATTTATATAAGCTTATAGATATTTTATTTCGTTGTGGAATATGTTAAGGCTCTTTTATTCTTAATTTCGTTTTACAAAGATCCTAAAACTAATAGCCTAAAAAATGTTTGGTGTTATATAGTCTGAGGATAAAATTGGGGAAATATTCGTTTGTTATAAGAAAGAGTTACTGTAATGGATATTATTCAAACAGTTTAGAGTTCATTACTTTGAAAAACAAAATAGTGGCTTTCCGTAGCACTATCGTATTACAAAAAGTCTTTAAAAAAATAGAAACTAATTATATTTTTTTACTGTTGGTGAAAAGATAGTGAAATGTATCGAGGGTTATTGCTAGAATAGAATTGGTCGATACTTAATGAAAAAAAGTCATGAGGAAAATATTAATTGTAATATATCTGATTAACATCGCTTGGAATTGCTTTTAACTTCTCTGAGAAAGAACTGGGTTTTCTTGTTAATATAGTGTTACCTATAGCATTGAAATTCAATGAAACTGTTATATTTGGTATTGCGATTATAGAAGAGAAAGAAAGCTACTTATTACTTCAATCACGCGCGCATTTGCAGTTTTTTTAAGCATGTGAAGAACAATAATTTTAATTACATTTTACTTTAAAGAAATAAGTGTCGATAATTTATTTTACTAATTTTAATGGAGAATGAAATCTACTGAAATTGCTGATATTTAGTGTGAAAAACATACATTTGCAGATTTTTTTAATTATGAAAGAACAATAATTTTTGTTAGATCTTACTTTTAAGAAATAAGTGTCGATAACATATTTGACTAATTTTAATAGAATAGAGAATGTGTGAAATCTTCTAGTAATTGGGTTTAAGTGTCGAACACACACCCATTTGCAGCGTTTTAAAATTGTGCAAAAGAATAATTTGTATTAAATATTACACTTTAGATATTCTATCGATAATTTATTTAACTAATTTGAATTAATGAAGAAATATAAACTTATAATTGAAATTCAGTAAGGAAGGTACACATTTACAGTTTTTTAAACATGTGAACAACATTTTTTATTAAATTTTATTCTTTAGAAATAAGTGCCGATAGTATATTTAATGGATTTTAATACAGAGAAGGAAAACTACTTAAGTATGGAACACAAACACATTTGCAGTTTTTTTTTAACGTATGGAGATAATATAATATTTAACAATTATTAATAAGAAATAAGTATCAATAACTTATTTGACTAGTTTTATTTTCTACAAATTTCTCGAGCAAAAAAATGCTATGTTAATAGCTACGATCAGTTTTTATGTTAAAAGTAGATTTTAGGGCAAGTAAATTCATTAAGATTTTGAGTATGGAATGATCAATTTAATTAAAGTTCCAGACGAAAAACTAAACAGCAATTTCATCTCTTAAAAAACGTGCCACTACGCTTAAAATCACGTGATTCCAAATCCAATTTTTTTCCCGTAATTTTGTTAGCCCAAGTCTATTAACCGATATAAAAAGCACAAAAATCCCAGAGAGGCTTTTTAATCATGAATAAAATATCAGGTCTGTTTGTCTGAATCCTTTTTAATTCCGAATATTTCTTGTAAAACGTAGCGTTTAGTCGTGATACAAATAATTTAAATAAAAGTATTTTTTTCTCCTCGTTGGGAGTGAGCGTGAAATATTAAACAGAAGAGCAAGCATAACATTAGATGAGAAATTTCCTAGCCACGAGAAAAATATTACAGTGGAATTTATAAAAGTTCTTTTGTAAAGCGCTGCGTTTCCCCGTTTGAGACGCTGTAATCCGGGATATAAAAATAGAAACACATATTTTGAGACTCGTGGTTGAAGGGAAATATATTATACATTAGAGTAAGAACAAGATTTGCAAAGATGTTCCTCACTCTCAGCTGCTTTTTTTTTCTGCTCTAAATTTTTTATAAGTATATAAAAAGGAAATGTTAGACTTTTAAGACAAGGTGTCAAGTGTGTCTTTTAAATAAAAGCGGTCGGAAAGAAAGTCCTTGAGTGAAAGTTTCAAATCAAAATATGCTCTTTGTTATGCAAAGAATGACTCTCGCATCATTCGGGACTAAAAAACGGAGGTCCTTCCTCTTTTAAGTTGAACGCTTCTTAATTGTCAGAAAAATTTAGCAATTGATTATTAAGCTTATCGAAGCCTAACGTCAAAATTGGGTCGTGTCGTTTAAATTGGTGAAAAATAATGTGTAATTTAACCCTCCAAGTTGTTTCGACAAAATATCTCATCCATCAAGATCCGAAAAATTTTGCTATTGGTCAGATTTCTCGTCATCAGTACATTGCCAATTTCTTATGATGACAAGATCAATACCAGGTTTTTTTTCTAATGGCGAGATACATGGGGTTGGACAAAAGTATAGAAACACCTCGTGAAATGTCTATTCTAGCGAAATGTGCAGGTGGCGCTGGTATTTTCGCCCACTGACGCCACCTATACAACGTCGTAAATATGCTGCGCAGGTCAGTCGTAGTCGGGGCTGTTAAGTTGTAATTGCATCATGTCAGAGCTCACAGACTTCGAACGTGGATAAATTGTTGAAGCTCGTCTTGTGGGTGCTTCCGTAAACAATGTAACCGAAGAGTTTAGTGTTTCAATGTATCTAAGATTTACTCCGCATATTTGAAAAGCGGATAAAACATCATCCTCTAAATCACAGCGAGGACGAAAGTGTGTGTTGAGTGATCGTGACAGACGATTATTAGGGAGGATTGTGACTGAAAAGGAGAAGACCACAGCTGCAAAAGTTACTGTTGAAATTAATGTCGTGCTCACAAACCCTGTGAATACCAAAACAATAAGAAGAGAGCTCCATAAGCAGGGTATTTTTGACCGAACTGCAATTCAAAAACCATTCATCAGTGATGCTAATGCATGTAACAGGAAAAAGTGGTATTTAAGTCATAAAGTCTGCACTATGAAGCAATGGAAGACAGTAATGTGGTAGGATGAATCTTGTTTCCCATTAGTTCCCACTTCTGGCCGAGTTTACGTCTGGCGAACGCCATCCCAAGCCTATAATACAGACTGCTTGTTGGCAAGAATTAAACATGGCGAGGGTTCTGTGATGGTTTGAGCAGCCATATAGTGGTTTTCTGTGGGCCCCATGATTACTCTCCAAGGGCACATTAAGGCCAAGGAGTATGTGAATATTTTGTCCGATCACGTCCACCACACGATACAAACTTTGTTCCCCAATGGTGATGGTGTATTCGAAGACAACAAAGCCCCTGTTCACACAGCTTACATTGTCCAAGATTGTTTTTCTGAGCACGAAGATAGTTTATCACATCTCCCCTGCCCACCACAGTCACCAGACCTCAATATTATTGAATTTTTGTGGTCTACATTGGAGAGGAAAGTGCGTGATCGCTATCCACCACCATCATCGTTATCTAGACTTACCACCTTTTTGCAGGAAGAATGGTACAATATTCCCTTGACAAGCATACAGGAACTGTATTTATCCATTCCGAGAAGACTGCAAGCTGTTTTGAATGTCAACGTTTTTCCTACGCCATATTAGGCAAGGTTACAAGTTTTTTAGGCGTTTCCATACTTTTGCACAAACCCTGTATCTATTCCATTAATATGTGGTCCATTTTGCTATAACGAGATATTTCGTAAATTAAGTTTGTTAAAAACGAGATACCTCGTCGAGGCAACCACATGAAGGGTTAAATAGTTTCAATTTCATGAATTGTCTCTTACAAATATTATGATAATATTGCCACTTCCATGATGAAGTTTCTTTTAAAAGAAAAAATCATCACCATCTCCAGAAACTTTTTGGGCCATGGTAACTCGATTTATAGATTGTTGGGTCTTATGGCACAGGTGTGGAAGGGTAGCAAAGGATTAAAGATAACTTATTTTACTGCTCAGTTGTGGGTTCGAATCCAACCAAAGGCCGTCGTGTACAAAGGGGCAGGTACACGTTAAATCCGTCGTGGCCTCACGTCGGAGTGGTGACGAAGTTTGGAGAGTGGAGTGCTAGCTCAGGTGTTGCCTCGTCATCTGACCGTGGTTCATAATTACATGGTGTTATCCTCGGAACCTTCCCGTTGGAATTGATCCCGGACCGTCGTCAATAGCGTTGTCTGTTATGTTGCTTCAGCACAACGTTAATTAAAATACCTACCTCGGAACTTTCCCCTCGGTAATGATCCAGGAACGTCATCAATAGCCCTGTGTGTTGCTCCAGTGAGGCGGTAATTGAAATACATATATCTACCCACAGAAACCATTTACTCCAATTCATCTGACAAATAAAGCATTTCTCCGAAATACGAGTGCTAGTACGTAATTTAACCCTCCAAGTGGTTGAGAGAAGATCCTTCAGCCAACAAGATCCGACCAATTTTGCAAAAGCGAGATACCTAGTCATCAAGATATTGCCAATTTTTATGATGATGATATCAAGATCCTGTCAGTTTTCTTTTAATGACGAGATATATCGTTCATCAAGAACCGATGATGACGAGATAATCTATTATTACTTTCCTTAGATCACAATACTTTGGGAAATATTGTGTTGTTACTTTCCTTATATATATTATAATAGTATTCTATGGAAAGATTCTATTCGTCAATAATGATAAAACTAGTTCCAAATCTTTCAGTGAAGACTCCAAGTTTCAAGGTGGGATTATGTGTGTGAACCTCTCATAGTTAAAAATCATTCTCAGAGTACCTCCAAGACAAAAACACTATATTTATTCAAAGGATTCACAAAATCTAAACTCCCAAAGGAGATGTTTTATGCATAAACATACACTCAGTCGTGGAAACTCCTTCAAAGAATCCTTTAACACCTAAATACTCCCGAATGTCACCACTTCACCAAGTATCTATTTACGTCAAATCTATTATGCGCTGTTGTCGAAGAATTCTATTTAAAATCCCCTCACTGCTCGTTAAAGTCTGCCTGACATTTATGCGGCCGGAGATCCCAGTGCTATTTCGGCACTCAGAAAGAGATTGGAAGTGCCGTGCGCTATCGACTCACCGCCGAGTGGTATAGGCATCTATGGGACCGAAAATATTTCTCTGCTTCTTTCGCAAATAATCTCGGTAAGAGATTCCCCACAATGGACTTTCGACTTCACCCCACTCATCTTCTATACAATTCAATATCGAGCTGCGGGGGGTAGGAATGGTGCAGAGAATTGACACCCAAAATGGATCACTCAGACGAAGATCTGCACGCTGCTTCAAATGGAAGAAAAATATCTTGATTACTGTTTTCATGAAGAAGTGAAAAATCGCTCTCTTAGACTCACAAAGGATAAGATCCAATAAAAGGGAAACTTTTCGAGCTGGGAAAAAATTTCACATTATTCACTTGGGCATTAAGTATGGGAATTTTCCCCTCTGACACGTCATGGTTCGATCATAGGGATCCAGTTCGTCGTGGTCCACTGCGTAAGTAACTTTGGAGTTGTAGGCGGTGCAGGTTCGATTCCTGCGAGGTGCATTCCTCCCTGGGTGGATTTCTCTCTTCTGTGTCAGTAAAGCTTTTACAGTGTGTGTTCCAATTACTTGGCATTGTATGCCTTGCCTTAATTATTTCATATTATACTCTACAACAAAAAATAGACGCACTGTTCGGGGCGCGTTACTACTGGTGTCTCATTTCTTTCTCTACCAAGGAAGGCACTTTTGACACAACCTTCTCGTTCGAGAATTTTATTGCTACTAACGATACACTAATACTACATAACAGGGCGGCGTTTATAGGCAACGCCATCTACATTTCTAACCTGAAGCAACACGCACCAAGTAGGTGCAGAATTACAGTGGTGCCGGGCTCGATCAATTTGGAACGGCGTTGACTGGGGACGTAAAGTCTTTAGTGAAGAGTTCCGTTTCCAACTGTGTCGACGACAACCGCAGACATGTCTGGAGACGACCAGGGCAGCGTGAGATCCTCTCTTACTATCGCACGTAACACATGCCCAAAACAGGGCGCTATGGTCTGGGGTGTCATCTCCTTTGATAGCCGAACCCTTTAGTAGTCCTTTCTGGCCCACTTATAGCACCGCGGTACGTAGACAACATTCTAAGACCGGTTGTGTTGCCGTTACTTTTGCGACACCCCGGACTTACTTTTCAACAAGATAATGCCCGGCCGCACACGGCACGTGTTGCTATGAATTGCATTCAAGCTTTCCCAACACTTCCTTGGACAGCTAGGTCTCCTGATCTCTCCCCCATAGATCATATTTGGGACATTATGGGAAGGCGATTGCAACTATACCGGAATGTTTACCATCTCCTTTTGGAACGGTCAAACTCTGAAATAAATCATTCAATTGTTCTGAAATTTTAATCGTTTGTTTTCCTATGCATGTTTATCACATCCACCAATTTTGATCGCAATCGGACAACCCCTTCTTGGTGCGTCGATTTTTGTTATAGAGTGCATATAGTGTCTAGCGTAGCATGTCCAAGTATGGCTCTTGCATCATATAAAACCCCCAAACCAACCAAATCCGATTCACAGTAATAAGCGGACTTAAATACTGATATTTGAACACCGGTTCACATTTCCAGGTCAAGAAAGGTTGCGATTTGAATACCGGTTCACATTCCCAGTTCACAGAATGGATGGTATTTAAGGACCAGTTCTCTTTCCTAGGTCGCTTAAATAATTGGATTTTAATATCAGTTCCGATTCGCAGGTCACATAAGAATTTGATTTTAATACTAATATTTAATTACCGATTTCAGTACTGTAATCATATAAAGAAAGGTAGGTATTTTAATTAACATAGTTCTGAAAGAACACAACGGGCTGTTGGCGACGGTAAGGGATCACACACGAAAAGAGAAATACGAGGACAACAACACGCAATTTTGAACTACGGTCAAATGACGAGGTCACACCTGCGAGTGAGCTGGCACACCACTCTCCATAATCACATAAATGATAGTATTTGAATATTTGTTAATACCTCTTTTAAAGGTTACTAGAAATCAACGAAGGATACTTTTGAAAAAAGGATAGTATCTAATAAAAAGGATCTTATGAGTACATAATATACGAACCCGCCATCACTTGCATTAAATATGATAATTTTTTCCCTGACAACTAATAGCACATCATGGTTCGACCAGAGGTGTTAGCCTCTAGATTGGAAGGTTACTGGTTCAATAAAGGGTCCGGGCATGGATGTTTGTAAACGTATGGTGTAGAGGCGGCTGGTGCACCTTAAATCTGTCGTGGCCGAAAGTCCTCACGTTGGGTTGGCGTGGAAGTTTGGAGAGTGGGGTGCCAGCTCAGGTGTTGCTTCGTCATCTGACCGTGGTTCAAAATGACGAGGTGTTGTCCTCGGATCTTTCCCTCAAGGGACTGATCCTGGACCGTCGTCAATAGCCCGTTGTGTTGCTCTAGTACGACGTTAACTAAAATTACCATTATGGTTCGACCAGAGTAGGTGTTCCAATTTCCACGACACAGAATGGATGTGATTTGAATACTGGTATTTGAATACCGGTTCCTATTCCCCGGTTATATAAAGGATAAGATTTGAATACAGGTTCCTATTCCCATGCCACGAAAGGATGTGATTTGAATATATGTTTGCTGATTCTATTCTATTTAATACCGGTTTCCATTCACAGGATTCCGAAGAATCAAAAAGGGGATAATATCAAATAAAATTTATCTTTTTTTAGTGAAAAGAGAATATTTCAGAGTTGCTGATACTTGCTTTAAAGTTGGGAATTTTTCATTTTGACAACTATTAGTGTGTCATGGTTTGGCCACAGAATGGATTTCTCATTCCACGTTTAGAGAAGATATAAGATTACAAAACTAGTATTTAAATAACAGTAATTATATATTTTGAAAGTCCCTACAAGTCAACAAAGCCTTCTGTAGAAACAAAATGGAATGTTTTTAGTGATAAGAAAATATTTATATGGTGTTGTGTGTGTGTGTGAGAGAGAGAGATACTTTTGCATTAAAATTTGGAAAATATTATCTCCCTAAAATTCCGGTAAAGATTCTATCGGTCAAAATTGTTTTGAAGTCATGCAAGGACGCTTGCAATCATAGAAACGTCTTGTTAATGTTTAATCTACATCCTAATTTAACTAATAGACTCGTATCTGACCACTCAAATGTGAACTCATTAATGCCTGACATTGAGAGATTTTCAGTGCAAACAAATCAAATTTGTGCGAAGATTTTATTCTGCTGTCTAAATGTACACACACCATAAATATCAGGAAACTTTAAAATGTAGTTTTCATTGCCATTTGGCAACTTTTGGATTTAAACTAATTGGTGTTGACCAATCAACTATCATACAAAGTCCAGTGACATTAATGTGACCACCTGTCAAAAGCCAGAATAACCACCTTTGGCAGAGCGGACCGCTGCAATACCTGCAGGAAGAGAGTCAATTAGGTTTCTGAAGGTGTTTACTGGGATGTTGAACCATGCCGACTCCAGTGCCGTGGCCAGCTGCGTTAGATTACATGGTTGAGGTTCCATGGCGCGAACAACCCGATCGAGGTGGTCCCACAGATTCTCGATTGGGTTTAAATCCAGTGAGTTTGCTGGCCAGGGGAGTACGGTAAACTCATCCTGGTGCTCTTCGAACCATGCACATACACTGCGAGCTGTATGACACCTCGCATTGTCCTGCTGGTAGATTCCATCATTCTGAGGAAAAATAATTCGCATGTAGGCGTGGACATGGTCCGCAAGGACAGATGCGTACTTGTGCTGATCCATCGTGCCTTCCACAATGATGAGTGCACCCAGTGAATGCCAGGAAAACATACCCCAAACCATAATGCTCGCTCCTCCAGTCTGGATCCTTCCGACAATTGTTGCAGGGTGTTTGCTTTCAGACGTTTCACGCCGCATACACGAACGTCCATCTGTCTGATGGAGCATAAAACGTGATCCATCGGAAAAAGCCACCTGCGGCCACTCTGTGGATGTCCAGTTGCGGTACTGGCGTGCAAATTCCAGCCTTCGTCGCCGATGAACAGCAATCAGCATAGGTGCATTAACCAGGCGTCTGCTGCGGAGGTCCATGCGCAGCAACGTTCGCTGAACCGTTGTTGAGGATACACTCTTGGTAGCCCCTTGCTTCATCTGGGCGGTCAGTTGCTCAACAGTTGCACGTCTATTCGCCCGAACGCATCTCCGTAGCCTTCGTTCGCCTCTGTCATCTATAGCCCGTGATGGACCAAATGCGCCACGTCGCTGATTTTGGATAGTGCAATTTTGCCATGCAGGGTATACTTTTACTACGACGACACACGAACAGTTCACAAAATTAGCCGTTTCCGAAATGCTTCCACCCTTGGCCCGAAAGCCAATAATCATGCCCTTTTGGACGTCGGATAAATCGCTACGTTTCTGCATTACGCCAACGATTGAAATGCTTTCCGATGCCCTTAGACATCCTTTATATACTCTTCACTGCAATGTGCTGCCACCTGCCTTTTGTGATTGGTTATTTCACGTTGACGTCGAAAGTAGGTGGTGGTCACATTAATGTGACTGGACTGTGTATATATCAAATCAGAATTCATTCTTCGGAACATTTACTGTATTCGAAAACGAGACCAAGTTACATTTGGAATACATACAGACACGCGTACTACAGCAGAAACACAATAACTAACTTTTGTACATTAAGCTTGACAGAAGATGCCTCTCAAACATGCCACATTCGGAATACGAAGAGGAAACGCGTTCCACAGTAGAAATACAATTGATAGCTACATTAAACTCTTAACAGAAAAAGTCTCTCAAACATGTCACATTCGGTATACGTACAGGAAACACGTTCCGCTACAGACATACTACAGCTTCCTACATTTAGTTCGGCAAAAAATGCCGCTAATTCTTTCCCCATTACGCGAAGACAATTAAAAACTTCTTTAATGGAAATAAAGTGCATTGTAATTAAATAATTGCATTCATATATTCATCAACAATAGTATGTAACTCTCTCTTTCATAACAATGCCAGTTAAAAACATTAAGCCACTTTACGGTACAGTTCCTTTTTTATCGAATCGAATTATTTCGGTTACCCCGATCCTCAACCTTCCACCAATTACAAAACAACGCCTACGCTTAAAACGCAGGTTATTTTTATAAAAAAAATAGACTTGGCAAAAATAAATTGATCTTTTTTAAAAGAAAGCATTAAATAAGTGTCGACGTTGCTCATTAAATTTTTTGATCATTAACAGCATTTTTTCTTTTCCTCTTCCTTTGCTTACAGTAAACACAACCAGAATAGTGTCATGATAGAAGATTAACGAAAAGTGATCATTCACAATTACATAATAGTGATCCTGAACAAGGATTAGGATCTAATTAGTGAAGAAGGTTGCAAGTACAATTTCGTGGATTAAATAAAAAAATTGCACTAATAGGATTGAATTTGTATTAAATATTTTCTTTTCTGTTCGTTCGCATGCTTTTAATTAAGAAAATTCCAACGAGTTTTTTAAATATTTCGAGATGTTTTTCAGTGTCACTTTTAAGAATTTGTAGTAAAGGTAAAAAAAAAGGCCAACTTCATATCGATTGGAAGTTTGTAAAGCCTATGTAGCATGCATTATTTATATAGTTTATAGGACCGCGGTAGCCCATTTGGAAGAGCTTCAAATTTGCGACCGGAGGATTGCGAGTTCGAAACTCAGTCCAGCAAATGACCGACGTGTATACTGGGGCTGGTGCACGTTGAATCTATCGTAGTTTCACATGTCCTTATTTTGGCGTGGTGTGGACAGTGAGATGCCAGCTCACGTGTTCTCGTCTTCTGACCGTGGTTCAAAACTACAAGGCTTTCCCTACGGGATTGATACCGCACCGCCGTCAATAACCCGTTGTCCGCGGTTCTTTCTTTTTGTGGTTATTCCTCGACCATCTCCATTAGCCAGTTGTGTTGTCCAGTGTGACCTTTCTCACATTCGTCTGTATGCTCTAGTGCGTGCGACGTTTATTAACTACCTTCCTGCCTAGTTACCAATATAGTTTATGTCTATAAATTTCTGTAAATAAATGTGATTTGTAATGATAGCATCTTAACCCTTCTAGTGGTTTCAAAGAGATAACCCGTCATCAAGATATTGGAAAATTTTCGATGATGACAAGACCAAGATCTGGTCAGTTTTCTTCATAGGAGAAGATATTTCGTCATCAAGTTATTGGCCAACTCTTTGGTGATGACGCTAGCAGGATCTTTCTGATACAACATATATCTCTATTCCAATCCAAATCTGGTCAGTTTAACTAATGAGTAGATACCTCATAGAGAGTCAGCCTCCTGTAGGGTTAAACAAATCTTGAAACCTAAAGGTCTTAAAATTAAAAAAAATATATGTTATCAATGTGTGAGCTAAAATGTCTCCCGTCATTTTCAGAAATCTATAAGTAACGTAAATAAAGATTATTTTGGAAGTTATTTGAGAAATATCTGTTATTCTCACTGGGGCGAGGTTCATTCAACCCGTCAGCAAAAATCCGAACGGGTAAGATCAATCCGTTCCAGCGGATAGATTGATCTCAGACCCCGAGACCACATCCGGATCTCCTAAAACATTTAATCGGTCCGTTGTCCCTATAGAGCCATTCAAACAAGTTTCCCAGCCAACAGCCTAGATACTTCCCTAAGGACAGGTTTACCCGTATCGAAGACAGTACATACCAATCGAAATATTTTAATTATTTTTTTACAGTTCTATCATTTTTTAAGACAATTTAAAGTATCTGTATATATTGGAGGCATTTTTTGAAATGATCATGGAACTAAAATTTTTATAGATTTTATTATTAATTTCTACTGGAAAAATATTTTAAGGTATAAAATGTATTTAAAATTTATCTTCTATACTATTATAAAAGGAAGTATTTATCCCTCGCTACGCAGTGTCCTGACGAATCTATGGCACTTGCAATAATGAAATTTGGCACACAGGTAGTCCGAATTTTTGCAATTTTTGTGTCCAGCCGAATTTGAAAATTTAATCTAGAACATCTTAAAATTAATTTATTAGTTTTTTCCCCATTCTTTCTATGATATCACCCGAACATCGAATGAAGAAGGAACGAATTTTGCAATTTACGACCGCTGAAGTCAGCCTTTGAAATCATGCCAAGTTTTGCGATTCTAGTGTGTTTTCATTGACGTTGTTGATAATGGCCATTTCAGGGCCTTCACGGCATTTCATGTGGAGTTACCAAATCGACCGAACCAAATGGGAATACGTAGCAATCACCGGGGGTTGACGAGCGTCAGCGAGCAGTGGTCACACCCGATCCCACAAAAAGAACTGTCACGGGCAGCGCCGTGCTGGCCACGCAGTGGCTAGTTTTTTATAAAGTTGTAAACAGTGTAAAATACAGCCAAAAATGACATTCACTTAAAACGTCATATTTAAAAAAATATTTAACGTTTTTTTCATCATTTTGTGAAGTGAATTATCTTCTAGAAACATTGATTTAGATATTGAACTACTACAATCATTACAATATATTGTAACATTTAAATAAATTGTAGACTTTAATGTCGGTCATCCTTGAAAGAAAACACGAAAAAGAAGCAATATGCAAAAAAATATTCAGGTTTACATCCTGCTCAATTTTTGAAAAATGCATATTTCATTTCATAACCTTTCAAAACCTGCTTTATGATCTTCATAACATGCACAGAAAATGTCAAAATAATGCATTCTGAGGAATAGTGTTTTACGGAGAGTAACACATAGTGAAAAGAGAGAGAGAGTGCATTTCTAGGAAAAGCTAAAAACAATATAAACCTCCATGATGTCAATATTTTAGATTTTTTTTATATATCTTCAGTTCTAAACGTCATAGAAGTAAATTGGGTGAAAATGGTGGTTTAAAGGTATACAAAAACCATGACACAATTTTGTGTCGTCATCGGTTGGCAATTCAATATAAGGAGTAACACGTGTCTGCATTTACTTATTGATTGGAATCTTAATAATTAAAATGGTATTTTTAACGTACAAATGTTGCGAGATTTCCGAGTACTATAGTGTTGGTTTCACGCCACAACAAACTGGACTCAACATCTGTTACTTGAATCCACGAATTTTTAAACTTTTGGAAAGATTCTACAGGTTTTTTTCCCTAAAGTATAATCATTTGGAAAGTTTCTATAGCTCATTTCCATAAATGGAATTGGTAATTTTTAATCAACGTCGTACTAGAGCAACACAACGGCTATTGACTATGGCCCGGGATCAATCCCCTAAGGGAACGATCCGAGGACAACACCACGTAATTTTGAACCACGGTCAGATGACGAGGCAACACCTGAGCTGGCACCCCATTCTCCTAGCTTCCACAGCTACCCAACGTGAGGACTTTAGGCCACGACAAATTTAAGGTGCACGAGCCGCCTCTACATCATACGCTTATTAACATCCATGCACTGACCGGGATTCGAACCTGGAACCTTCCGATCTAGAGGAATACCTTAACCACCAGACAGGTTGGTCGGCTCTCCGTAGAATATGATAATTCTGAAAGATTATATTCGTCCTCTCCTTTGAATAGAATCCATTTGAAATATTTTACTGCTGCTTTCCTTAGAATAAAATCATATCCATGTTTAAATTAAAAACCTTCTGAGTGTCATGATATTTCAGATTTGTTGTTTCCTAACAAACAACAGACACGACTAAATGGTCCTATCTGTTAGTTGTATGTAGTTCATTAACGTCTCACTGGAGCAACAAAACGGGCTTTTGATGATGGTCCGGATCAGCCCAAAATAAAAAGATCCACGAACAACGCCTCGTAATTTTGAACAACGGTGAGATGACGAGGTCAACACCCGAGTTGGCACCCCACTTCTCAAACTTGCACACCACACCAACGTGAAAACATTCGATAGCACGACAAATTTACCATGCTCAAGTCCCCGTATATTCATAACGGTCCTAATTTGAAGCGAGTTTCGACATCCTCTTGTTGCTAATCTATTGCTATATTCCTTCCGCAGTGCAACAGTTCGATTGGAAAAATAACGGATTAGAAACAGGAGGATTGCGAGTCCGAATTTCGATCCTACTAAAAAACGCCGTTTTCATGGGAAGGGGTTCACGTGAAATCTGTCGTGGCCTCAAACGTCCTCACGCTTGGAGTAGAAGTTTGGAGACTGGGGTGCTATCTCTTGTTTAGACATCGTCATATGACAGTAGCTCAAAAGTACGAGGTGTTTTTATCAGATCTTTCCCTTCGGGATTGTTGCCGGAACACCTCGAACCGTCCATTATGTTGTTGCGGAAGTAGGTAGATAGGTAGTTAAGTAATGTCGAATTGGATCAACACGCTATTGACGAAGTTCTGGGATCATTCCTAAGGAACCTATCCAAGGACAACGCCTCGTAATTTTGAACCGCGGTCAGATGGCGAGGAAAACACCGGAACAACGACTGATTTAACGTGCACCAGCCCCCTAAGGTCATTTGCTGAATGTACTTTCGAACTCGCAACCCCTCGGTTGCTCTTCCAACTGCGCTACCGCGGTTCGAAGTCATGCACGGAAGACAACAGGTTGTAGAACGGATATATGAGCACTTTACAGGGTTAAACATCACATTGCAGTTTTGCGGTTACACACTCTTAATACGGTACAGCGTTTTTAAATGATGTGCTTCTGTTCGAGTCGAAACAAACAAAATTAATACCTCAGGTACAAAGAACGTACACTATACTAACGAGGATTTGATGCGAAGAATAATACCATTTAACAAATTACTTTCAATAACTCCGATAAACAGCTTATATTCTCATGACAAGAGTAAAGCACTAGTTCTTCATGTAAGCTCCCATTAGGTATCTTGTTCAACTTCTCTCCTTACGACATAATCCCTCCATATACAATACCCAACCGTAGTTTCTGAAAACACAATGTGTGTGTACCACTATCTCTATTTATCCTGATCACCGTAAAATGCTTCCAGGTGTGTACTTAGGCGACAATCAGAAGCTATTTTTCTCTCACACAATACATTTTATTTCGACGCAAAACTTATTTCGAGCTTCAACCTACGTGATTTAAAAGGGGATAATTTCAATTCCTATGTAATGAATGAAGAAGGAGACTGATACAAATTTCACAATCTCCCAAATAATTGTTACAATGCAGCTTATAATTTCTCCCTGGATTTATCAATCTGGTGGAAAATATAATATTTCGAACATGAGAAGAGGCTATTTCTAAACAACAGGTACTATAATTGGTTATTTGCTATAAATGTAAACCCTCTCATGTGACAGTGACTCATACAGTGGCATTGAAAAGAATTTCCTGGGTAATCGTTATGGGTAAAAGGTCTTATAAATAGTTCGCTTGACTAAAAGAAATTGTAACAAAAATTTAAATAGGTTGGATAAAACATTTATATATTGAACCATATTTTAATTATCTGATGAAACCATATTTAAATCATCCAATACAATGTGTAATAACAGTATGTTTTGTCGTAAAATGTCATTTTGACAAATGTATGAGGATAGGTTATATATTTTACACTTGCATGTTAATGATTTAATTAACGTCTCACTGGCACTAAACAATAGGCTATTGGTGTCAGTCTGGGAACACACCACTTAACATTTTAAGTGGGTTAGATGAAGTATCACGTACATGGAGATCCAGCAAATTTAGTTGATGCCTCGTCCAACAAGATCTCATCAGTTTTGCTAATGTCGAGTCGACATTTCTAAATTACTCCCATACACGTTAAATACACAGTCCAGTCACATTAATGTGAACACCACCTACTTTCGCCGTCAACGTGAAATAACCAATCACAAAAGGCAGGTGGCAGCACATTGCAGTGGAGTGTATATAAAGGATGTCTAAGGGCATCGGAAAGCATTTCAATCGTTGGCGTAATGCAGAAACGTAGCGATTTATCCGACGTCCAAAAGGGCATGATTATTGGCTTTCGGGCCAAGGGTGGAAGCATTTCGGAAACGGCTAATTTTGTGAACTGTTCGCGTGCCGCCGTGGTAAAAGTATACCGTGAATGGCAAAATGGCACCATCCAAAATCAGCGTCGTGACACATGTGGTGCATCACGGGCTATAGATGACAGAGGCGAACGAAGGCTAGGGAGATGCGTTTGAGCGAACAGACGTGCAACTGTTGGGCAACTGATCGCCCAGATCAACCAAGGGGCTACCAAGAGTGTATCCTCAACAATGGTTCAGCGAACGTTGCTACGCATTGGCCTCCGCAGCAGATGCCTGGTTAATGCACCTATGCTGACTGCTGTTCATCGGCGACGAAGGCTGTAATTTGCACGCCAGTACCGCAATTGGACGTCCACAGAGTGGCGACAGGTGGTTTTTTTCGATAAATCACGTTTTATGCTCCATCGGACAGATGGACGGCGTATACGGTGTGAAACGTCTGAAAGCAAACACCCTGCAACAATTGCCGGAAGGATCCAGTCTGGAGAAGGGAGGTAATCTAGCGCAGCTGGTCACGGCACTGGAGTCGGCATGGCTCAATATCCCAGTGAACACCTTCAGAAACCTAATTGACTCTCTTCCTGCACGTCTCGTAGCGGTCCGCTCTGCCAAAGGTGGTTATTCTGGCTTTTGACAGGTGGTCACATTAATGTGACTGAACTGTGTATAAGTAGATTGAGCTATTGAGAGGATCTTCAAAAAGTTTGAGGGTTGACCAACTGAAGATTACCAACACCCAAGTTAATGCTCGGTGAAAAATTGACTTAGTTAACCGATTTGGCACCGTATTGCCTCGTCAAGACAGGGTAGGTTTGTAAATCCGCGTTTCTATAAAGCGACGATAAAAGTGCTGAAATTTTCAAATGTCAGTAGATCAATTAATCGACCAATCAGATGATGAAGCAATGGATTGGCGTCTCCTTTCGTCCCATGTACCAATCAGAGGAGGAATCAAGAGTAAAAACTAGTTCTCTCTTATCCTCAATCCCTCGTAATCTGATAGTGGATCAAAATTAGGAGACTTTGTCCTTGGATCTTTACCTTAAGGAATGATCCCGGACCGTTGCCAATAGATCGTTGCTTGTTTCTCTAGATTAATTAACTACTACCCAACGTTAATCAGCTACCGACTACCCGACTTTAATTAACCACCTGATACTAAACAAAATGGGGGGGGGGGTGAAAAATAAAAAAGGACCTTTTAAAAATGTAGGTATCCACTGGAAAAATGGAAATTTTCGAAAATATTTTCCGGGCATTGCAACATGCATGGAAAATGTAATCACGTCATGAGGGAAAATACCTACGAAAAATTGTACACATTAACCCTCTAAGTGGTTTTCTCGTCCAAGATCTGGTCAATTTTGCTAATGACAAAATATCTCGTCGAGATAAAATTGCCCTATTACTCCAAGGAGAATGAAGATCAAAGTAAACAAAAAAATTGCTCCTGGTCTAGAATTGGTGATAATTTTTGCATCAGAAGATAGGCACTACAGAACGGTTTCGACTTGAAAAAAAAAACGCCAGGAGAGTAGGATGGGTTAAACTGTTTGGTCAAGAAATTTGCACTCTGCAACTATTGAACTTTGAACCTAGATACCGATGAAATGTGCTATTTTATTTTGAACTTTGTTACTACCTAGGAGAATTTCGCACGGATTCTGAGACGGCTGATATGTATCTAACGTAGGTGCTACCAATAGAAACAGGAAAACAACTGTAAGATTGTCCCGTGAATTCTTACCCAGGAGGCAACTGTCAAACATTTGAGTGGGATGGGTTAAACTGTTTGGTCAAGAAATTTGTACCCTGCAACTATTGAACTTTCAACCTAGATACCGATGAAATGTGCTATCTTATTTTAAACTTTGTTACTACCTAGGAGAATACCAATAGAAACTAGGCTACCAATAGAAACAGAAAAACAACTGTAAGATTGTCCCGTGAATTCTTACCCAAAAGGCAACTGTCAAACATTTGAGTAGGATGGGTTAAACTGTTTGGTCAAGAAATTTGTACTCTGCAACTATTGAACTTTTAACCTAGATACCGATGAAATGTGCTATCTTATTTTAAACTGTGTTACTACCTAAGAGAATACCAATAGAAACTAGGCTACCAATAGAAACAGAAAAACAACTGTAAGATTGTCCCGTGAATTCTTACCCAGAAGGCAACTGTCAAACATTTGAGTGCACCTTCCCCCAGTAGTGTGAAACCAGAGAAAACAAGAAAGTAGAGTGATAAAGTGGTAACATTTTCATAGGCCCAGGATCATGTAACCAAAACTAGTAGTAACGTTACCCTTCGACTACGTTCGACTGCAGGTTGAAAAAATTCATCATCTGATTGGTTGACCGGACTGAGGAAGACGCCCATCCATAAATTAGTCATATGATTGGTCTGAGTCAACCAAGTCAAATTTTCATCGAACATTCACCCAAATTACCATCATTTTGATGATAAAATATGGTTTCGATTCCCACTCAAAAGAAACATTTTTCATGCACTTCAGAAAGCACTTATTGTGAAGGTAAGCTAAAAGATATGCCAAATTGAAATCTTTTGACTCCCATTTCGTACACCCCAGAATTACTTAAGTTTAACAAACTGCCACATTTTCACTTTTAAAGAACGATTTCGATTCCCACTTGAAAAAGAAACGCTTTTCATACACTTCAGAATCCGCAAGCCAAATTGCCATCATTTCGCTGTTAAAGCTTGACTACAAAATTAAATTTTGATTGCTTCTCGAAAGAAGGCTTTTTACTGCACCCTATAAACGCGAAAAGTAAAACCGACCCCCATTCCTCCGAAACACATGCAACAATTCCGCTGCTAAAGTATGGTAATTCGACTGCCTTTTTTAACCCGGCTCCAATTGCTGTCGCAGGACTATTAATTAAACGTTAAGTCTTTTGCACGGAGAGTGAAGAAAGAAGACGAAAGTAGTGTTGATTTCGAATCAACCTGGGGAACAATAAGTAAGGGAAGTGAAGCCACGGACGGTGGAGCGCTCGAGCAGTAACTGATGGGGGCTTTGGGGCAGTTGTGTCCCGTGGGGCATAGCAAGCGGAAAGAAGTCTGCTCTTGTGTGAAAACGTTGCGCACCCAATTACCACTAATCAAGTGCTAACGAAGACTCGTAGGAAACGTCTTCTCTTTTCCGTCTTCTGTTCTTGAGTCTAGAAAACTCATTTTTCGGGAATCGATTTGATTCCCCAGAAAACTCTTCACTCCCTAGGTGCGTCAGCGGGAACGGCTTCGCAGATTGGTTTAGGGGTTGTCTGTTTCGGTGTCGAAAAAAGCAGAAGGAAGAAACCGCAGATTATACATCGGGGTGGGATACTCATAGGAGTGGCCAAACACCGATGTCGTCTAATTAACGCTACGATAAGATACCTGGAATTACGAGAGTGTAGTTGATTGGAAATCCCCTTGCCGAGCCTGCTTTTTGAATTTTAAAGTATTCAATTTCTAAATGACTGAGCCCTCCGAGGGGTTCACAAGCAGGATTCGACATTGCAGCCTGTAGTCACGACCATCTTGACCAATAGACTTTTTCGAAGGATTATTTTCTAAGGAAAAGAGAAATTTAATAATTCCAAGGCTTTTTGTTCTAAGGGAGAGACAAATAGTCCTTTTCCAGGGATATTATTCTAAGAAAAGGGCCAATAGGACATTTCCAAGAAAACGTTTCCATATTCGGCAGAAACTCAAGGTGAACCATCCCGGCCAAACACAAAGGAGATTGTTTTTTGGTGTATACTGGGTTTTGATGTCAATAACTTTGAATCTACTAGTACCATTCTAATTAAAGGAACATTAGAATGTTTCCAAATTATTTTATTCTAGCTAAAAGAACAATAGAATCTTTCCAAAGGATTTTATTCTAAGAAAGTGACCAACAGAGAATTTTTCGGAGGGATTCTATCCTGCAGGACAAATAATCTTTTTCTAACGGATTTTATTCATAGAAAATGATTAATAGTATATTTCCAGGACTCTTTTAATTCAAGAACCAATAGAATCTTTAAAAGGATATTACCATCATATTCTAAGGATTTTACCAACAAAATATTTCCAAATGTTGAAAACGTCCATTGGATTGGATTGGACGCCGTAGGCAGACACCGTTTCACCTGTGCTGCTTTCAGCTGTATAGTCCACCTTACGGAGGAGATTCGGAAATAAGAGAGAGCTGAGCAATTCACAATACAATCATAAAACATTTAAGTACACAGAAAGAGAAAGGCAAGTGAAGGGCAAAACATGTAATCTTCAAAAATACATAATGACAGAAGAGGATGACAAAATTAGAAAAATTGACACAGAACAAAATGAGAACAAAAACAAAAAAAACATAAACATAAAGAATAAACAAATTCTAAATATAAAATCATGAAATCGTTTTTAAAAAAAATGTTAAATCCAATAGTGAGAACGATTTAAAAAGACATTCAGAATGACATATAGTAGTTCCGAAAGAAAAGAAAAGTTATTTTGATAACTTTCGACTACTCAGCTCTCACAGATGTAATCAATGTTGGAGCTGGGAAATTCCATAACTAAGTATTTTGTGGTGCCAGTGTCTGTATTTTGGCACCAGTGTGAGTAGTGTTGCAGAGAAGGTTTCAACAAATATCACAGACTTGTGAGATCACAATCAAAAAGGTAGTGGATGAGATCATCTTCTCGGCCGCAGGTACACTAGTTCTAAGGTGGAAAAGTTCTAGATATTCCGGAAGTGATCCATGGCCTACGAAAAAGCGTACCAGCTTTGAGTTCTGGTATTTTAGGTCGGTTGAAATCTTCGGAAAGAATTGATGAGTGTATCTCCCTTTGGTAGAATTCCCATTCTGTACGCCATTAGTTCAAGACCAATGTATCAATAGAACTTAATTATTTGCACCTAGGCCACTTCAGACTGGTTGTTTGGTGAGACATCCCATTTGGGCTGCAGATTTCGCAAGTAGGTCTGCTTGTTCATTTTCCTCAATTCCAGCTTGTGCTTTAACCCATGAGATGTTAATTTGGGGTATTTCATTGGCTTTCAGCAGTTTTTCCTTGACCTCATTGACGATCTGGTTGTGGGAGAAGATATTACCAAGAGCGGCGATACTTGATGCACTGTCTGTCATGATGTTGGCTGTTATTCTCTCTGAAACACAATAGTCGACTGCTTCCATAAGAGCAAGCAGTTCAGCTTGGTATACAGAGTTGCAAGGATGTACAGTAGGGTACTAGACCAACTATGACAGATTGTGGAATCCTCAAAAAGTACATATGCGCTGCCAACACATATGGGAGTATTCGAGCCGTCTGTATAGATTGAAGTTGTGATGCTAGGAGAGGGTGGTCCAATACTTGATTGAAGACTCGAATGGATTGGGTGAGTTGAAAAAACAATTAGTTCACAATCAGTGCAGATAAACCATTGACCATACTTGACGTTTGAATTCATTTCATTAGTAGGTGTGGCTATTGAATTATTAATTCGCTGGGTAGTTGTTTCGTGGTATCATGTCATTAGAGAAACAGGCCAGAACTTGATGAACGAGATATCTCGCCATTAGAAAAAAAATTCAACAGATTTTAGTCTCTTCACAATACACAATCGTCAATATCCTGATGACAAGATATCTCGTCAGTAGCAAATTTGATGGACGAGATATCTCGTCGAAACCATCTAGAGAGTTAAGAGTGACGTGAAGTAAAATCATAGTGCAGTACTCGGAAATCTCATGACGCTCAGAGGGTTAAAGCCTAATTGAATACATATAGCAATCTATATTTTCCTTGAGATTTTTTAAAATCGTGCAATACCTCAAAGCTTGCACAGTGAATAATATCCCGCCCTGGCGCATAAATCAGAATAGATATTTTCTAAAGATCTACGAGGGAAGGGGGAAGTTGGAATGGCATATCTTCCAGAATTTCCATTTTTACGATAATATCAATGATTTCATTGAGATGTATTTTGAAGCCGGTTCCATGGTGAAACCCAATCCTTTTACATTTTGAACTCAGTTTATTGTCATGCAGCGAGGAGAGGATAAATATAATAAGGTGTCTTTAAAATACCTGGCTAAGAAATTTCTCTTTCATCTTTAGTCAATATTTTTAGTTCAAGTGCTTATTAAATTTTATACCTAAATCATAAAGGTTTATTCAAGTATTTTGTAAACGGGTTCTAGCATTCTGGTATTCACTTTCTGGGTACTTAGTGTTCAGTTTTCTAGGTAGCTAGTATTATGGTATAAAGAGTTACAGTATCCAGTTTTTTAGTATTCTAGTATTTATTATTCAAGTAATTTACTACTAAAGTATCTAGTATTTTAGTATTGAAGTTACAAGTATTTTAGAGAGTACTGTGAAGTGTCTAGTATTTTAGCATTGTAGTCAATAGCATTTAAGTAATGAAATATGTAGTATTTATGTATTCTAGTAGCTTGTATTTAGTTTTCCAGTACTTAGTAACCTATTATACACAGTCCAGTCACATTAATGTGACCACCACCTACTTTCGACGTCAACGTGAAATAACCAATAACAAAAAGCAGGTGGCAGCACATTGCAGTGGAGTGTATATAAAGGATGTCCTAGGGCATCGGAAAGCATTTCAATCGTTGGCGAAATGCAGAAACGTAACGATATATCCGACGTCCAAAAGGGCATGAAATTTGCAAGCTTTCGGGCCAAGGGTGGAAGCCTTTCGGAAACGGCTAATTTTGTGAACTGTTCGCGTGCCGCCGTGGTAAAAGTATACCGTGCATGGCAAAATGGCACCATCCAAAATCAGCGGCGTGACACATGTGGTGCATCACGGGCTATAGATGACAGAGGCGAACGAAGGCTACGGAGATGCGTTCGAGAGATCAGACGTGCAACTGTTGAGCAACTGACCGCCCAGATGAACCAAGGGGCTACCAAGAGTGTATCCTCAACAACGGTTCAGCGAACGTTGCTGCGCATGGGCCTCCGCAGCAGACGCCTGGTTAATGCACCTATGATGACTGCTGTTCATCGGCGACGAAGGCTGGAATTTGCACGCCAGTACCGCAACTGGACGTCCACAGAGTGGCGACAGGTGGCTTTTTCCGATGAATCACGTTTTATGCTCCATCGGACCGATGGACGTTGGCGTATACGGCGTGAAACGTCTGAAAGCAAACACCCAACAACAAATGCCGGAAGGATCCAGGCTGGAGGAGGGAGCATTATGGTTTGGGGAATGTTTTCCTGGCATTCACTGGGTGCACTCATCATTGTGGAAGACACGATGGATCAGCACAAGTACGCATCTGTCCTTGCAGACCATGTCCACCCCTACAGGCTAATTATTTTTCCTCAGTATGATGACATCTACCAGCAGGACAAAGCGAGGTGTCATACAGCTCCCAGTGTATGTGCGTGGTTTCTAAGAGGACCAGGATGAGTTTACCGTGCTCCCCTGGCCAGCAAACTCACCGGATATAAACCCAATCGAGAATCTGTGGGACCACCTCGATCGGGTTGTTCGCGCCATGAATCCTCCACCGCGTAATCTAGCGCAGTTGGCCACGGCACTGAAGTCGGCATGGCTCAACATCGCAGTGAACACCGTCAGAAACCTAATTGACTCTCTTCCTGCACGTCTCGCAGCGGTCCGCTCTACCAAAAGTGGTTATTCTGGCTTTTGACAGGTGGTCACATTAATGTGACTGCACTGTGTATATTTTCTTGTATGTTAGTGTCCAGATTTCAAGTATTGTTTTATTTTCAGTATTCTAGAGTGTCCAGTTTTGAAGTATTGTAGTATTTAGCATTTAAATTTTAGTATTCTAGTGTCCATTTTTCTAGTATTGCAGTATTTAGTGTTTAGTATTCTAGAGTCTAGTTTTCTAATGTGTAGTATTTCTAAATCTAGCATTCTTATCTCTAGTTATCTACCTTCGCTTTGATAGATACATTTCATGCTTTTTCAGCCAAATCTACATATGTTTCATTACATTTATCTGATTGGTAACACTTATGATAAAACAATCGTGAAGACTTTTAAAGTAACCATAAATGGTAAATTTTGATCACAATTGTTTGCTCCGTCAATTATCTCTTGAAAGAGTAAACCAGTGATCCTCAAAATTTCTCTATACACAAAAGGACTTTACGTCTTTGTGGATATGCAACTTCTTCCTTCCCGAAATGCCCTTCCGCTTTCACTTTGAAAGATATATCTTAAGTTTTGATTCAAACTTTAGTAGGTTTTATAGTACACTTATCTAACTAGTCGCACTTATATGGTATTTTAAGCAATCGCGGAGACGCTTATCTCTCTGAGTGGTTTCGACGAAATATCTCGTCCTTCAAGATCTGAATAATTTTTCTCATCACGAGTTATCTCGTCATAAAACTATTGCCTACATTTAGATGACCAAATCCAGATATGATGAGTTATTTCTTATTGATGATATGTCTCATCCATCTAGATTTGGTCAATTGTTTCTTTTGATGAGATGTCTCGTGCGTCAAGATCTAGTCATTTTTTCTTAATGATGAGATATGTCATACATCAAGATCTGGTCAATTTTTTTAATGATACGATGTCTCGTCCATCAAGATCTGGTCAATTTTTTTCTAATGATGATCTCGTCCATCCAGAGCTAGTCAGTTCTTTTCTTAGTGATGAGATGCTTCGTCCATCAATATCTGGTCAATTTTGCTAATGATCAGATGTCTCGTGTGCATCAAGACATAGTTAGTTTTTTTCCAAAACTACTACTTTAATATTGTAATAGACAAATGGAACACGTTGCCAGAAAATAAAGTTAATTCGAAGGGAGTGTACGAATTTAAGATACAATTGGATAGTCAGTGGGAATTGGGGAATTCATAAACAAAGGACCAGCCTTGTTGGGCTTGAGCCTGTAGCTGGTCGTAATATTTGTATTTGTATTTGACAAACATGAAGCTCTGGTTAATTTGTTCTAATGATAAAATATTTTTCTTATCCTGATCTGGTCAGTTTTTTTCTTGTGATAAGATATCTTATCCATCAAGATCTAGTCTATTTTGCTAATGATGAGAGAACCTTGTCGAGACAACCACCAGGAGGGTTAAAGATTCTAAACGCGAAACGTTTTGATAAAAATTGTTTGCTCTGTCCATTATCTGCTGAAAGAGTAAACCCGCGATCCCTTATATCGTTTCATGCATACATCTATACATAAGAGAACTCTACGTCTTTGTTGAGAGGCAACTTCTGCCTTCTTGCTATGAGTAAGATACATATTTTCTTCTGCTTCACCTTCACGAGTAAGGAATACGCGTTTCCTGGAACTGAAAAATGCAGATATATTGCAATACGTGAGGGAAATATTGTCAAACTTAAAAATGTAGCTCGGGAGGGTAACATTTTATTCCCAGAAAGAAATTCTGTCTCTGTATCCATAAAATATCGCGTCCCTTTTTCAAAACATAGAAACGAGATAAAACAGATTTTCTATGAAAAGTATTTTCGATTTTCCACGGGTTATCAGTCGAATCAGCTTACGATGCTTTCGTATGACAGACTGAGAGCTCTATCTTTGGCCCTGTAGCAGTTTTTGTGTTTTGAAGGCATTTTCACTAAGCGACTCGGATCAAATGGGAAGAAAAATCGCTCACGTCTGTAGAGCGATCTTAATAAAGAAGCCTCCACGTTTCCTGTTATGAATATTTCTTAACAAAGGGGTCCGGATTTCTTTTTTTTCAACACCTATGTCGTAAAATTGCTTTTATTTTGGAGTTGCATTCCATTCATATTCTTAAACTTTCAGTTCTCATTTTGGATTTACCTTCTCCTGTTACAAGGTGTTGCAACTGAAAAGGTGAAAGTTGGTAATTTATGACTAAGTTTTTTTTACTTTATTCTGTTCTTAACGTGGACCTTTGCTTTTGTCTTTTGAAACTTAACAAAGAGCTAAATTGTTTATTGTAAATATGAATTGACATATAGTCCTCCACACACGGATGGGGACCTATGGGTTTGCCTTTTGAAAACCAATAAAGGGTGGGATTGTTTATTGAAACCATAAATTATCCTGAGAACCCTTAGATGTGAACCTTTGACTATGCCTCTTGAAACCCAACGAAAGGCAAAATTGCTATTTTAACTATGAATTCATATGTAGGTCTATTGAAATGGTCATTTATGTCACTTGTAAACCCAACTATATGGGAAATTTTATATTTTGTAATTATGAATTCACCTGTCGACCAGAGATTTGGGCCTTTGACAATGCCTCTTGAAACCCAACTAAGGGCAAAATTATTTGATGCAACAAAAAGTGGACTAATTGTCCCACAGATCAAGAGGCACAAGGGTTCAGCCCTTGTGCCTCTTGAAACCCAACAGAGAGTAAATTTCTTTATTGTAACTATTTATTCGTATGTAGGTGTGTGGATTTTGGGATGGATTTATTTATTTCTGCTTATTGTTACTCATCAAATCAAGTCATAGGACACAGAAAAAATAAAAAACAACAAAAATACAAGTAACAATATACAAAGTACTGTCTGAAAATACAACTAATGTTACGCTTGGAGCAAGCGTATCCCCTTTCAAAGTTTATCATTTTGGGTAAGCGTCTTCACGATTCCTTTAAAAGTTACCAGTACGACTAGTTACTCGATTGAAGATGTAATCAAACCTATACATATTTCATTCAGAGTATGAAGTACAACCCATCGAAGTGACTGGCAGAAGTGTTTTATTGTGTGTGAATGGAAGCATTATTTCCAGAGCGATGTTAAATCCCTTTATGTATAGATGTATGCATGAAGCAATCTGGGGAACCGGCGATTAATAGTAAATAATAATGAATACTAAATAATGTGCTTATTTTTGTAACTAACGTGGAAGCTACCAAGGCAATCAAGGATTTATATTCCAATTTCCTTCCACCTTACAGAAACAGTGAGAATATGCAGTCCAACATAGTTGAAATCGTTAATGCTATATCAATGTTCAAGGCACATTGAGGCCGTATAGTCTAAATATTTTCTCTTTAAAAATCTAGAACTGCTCTAGATGGACTAAGAGCCAAAAGAGCATTGAAGCATGAGTTACACACCCTTTAAAAACGGAAAACTAAATGTTTTTTTTTTTTGTGTGTGTAAAATACATTCTAATAAGGTGATGAGTCTTCCTTACATTTTTCTTTTCATAAAACATTTACTTAGAATAGTTTCCTTCCAAAAGTTAAAATATGACGACTATTACTCATGATTAGTAATAGCAATCCCACATTCTAGCTTCAGTATCACACTATTTGAAAATTAATAACAAAATTAATTTTCTTTCGATTCCATTAATAATTTTCTTTCAATTATTTTGATTGATTCATTTTCAATACTTTTTCTATCATTTTATTATTTTTTACAGGATTGGTTGGTCGTCCCATTTCTGTTCTCAAATTTTTTTTGTGATCATTTTCATATAATTATGGTGTTAAAAGAGCCGAGTCTTCTAAAATATAGAAATTTTCATAGAATAATAAAACTTATATCAAGTTCAGAAACAAACTTGAAACAGAAAAAAGTACAGGCGACGAACTTGTGTGATGCGATGTGCTGTTTTTACTCAAGTACGAGAGGAATTTTTAGTGTAACTAAAAATAAAATGTAAAAAAAAAAAAGAAGTTATTGTGTACTATTGGAAACATGCAGTTATTGTGGGCTATTGGGAATATAATAGATATTGTGGGCTATTGGGAATATGCTAGCTATTGTGAACTATTGGAAACATGCGATTTATTGTGGGCTTTTGGAAACATACGAGCTATTGTGGACTATTAGAAACATGAAAGATATTGTAGGCTATTGGGAAAACATACGAGTTGATGTTGACTATTAAAGACGTGCGAGTTATTGTGACCATGTGAGTTATTATGAATCAGTGAACATTATTACGAATTATTGCGAATCATTAAACACGTTAGTTATTCATCAGGCACAACGCAAAACAAATACGTATTTTAAAACACAGTGGTTTGATTTAAAACTTACTAGTGTAACGGAACCAACAACGCCCCCTAGCGGACTGACAAAAACTTACACAATGTAACTCCAACCCTGGAGCAAGCAGCAGCTAAGCTGTAGTATGTGATAGTAAAAATGTCCCTGTCCCGAATATTTTATGTGCGTGAAAGTCTTGTAATTTCTGTAGTGTATGTGTGTGTAAATAAATTCAAGTGTTAGCTAGCCGTGTCAGTATACATCATTGCTACAGAGAAGTGGCTACCCAATTGTGGGCCCGATCCCGATATCCATCGGATAGATAAGTATTTTTATACTTTATGTCGTCTAAACCTAGGCAAAAAGTCATTTATAAAGAAGGTTTTTCAAAGTTGTACTGTAGAAATAGTAATTTTTAACTCAGAAGAAATTCCTTTATTTTGTATGTATTGTAATGAGAAAATAATTGATTTCGTTTTAATGCTAAGTTGTTCGTCTGACTACTTAAACTTGCAAATCAATCCTGATTTAAGTGTTTCAGAAAGCTTAAAACTATTTAACTGTATGTATGTATTTAAATAGTTGGATAATTAACGATTTATTATGAATATTAATGCTGTAGAATGTGTGTAATGTGCAGAAATAATGTATCGATAACTAGTAGTTGAACGACCTTGAACTCTAAAATCTCCCGCCTAAAGAAAATCTTAGTCGACGTCTAACACGGCGCCAGTTGTTTTTACTTTTCTTATTAGGCGCGTTGCATTGAAAGAAAAATAAAAAAGATTTTGTATGTATGGTTTTTTTTTTCATGATCTGTATTTTATATTTACTGCATTGTCATTCTTCAACGAGTGAAAAAAAAAAAATTTTTTTTAGTGTGTTTTAATAAAGATAACACACAAAAGAAATATCACTTTCTGAATTAGGGAGATATTTTATTTCAAAAGAAGTTGATATTTGAAGTATTGCCTTTATTGAATTATTATTTTTGTAATGAATGGTAGTTTAGATCAAGTTATTAAAGTGCTGAGGAATTCATGATTTATAATTAGTGTTAATGCAAGTATCTGTATACAAGTGTTTCTGAATATATTTCATACTTTTGCAATTTTTCATACTTTAGCTAAGTGAATTTTTTTAAAGTGTTTGGGAAATGTTTTATTTGTATTTTGATAATGGTTCTGAGAATTCAAGAATATTTGCATATAACTTTAGTTAACTATCAAAACGGAATGAACATTAATATATTCTAAACGTTTTGCATTTAAAGGTATTAAGTTTAGGACTATTGAACTTTAAACTTAGGACTCTAGATTTAGGACTCTCTTCTTAAAGAAAAAATTCCAACCTAAACAATAGTTAGGGGTTTTGGACAATATAGCGTTCCTAGGGAAAGGAAGGAAAGAAGACCTCCGAACTCTTGCATCGGAGCTTGGTCTGGCTGTGTGTCGGACAGCTTAAAAGTTATCAAACTTCGAGAACTTATAATTAAAAGTGAAAATTACGAAGAAGAGCTCGTAAAGAATATGCTCGAAGTTATAATTGAAGATCGACTAAAAGCGGAGAATGCTGTCGAGGAAGACAAGTTGAAGGCTGAAAAGAAGGATGAGGAGGAAAAATTACTTAAAGCACAAGCAGAAGAACAGGTCCGAATTGAGAACAAGCGCAAGTATGAACTCGAAAAGCTAAAACTCCAGCTTGAAGCTCAAAAGGTTTCCAATTCAGTTGTTTCTACTCATGGCTCAGAGTACCCGAAATATGAACTCAGTCGGATTATCCCTAAGTTTAATCCAAAAGAAGATGAAATAGGACTGTTTTTAATTATTTTCGAACGTCAATTGAAGTTTATGAATCTTCCAGAGTCATCATGGATACCATATCTCATTGGTTCCTTACCAGCTGAAATAGCGCAGTTACTTGCTAGAGAAGATGAACAGGAGGCTCAAAATTACCAAAAGGTGAAAGAAATGCTTCTCAAGAGATTTAGGGTCACTGCTGATAAGTTTCGACAGTTATTTTCCCAACATAGGAAGAATCCTGATACGACATGGAGGGACTACTTTTTCGAACTGGCTTCTTATTTTGAAGGTTGGACAAAGGAAATGAATGTCACCACCTTTGATCAACTCAAAAGTTTATTAATTACTGATCAAATTAAGAAAAGGACTCCACCAGACATCAAAGATCACTTCATTGATTTGTGGACAGATTGGGCCAACCCTCTAGAGTTAGCTGAAAAACTGGATACTTATGAGAATATCCGTCAAGGAGTGAAGAAACACGTGTCGCAGACTCAAAAGAAAACATATTCTAGAGACGAAAATAAAACAGCCTCTACAGATAGAAGATTCCGTCCTGTGGTTAATAGACACGAACAAACGCAAAGTCAATTTTCAAGAGTTTCGATACCTCGAAATTATACTCCTAGATCAGAAGGAAGACCCCCAATTCGATGTTTTGGATGCGGAACACCAGGAGTTGTAATATCTAAATGTCTTACTTGTACAAAATCTAAAGTTGAAGAAACTACTGTCAACTGTATGAACTTGTTCACAAGTAATACAACTAAAGATCTTTCAAGCTTGATTATCTTTGAACTTTTTGGTGAGAGAATTGCTGTGTGTGCCGATACTGGTGCCTCACACTCTATTGCAGGAGAAAAGCTGAATAACTTTCTACGAAAGAATGCAATTGCTTCCGAGGACAAAAAGATTTCACTGACTCTTGCTGATGGAAAACTCCAATCCATGGTTGCTCTTAAAACGGTTATCAACTTGTGTATAGAAGGTAAAATTGTGTCAACAGAACTTCTTGTTCTCCCTGAAGCAAAAGGGAATAGCACGCTGTTAGGGAAGGACTTTCTCCATGCAGCCGGTATTGTTCTCAACGTTCAAAATGGAACCTGGCATTTTAGTGAAGATCCCCATAGACAATATTTCTTCTATGTAAAGCCTACTGAATTAAAGGATGCGCCGAAAACTTTTAAATCAACGATTGTGCCTGAGACTACTACTATTGTCCACTTGAGAAGTGATGAAGGAAGACATCTGACCCAGATGCAAAGTGTAGAATTAAACTGCTTACTTCAAGAGTACAAACGCTGCTTTGAACCAGGGGGAGAACCTACTCCTTTCATGAAGCACAGAATAGTTACTATGAATCATCATCCTATATCTGTTCCACCGTATCGTATGTCACCGGCCAAGAAAGAAATACTGAAAGAACAAATTGATGAACTTTTGGCAAAGAACTCGAAAATTAATGCCCAAAAGAGAAGGACCATATGTAGTTCTCACAAATCGATCGCCGACAACATATGATATTGCCGACCCGGCCAGTCCAGACCAAACTCTTGGAACTTATCATGTGTCAGCATTAAAAACTTACTATGAACCCCAAGTAAAGAGAGACACTGGGCATGTAGCTCCCATAAGAAGAAGGGGTCGCCCTAGAAAAAAATAATCCTGGCTCATCGTCGGGACGTCATCAGAGCCAGAGGGGGAGTCTGTAACGGAACCAACAACGCCCCCTAGCGGACTGACAAAAACTTACACCGTGTAACTCCAACCCTGGAGCAAGCAGCAGCTAAGCTGTAGTATGTGATAGTAAAAATGTCCCTGTCCCGAATATTTTATGTGCGTGAAAGTCTTGTAATTTCTGTAGTGTATGTGTGTGTAAATAAATTCAATTTAAGTGTTAGCTAGCCGTGTCAGTATACATCATTGCTACACTAGAATATTTTTCTACTTGTTTTTGACGTTGTGGCTTTCTGTAAGTAAACTCGGAAAACGATGGCAGACAGTTTAAATTGACAGGAGAATGATATTGATAAAAAAAAATTCTTTAATTTTACGAAGAATTGATTCATTTTCGTTTGGAATAACTTGCATGTTTCCTCTGTCCAATGCTTTCCCACGATAGATATCGAAGTTACCTTAAGATGTAGTTTATCACCATTTTGGCGATGTTTGGATTTCAATATAATTGGTGTTGACCAATCAACTATCATATATGTGTTTGAAATTCATTCTTCTTAAGTTTCATATGTGAAGTAACGAAATTATGGAGAATGCATGCGATTGGAATACTTACAGAAAACATGTTCCGCCTTAGGAACACTACCGCCACCTATACTAAGCTTGATAGAAAGCGCATCGCAAATGAAATCTAGATATTCAAAACAATCCTTAATGGTATTTCGCATTGTGTTGCCGTAACCAACATACATACTAGCATCCGTATTTAACAATTTGATGAAGTCAAAACAAAATTCATTTGGTTTCCGATTTCATTTGAATTTTTTATTATTTCAATCAATGTATTTTTAATACATTTTGTATCATTCCATTTTTAGTAAATTATACTTACCTATTATTTTTCGAAATTATTTTCAATTATCTGTTGCCATTGCTTTGAAAATGCAGTGCAAGCAGATTTAATTTTAAAAAATCAAAAAGAACTATTTAAAAAAAAAAAATTTTTTTTTGGAATGCATGTCCAATATGTCTTCTACGGTTCTGTGAGAAAAGCAGAACCTAATTAAACTGCGGATATCCCATTACTCAAAAAATTCAGTTCTTCCGATACCAAGAAAGGAAAAACAAATTAAACATCGTTTTAAGTGTATTCAATCATTTTATTCTTCTCGGAAACGCTTTCTTTGTTCAATTTATTGCCTCGCTCGTACTGTGTATGTTTATTTTCAAGCAAATTATTCGACTTCTTAAAAAGCAATTTATCCCCATCTCTCTGTATGGGAAAGTCATTACGCTAGAAAAATCGGTTCTCCGGAATTGGTCGCGCAAATTCAATTAAATTTCAAATTTCGAGTGGAAAAGAAATCATTACTGATGCGATTTCCTGCGAAGTTGATATCCAGGCTTCTGCGGTACGCCCATGTAAATTAAGGATATCGATTCGTTAGCGATCCAATCATTCGGGCAGTTATGTTCCGAGCAATTTCACTCGCCGAAAGAGCTCATTTACATAAAATTTCACACAAAATAGTTTCCCCTACCATTTGTATCAAAAAATTTAGTATTCATGAAAACATTTCAAATCGAGTTGCTGATTGCGGTACTATTTTTAATGATGCTCCCATGAGTGTTGGTTTGCAAGTCTGTAATTGTGTGTCGAGTCGCGTTTATCACTGTTCCGCATAAGCAAATCGTAATCGTCGTAAAAAATGGCTCTTCATAATCTTGGAGAATGCTGTTAGATTACGGGAGACACTTTAGAGCTGTCGTTGGAGAAGATATTTTATATTGGTGTGACGAAACTGCGACCATTATGATTTAATGATCCATAAAAACTTTGTGATTACCCCATTAGGATGCTTTTACTTTTAGCTGCTGTATGTAGATTAAAATCATGTACTAGTCTTAGGTATTACAAATCCACAACCCAAGCATCTCTTAAGAAATCCATGTTTATGAAGTTTTATGCTTTTCAGTGTACGGTATGCTGTTTGACGATAAAAAGTATTTTGAATTTGAGAATTTACCTTCCTGGGGGTTGACTCGACGATATATACTGTCCAACACTGACCATATCCTTTACAAACGAGACATCTCGTTCATCAAGGTTTCGTTGTTTCTCGTGATTAGAAGAAAATTGACCAGATTTTGATCTCGTCATCGTGAAAACATAGACAATATATTGATGACAATATATCTCGTTATAAGCAAATCGGTCTTATAAGAAATATTAATGGACGATATATATCGTCAAAAAGACTTGGATAAAAAATTTTTTCCTCGAATGCAGGATTTTTAAAATCTTGAGTATTTTACAATGCACAAATAAGGCACGACAGCATATTTTCGATACAGAACTTTTGAATTACTAATTTCATTTTCATAAGTTTATCAAAACTGTCAGTTTAAGACTCCAAGTGCTTTCGACGAGATTACTCGTTCAAGATCTGCTTTATTTTGCTAACGGCAGAATGTCTCGTCTATCAATATTTCGTCAGTTTTGCAATGCCAGAATATTTCGTCAATCAAATCTGGACGACAATTTTGATAGTGACAGAATATATCGTTTCTCAATAATCTGGTCGCTTTGCGAATGACGATATTTCTCGTTGAGTCAAAACTGCCTTATCACTTCTGAAAAGGAAGGAAGATCAAAGTAGACAATACAAACTGTTCTTTGCCTAGAAATGATGACAGTATGGAAGAGATTTTTTTCATCACTTAATGGCCACAATAGGGAACTTTTCAACGCAGATAAACCACCAGGAGGAATAGGATAAGAGCACATTTTCCATCGTGGTCTAGATGACAATTTTCTCAAAATACAAAGCGTCAGAAAACTTTTTTAGTAACATTTGATAGCATGTAAATTGTTTGCAAGTGTATTTTCAATTTCATTTTTATTGCATTAAAATTTAAACAAATTCTAAAACAGTACAACCTTCTTGAACATAAAACGTGCGCATCATAGCTTAATTTGTGTTCCATCAAAGATAATTAACTACACACAGAAAGGACAGCAATATCCAAGGAAACAATTTGAAAAAAAGGGCATGAAAACTCTTTGTAAACAAAAACTTTGTTTACGGACACTTCCGCACACTTCGCGGTTTAAGATCCGTGGCCTTTCACTGCATGTAAAAACAACTTGGCGCAGTTATTCTCTTTTCCCTAAATTCTTTTTTACTCTGCAACAACCAATAACTTCTGACTGCTATGGTGTGGAATGTGGAAAGGGGGCCGTCCACAAACAATGCCCTTCTATTTCTCGCACCAAATACACACAACATTTACAGGAAATTGAAAATCTGATTGCAGCGATGTTATCGAGTAGTGTATAATTCGCTTTTGTTCCACAGCAAACTGAATGACTAAATAACTATGTACTTATAAGAATACGTGGTCTTTTAACATTTAGAAAGCTTCTATTGGTCCTTTCCGTAGATAGGATCTTTCAATTAAACGATTTTACTCTATTAGCTCATCATTTAGAATAGAATCCATAGGAAAGATTATATTGCTCATTTCCTTAGAATGATAGAATATATATTCTATCTCCGTCTACTGTTTGAAAGAATTCATGGATTCTTTCAACCTTTAGAAAAATTCTATTGGTCTTTTCCTTATAATAGAATCTTTTGACTTCTTTATATTGCTTCTTACCTTAGAATCAAATCCTAATGGATAGATTTCATTGCCACTTGCCTTAGATTCCTTTAGAAACATTAAACTGCAGTTTTACTTAGAACAGAATCCTTTGGAAAGATTCTATTGTCCAAGAACGTGAAATATGCAAGTCATGCAAGACTGCAGTTTGAAGGTGGAAGTATTAAGTAGAGGATTAAAGAAATGTAGTTCTATCCAGTAAAGTGCCATAGACGATATTTGCTTTTACTGTTTTTTACTATTACGTATTTGTATAGTTCACAAGTACTACAATAATGCCTTATTTATTATTAAACTAACTCGTATTTATTTTAACCCTCTGGGCATTACTCAATTTCCGAATAAAGTAGTTATTATTTTCCTCTACATTAGTAGTGGAATAATTTTGTATGCAAGTATAATTATATATATATGTATATATATATATATATATATATATATATATATATATATATATATATATATATATATATATATATATATATATATATGTTTTTTTTTTTTTTTAATTTTGACTTTGAAAATTTAGTTTTGCAACAACAGCTCATTGGTTTATGCTTATACTAATTTATTTGTACCAATATTTCTATGAAATAATAAGATTACTCGATCATAATCTAATTATATCTTAATTGCATAACTAATTAGCAGATTTTTTAACATTGATATCCCAAATTCTACTTTGTAAAGAGAGATAATTCCCGTTAGAAATTATTCCTACTTTTATTTATGTTTGGATTTTCCATCAAGTTGCTAGAGGGAATAGGTTTTTTTTACAATTTTCTTTACCAGGAAAATTTTAAAAAATCAAGATTTTTTTCAGGAATTTAACATTTAAAAATCAATTTAAAAAATTCATTTTTTAACTAATAAATATGATTGAGAAACAAAATATCCACTGTATTATACAGATTATAATGATACAAAAATAATTAGAATAGATCAATTCATTGTTGGGTTATCACTGTTTGAACCCCCAAAGCATCCTATTGCAAAATAATTTCTTCAGATATTGAGTTTTAAGTTTTGGAAACATATTTGGTTCACGGTGACAGTGCCTAACAAAAACCCTTGTAACTAGAAAACTATTTCGAATAATTACAAGATCTTGGTGTCGTTTGAAAGCTAAGACGTTAGAAAATATTTTGAATGCATACAAAATATTGATTTTCGTGATTTCCAGAGTATATGTACACTTTAAGCACGTGAAACTAATTTGAGTGCATATCCCTCAATGCAAATATACTGAATCAACCCCCAATTCTTATACTCATAGATGTCTTTCAGAAAAAAGTGATCCATTCTAAAAGACTCAAGTTCTGAAGACGAACCTGAGAAATAAGAAGAAATGTTTTCCCTAACTCTTTGCATTAGCATTCGAGCGGAAACCGAAATCGCGTTATTCGGAGATGAAGTTCCGTAGTGAATCCTTACTTTTGTTAGTCTGTAAGTGTCGGGTTTTATAAAAACTAACATCCAGAAAACTCTTACAAAAGAAGATAATGACTTGAAACAGTCGGTAAGTTGTATGCAGAGTTATAAAGATCGCATTAAAACATCCATAGATAAGTTTGTGTATACGGCTTACAAAGTTTCTAGAACAAAGAACCAACTTCCTTTAAGGAGTTGGTTATGTCGGTGTAATTAAAAACTGTTATCCCACTAAGGAAAAAGTTATTTGAATCATTTTTTCAAATTAAACGAACCACGCTAAAATTACACCATCCGCGATCTTTAATTATATTGGGATCATCACAGACTTAAACAACATAGTTAATTAGAAAAATATTAAGAATAAAGCCTACAATGAAAAATTTTATATGGAATTATTCGTAGTTTATAGAAAAAAGAGGTCACGCTTAAGCCAAGTTTGACTGTCGTGGATAACCACATGAGAAACATTAAAAATGCAGAATCAAATATGTTAACAGTTGGATCACATAAAACTTTGCCCGACTCGACATATCTGATGCATATTGTGTTCATATTGGTGATCGGCGGGCTTTGTGTTTGCATCTGTAATATCCTGTTGTTTGTTTCGTATGATTGAGTGAGTTACTTGTTTAATTTTAGTAAATTTCTATATGGCAGTAAATAAAATCGCTTTCACTAACTTTATTGTTATTGCGATAATTTCTTCCAGGGTGCTGTCGACGAGGTATCTTATCATAACAGAACTGATCATATCCTTGGTATGGACGAAATACCTCGTCATTAAAAGAAAACTGAACAATTATTAATCTAGTCCTCTTTTAAAACTCAACAATGTCTCGATTACGAGATGTCTAGATATTAGCAAAACTGGTCAAATCACAGTGGACGAGATATCTCGTTATTAGTAAAATTGATCAGATCTTTATGGACGAGATATCTCGTCAGCAGCAAAACTGGTCAAATCTTCCAAAACGAGATATTTCGTCGAAAGCACTTTGAGGGTGAATATATTTTTTTCTAATTGTTACACCATAAAGTCTAATATAATTTCACTTGATACGAAATCAGCTAAAGAAGCTGGATTGTTACTTTTTAAGAATCTCAAAGTATCTCAGTGAAAAGAGGATATGCCACCCAGTATTGGATTACGTTTTTACGTCTTCGGTACTTTCTTTGAAAGTGCAGGGCCGTGGAAGCCCGGAAGAACAACGGGTTAGCAACTGGAAAGTTGAAAAAGCAACGGTTCCTGAAAAAGGTCTTCTCAAAGAAGCCGTTTGTTTAATTTATGCGTATTTGGCATGTAACTCGAATGAAATTGCATCATGTGGCTTATATTAAAAACTAACGTCAGGCATCATCAAAACAATAATGAATCACAATAACGTTTAATCGAATTATTAATTTCATTTCATTTTTAGATTGAAAAGTTCCTTAGCAACGAATACATTTGTTCAATTGTGGTGAAATTTGACATGCTTCTCGAATGAATTTTCAGCAGGACCCTTATATTAAAAAATAACCACAAACATCGTCAAAACGGTGATAAAACGAATTGTTCTTAACAGGGCGAACTGTTTCTTCTGTAGTTTCCATGCGTGCTTTCTGTTTATACTAAAAAGTCATTTCGCGAAGACTGTTTAATACTGGTATAAATTTACAGGTTTTCCAAATACGATTTTACATTAGCTCCAAATATCATCAAAACGGCTAGAAAAATTAATTCCTAACCGAAATTATCTTTTCTTTTCCGATGGTTTGCTAAACTGAAAAAACCTCTCACGAAAAAAGCCATTTATTTACAAACATCTTCGATACGTAAAAAAAATATTGAAAAGCGTAAACTCTGAATTTTTCAAAGGATTTTTCTCAGTTTATGTAAACGTATCCAAAGCGCATCGATTTCTTTCAAGTTCTTCAACTTTTAAGAGAGAAAAATTACCGAATCCATTTTTGAAAGCGGTTTCTTAAAAACTCCATTTTTCAACCAATCTCCCCACTGTGGGGCAATTCCCCCTTTCCCTTTAAAGCCACAGAATTACCTAAGAAAGCTCTAACCCCGACACGGTGTCCATTCAACTGAGACAAGAAAAAATATCGACTTTTTCTGAGCTCGCACACATTCGATATATCGATTAAACCTGAGAGATCCTTCCCCTTGGGTACAAACAAGGAAGAGAAACATACCAAGAAAGAGAAAAGAAAGTTTAGCCGCTGTTTCATTTTGCCGAAGAAACCTAAAGCCTTCTTTAAAAAGTCACAGGAAGAGAGTAATTTTCTACAGATTCAGGAAATTTCCTTCCCTCTTCGTGCCCTAACGAAAATCAAACAACCAATTCCTCTGGTCAATAGATGGTCTAGCAGAGATAAGAGCTCTTTAGAAACTGGATGACCAGTAACAAAAAAAATTACTTTGGAGGTATTTGCAATTTTCCTCCAAACTCTTCAAAAACACGATGAAGAAAATTGAGTGTAATGCAATGACTTTGTTAAAAATCATTTCTAAGATGTTTAGATAAATACTTGAATAGACGTTATTCTCTGGTATTTCTAGATGTACAGTAATTTTTTGTCCATTACATGAAATTCACCATCGAATAATCAAGTACAATATACTCAACAGAAAATTGAGGGTAATACTATGAACTTTTTAGAAGTCTAAAAGGTTTAAAACAAATTTCTAAAACATTTAAATAAATAGTTGAATAACTTTAATCTGGTATTTCACGATGTGTGTAGTAATTTTTAGCCTAATAAAAAAATTCAACTTTTCCTAATATATGAAATTTAACATCGAATTTCCAAGCGCAATATACTAGACTAGGTATTGAGTGCAATATAATAATCTTGTCAGAAATCTAAAAAAAAATTAAAACACAAATTTCTAAAATATTTAGATAAATACATGAATAAACATCAATCGCTGGTATTTCTAGATGTGTAATACACTGCTGGTCACCGTAAATGCAACACCCTGAAGGAAGCATGCAAATAATATGAAATTTACAACATGCATTAGCGGAGGTGAGATATGCAAATGATTAGAATTTCAGCGCAGACGCACATCACGCGCGCCTGTGGCGCCACTTCAAAGCGCTATTTAAGGCTTGGAGATTTCGACGATTTCAAGTACGGCAATTGTGTTTTTCTTGTGGTTTAAAAAAAAAAACGATCAATTATGCCTTGTAGAAAACAGCGATCATCTTTTGATCAAGTATCCGAATTCGACAGAGGAAGGATAGTGGTCTACCAAGATTGTGGATTATCTTTCAGGGAAATCGGTAGTCGTGTTGGACGAAACCAAACAACAGTAATGCGGATATGTGATCGTTAGATGCAGGAGGGTACGACGGACCGAAGTGTTCGATTGAATCCACCTCAGTGCACCACTTCACGTGATGACAGGCATATTGTGCGTATGGCAGTGACGGATCGTTCAGCCACATCACGAACCATAGCACAGCACATTCAGCCTGTAACGCATCATCCAGTGTCTGCGCGTACCATTCGACGCCGTTTACAGCAGAGTGGTCTGTCCGCAAGACGTCCATTGCTTCGTCTACCCTTGACGCAGAACCACAGACGTCTCCGCCGCCAATGGTGCGATGAAAGATGGATGTGAACGGCAGAATGGAATGAAATTGTCTTTACTGACGAGTCACGCTTCTGTCTGCAACACCACGATGGTCGGATTCGAGTCTAGAGACACCGTGGAGAGAGGAAGTTGAACAGCTGCGTTATGCACCGCCACACTGGTCCTGCACCGGGTATTATGGTATGGGGCGGTATTGGATATCACTCTCGCACTCCTCAAGTACGCATTACCGGTAATTTAAACAGCCAGAGCTACATCTAAGAGGTGTTGGAGCCAGTTGTCCTTCCTTACCTTCAGGGCTTGCCCACAGCCATATTTCAACAGGATAATGCGCGACCACACGTGGCACGCATTGTCCAAGGGTTATTCGTCAATCGCTAGATTGAATTGCTTCCCTGGCCAGCTCACTCTCCGGTAATTTGGTAATTTTTAGTTAACGTCGTACTAGAGCAACACAACGGGCTATTGACGACGGTCCGGGATCAGTCCCTTAAGGGAAAGATCCGAGGACAACACTTCGTAATTTTGAACCACGGTCAGATGACGAAGCACCACCTGAGCTAGCTCGCTCTCCGGATCTTTCGCCGATAGAAAACATATGGTCCATGGTTGCTCAACGATTGACCCAGATTACATCCCCAGCTGCCACACCAGATCAACTTTGGTAACGTGTGGAAGCTATTTGGTCTGCTGTACCCCAAGAAATTGAGGGTAATAGTGACAGGATTAATTTCTAAGATATTTTTATACATGTAAGTGAAGCACAGATGAGGAACTGGGAGATGACGCAATAGATATCACTCGAATGTTACATAAGAAATCGATGAAGTTATTTTCTTACCATCCTTTAAATAATTGTATTGGATGTATACATATATTTTTGACGAGTATATCTTTAAGTCTTTATTTCAGTTTTAATTACTGTTAAGGAATAGTTAGGTGCATTTGGAAGTAAACTGTGTAATACCAATGACACTGCCATTTTCATCAACAAATGAATGACTTCATTGTCTTTTCCTATCATATCGCACCCAGGCAATAAAAGTGACACAACACAAAATTGCAGAATTTGAGAAAAACATCAACTTAAAGGATACTATAAAACTTATATTGAAATAGTAAAAGCTTCTTTTAAATTTTAGGTAAGTATTTATTGTGGTACTTCTATTATATTCTCTAGAATAGTAATATAACACGCTGGGGCACCTCATACACATTTTTCAATGATATAACATCAAATTTTTATTTTTTTCACTTGTGTCACTTTTCTTGCCGGGGTGCGATAAGTGAGAGATGAAACACCTATTTTCAGGATAAGAAGACGCACTGACGTATGTCTTTTTTGTAGAAAGATGTATTATGGCATTTATAATGCCTCGGTCCAATTGTTAAAAAATTATTATTTTGGCGTGATATTTTGAAAGACTTATGTAAACAAATTTTAATTTACTAAATAATTAAATTTCCTACTTAGCTAAATCAATTTATTATGTTACCACTATAATTTTGGAAGTATTACGAGTTACCTAGTGTTTAATGATTTGAAGAAGCGAAAAATCGAACAGATTCTCGTGTAAATTCTGGAAAAATCAATTTCCGTGAAGCACAGAGCATTTTTATAGTGTACTAGAAGCAACACCTAGACAAAGAAATATGGACATTGTGTCAATGTTCATCGTGGGCAAGTGGCAAGACAATTCAATACTCCCTTTTTTTCTTGTCGCATAAATGGGTTATAGTGGTGGAAGATATGAGTGTATAATCGAACTTATTTGACATTTTAGTTTGTTATAAAGTTTCCCAGGGAGAGGATATTAAAAAATGATTTCTGATGATGATGAATGAGGAATTTCAAAAGTCCGTAGATATAGGATTTGGCCTTCATGAGAAAACAGATAGAAAGATTGGGTTTCTAACAACCTTTCACCCCATAACTATAGCTGCATAAAATTTCAATTTTGATCATTTAAAATGAACCAAGCAACAACATAAATTACTATGCAGTGAACTCGTTAGACTAAAATATCATCGATTGTATTGAATGTTTAAATTGAAAAATATAATTCTATGAAATGTGAACCGTATATGGATAGATTTACAATAGTTGAGACAACAAATGTAAGAAAGAAACAGAAAACAATTAAAACAATAACAAAGATTCGTCATTTAATTCAAATTTTTGGCATTTATTCACAGAGTAAAAATCCTCTCTCTCTCTCTCTCTCTCGAATTTCGTATGAATATTCAAATCTTATCTTCAACCTTAAGGTTAAGATGGCGCAACATCATGTATTCTTCAAAAGCTTTTCACAAAAATTGTAATTGTAATTTTAAAAAGGAACTCAACTCTAAAATAACACACTCTTGAATTAAAGAAAGTTTTCGGATACTTTAGTTTTCTGAATTCACGGGATCCGATTTTCGTGAAAGCGCGCTATCTTTCCTTCACTTCCTTAAAAAAATAGGAATAAACCCCGTTCTCAAGGCCTTTATTCACAAAGTAAGTAATTTTTTGCTTAATCTAAGACCTTTAACATGGAAAAACAGGATTAAAGCCCGGAGTATCTAATAGCAACTCTAACGACATAGACATCGAGGTGTAATACTGTATCACTAACGTTGTTGGAAATCATTTCCTAGCAATTTAGATAAATACAAGAAGAAATGCCACTATCTGACCTTTCTACATAAATTAGCAATTGTTTGCTTCATTTAAGACATTTGACACAGAAAGAAGGATTAACTTGGAATAACAAAAGCTATACAAACAACTTAGAAACATGTTATACAGCGTCATTGACACTGTAAGAAAACATTTCTTTGAAATTTAGATAAATACCATTATCTGGCCTTTCTTCACATTTTAGTAATTTTTAACTTTATTGCATTTGACATTGAAAGAATATCGTGGGAACTATTCAAAAACAATGCGAACGCCTTAAAAACTGAAGTAATGCAGAGCTCAAATTAAATTTAGATTAATCATCAGATAAGATGTATTTTTACAAAAATACACTGATCCGTAATAAGAATAACCATCTCAAGGGGTATTTCTAATTTTTATTATTTATAAAAAAAGCGACCGTTGAGATTTCGTTTGTGGGCTGCGTTAGAAATCATTCCACATGCGCCATGAAGCAATAGTTACTAGAGAAGGAAAGAATGCGATAAATCAACCGAATTCTTTAATGTACGATCTTGACTTTTTTACTGCGTCTTTATTTTTTGCTTAAAAGATTTTTCGTAAACGAGTTTCGATTTCTTCGAGGCGTAAAGAATTTGCTTCAGCCTCGTGAGGAAAAAACTCTACCTTCATCTTGCGAGTTAAGTGTGGCTGGTGCACAAAGAACTCGACAAAATGCTTGGTTTGGAAATTGGGTTACGAATCCATCTTCTTTAAAGCTTTTCCGAAAAGCTCAATAAAAACCACTAATGTGGACCAAGCGGTTTGGAATGATTGTTAGTCGATTTTATATTTCAAGTGTTGTTTACTTTGAACTAGGCAAAAGAATGATTATTAGTCTTTTTTAAATTTCAAGTGTCGTTTACTTGAACTAGGTAATTGAATGAATGTCAGTCTATTTAAAATTTCAAGTGCTGTTTACTTGGAAATTGAATGATTATTAGTCCATTTTATATTTGAAGTGCCAAGTGTACATTCATCTGATTAACTGAATTATTACTATTATTTTTTATATTAAGACAGGGGTGGCTGTTTACTTTGAACTCGGTAATTGAATGAGACAGATTATTAGTCTATTTTATATTTCAAGTGGAAAGTTTGCTTTGATCTAGTTAACTGAATTAGTATTAATTTATCTTATATTTCAAGAGCTGTCTACTTTGAACTAGGCAATAGAATGAGTATTAGTATATTTTATATATCAAGGGCTTAATTTACTTTGAATGATTATTAGTCTATTAAATTTAAAGTTCTGCGTTTTTAACCGGGTAATTGAATGGTTATTAGTCTATTTTATATTTCAAGCGTTGTTTAATTTAAACAAGGCAACGGAATTATTATTAATTTATTTCATATTTCAAGTGTTGAACTATGTAATTGATTTGCATATTTTTACAAACTAATACTTATAAAATCGCTATCACAGTTTCAGTTCATTTTGTTTTATGTAACTCCTTTTTCATATATCTAAAGCATGTGATAATTTTAAGACAAAATAAATTTATCTTATTGCGACAAATTTAAAATACCTTATTTGACAACAAAGATCTCCATATTTTAATAAATGCAAAAATGTCTACTTATGCATCACCAAAAAGAATCTAATTACGATGGAATTTAATATATACTTCAAAAAAAGGAGGCCATCAGGGGTGGAGCCCCCTAGTATTCTAAAAAATGACAAGGTATTTATGAACTTATATCATTACACTTTTTAAAAGTTTTGTTTAGTAAAACGATCGAAAACTATGCACTATAAGAATAAGTAGATCAATAATACTTAATAATACTAATCAATAATACTAATATAAATTATCACAGTTTCAGTTCATTTTGTTCACTTTTTAAAAGTTTTGTTTAGTAAAACGATCGAAAACTATGCACTATAAGAATAAGTAGATCAATAATACTTAATAATACTAATCAATAATACTAATATAAATTATCACAGTTTCAGTTCATTTTGTTTTATGTAACTCCTTTTTCATATATCTAAAGCATGTGATAATATTAAGACAAAATAAATTTATCTTATTGCGACAAATTTAAAATACCTTATTTGACAACAAAGATCTCCATATTTTAATAAATGCAAAAATGTCTACTTATGCATCACCAAAAAGAATCTAATTACGATGGAATTTAATATATACTTCAAAAAAAGGAGGCCATCAGGGGTGGAGCCCCCTAGTATTCTAAAAAATGACAAGGTATTTATGAACTTATATCATTACACTTTTTAAAAGTTTTGTTTAGTAAAACGATCGAAAACTATGCACTATAAGAATAAGTAGATCAATAATATTATTTATTTTAAAAATGACGATATACGGCTTATAAACACTATCGTTAATTTGTTTAGAAAAACGGGTTGAGAATATGCAGTAAAATGATCAAATACAAAAATTAATTTGTGTATTTTATACTCTCTCTCTCTCTCTCATATCTGTTTATAATATTACAGTACTTTTAAACAATTAAAAATCGATCGAGAACTACGCATTATAACAATAAATTATTATTATTGAATTTAAAAATAAAGATGTATTTTATACACATATGCTTATAAACATTCTCCTCAATATGTTTAGTAAAACAGGCTAGAACTTGATGTATTATAAAGGATAAATAAATAAATTATTATTGTTTAGTGTAAGAATTACGATGTGTGTGTATTTTACACACAAATGATACTTTTTTTAATTTGTTCAAAAAATGATCGAGAACTTTGTTAATTATAACGAATAGTTAAGACTATGGAATTGTCCTAGTTTGACCTTATTTCACAATAACCTCTTCTAATACCCGTTTGCTTTGTGAAGCTTTCAGTGACTTAGTTAAAAAATATTTGATTGTCTTCTCAGATACAGTAGGAATTACACCAGTCATTTATTTGCTTTTATTTTGATAGTAGGATATATTGAATGTAATTCAGAGTAAAATATATGTTATTTTATTGATTTTTATTTGCGAATAAGAAATTATTAGATATCTTTATTTCACATTTATGGAACATGATCACATCTGACTACAGAAGTATGAAAGATATTTACGGTCAAGCTAAATGTAGGAGGCGATAATGTTACTGTGGCGGAACGTATTTCCTGCTCGTATTGCAAATATGACGTCATATATTGCTTGTTTTGGCTTTTGTTTGCCTATATGGCTCTATTTTCTAATAATATTTCAACGCTTTGCCAATCAAAATTCCAAAGAATGGATTCTGAATTGATGATCGGTCGATACCAATTAGATTAAACGTCAAAGCTGTCAAAACAGTGATAAATTACATTCGCCATAAATTACATGACAACCCCCTATATTTATCATACGAAAGGGCATTTGGATAGAAGATTTAAATCATTCCAAACTTTCTGGTTTCCTTTGTTTAGACTGAAAATATCTCTCATACGAAATTTGATATTTATATAAATAAAGCATTTTAAATTCCAGTGAAGACATTCATACATTGTGTTGTTATTTTTAGTAGTTTTCAAGAAATTAGTATATTTGTACTTACCGTAACCTCCTTAAAAGAGCTGTTAGCAGAACTGAAAAAGAAAAAAAAAACATATTTCAAACTTAAATATATCAATAACAAACACACAAATACATGATTCATTGGCATTCTCTAAAACATGGGTTCAAAACATTTTAACTTAAAGCATGACACTACGATAAGTGAAATCTGAGTAAAAATACATAACCACTCTAAAAACTTAACATTATTACACTATACACAAACCAGTATGTCAAGAGAAACTTTAACATAGTTAATTTAACAGAGTGCGTTTCCAAAACTAGTGTAGTCTCAAAATACGGTAGAAGTAAGCGAATACTGAATGTTTAATGAATATTAATTAATGTAAAATGAATAAACAAGCTAACTTCTACGTGAGCAAAATAATAAGTACACATTAGGAGCTTACAAATTCCATGGACAGCACTATGTTTGAGTATGAATTGAACTTCTAAATTACTCTTAACACTAGATTGGAAATTGCACTATACCTAAGAGAGAAAGAAGACATCGGTGAGGTCACAGGTTCTTACAGAGCGCTGGATAAACTTATATAGATTATTCTACGTAGTAAATGTCACATATTAATATTCAAATTCAAAATTTAAATCACGTCAACCAGCTGTTGTTAAATTTAGTTTTAATTTTTACATTCGTGAAATCAATTAGTTGGATATATAACCACCTCTGGTGCACCCAATTAACCAGTTTTGTGGATAATTCGCACATGAAAGTAGCTTAATGTGTTCGTATATACACTCATTGCCATAAAAATTTGCGCACCAAGAAAAAGTCGTCAAAATGAAACGAAATGTTACACATGTAAGTAGTACTTTGATATAAGAAAGTGATTAGAAAATCAAAGAAAAAGGATCATTTATGGCAGAAAAAAGTACAAATGAAGTTTTAGTACTCTATTTGATCCCCTCTAGGGCGCGAATCCACGATGCGATACGAGCGGGCATTGAATCATACAAGTTTCGTATCATGTCCTGAGACATCTCGTTCCACAGTTGCTGTAAACGCGCCTCTAGTTCGACCAAACTTGTAGGGTGTCCAACTTGCCGTCCCAAATGATCTCAGATATGCTCGATTGGTGACACATCTGGGTATCGAGCAGGCCAGGGAAGGGTGGTAATGTGGCGGATGCAGTCTTGTGACATCTTTGCTGTGTGTGGTAGAGCATTGTCTTGTTGAAAAATGGCTCCTGGGAGCCCTGCCATGAGTGGCATCACATGTGGCTGAAGTATGTCATGGACGTACCGCTAGGCTGTCATTGTGCCATGGATCAATATTAGGGGTGACCGTGTATCGTAAGTAATGGCACCCCATACCATCACACCAGCTGTGGGAGCGGTGTGTCGCTGTAAAGCGAAGGCAGGATTGAGGCGTTCACCACGGGGCCTCCACACACGAACACGATTGTCATCACTGCTCAAATTGAATCTCGATTTGTCGCTGAAAACGACCTGGTTCCATTCCGTTGCAGTCCAATCCCGTCGCTCGCGACCCCACTCCAAACGGAGGCGTCGGAGGGTGGATGTGATTGGCAGAGCACGTAATGGGGGCCGCGATACCAGATGTCCTGCAGCCAGGCGCCTTGCGATGGCTCGGGAAGACACAGGGGGCCGTAGTGAAGGTGCTGCCTGTGTCTGGATAGCGGCCAATGAGGCAGTTGTCTCTACGCGTGCATTTCGTATGATGTGACGGTCTTCTCGACGACTGGTCTGTCGAGGGCGTCCTGAGCCTGGTCGCCGTGTAAATGACGTCTCTTCTGTCCACTGGTCGCAACACCTCCTCACAGTAAAATCAGAACGGCCTACTTGACGAATTACTCGCCGAGCTGACCACCCAGCTTCCATCATCCCGATGATTCTTCCCCTCTCGAACTCTGACAGCTGCTCATATTGTCTTCGATGGCGATGTAACGGCATGTCTACATCAGCGTTTCCTTTTCAAAATATTAAGTACACTCAAACAAGCTCTGCTTACCTGTTTTATACTCCAAGGAGAACGAAGTTCAACGCCCTCTAGTGGCATTACGCAATGCGCAATCACGCTGCATTTCTAATCATTTGTATAACTGGCCGATATGTACCTTCATGCCAAGTTTCGTTACGATCCCACCATTATTTCTTGGTGCGCAAATTTTTATGGCAATGAGTGTACTAAAGAATACGTTTTTTTTTTTTTTAATTTTCTAAATAAGATCCAGTTTATTTTACATTATTTCATTGGTTTATGGTTTTCTAATTTATTTGTGTTTAAATGTCTTATTCTCTTATATTCACCTGTATTTATATTTCTCTATGTGAAAAAAACAAATCAGATCACGTTAATCATAAGCTAATTATATCTAAATTGGATAATTAATTACATCTTTTTTGAACAGTGATATCTTAAATTTTAATTTGTAGGATTGGACTGGATGTGATTTTGTGGCATTGTGTGTGTGTGTGTGTGTGTGTGTGTGTGTGTGTGTGTGTGTGTGAGTCCTTATGGGACATATTAAATCAAACTCAAACTATCTAATTGGTAAAGCGAAACAATTTCTGTTGAAAATTACTCCAAATATTATTCTTCATGTTTTGAATCGTTATCCAGTTGCTAAAGGGAATAGTATTTTTTTTACATTTATTTCACCAAGGCAGTATATAAAATATCAAGATTTTTTTTCAAGAATTTTAACATTTAAAAATGAACTAAAATTTACTTCTTAACTAATTTATTTTTTAACTTTGACTCTCAACTCTGAGAGTCAAAATATTCACTATATTATATAGATAGCAATGACGCAAAGTAATTATAAAAGATAAATTCATTATTAAGTTATTTTAAAGTTTTGATAACATATTTCTACATGGTGACAGTATGTAATGTAACCATTACAAACTAGAAAATTATTTGTTCTGAAAGCTAAGATGAAACATATTTTGAAACTATAAAACTATCGATATTTTCGTGATTTCTAGTGTATACATAAACCTTTAATCTGGTTTCAGCTTATTCAAAATCAGAGCTGCCACTTTGGCTATCTTTATTACTCAGAAAAAAATTCATTTTCAAAATAGCTACTTTTATTATTTTAGGAAACTGTTTCCAATCTTTCAATATATTTTCGTGAGTGAGACTGTGTCTTTAAGCCATCTTCTCGAATCTATCACAAATGGAACAAATTCTGTATCTATTCAATCCTTCATTTGAGTAAGGAATGGAGCATTCCCAACGCTTCACCATTCCAGTGGTTTCAACAAGATATTTAGTCCCAAAGAATGATGAGATTAAGATCTGGTCAGTTTTCATCCAATGACAAGGTATATTATCCATCAAGATCTGGTGAAAAATTTTCAACGACGAGATATCTAGTCGAGACAACCAAGAGGATTTAAAATATAAAGAATTACATTACAGCCGACGTCGCTGAAACACAGTGCTCCCAGCGTTGGAACGGAGCAAAACATAATGTGAAGTTTGCGAACATAATGTAAAGGTGAAATCAAGGTCCAAGTACTGTGAATATTATTGGTGATAATAGCCTTCTCAGATGATAAAAGCCTTCAAATGGAAATACTTTCGTGGTATATCATTGCTAAATACCTTTAAAAAAACTGACCAGATCTTCATCTCGTCATCGTGAAAAAAATCGGCAATATCCTGGAGACAAGATACAAGGTCTGTCTAGGAAGTAATAATACTGATTCCATAAAATTCGTTTATTTGAAGATAATTTTACAGACACTTAATATTCTTCAAAATAGCCTCCTCCTGCATTAATACACCGTTGCCAACGACTCTGCCACCCATTGATGCCCGCCTGGAAGTCTTCAACTGGAATGCTGTTCAGAACTCGCGTTACGTTTTTTTACTGCAAGTTCTCCAGATTGTCCAAACAATTACCTTTTAAGCTGGATTTCAACCGAGGGAATAGAAAAAAGTCCGGCGGTGACAGATCGGGGCTGTACGGTGGTTAAGTCAGCGTTGCAACGTTGTATTTTGTCAGGAACTGAGTCACTTCGAAGGATGTGTGAACACATTTTCCGCATTTGAAGTTCTTCCGTGACGATTTGATGCACAGTCGATTTTTTAAGTCCCAACGTCTCTGCAATCTTTCGGACACTCGTCCGACGATCAGAGTCCAAAAGCTCTTTAACTGTAGCCACAGTTTCTGAAGTTTGAGAACTTGATGGACGCCCAGCGCTTTGTTCGTCATCGACGTCCTCTCTTCCGCCTTTGAAGGCTTTGTGCCACCTAAACACTTGAGCCTTGGACAAAGAATCACTCCCGTAGGCTTCTTGTAAAATGCTAAGCGGCACAGTAGCCTATTTGTTTAGTTATACACAAATCTTTATGGCGTATCGCTGCTCGACAGTCCGCTGCATTCTGAAAACCTAACGCCAGTTTCAAATACGTATCTACTTCACGAGCGATCCGTGCTCTGCAAAAGCTCAAGGCCAACTGACTTCCGCAAGACTTTGTAGCTGACAACCCCCACCACCCGTACCGCCCTCAAATTCCGACCGTTTGGCATTCTGCTTGACGAGAAAAATTCAGTCTCATTACTTTCTGGACAGACCCTGTAACTCGTCACTAGCAAAATTGATTAGCTATTGATGGACGAGATATCTCGTAGAAACCAATGAGACGGTTAAAGCATTCTTCCGAAAATATATCAGTCGGAAATACCTCAATAAAAATGAATCAGGCAGCATAAAAAGTTTTTCGGAAGTCAGAAGGAATTATAAATCTTTGTTCATTTGAGAGGTCGGTGCAGTTGAAGTGGTTTTTTAGTCTTCCCTCTTTCCATAAATACTCCAGTGACAAGTGGGTAGAGAAGAATTTTCTTTATTTGTAGTATTTTTTCGTGAAGCAGAGTCATTTTTTTTCTTTTTGAAAAACTCAAAAGATGTTTCTCAGTTTTTTCAGCGTTTAATGTTCTATGAACGTAAAATTCTGCTACTTCGACGGAAAAAGTACTATTTTTTTTAGGAATCCTCAATTCATTCACCTAAGATTAATATTCTAAATTCTGGATAGAGAAAAAGGGCGTTCGATAAGGCATGAAAATCGTTGCAATCTATGTTTCGCCATGTTGGCTGAGTTCACCTTTGCTTAAGGGGATGAAACTGCATTTCCAACAAAAAATCCACATCCGAAAAGGTGCGTGGTTAAATATACTGGTCGCTGTATTATTTAAGCATTATTTAGGTACACGTTTTATATAAAGTAATACCTTAAAGAGACAGTGGACTTCAAGAAGAAATTTTTGAAATTGTTATTCGGATTGTTTTAAAATTTGCAGACTGCAGTTGCAGGCTGCTTTCCACTAAAAAATCTACAAATGACATCTGAGTCAGAAGTGTTATGTGTTGTATATATATTATACAGACATAAGTCACCGGACAAACATAATTTATTTTTGGATCTGACTGTAAATTTTGTCATCTGACAGTGGTTCAAACCTACGTAGTGACGTCCTCGTATATTTTCACTTCTGGTTTGATCCCTGAACGTCACCAATAGTCATTTGTTTGGCTCCAGTGCAACGTTAATTAAAAAATACAAACCTAAAATAATATTTGATTACAAAATACATATATTTATATTTCAAACTTCAGAGTCCAAATCGACATATGTAACTACATAGCTAACTACTAGTGAGTATAGACTGAAATGTAAGGAAGGAATGTCCTATAGGAAGTGTCCAAATGTTTTATGTCTAAATCTTAGCACATAAATAGCATTCGCTTCATTATCCCTAACTATCCACACTTAGAATGTTAGATATGGGCCATGTTAGAATGTACCATACTGGGCATAAATCCTAGGGGACTCAACTGTGCTGGCGCACCGTCATAAAATTATTGCTTAGACAAACCGTTTTTCCGTTTTGGACCCAGCGCCATAACCCGAATCACCAATCAACCGAATGATTCGGATATCAGAACGATCATCTCCACTCGGTCCGGATAAGCAAGTTCTACCGTAGACGGTTTTAAATAATCACGCGAACCTCAAGAGTCTGGAACCGAATGAAATTTTAATCAGCTCCCCCCCCCTCCCCCCTGCTCCTTCCTTGCTTACCCGACCCATGTTTGGAAAGGAAACGAAAAACAAACATCCTCACTTCACAAAGAAAAACCGAATATGTGTTTAAGGAAACAAAATACCGCTCTTCTTAAAGGAATAGATGTTTCTCCAACAAAGAACTGCCCGTCGATTTTTTCACTCCACTATCTCTATTTGCCCAGATTCGAGAAAAACGAACTATTGACTCTCCAGCGAAATATTCGCCAGAGCTAATACAATTTTTAGCTTTGTATGATTATTTCCCGAGGGGTTTCCGACACGGAGATTCGATTTCAATTTGGTAAAATTCCTCCCCGGTCACTGCATTGTAGACGAGCTGTTTACGTGATGCGTTTTGCCTGGCCATCAATTATTCAAGCAGTGACGTAGACCACGGGACGGGATCTAACCTTAACGACATCTGTCTATGTAGATAGAGCTATCTCTTTTCATTTCATCCTCCACATCAGGGTCCCTTAGGGCCCATTGGCGAATAGATAAACCACTTACACATCAGTTAGAGTGATGTAAGGGGGCTGTTTTTGCGTTTTCCTTCCGATTCATCCGAGTCTCGTTGCTCGTACCGATTTGGTGATTTGTTTTTTTTAATACTTCGGTCTATTTCTGGGATAAGACAAATGTGTGGAGAGAAGAATGAGAAAGCTTCTTCACTTCAGTTTTCGAAACGGTGTCGCCTGTCCACGTTGTGAGAGTCGCGCGTTCGGAGGAGGTATGGTAGGTAGGTAATGGTCATTTTTAATTAACGTCGTACGAGAGCAACACAACGGGCTATTGACGACGGTCCAGGACGAGTCCCCTGAGGGAAAGATTCGAGGAATTCGATTCATTTTGAACCACGGTCAGATGACAAGGCAACACCTGAGCTGGCACCCCACTTTCCAAACTTCCACACCAACCCAACGTGAAGACATACTGCCACGACAGATTTAAGGTGTACCAGCCACATCTACACCATACACTTACAAACATCCATATACTGACCCGGATTCGAACCAGGAAACTTCCGATCTAGAGGTTAACACCTTAACCACCAGATCGGTTGGTCGGCGTATTGTTCTCGGATGTTTCCATTCATGTTTGATCTCGGACCGTTGTGGTGCATCACTATAATGTTAATTAAAAATACCAAAATACTCTCATCAAGATCTAGTCAGCTTTTGTAATGAAGAGATACCTCGTCAAAGAATCCGCCAAAAGGAATAAAAGTTTCTACGTAGGAACATGAATATACAACTAATTCGTAAATGCTCCCCATAAAAATTCGGCTTGTTCCAACCCTTTTGTAATTAAATAATTAATAATATGTAAATATAAAGTATTATCTTCGCGCTTTCCAGTTAAATGCTCCCAATGAAGAAAAAATAATACACTAAAAATTAGCAGTCATCTGAATACAGCTATTTTTCTTTGTGGTATTTCCGAAGTAATAAACTTTCATCATAACATTTTAGCATTTCGTAAATCACTCTTGATCCTAATGCAAAAAAACGTATATCTAGTTATTTCCTCAGGTGCGCAAAATACTCGTCATTCATTAATGCACAGATGGTGTAAAAATGAACCAGCTCGGGTTCGTGAAACCATGGCAACCGATTCAGTACTTTATAAATATGCAAAATATCCTGTGTGTGTGTCCCCCCACTCCTATATTAAAATCAACGCTAACTTTACATTGCCATTTTTCATTTGGGGTTGGTTTTTATGACGCAAGGTCGCCAATCGGCGCCAAGCGAGGCCCTTCTCCACCAAATAAATGGACAAATCTTTGCAGAATGCACCAGGGTAGTTACAGAAAGCGAATCTGTGGCGCCTTCAAGTATCGGTCAGCTAGAGTTGTGGGAGCGCCCATTAACCATTTGAGTCGTCATCTGATCGTAGTTCAAAATTCAGTGGTGTTGTCCTCGAATCTTTGTCTCGTTTGATCCCGGACCGTTGTGCTGCTGCTCCAGTGCGATGTTAATTCAAAATACTATACCATACCATTTGAGACACCTTTATCGTGTTAAAAATTTCATACAAATTTTAAATTTCCTGAAGTTTACCAACTGATCATTTATTTCTAAATTTGCTGAAACCCGTTGATTATTTTTGAATTTGAAGCATTGATGAATGTTTTTTTACTTTTGATATATAAATGCTTATTTACATTTTTACAATGATGAAACAAAAGTTTGATAGAAGAAAGGTTTTATCTTTGTTTACGTTGTGAATAAAATATCAATCTGAAATGAATTTCTACATTTTGAACGTGCCCTTTTTGTTTTCTGTCGTTAAACTTTACGCTGCGGCGCTTAGACGTTTTTAATCGTATCCAGGAACGGCTGTTTCGCCTGCATGTCGAGCATAGAGGTGCGTGCAGGTGCGTTGTCGTGGTAGAATCACCACGCCTACTTTGCCACATTTCGGGCCGTTTTCTTCGAATGGTACCTCGCAAATACTTTAAAACTTCTAAGTAAAGCACCTGGTTCACAGTCTGTCCCAGAGGAATGAACTCTGAGTGGGCGACTATGGTTCTTCGTCAGTCTTCCATCATCAATTCGCGAATTTTCTGGATGTTTGCGTCCAAAAAATTCAAATTCTGAATTACGATTAGGTGACACCTAAGCTTGCACCCCAATCTCCAAACTTCAGCAATACGCAAATGTGGTGACATTTGATGCCAATGTAGATTTAACGTGCACCAAGTTCCTTGTGAAAAACTCAAGACAGGAAACTTGACGTTGCGTTTGTTGCGCTTGTCTTAGCTTTGCCAAATACTACCCTCATGCCACAAAACGTAACCAACCCCTTCTAAAGATATGGCGGTTGGAAGAAAAGTAGATTTGCAAACAGAAAGTTATGAGTTCGAAAATTGATCCAAACAAAGACCGTCGTGTTAGAGGTGGTGATGCATGTTAAATATGTGGCCTCAAATGTCTTCATGTCGGTATGGGGTGGCAGCTGGGAGACTGAGGTGCCAGCTCGTCATCTGATCGCAGTTCAAAATTGCGAGGTATTCTCGGATCTCTAGGGGAAATATGAAAATGGAGTGACTAATGGTTACCTTTCTATGTGCCCAGGATTACGTGACCAAAAGTATTATTAACGTGACAGACTGCTTTCGTATGCTGTATGGAATCTAACATTGATCATCCGATTGGTCTGTAGGACGTGAAAAGATGATAATACATTGGTTCGTCATCTGATTGGTCCATTGATTGACCATTTGATAGCAGTAGAATGGCGATTTCACCACTTTTGTCGCCGATTATATAAATACGGATTCACACACCTACCCTGACATAGGATGTTACAATGCCAAACGAGGCGATAAGATACTAAATTGGACAACCAAGTCAATTTTCACACAGAAGTGACATGACTACTAGTCGACATGCTGGTCACACATTTTGAAGATTCTCTCTATAACAATACTAATTAAACTTATAATTCACGTCTATGGTCGAATCTTTCGCTTTGCGATGGATCCCGGATCGTCACTAACAGACAGTTCTGTGTTCTCCGTTACCACGTTAATTCAGCCAACTATCTAGCCTATGAAAATATTACTGAATAAGCTAAATTTAACGAAATGGAAAATATTAATGTTGCTATTTCGATAGAATTCTATTACCCATCCAAAAAAGGGTCAATATACATATTTCCAAGTATTGAAAAATCCATGGATTGTTTCAACCAGTAGGTGTGTTAATTTATTCATTAAACAAATGTCGTGGGATACAAACATAATGTACTATTGGCACCGCTCGTGATATTCAGGGGATTAATTCCATTGTTGCATCGATCATACTGAAAAAGAACTGGTTTATCTAATATCGCCTTTTTACAGAATATCAGACTCCGATATTTCCGAAACCTCATTTTTCAGTTTCCTCGGAGAACCTCAACTTCATTATTTAACTGTCTTTTGGATGCAATACTTCATAACCGCAGCGCTCTAATCATTGTGTTCTATAACGATCCATTATCCAGATACCGTCATCAAGCCCTTTTTTCAACTCGAGGAGTTCTCATTAGCTTTTATTCGCATTATTTTACACCACCTTAATTGGTTTCCAAGAATTTAATACATTCTTTTTGTTTCAAGAGAAAGAGCTCACCGCGTAAGTCTACTTTATGGCACAATGCGCGGAGGAAGGCTATGTAATATTAGAATCTGGAAACCCTTACATTTTTTCGCGGCGTTTTATCCTTTCCTTATAAAATTCCCGTTTTCCCGCTTTCCACGTCAACAGTCTTCACTTCTGATTAGAGGGGGAAAGGGAGTTTGAAGAAAGGGGCCACTCACAAATCTTGAAGGATCGGAGGATGTGTATCGTGGTTGTGTGGAATTTTATTGGTGCATGACCGTCTGATTTAAGTGTAAAACTTTATTTGCGGAGGAAGTGTTTAAATATAAAACTTTATTTGTGGAGACCTAGTGTTTAAATGCAAAATTTTATTTTTGGATGATCGTGTGGTTAAAAGGAAAAACTTAATTTGCGGAGGAGGTGCTTTTAATGTAAAACTTTATTTGTGGAGGATCGTGTGGTTCAAATGTAAATCGTTATTTGAGAAAATCGAGTGTTTACATGTAAAAATTTATTTGTGTAAGACCATCTTGTGTGTATGTTTAAATGTAAAACTATATTTTCGAAGAAAGACGCGTGTTTAAATGCAATAATGTCTTTGGAAACTATGTGGTTTAAGCGTAAAACTTTATTTACGGAGGAGAGTATATGGTTAAATGTAAACTTTTTTGTGGAGAAAATGTATTTAAATTTTAAAATTTAATTACGGAGGAGCGTATGTTTATTTGTGAAACTTTATTTTGGATGAGACCATGTGTTTAAATTGAAAACTTTACTTGTTGATGAGTGTTTAAATGTAAAACTTTATTTGTGGAGGACCATGTGGTTTAAACATAAAACTGTACTTGCAGTGGGGGAGTGTGAAAATTTAAAACTTTATTTCGGGAGTACCGTATAATTAAATGCAAAAGTTTATTTATGGAGTACCATGTGTTTAAACATAAAATATAATTTGTGCATAACTATAAATTAAAGTTAATTTTGTTGATGACCATGTGCTTAAATGTATAAATCTATTTGTGGATGACCAGATGTCTAAAGTTTATTTGGCAAACGAATGAAAAAGCTTTATTTGTGGATGATTATATGGGTTAAATATAAAATTATACATCATGATTATGTGTTTGAATGTTATACTTTATTTGTGGATGACCAGGTGTTTGAATGTAAAACTTTATTTTTTGATTGTGCTTAAATGTAAAACTTTATTTACAGAGTATCATGTGTTTAAATGTAAAACTTTATATGCGGAGGAGATCGTGTGTTTAAAATGTAAAACTTTATTTGCTCACCTGGTGTGTTTAAATGTAAAACTCTATTTGTGGAGAGCGATGTGGTTTAAATAAATGTAAAACTTTATCTGTGCAGAGAGTTATGTGGTTCATATATATGCAAAGTTTTTTTCTTCTGATCGTATGCTTAAATATGAAACCTTATCTGTGGAGGTTTGTATTTCTGATATTTCAAAATTGTATTTCTGAATAAGACAATGTGTTTTTTAAATGTAAAACTTTATTTGTGGAGGACCGGGTGTTTAAATATAAACTTTATTTGCGGAGGATAGCGTGTTAAAATAAAAAAATTTTTTGTGAAGGACAGAGATCGTGTGATTAAATTAAAAACTTTATTTGTGGAGGAGAGATCGGATGTTTAAGTGTAAAATTATTTGTGAAGGACCGTGTGCTTGAATGTAAAACTTTGCTTGAGAGGGGCGTGTGTTTAAATGTAAAATTTTATTTGTGATGACCCGGTGTTGAAATGTAAAATTTTATTTGTGGTGACTTATGTGTGTAAAGGAAAAACTTTAATTTCGGAGAAAAAAAAACGTGTTTAAATGTAAAACTTTATAGGAGAGTGTTTAAATGTGAAACTTTTTGTGAGGGATTGGATTGAGATTTTGGGATTTCATGGTGCAAGGTCCAAAAGCGACCACGACGCTCCAAACGCAAGATAAAAAGTAAATAAAATCAATGTATATATAAAAATATTGCTGTAAATACTTGCGTAACGTAACATAAAATTTATTTCACGTTTTTGTCTCTTTTTTCTCGCTTTCATCTTGTTTAAAGTAAAACTTTATTCTCGAAAAAAGGCGTGTGTTTAAATGCTTTTTTTTTGGAGACCATGTGGTTTAAACGTAAAACTTTATTTACGGAGGGAAGAGTATGTCTTTATGTAAATGTTTTTTGTGGAGATCATTTGTTTAAATTTTAAACTTTAATTGCGGGGGATCGTGTGTTGAAATGTGAAACTTTATTTTGGAGACCATGTGCTTAAATTGGAAACTATCGGGTATTTAATTGCAAAATTTTGTTTGCGGAAGAGGATGTGTTTAAATGTAAAACATACTTTATGGAGGAAACCTGGGGTGTTTTAACGTCAAGATTTATTTGTGGAGAACCTTGTGGTTTAAATAGGGCCGTTCATTCTCTCCTTGAATCACGATGCACGGTGATTGAAATAATTAATTTCCTCCATGTTCAAAAAATTTAGTCGAGACAAGTGATGTCTAATCACACAGCAACAATCAGAAAAAATTATGCTTATTTTAAAGTTCGAGGCTAGAAATCCACAAGAGTTATCAAATCCAGTTATTTATTTATAGAAGGAAGTGTGAATATCTATTTATAGAAGGAAGTGGATATCATAAGCAGACTTTCTGTATTCATTGAGACAGTGAAAAATTTCTATTTCATTTACTTCGTTTCTAGAGAGTGCAGGTTAGCCCAATTTTGCGATAAGCCCGATAATCTTAAAAATGGAATGAAGTTACATTAAGATTTTTCTCAAAAAATTCATATTCTGAAAACATTCAGTATAGTCAGAAAAAAATAATGTTTTTATTGGTTTCGTATTAAAATAAAATGCAAGTTTGAATAAAATGCTAATTTCCCCAAACTTACATTAATCGTAAGACATGAAACAATGTAAAATACAAACACTTTTCTCAAAATACCTATCCAAAAATCCAGCAAAAACTATTTGGTAGATATGCATTTTAATTAACGTCGCACTGGAGCAACACAATGGACTATTGACGACGGCCCTAGATCAAACCAAAGATAAAAACTTGTGAAATTCGCTTAGTTTTTTTTGTAGATGGCATTGAATATAATGCGCAGCCTTCAATTCAGTCAGAATCGCATTTGCATTTAATCCGTTTCTACAAAACTTTGGTTTTCCAAAACATAGAACTTTGCAAAATTTACATTTTTCTCAAAACTGATATCTCCATATTCCAACAACTCATCAAATCTTGTAAGTGGGTATATGTAGACGACCGTGAATCTCAAATGCAAGAACTTTCAGTCTAGATAGACACAAAATGCGCATTTTAATTGGTTTAGTACCCAAAAAATGCGAGTTTGACCACTTTTGCTAAAATTCCGTTAGTTGTAAGACATGAAATTACACAAAATATAAATTTTCATTCCCTAAGATCCACCAAAAGATCCATGAAAAAATCCACTTAGTTATTTGTAAAAGTCAGTGAATATCGCATGCAAAACCTCCAATTCAGTGACACAATAAACTCGTATTTTCATTTCCTCCGTTTCTAGAGAATATTGGTTTACCGAAATCCCGTAAATCGCAAAACACAGAATTATGCAAAATTTACATTTTTCTCAAAATTCAGATCTTGGAGGCCAAATATCCATCCAATCCAGTTAGAAGATATTTGGAGACGACACACACACAGTGAACCTCAAATGCAAGAACTTTCAGTCCAGTCACGCCAGTCAGACAATGCAGCTCGCATGTTTATCTCAATTCTTCTATATTCAAATCTAAAACCCTAGATCGCAAGACAAGAAGTTGAGAGCAATTGCTATGCAGCCCATAAATCAATGCGAGAGTCGGGCGCAAGACAAAAAACCCGAACGTGCGATCAGAAATTGAAAATTTCCTTTCAATTTTCCGTGAAAAAAGCAGTTGTCGCTTGCAGATGCTCCATAAGAAAGAGAGGGGCAATTTTTCGCCCGGGTCTTGAAGCCTGCTTCGGATGTGCTGTGACATTGGTATCTCCCTCAATTCGATGTTTCCTCACCGTGGGTCTGAGAATGTACCAATACTGGGATATTGTTCAACAAGAGAGAACCTTCCTCTCACAAAATATTTGTCATTTCTTTATTCTCTTTTCCCGTTGTATTCCTCGACCGCATTTTTCTTTCGCGCTAGAGGTATTGATCGAGGCTGTGTTCGGAACGAAAGGAATTTAAATGCGCGTTAGCCGAATCTGTTTGGTTGGAGCGCGTATGGTCAAGTGTAGTTAGGGAAGGAATTACAGATGCTTCTGCGCTAATGTTGTAGGGAATCTGGATTCTTTAAATCGGGAAATGTGTGTTTCCGATTTTGCGTTTCCTGTGCAAACTGGTAAGTATTAATAAAATTGCCAAATGGGTGAAATATGCAGAACATTTAAATCTGCTGTGATTTTCAGTCGCCTTCAGTGGTGTCGTTTCCGTTCAAAGTAAAATGTGCGGTAGTTCTTAGGTAGATAAAGCTTTGGATTAAGTTTGATCCATTTATCTAACACTTCAAGTGGTTTCGATGAGATATATCGTCTATCAACAGCTGAAAAATTGTTTCATCCAGATATTGCCGATTTTTAATAATGATGAGATCAAGACCTGGTTAGTGTTCTTATATTGACGAAATAGCTAGTCCATCAAGATCTGGTCAGTTTTTCCAATTACAAGATACCTCGTCGATACAATCACCAGGGGGATTAAGAATTATAGGAACTGGGAACTTCTTTATATTAAGTACTTAAATTTGGAGTAGAAAAATTTTATATAGTCACTAACTAAATCTGGTTGGAGCGCGTATGGTAAAATGTAGTTAAGGAAGGAAGTACAGATGCTAGTTTAGCGCTCATCCTGTAAGGAATCTGAATTCTTTAAAATTGGAAATGTGTTTCCTATTTTGTGTTTTCAGTGAAGAGTGTGAAATAATGGGTGAGATATGCAGAACGTTTATGTCTGCTGTTATTTTCTGCCGCTTTCAGTGGTTTCGTTTCCTTTCAAAATAAAACTTACGATAGTTCTTAGGTAACTAAAGTTTCAGATTAATTTTGGCTTATCTGTTTAACCATATAAGTGGTTTCAACTAGGTATCTCGTTCGTAAAAATCTGTAACATTTTGCTAATGACTAGGGCAACTTTTTGCAACGAATGCAACTTTTTTTCACACGTTCTACGCTGTATGTAAAGTACTAAAACCAAATTTCATCCTACATGGGGTGTATTGCACGTGAGTTATAAATGCAACATAAATGCAACTTTCAGTATAAAAGCAAATTTTTGCATAAATGCAACACCATGTGCAACTTTTTTAAATTTAGCTTAAAATTAGTTAATATAAAATTATTATTTCATTTTTTGCCCTCTGAACCAACCCTTCGATCACGAGGGTCTGATCTTCCGACGTATTGCGGATCAAACAAGAAGTTCATGGAAAGAGATGTTCGTCCTATCAGACGAAAGTGAAATAAATGGCAAGAAGTACTTTTAACACATTGGTTCTCTCTTGATAATCCAGAGGAAACTTGCGTAATCGACTGCGGAGTTTGCGAGGTGAGTGTCGATCATCAATATGTTGTTCGCCTTGTAGATGACGTTTTAAAATATCTGAATGTTGAGCGAAATGATTTTGTGTTTCTGCTGTCCGATACAGCACATTATATGACTGCGGCTGGCGCAGTTTTTCAATGTTAAAGAAATTAATGGCCAAGGATCGGCTATTCAACGTTCTTCTGTATTTAAGAATGTATTATAATACTGTTGTGCACGACCAAAATTTGCAATATATTTTGAATGTTTTCATTTTTTACGAATAATTTATTTTAGAATTTAGTGTATCAAAAATAAATGCAACTTATATGCATATATATATATATATATATATATATATATATATATATATATATATATATATATATATATATATATAAATATATATATATATATATATATATATAAATATATATATATATATATATATATATATATATATATATATATATATATATATATATATATATATATATATATATATATATATATATATATGTGTGTGTGTGTGTGTAAAATGTATCTTTACCAATAGTATTTTAGTTTAAATACAATTCAGATTGGTGAAAGTCATAAATAACACGCTAAGTAATTAAAGCACAGCCAACCTACCCCAACTCACCATATTAAAAACCACTCCATTTTCAATCATAAGACGCCGGAAAAGCAAGGCAGCCCGCGCTTTCGATCGATAAATCCGCAAATATTAAAGGGGTGATTTAAAATGCGGTCCAAAAGGACGTCAGAGAAAGTATCCCGAAGTTGTCAAACCCTCCGTGTGAAACGAACACAGCTTCTACAAGCTAATGCCTCCGAGGCATAAAAGATAAAGCCAACGCAACAGATTCCAGACATTTCAGGAGTCTCAATCCTTATCGATCGAAATTTCAAGGGCCATTACGTGCAAGGGAGGGTCAGATTTATTAGAGACAATATTGAGGGTATAATATGCAGGATTTAATAGCGCTGGAGCTCTTAACGGCTCTTATAACCTGAGAACCGTTCGCAAGATAAATCATGAATTTACTTCACTAGCGAAGTTTTAAAGACCCATTCCTAGCATTGAAGAATTCAGGAATGTCGAAGTACGTAATCATTTCTTTGATCCTATAAATATGTTAAAGAAGCTAATCTCGTTAGTTAATTGCTTATCTTATACCTATTCAGCACTCTCCAGACACGGTGCAATTTTGTTGAATTACCGGATATCTTTGTATTGGTCTTTGGGACCTTTTTTTATCAATGGAAAGTTTTAACAGTTTTAGTTCCGCCAAAATAGTGAAGTAACTCAATGTGTTTGAAATGAAATAATATTGAAGTTCATGGCGTTCTTTTTATATTAGGATTTAGAAATTACCGCATTCTCAACTCCAATATGTTGCTGACGAAAGTCTCAATAACGGTATATTACTGACGAAATTTCGGTACTGGTATATTACTGACAAAAATCTCAATACCGGTATATTACAGACAAAATTTCGGTATAGGTATATTACCAACAAAATTTCGGTACTGGTTTATTACTGGCGAAAATCTCAATTCCAGTATAATATTGATGAAATTTAGGTTTTGGTATGATACTGACAAAATTATCAATACCGGTATATTACTGACGAAATTCCCAATACCGATTTTTACCCGTGTCAAGTTTTAGCTTTTTTTTTAACGGGACTGGGCGTGATTATATGAAAAGAATGGATTCTAGTTCCGCCCAACATCAATCAATGATAAATTAGGGATAATGTAGAATAATGTCGATGGTTAGAAAATAGTTTCCTTCTATATAAAAATATTCCACAGCATAATGATCACATATTCAGATTGAGGTGAATATCCGAGATTTGATTGTGCTTATGGTGAAAGAAAAAAAAATAGCAATTGTGCAATTTACCAAACTGTGAGTAATTTCCCATTAGAAATTATGAGATGTATTTACATTCTTAATATAATTATTTAAACGGATATGGAAGTTATTTGAGAATTATTTTGTAAACGTTTTTTCTAGAATGACAACCATTTTGTATATTGAATGCAAGAGTAAACATGCAAATATTTGTAAAAACTACTTTGCGATTAATTATTATTTTATTATTGGTAAAAAGAACGTTTTGGTACACATAAAGAACGGAAAAATAGGGTATGCTGGGTCGGACGGAACGCTACAGCAAGGTTTTACATGAATACGCCTCCTTAGTGCATGGTATTTACTTGGGTGCAGTAAATGAGGTATAAGACAAATTTAGTACTCAATTCAATGTATCGAAAACTGATGAGCTATTTTTCTGTGTAATTTAAAGTATTTCTGTTCAACGAGGTTTATTCAACGTATTTCTGCTTGGATTTTTGATAAATATTTGCCGACCATCCTGAAATTAAAAAAATTTAAACCTAAATCCAAAGTTTCACAGCCAACATTGAATTCGGTTTCACTTATAAAGGGTTAAATCAGATCCTGACGTTCGCTTTACTTTATTAAAGTATTCGCTTTACTGCATTTTTTCTCATTCAAAGTGTTTATCCAAAGAATTCGTCCGAAGTATTTGAATACTAAAGTATTCAGAAAAAGTATTCATTCGAATTCCAAACTATTCGAACACTTAAGTATTCATCCCAAGTATTCGGAATATTCATACTTCAGATACAAAATATTCATCCTATGTACTCGAATAGCAATTATATGTATAACAGCTTTATATTCTTTTTGGCTGATTCGTAATATCGATAAATTGTTTTCTGTATGTGTATTCGAATACCCTCTAGGATACTTTAAAGTATTCAAATACTGAGTATTCCATTTGTCTCATCTCTTATAACACTGCTCTGCATGAAAACAGCCCCGACACAATTCCTGCTGATTCTTATGTAAAATGACTACCTGAATCCGAATATAACCCCAGTATTCCCCCCATCACCCAATAGCCCGTTGTGTTGCTCTAGTACGACGTTAACTAAAATTACCATTACCAAATTACCATTACCCCCCATCACCCACCGTTCCCTGGGGAGCCCCCCCCCTGTGTTTATCACTTTTCGATATAATTTTATGGCCATGAAAGAGGGGAGGGGGGAAAGGATTATTTTAACCGTTAAATTTCTTCTGAGGAGCTAGAGAGGTGAAAAGCTCTAAAACATGAGCATTTGTAGAACGAAGGGAGAATTTTTTTTTGGTGGAGGTGCCCACTTAAATTGTAAAAAAAAAATCATTTTCGCAATTTTTTCACTTATTTTCCACATATTTAAATTTCTAGCCCCCCTTTTCCTCCCACAAACTCCCCCAAGTAATAAAAATATATGGCAACAATTTTTGATGAAAGCGGGTGAGTGGTTAGGGAAAGAGGTCCCGAAGCCCTCGTAAGAAAGTTTGGAAGATTCACTGTACGATGGTGGCGCTCTCAATACCTCGCGCGCTTCGAGGTTTGCGCAGGAATTTTCATGCTTTGACAAGTTTAAACTTGCAATACTATAGTTGTGAACTGTAATCGTTATCTTCCCTCAGTACATCTTCCGCGATCGTAGAGTCAACTTTTCAGTGTTCTAGGCGGGAATTTTGTGTTTCCAAGTTGTTTAAATTGTGTAAAACGGTCCATATTTTTGTGCTCCGGCTTTTTCAAAGGGAATTACAGTACGTGAGTATAAGTTGTAATTAATACCGAGCATTGATATACTGTTTTATTATACCAAAATCATCCCGATAGCTTCTGCTATGTTTGCGGTGAATTGACTTTAAAAGCGCAACAAAAACCCTTTTATCCGCTTCTTAAAACTGCTTATCAACTTTACTTTGATTGACAAGTTGGCGATCACACACACGCACAGGACAAGAATTTGGCTCCAAAGTTTTGCTGCACATCTTGTTACAGTAGTTTGACCAAATGGCTCAAAGGTATTCGCAAATTAATGCAATTTGATGTGCCCATGGTTTGGCGCGAACCTCGCTGTCATCTCACTGATTGTTACTTTTGTATGACTTCCACCGACGGGTACTTTAGTAAAAGTAAGCATACAGTTCAGTATCCTAATATCTGTTCAGCTGTAAGATCAGTTCCTCACAAGGAATCTTTGCCAATCCCAGTGCCCCCAAAGCCTATACTCTAGAGCCAGAAACGGATTTGGAAGACTTTGAGCCACAGCCTGGACCATTAAAGTCAACCGATGGTGAACAGTATCCAGCTGATTTAGTTCATCGACAACCTCACCTCGTTACTCAACCAGAATTGAATGATCTCGCCCGGGATATGGAGTTACCTAAGAGTAGATCTCAACTTCAGCTGTGGAATCTCTTAGAACACGGCGTAAAAGTATTTCTTATAGGACCAGACAGTCAACCCTGAAATTACTTTTTTCGGAAGCTGAAGGATTAGTGTTCTGCGCTAATTCAAATGTATTGATGATAGAACTGAAGATGCCATGTGACGGTTGAAATAATACTTTCCCATTTTCCAAATCAAATTCATGGCCATAAAATTATGGAAAAGTGATAAACATAGGGGGTGGGGAGTCCCCAGAAAAGGGTGGGTGATGGGGGTCATATTTGAATTTAGAAGTTCCTTTTAAATAAGAATCCGCAGGCATGGTGTCAGGGCTCGAAAAAAAAGTTTTTGGCAGAACAGTGAAATTGAACCGTAAAAGTTTTAACTGCAGTACAACAAAAGAAGGTGGTGGTTAGCGGAGTTGACCTGATAAGTTTTGTTCTAACATGCTAGACCTTTACTTAGATCTAGCATGGTCATGGAGTTTGGTATGCTTGTACTATAATCACAGTTACAGTGTTTGAATTGGTATTGACTATATGTTGATGGCACGGAGTGGAGAATTTCCTGGTTGCCTTCTTAGAACATATGGTTCCAAACTCAACAAAATAAAAAGTAATTACCCGAAAACACCTATTAAATGAAATAAAAACAATCTTTCTGTGCTTATATTCGTCCAAACAGTGCCTTGATTAAGAGATTCAAATATAAAAGCTCACTAGATATACAATCCTCTTGACGAATATAATAAAATCAAATGAAATCTATTGTAAGTAAAATTAAATATGTTGGAAAAAATTAATGTCCAGAAAAAAGTTCAAAATGTTAGTGGATGAAGGTTCTCCTGAACCACATGACTTCTTAAAACCAAAAGGTATATGATTGTAACGTTTCAACTCTTTTTGTCAGACCTTTCCGCTTTCCCACACTCCGTTTGAAACATCTTATTGGATAATTGCCATCTCAGCCTGTTGAGTGGTAGAAATAAAATATCTTCTTTCCGTCTGATTTTTGTTTGTTCACTCTAAAGTTCTTACCAATCAGCTTATTTTCTTTAGTATTTGTTATTCAATTTTCGTTTTTCCTTTCTGGTTTTTCGTACTACATATCAATTGAACATTACTTCAATGAGATTTTTTCCTTTAGTATTTATTAATTTTTTTATTTGTGTGTGCCTATCCTTTCCGCTTTCTCACACTCTGCTTGAAACCTCACAAGTGTTGAATATTGCTATCTCAGCATTTGATTGGTAGCACTAGAATACCGTCTTTCCATTTGTATTGTTCGCTCCGAAAATTCTCGTCATTCAGACTATTACTCTTAGAATTTGTTATTTTATTTGCGTCTTTCCTTTCTGCTTTCTTGCACTCCGTTTCAAACATTTCAATTGAATATTACTTCAATTAGCTTATTTCCTTTTAGTATTTATTATTTTATTTTTGTCTATCCTTTCCACTTTCTGTAAATCCGCTTAAAATATCTCATTTGAATATTACTTTCTCAGCATTTGGATGGTAGAATTAAATATATCCTCTTTCCATCCGGTTTGCTCACTCCGAAAATCCGTATCAATCAGCTAATTTCGTTTAGTATTTGTTATTTTGTTTTCGTCTTTCCTTTCTGTTTTCGCGCTCTGCTTTGCAAATATCCTATTGAATATTACTTCAAACATGTTATTTCCTTTAGCGTTTATTTTTTTTTAGTTTCGCTTATCCTCTTTCCGGTTTATCACACTACAACTGCAACCTCTCAAGTAAAAAGTTAAAATGTATTTACGAATGAGGTTCTCCTAAACCATGTCTTCTTAAGACACCTAAGGGCTTATAAATTAAAATGTTAAAGTTGATAATTAAAATTAAAACACTCGATCAAAATGTATATTATCATTAAAACACAAATACAGTATTTAAAATTTGGATAATATTCTCCGAGGAGGTGTCACAGTTATCTGCACGTCTTCGTCTGGGGGAAAGTGATGACCGGATAGGAATTTCTTCAGGTGCAAGAACAGGTGGAAGTCGATGGGAGAAAAATCGGAGCCATAGGGTGTATGGTCAAACACCTCCCAGGGACACTTCTGCACACTTTTGTGGCTCCATTCCCAGACGGCAGACACTGGACTACAAAAACCTATCCCACGGTATGACAAATGTTACAATTTCGATGGTTATTATGATGAAAAGTAGTTGAAATACTGCTCTATCTTTTGAAATAAATCTTTCCAGGTAATTATATTTTGTTTCTTTCTACGGGCCGTGGGAAACTTACTTTCTGGAAGACCCTCATATTACAAAAACAAACAAATAAAAATTATAAAATAGATAAACACAAAAATAAAAATGAAGAATACAAAAGGCATAAGGTTTTTTTAAGATAATATTCAATTGATAGGTTCGAAACGGAATGTGAGAAAGTAGGTAGGAAATATGAAATAAAATAACAAATACTTGCCTAAATAAGCTGATTGACAAGGAGTTTACGAGTGAACAAAACAAACCGGTTGGAAAGAGGATGTTTCAATTCTACCACTCAAATTATTAAATAGTAATATTGAAATGAGAGGTTTGAAACGGAGTATGAAAAAGAGAAATGATAGACAAAAAATGAATACTAAAGGAAAAAAAGGATATCACACCAGGGTTTTTCGGCGTGAACCAACAAACCTGATGTGGAAATATTTCACTTCTGCTATTCAAATGCTCTTACATGATAGATAATAGGGGCAAGATTAAAATATAGTCTGTCGTTATTTTAGCCACGTTCGTTTTTAATTTACTTCGAGTTGAAGAAATCAACAATCATACATAAATTAAGAAAAATAAAGTGCTGAAATCGTGTTCGAAAAACAAGACTAGGATCACTGCCTTCAGAATCTGTACAGAAACTCATCTGCCATCCACATTTAGCTTGACAAAAAAAGCCCCACGTAAATAAGGAATAATGTCATACAGTTTATAAAGCACTTTATATCTGAGTTTTTCATACATTTGTTAAAATGTCCTAATGGCAATACAAACTTTAAGCACTTTCACACTCCTCAAAACTAGCGACTTTCAGCTGGTGTTACTTTTATAAATTACCCGTCTCTCACCTGAACATGAAATTTAAGTAAAAGAGAAACTCTTTTATACCTCTGTAAACTAAAATGCAAACACGGAAACTCGTGAGATAAAAGCAGACACGTTATTTATGGGCTCTCAGATGCCCGTCGGTTTAATTGATCACCAATGTTCAGAAGAAGCCGAGACTGTTAATCAAGCAACCTTCTCGTAATTGGCATTGCTGGTTGTGTGGGAAGACTTTTGTAGGTATTCTACTAGCACTAGTGTATTAACCCTTCAAGAGGTTTCGACTAGCTATTTCGTACGCCAAGGTTGGACTAACTTTGTTAATGTGACGACATATATCATCATCAAAATATTGCTAATTTTTTGATGATGAGATCAAGATCTGGTCATTTTTTTTCAAAGACGAGATATATCGTTCTGCTGAGAATAATTTTCTTTCAAGCTAAATTTAGGTGGTGGTAGTATTTCTGCGGTTATATTGGGTGTATTCTGAAGGTGACGTCATTTCGCTGGTTTTTCTAATTCGATTTCAGCATTTCGCCAGTAAAAATTACAATGACTAAATTCCGAATTGATAATATGTGATTAGATTGGAGTAAACGCAAAACGTAGCCAAAATGGCAATGAATAGCATATTGACGTTATGCTAAGGAATTTGAATAAGATAATTATAATCTCAGTTCAAAATTGTCATTTGCTTACAATGAAATCCTCATACATGAATAGTCGTATGCTATAGAGCAGGTGTACAACACATGGCCGGGGATTATTTTATGAAGGGAAAATAACTTAATATTGAACATATAATTTTTAAAGATGTCCAGGAGTAGGGAATGTGTATTTGTTCTGAATGAATCGAACGGCCGAAACAGCACGCAGTTAACTGAGATTCGCACTAATTGCACATAATTCAATCAGCATAAAGATCCTATACTAAAATACTAAAACAAAACGCGCTTCTTTTTTGATGAGATCACAATAAATATAGGCAATACATGAACTACAAAGATTAGCTCCTCAAATGCCTTCCAAAGATTACTTTTTTAATCTTAGAGAGAGAGAGAGAGAGAAAGAAAATTCCTCTTTACTTAATTAACATATTTTTATTATTTTCTTGATACATTAATATGGAGGCCGAGGAAGCCTGGTTGGAAAAGTAACAGGTTAGAAGACAGGGTTGCGAGCATGAATCCAACCAAAGACCATATTGTACAAAGGGGATTGGTGAACATTAAATCTGTCGTCGCTAAAATGTCCTCAAGTTGTCGTGGTGTGAAGGTTTGTAGAGTGGGTTGCCAGATCAGGTGTGACCTCGTCGTCTGACCTTGGTTCAAAATTACGTGTAGCTGTCCTCGGCTCTTTCCTTTCGAATGATGCTGGACCGTCACCAATAACACGTGGTGATTTTCCAGTATGACTGTTAATTCCAATACCTAATACCTACCTACCATTAATATGGGGGAAAAGAATTAATGATAAACTAAACACTAAACTCACTTTGTCTAAAATATAATTTGGATAATTCTCTAAAGTTTTACCGGAACCAATTGTTAAACTTCCCCATTGATGAAATTATCCAAAATTATCACCAGAACATAAGGATAGGATTACCAAACAAATTATAGATAATCGATCATACATTAAAAGATATGTTCTTCGGAAAAAAGTAAAAAAAAAAAAAACTTTAAGAAATTGTATATCTAATGTAGATCAGCTAAAAAGTTTGTCATATCTTTTATTTATATAATTCTTTATTAGGTAGGTAGTTAGCTAACGTCGTACCACAGGAGCATACAGCGGTCTAATGGCCGTGGTCTGGAATCAATTCTGAATGGAAAGTCTACTCGTAATTGAACCAGTCATATAACGAGAGCAACACCTGAAATGGCATTCCAATTTCCAAACTTGCACACCACGACCACGTGAATATAATTCCTTTGAATTTTTATTGACGAAGTGTTGAAAATCGCGTTGGAGAAACAAGTAGTCACGTCACGTTGTGTAAAGCAACTGCCATCTTAAAAATACGTACAAGAAACACGATGTGGCGCAGAAATCAGCCTACATATAGTTTGACAGCAAATGTCTCATGTTTTTCCTATTGTGCAAAGACGGCTAGAAGATTATGAATATACCTCTTTTTTACTGTCCCTTCGATGCATTGTACATATGAACACATAGTAAGTTTTCTTTTTTTCTCTAGATAAATCGTACTTACGATTTTATCGCGTTTTTCCCCCCTCGATATATCGCACATACGACTAGATTGCTTTTGTTCTCCTCGATATGTACGACGATGTCGCTTTTTCTTGTCTCAACGATATATCATGCATACGAATATATCAAGTTTTTACTTGTTCCTTTCGATACATGGTACATACGAATATATCGCTTCTGTTCCTCTAGATATATCATACATACGACAATATAGCATTGTTCTCGTTCTGTTGATATATCGCGTGTACAGCAACGCTTTCTATTTTTCCCCTCGATGTATGATATAAAGTTCATCGATTTTTTTTCTTTTTTTTTACTCGCTTTATCGCTTTTTTTCTTGTCCTCTTGATATATTGTGCATACAACTATGTTACTTTTTGCTGTCCCCCCCCTATATATTGTATACCATCGATATATCGTACATATGTTTAGTTACGTTAGTTATGAATTAATCGATTTTTTTCTTTATTGTTTTACTCGCTTTATGGCTTTTTTCTTGTCCCCTTGATATATTGTGCATACAAGTTTGTTACTTTTTGTTGTCCCCCCCCCTCTATATATTGTATCCCATCGATATATCGTACATATGAATATATCGCTCTTTTCCCCTTGATATATCATACAAACGGTAATAGATATTTTTCTCACCCCCCCCCCCATATCACGTTATACCATCATCGCTTTCAACTTTTCCCGCTCGATGCATGATACATACGACTTCATCGCTTTTTCTTGTCGCCATCGATACTTGGTATATACATCGCTTTTTAATTTTTTCCCTCGATATACTATAACATATGCCTTTATTACTTTTTTAGCTGTCCCTTCAATTTATCGTGCATACAACTATATAGTATTTTTTGTCCTCTCATTATATCGTAGATATGACTAAGTGGTTTTTTTTTTGTCTCATCGGTACATCGTGCATACAACATCGCTTTTTTATTTGTTCTCCACGATATATCATACATGTAACTATACCGCTTTTTCTTGTCCCCTCGTTATGTGAAACATATGACTTTATCGCCTTTTTCCTTGCCTCTTCGATATATCGTGTGAACAACTATAGAGCATTTTTTGTCCTCTCAGTATATCATACATACGACTAAGTCGCTTTTTTCTAGTCCCTCGATTTACGATACATACGTCAATATCGTGGATTTCTTCTCACAATATGTGTGCTCATTTAGCCAATAACTGTGTTTTGATGTCAAAGTAACTATGTCAGACTAACCCGGAATCTCATGATGCTCAAAGGGTTAATTTACAAAACGAGTGGAGGAGAGGTAAAAAGGGGCCAAAGATGGTCGTATCATTGTGACTTAACGAAGCGAACACAACTGATCCTGGTATATTGATTTTTTTGAAGAATCGTTTACCAAGCGTTAGTGCTCTCAGGTGTTGCTTGCTTTGATGAGGAAGAGGAGACTAACCACCTGGCTGAGCCTCGTTTCCATGGAAACGAACGCTAGGTCCCCCTATTGTTTCTCATCTGATAAAGACCATTAAAACCCCGCTCATCGACGGTGACCCAAGAATAAGTTCCAGTTTTGTTTCATTTACGATAAGCCTAAAGTAAACAGGAAACGTGATTGAAGAAGAAACTATTGCTCCTTTACAACGAGATAGATAGATCACATTATTTAACTCTCAGCGGTTGGCACGGATAATTCAAACTTACATCTTACAGTCTTCCTTGTATGACTTCTGGCTATTCCTGACTTTCTTTACCAATATAATTTTCCCAAATGATTGTAATTTAAGGAAAAGGGAAGAAGAATTCTTCCAAAGTATATTACTCTAAGAAAAGGAGTAATATAATATTTTCCAAAGGATTATTTTCCGAGGAAAGGATCATTTAAATCTTTCCAAGGTTTTTTTTCTATAGTATAGCAAGGAGAAATGAGATCTTTCCATTAAGATTCGATTCTAAGGAAATCACCAATATACTATTTCCATAGGATTCTATTTTAAGGAAATAATCAAAATAATTTTTTATAAGGTTGAAAGAATTCATGAGTTCTTTCAACCAATAGATGGAGATAAAATAGAGATCAATAGAATATTTGCAGATATTCTAAAAGTGGAAAGATCCTGTGGATTCTTTCCAATTTTGACAATTATAACAAATGAAACATTTCTAAAAAATTCTATACTAAAGAAGTGAACAACAGAATCTTTCCGAAGTATTACATTCTAAAATAATTAGCACTAGAATCTTTCCAAAGGATTTTATTCAAAATAGAGAACTAATTGTATTGGTCCAAATAAAGAATATATTCAGAGCAAAAGAATAGAATCGTTCTAAAATTTCCTAGAATCCATTGATTTTTTCGAAAGATGTGGTTATTTTGTTCATTAAGTGTGTTATTCTTTGTTCATTAAGTGTGTGTCAAACTCAAGAGAAGTCAATTTGGTGGGTGAAGAAATTTATATCTGAAAATGAAGTTATGCAATTGGATTTGAGAACGCACACCTCATCATATGTTCGCCTGCCTTGCAATATTATCTGCTCTTCAAACCATCGATTACAATGCTGAAGAAGAGCTTTACAGCGAGAATATAATCGACATAGCCAAATCTGTGCAAAATGCAAACGGTGACATCTGACGCAGAAATGGACACAGCACATAAGTTATGCAGTATAATTTATTCGAAAGATATGATAAATTAAATTTTTAATCTAATTAATGTATCGCAAATGCCGATTTTATAGGGTACCAACAGGAAAATTTGAAGTAGGTTTTAGATGTCATTTAAACGGGGATTTTGAGAAAAATGTACACATTTGTTCTAGATATGCATTGATATTAAATTGCATGATTTCAAAAAGTGGTTTCAGAACTAGGTTAAAAGAGAGACCACCACGAGAGAGTACAATTTTAAATGACCATTTAGATCAGTATAATTTAGACGGGCATCAGTTTCATTGTACATGGCGGAAATCAGTAGCATTTTAGATGACGGGTATCAGTCACATCTAAGAAGAAGAGCATCAGTACACAATTTTGGATGACAATTTAGATCAGTATCATATTAGATATTGACCATTAAATATCACAAAATATCACCCAGTTTTGTACAACGCTGAGGAACTTATTGATTAAACCGAGAATTACTTTTTTGTAGAAATTTTAAATTTGAAGTTGTAAGATTTTTTTTTCTTTAACTCATTTTTTTTTGAAAAAATGACCAATTTTCATCTTTTTCAACAATTAAAGTGAACTTTTCTGAGCAGAGAGAAAAAACGCCCGTGTTAAAATATGTTATACGGTATGTTACACTTGTAAACTAATTCTTTTAAAATTTGCTTGAATAGACTTTGAAAAAATGTTCCTTTTATGGAAAAAATACACATTTTGAGAGATCGAAGTTTAAGGAATAAAATTGACCTTACTTTAGGTAGGTAGAGATATTAAAAAAAATTATGTAAAGTACTTCTACTCAACGTATCTCCATTAATAATACATTATTTGAAACAGAGAGAGAGAATTGTATAAACATTTATTTATATTTATAACAAAATTTCAAAATTGGCGGCGGTCAGGGACCAATCCTAAAGGGAAACATCAAAGGAGAACACCTCGTAATTTTGAATAACGGTCAAATGACGAGGCAACCACTGAGCTGGAACCCAACTGTGCGTGAATATGCATGCAATCCCCACACAATTCATCGATTTTTATAATAGTTATGCACGTATTTTTTATTCATATTGTGATTCGTTACAATGGGAGGATTCACTTGCCACTAACATAGTTTTATGAAATAACATTTATCTTTACATATTTTGTTTAATCATCCTGGTGGTTTATCTTCATGTCCAAAGCTGCGTTGAAGTGATCAGATTCTGTTGCGAAAGATATTCCTAATTGAATATTCATTTCCCTTGGTGGGTAAGTAGGTATTTTAATTAACGTCGCACTGAAGCAACAGAACGGGCTATTGGTTACGGTCCAGGGTCAAACTCGAAGGAACTCTCCAAACTTCCACACCACGCCAACATGAAGGCATTTGAGGCTACGACAGATTTAAGGTGCACCAGCTCCTTTTGTACACGACAGTCTTTGGTTGGAATCGAACACGCAACCCTCCGGTTACTAATCCGTTACTCTTCCAACTGGACACCACATCTTGATCGCGTCATTGGCAATATTTGGATAACGATACACTACTCTACAATAATGGACAGGACGCCAGCGGATTGGCATAAAATCCGATTACTTGTTTGAGAGTGTTTTTTGAGGTATGGCCTGGGACCTTTGCGAGTTGTTCCAGGTCAATTGAATGTCGACGCCTACATGAATATTTTGGGCAATCAGGTCTTCCTACGCTCTGGCAATTTTATGGAACGGACGAATGTTACTTCCAGGACCACAACGCTCCATATCATGTTGCAACCTCTATCAAGCAGTGATATCAAGATATGGATGTAAAACGTCTTCCCTGGCCTGCTCAGAGTCCCGACCTAAACCCCATAGAACATTTGTTGGGCGTGTTAGAGCGACGCTTACGGACCAGGGAACCACATCCGAAATCTACAGCTGAGCTGGCGACATTCTTGCAGGAGGAATGGATACAAATACCCATAGCTGTGAATCAAAACCTTGTTTAAAGTATGCCAGAAGGGTTGCTAGTGTCATTGGAGTACGCGGGTCACCAGCTCACTATTACAGCGTTTTTTCTTTCCCTTATACCATCACATCTTGCTGTCCGGTCCATTATTGGAGGTTAGTGTATACCTCGTCAGTAACAAATTTGGTCAAATCTTTCTGGACGAGATACCTCGTCGAAGGCATTTAAAGGTAAGTTAGCTTTTTTATCCCCTATTTAGGAAGTTTCCAGCAGGGAGTAAGGGACCCGGTAGCCCAGTTGGAAGAGTAACGCACTAGCAACCGGAGGGTTGCGAGTTCGAAACCAACCAAAGACCGTCGTGTACAAAGGGGGCTGGAGCACGTTAAATATGCCGTAACATCAAATGTCCTCACATTGGCATGATGTGCTAGTTTGGAAAGTATGGTGCCAGATCAAGTGTGACCTCGTCATCTAACCGTGGTTCAAAATTACATGGTGTCGTCCTCGAATCTGTCCCTTCGGGGGTTGATTGCGGACCGTCACCAATAGCCCATTGTGTTGCTCCATTGCACCGTTAATTATGCACCTAATAGCAACGGGAAGTAGTTGTTTTGTTTCATGCACTGCTTCTTTTTTTATTAAGTTGAATCAAAGCGCAACTTTTAGGTCATGTTTCTTATCATAAATGCATGTATAGAACGTTTTTAGGTCATCAAAATTTACTCTTACTCCGACACTAATTCTTACACTAGCAAAATCCAGAACACACAGTACAAGCAATGTTTCTAGCGGAATAATACCAAACAAGTAGCTTTCTTCTTCATACATGCAATTTAGATTCCCAGTTCTGATCGAGTATGCCTCACGAACTGTATCTGTCACCATTTAGCGGACCGAATAAATCTCAAGCACACGACCATCTAATTCCTTATTTTCTGGAGAAACAATTTGGATAGTCCTGCAGGCATTCGTGCTGACAAAACAAACTCAGTGGATCGAAACTGAGTCGAAAGACTTCGATCAGAGATTGCAATCGTAAGCGAATTTTTCGATCCGTGAAAAAATATGACTTCGTGTTATTGTTTTCCACATGGTGATGTTGGATGTAGGGAATGGAACACCAGATTCATTGCTGTTTCTAACTCAACTCGAAAATCAAAGCATTGAAAAATTCTTGCATGGAAAAACAATAAGCAATTTAAAAAAAATTGATTAAAGACGTTTTATAAGAAATTGATAAAGCCATTTTATAAGAAATTGTAAAAAACATTTTACATGAAATTAATACGTTAACCTTCCAAGTGGTTAAGAAGAAATATCTCTTCCATTAAGATTTGGCAAGTTTTGCTAGCGTCGAGATATCTCGTCCATCAAGATCCGTTCATTTTGTTAATGACAAATTATTTTGTCCATCAAGAACTGACCATGTTTTCCAACGACGAGATGTCTCGTTATCAAGATATTACAGTCAGTGAAAATATTCCTATTCTTTTTGTTTAGAAACAACACAGTGGGCAGTGGAAATATTCCCCTTCTATTCGCTTTCCTAAGAAACACACATACTAAGTGGAAATATTCCTCTTTCTTTTCTTAGACCTATGTTTTCTCAATAAGTGTTTTTCATTGTTTAACTGACGCTACACAAAATCTTCAACGGACCTCTATAATTAATGTAACTATAAATCATAAATTCAATTCGTGACTCCGTCAAGAGCTGGTGTAAGGTCCAATTCATAGCCTCGTATTATAACCCTGCCACTGATTTTAATGACCTATCTCGTCTATCAAGATATAAAAAATTAATAAAAGACAAGATATCTCGTAATCAAAATAGTGTTGATTTTTTGACATTGACAAGATCAAGATCTGGTCAATTTTTTACTAGAGTCGGGATATCTCAACAATCGAAACCTGGTCAGTTTAACCCTACAAGCGTTTCGACGAGATATCTCGTATTCCCTGGTCCAATTTGTCAATGACGATAAATGGCGCCCATTTAGATCTGGTCACTTTTGTTTATAATGAGATGTACACTGAAAAGCCAAAACATTATGACCACCTAATAATAACGCGTTGCGCCTCCTTTGGCCTGCAAAACGAGCTGCAACTAACTTGGGCGTAGATGACACAAGTTCTTGGTACATGACTGCAGACAGGTTGTACCAAATGTCTAAGCAGCGGTCACGCTAAGTCGAGATATTCGGACATGGTGGTGCTCTTGAGCTCTGAGCTGCCGCTCCATGAATCCCTAAATGTGCTCCATTGAATTACGATCCGGCTAGTTAGATGGCCACGACATTAAGTGGAATTCATCAGTGTACTTCTCGAACCACTCCAACACAATCCGAGCCTTGTGACATCGGGCGTTGTCCTGCTGGAAGATTCCATTTCCAGTTGGGAAGACAGATGCCATGTAAGGGCGTAACTGATACACTATGATGTTCAGATAGTTCGCAGAGTTCATGGTCTGTTCTACCACAACTACGAGTCCCAGAGTCGCCCATTAGAACGTCCCCCATAGCATAATACCGCCACCACCAGCCTGTGTATGACCTGCTGTACAGGAGGGGAGCAACTGTTCACCTGGCAGACGGCGTACCCTGACACGACCATCGACGTGATGAATGAGAAATCGGGATTCATCTAACCAGGCAACTCTCATCTCCACTCATCCATGGTCCTGTTTCGATGTTCCCGGGCCCACTGTAGGCGTAGTTGACGATGACGCTTGGTCAACATAGGCACAACGAGTCGTACGTCTGCTGCACAGTCCCATATCCAACAGTGTCCTCTGAACTGTGAGTTTCGAAACACATGTGCTTGGACCTGCATTGTATTCGGCTGTCAGCGGAGCCACTGTCTCGCGCCGATTTTGCTTTACCAAGCGGGACAGTTTCCGACTTCCTTTTTCTTTCATGACACGTGGACGACCAACACCTTGGTGTCTACTGCTGGTGTCACCGTCATTTATCCACTTTGCATGAATACTAACAACGGCAGATCGTGAACAACCTACTAGTCGTGCAGTTTCGGTGATAGTCGTTCCGAGTCTTCGGGCCATTACAATCTACCCTCTATCAAATTCGCTTAGATCAGCAGCATTTCCCATCACTCGCAAAAGTAAGTGCAAGAATGATTACTTACCTTCTCCAGCAACAGTTAAATACCATTCTCACTTAATCACGTGCCCTCTACGTCATCCAGAAGAGTTCATTGCAAATGTGGCGATGATCATAATGTTTTGGCTCGTCAGTGTATACTCGCTACAAAACTACCCTATTACTCAAAAGTAATTTGGTAATTTTTAACTAACGTCATACTAGAGTGACACAACGGGCTATTGACGGCAGTCCAGGATCAATCCCCTAAGTGAAAGATCTGAGGACTACAACACGTCATTTCGAACCACGGTCAGATGACGAGGCAACAACCGAGCTGGCATCCCACTCTCCAAACTTCCACACTAACCCAACTTGAGGACTTTCGGCCACGACAGATTTAAGGTGCACCATCCGCCTCTACACCATACACTTAGAAACATCCATGCCCGGAGCCAGATTCGAACCTGGAACCTTCCGATCTAGAGGCTAACACCTTAACCACCAGAACGGTTGGCCGGCATATTACTCCAAGGAAAATGAGGCCAAGGGTAGACCAGTTGTAATAGAAAACGGAAAAGCAACCGGTGGCTTACGAGTAAGAATCCAACCATAGAACGTCATGTACAAAGTGGGCTAGTGCAAGTTAAATCTGTCAGGACCTCAAATATTCTCACATTGGAGCAGTGTGGAAATTTGGAGAATAGTGTACCAACTAAGGTGTGACCGTATCATCTGACCGTTGTGTTCCCTTTCGTAGAAGATATTTTCACGCATCAAGTAATATTTGATTCGACAAAAGTGGAGAAATATTTTGGCATTTGAAAGTACTAAAAATTGTGATGCTTGTGAAATAATGTCGGGTGTTTGATCAATCGTTATATTAATCAAACCGTATTTGTATAATTTATATTCTTGTGGTTTTTCCCAGTGGAAATGGTTTTACACATTAAATAATAAGTACTTAATAAGTAGAGATAGTTAGATGTTTTTGACGAAGCGCAGGGGTCGTAATTATCTCGAAACACGAGTCAAGTACTCATTATAGCACACAGATGCTCGACAAGTATCAGTGCTTCGTATTGATAAGCTGATTAGAAATTGGTTGCTCTTTTAGGTTTTCATAGCGCAAATGCCATATTTGGGCAAGCTGAGCCAGACAACGTCAAGTAAATGGACATGAACACAAATTAAGATTACCGTCACAGAAGAGAGAAGTGCATTCACGTAGCAATCTAGCTTTCAACGTCTACAAATCGCAAGTTGCCAGCGCATCGGGCTATACACTGAGCCATTGAGACATGAGTTAGAAATGGGAGATGCCTGGTGAGGTGTTGGGTTGGTAGGTGAGTAGTTAATTAAATTCGCACTGAAGCAACACAACGGGCTATTTTCGACTGGATAAAGGATCAATCCCAAAGGCGAAGCTCCGAGAACAACACCACGTAAGTTTGAACCACGGTCAAGGGACGATTGAGATTAGTGTTCTGAATACTATTTATGCATATCTTTTTAGATTTGGTATTTGTGTGTTCCAGAACTATTTTTTTCACCTCATTTTGAGATTCGATATTTGTGTTCTAAATAGAAAATGTGACGCTTTATTATTTCCATGCGTGACTTCGCAACAAGAATAATTATGTTCCAACTATGTTCTCCTGCGATGTTTTCGAATCCGGGCCCGGGCATGGACGTTTGTAAACGTATGGTGTAGAGGCGGCTGGTGCACCTTAAATCTGTCGTGGCCGAAAGTCCTCACGTTGGGTTGGCGTGGAAGTTTGGAGAGTGGGGTGCCAGCTCAGGTGTTGCTTCGTCATCTGACCGTGGTTCAAAATTACGAGGTGTTGTCCTCGAATCTTTCCCTTAAGGGACTGATTCCGGACCGTCGTCAATAGCCCGTTGTGTTGCTCTAGTACGACGTTAACTAAAATTACCATTACCATTACCTGCGATGTTTTCAAGAAATTCAAACGTTCCGGAAACCTCAAAAGCACAAATACTACATCGAAACACAAAACGACGAAACCCACCTCAATTGTATAGCCCTAATCAGTCTGCAGAGATGAAAAAGTAGGAAATACAAATTCAATTAAGAAGCTAGAAATGTATACGAGATAAAAAGATGTATGAAGACAAAAACAGGAGTCACTTTAGTTTATTGACTTTTTCTGAACTTGATTATAATAAAGCCAGAGCATGCAAAAAACATTCTCCGAAATCCCAAACAAACATTAAATAGCACAAATAAACAATATAAAGAAACCGAAACGTGTATTCAAGGTAGTCTAGTAAAAAACATAAATTTATCAAGCGAAAGCCAACTTAAGCATGAACGAAAACAAGTTGTAAATACAACGCTGAGCAGACTTTAGGAAAGAAAACTGAGGGGTATAAAATAAATTGTGTGTATAAGAAAACACAAGATAATTTTTTTTTCTGTAAAAAAAAGTGCTTTGTAATTAAAAAAATGCATAAAAGTTCATTTGAGAAGCGTATTGATTGAAAATGAGCGTCGGGCTCGCATCGGAAGGGTTGTGGGTTCTGTCCTCAGCAGAGCCTGCAATTCTGATGGTTGCGGGACCGGCGCTTGGACCTGGCTAAAGACCGTCGTGTTTGCTAATGGAGGCTGGGGCACGTTAAATTGGTCGTGGCCACGAAATCCCCCATGTTTCCATACCAAATCAATACCTCTTGGGGTACCTGATCAGGGGGTTATTGGCCTCTGATTGGGATCTAAATTACGATATGTGTGAGTGAATGTATGTGTTAAAGGGACCTTCCTGTAAAACGGATGTGTCATGCATGAAGAAGTCCAACCCTCCGGGGCAATGACACCCCCATATATGGCCCGCACGACAACAACAACAACAATATTGATTGAAAATAATGCTAAAACAAAAAGTTAACCTTCCAAATGGTGAGGGCGAGATGCTATCAAGATCTGACCAATTTTGCAAGTGACGAGATAGCTCGTCCTAAGGATATAGCATTTGAAAACTTGTTCTTTGCAAATGTTAAAGCTCCATTCTTCCATTCTTGGTAGATGAACGATATTAATAGCATGCAAATGTGATATGGGAAAAAAGAACTCGCATGCTAATTTTCGCCTTGATTAAAACATAAAGCCGCTGATCCGGGTGTGCAACTGTCAATCGCGGTAGGAACATATCGGAAAAGGCTCATATGCATTTTATCTACGGACTTGCAAATGTAAATGGCTCAACGATTGTACGGAGAGAGATTTCCCAATAAGCGGTTGCCCGACCGTAAAACATTTCAGCGTTTGCACCTACAGTTGTGCGATACGGGATCCTTTCTCGCTTCCAGCGGTTGGATGCAGGTCGTGCAAAGGCGGACAGGACGTCAGTTGTGGAAGAAATGAACGTGGAAGATGGCGGCTGATCAGCCAAGTACAAGTACCCGAGCAGTGGCTAGGCAGTTAAATGTATCACAATCCACTACATGGCGAGTACTGAAGTCTGAACGTTTGCATCCTTACCATGTTCAACGAGTTCAGGAACTGATTCAAAACGATTATCCTCGTCGTGTGGAATTCGCTCGCTGATTTCTGCAGAAGAGCGCAGTAAATCCAGATTTTGTGGCAACTGTGCTTTTTACGGATTAATGTACATTTACAGTGAAGGTGCATTCAACACCCACAATCAACATGTGTGGGCGGATGTAAATCTACATGTCACTTATTCACATACTCATCAGCGACGCTTTTCTATCAATGTTTGTGCAGGAATAATCGGAGACCACCTACTCGGACCTTATATTCTGCAGAACGCCTTGACGGGAAAAAATACCTCACGTTTCTGCAACAGGTGCTGTCACACATGTTGAAGAACGTTCCCACACACATCCAGAATGTAATATGGCTCCAGCAAGATGAAACATCAGTCCATTATGCACAAGAGGTGCGAAACTATCTGAATTCAACTTTTCCGAACCGATGGAAGGGGAAAGGTGGTTCTGTAGCTTGGTTACCACGCTCACCAGATCTTTCATGTAATGATTTCTTTTTGTGGGGACAGCTAAAGGCTGTTATGTATGAGGCCCCCGTTGAATCTGCAGAAGATCTCGTCGTCAGACTTTCGGCCGCTGCAGGGGAAGTACGCGATATGCCTGGCGTTTTTCAGAAAGTTCGCCAATTCTTTCTTCGTTGTTGTACCTCATGCATAGCCACTGCCGGTCACTGTTTTGAACACTTATTGTAATCACATGTCATTAAACTTGCTTTTGTCACTTATTCTCTCTTTGTGTGTTTATGTCTCTTATAACAACAACACCTTCGGTGCCCTCTAGTACCTTTGCGTTTTAATTCCGTCAGTGCATTCTGTGATGAAAGTTGTTTGTTTGAATGTGTACTATCACCTTTTAAAGTTTTGCCCACCTTTTAAGAATCACCCTGTACATTTAAATACTATATATACACTGACAAGCCAAAACATTATGACCATCCCGACATTTTTCAATGAACTCATCTGGATGACGTGGAGGGCACATGATTAAGTGAGAATGGCATTTAACAGCTGCTGGAGAAGGTAAGTAATCATTCTAGCACTTACTTTTGAGAGTGATGAGAATGGCTGCTGATCTAAGCTAATTTGATAGAGAGCAGATCGTAATGGCCCGAAGACTCGGAACGAGTATGACCGAAACTGCACGACTGGTAGGTTGTCCACGATCTGCCGTTGTTAGTATTCCTGCAAAGTGGATAAATAACGGTCACACCAGCAGTAAACGCCAAGGTGTTGGTTGTACTCGCGTCATCAAAGAAAAAGGAGGTCGGAGACTGTCCCGCTTGGTAAAGCAAAATCAGCGCGAGACAGTGGTTCAGCTGATAGCCCGATACAATGCAGGTTCAAGCGCAAGTGTTTTGGAACACACAGTTCAGCGGACACTGTTGGATATAGGACTGTGCAGCATACGTCCCACTCATGTGCCTCTGTGACCAGGCGTCATCGTCAACTACGTAGTAGGAGGTCATAATGTTTTGGCTCTTCAGTGTGTATATATATATATATATATATATATATATATATATATATATATATATATAAGAAATTAAAAGCCTTCAAATCAATCCTCTTAGTGGTTTGGACGAGATGTCTCGTCCCTCAATATTTTACCAATTTTGAAAATGACGACATGCCAATCACGATATTGCCAATTTTTTTTATGATGACGATGTTAAGATGTAATCAGTTTTCTCCTTATGACCAGATATCTCGTACATCAAGATCTGCTAATGGTTTTGTGAAGACCGGATACCTTTTCAAAACATTCACCAGGGGGATGAATGACATACAGAATATGAACAGAGGCTTCATTTTAAAAAAAAGTTTAATGTTTCAATACTAGTGCTCCTAAGATATGCGTCGAAAGTAACAAGAATTTTTAGAGGGAGGCTTTTAGAGATTTTCAAAAGCAAGAGTTTATGCGAAGGATATTAGAAATAATGAAGGATAAAAATCAATAAATGGTGAATTATGATCGCGTTTGTTTCTTTTAAAAATGTTCTACTGAAATATTTTGAGACCGAAAAGGTTTCTTCCGGTCTATTCATGTAGCTATTCATTGTACCGCAAGCAATATATCTGAAGTATAACACTTTATCTTGTGATTTATAGGTAGTAGTAATTTGAGAAAACTACTACTGGTTGTTCGTACGAAACGCCATATTTTCACTTTCATGGTATTCTATTCTAAATTTCATTTTGGATAAAAAACAAAACCTCCTATTTCTAGTCTCAAATATAAAATATATTTCTTTGAATTGTAAAATTGCCAACAGCCTTATAAAGAAGTGAGTGTTGTGTTATTTTTTAATACCTTTTTAATTATTTATAATATCTTTTTAAGACTTTACTGTCAAAGAAGTATTTGAAATATACTCTCTACTAAGATAAAAGCAATCAAAATTTATAAATAAACCATACGAGTGGTTTCGACGAGATATCTCGCACATCAAGGTCTAGGTAATTTTGCTAATGACGATATGTCTCGTATTAGAAAAATGTATCGATATTTTGATGATGACGATGTCATGATCTGAGCAGTTATCTTGCATTGACGATATATCTCGAGATATCCATTAGGATATCTGGTCAGTTATCTTGCATTGACGAGATATTTCGAGATATCCATCATGATATCTGGTCAGTATATTGCATTGACGAGATATATCGAGATATCCATCAGTATATCTGGTCAGTTTTGCTAACGACGGTGTACCTGGACGAGACAACCACAGAAGGGCTAAGAGAAAAATACAATTTCCATTCAAGGAAAAAGGTAAGGAGTAGAGAGTAGAGATGTAGAGTTATGTTAGATATACAAATTTCAAATTCCAAAACAAAATTTCAGGAATGAAACATTTTTGCTTCAAAATTTTGTTTTTCTGTTGCGTTTTTAAAGGAGGTTACCAAAAATAAAACGTGTTTTTAAAATTACAGCTTACTTGAGATGATGGGCATGTAGGTATTTTATTCACGTCGCACTAGCGCAATACAGCTATTGGAGACAGTTCGGGATCAAACCCGAAGAGAAAGAGATCCGAGGACAACATCACGTAATTTAGACCCACTGTCAGATGACTAGGTCACACCTGCAATAGCACCCCATTTTCCAAATTCACACCGTAACAATGTGAGGTCATTTGAAGCCATGACACATTAAACGTGTACCAGACTCCTTTGTACACGATGGTTGGATTCGAATTCGCAACTTACAATTATAGGTTGGTAGGCATTTTAATAAACATCGCACTGGAGTAACACCAACGGGTTATTAGCGACTGTCTGGAATTAATGGTCGTTAAAGCCAAACGTGGTAGGTATGTAGTCAATTAACGTCACACGAAGGCAACATAACGGGCTATTGAAGACATTACAAATCAAACCCCAAGGGAAGGCTCCAAGAACACCACCACATATTTTTGAACCACAATCAGATGACTAGAATACGTCTGAGGTGGCCCCACTCTAAACTTCCATACCGCGACGATGTGAGGACATTTGAGGCTCCGACAGATTTAATCTGCACTAGCCTCTCTCTTGCAATTATGGAAACGGGTTATATTAACATAGTATCGACATCGTCCAACAACCTGCTGTCTTCACAGATACAATAAGCACATGACGGAATAGCAAAACATATATATATATAGTGTACTTAAAGCTCAGTCTTAGAAACCGGAATGGTAATAGCAGAGAAAATCAGGGTGTGTCAACAAATTTAAGAATTAAAAATTATCAGGGTCTGGTATTAGAAATTTTACAGCAAAAATAACAGAAACTGTCGCTTTTTTTTAAAGATGGTATCCAATTTTAGACAAATTCTATTCTATTTAAAGGTAAATATAATTTTTCGAAAAAGGATTCTATTCTATAGAAAGGAGCGATATGATTTTTCCGAAGGATTCTATATTAAGAAAATGAGCAGTAGAATATATCGCCTGGGAATTCTATTCCACGGAATGGGCCATTACAATCGTTTTAAAGAATATACTAAGGAATAGACAATGATAATCGGCTAAGGTACAATTTTCAATAAATGAATATTTCCGATGAATTCTAATGTACGAAAGGGGCCATTAAACTTCTTTTAAAAGGATTCTAATCTATAATTCTATGATATTTTAAAGAAATGAACGTTAGACTCTTCTTGCGTCTTCTATTCTACAGAATGGGAAAATAGAATTAATTCAAAGTATAGTCGAATAGAATCGTCTGAAGATTAATTCTAAGTAAGTGAGCAATATAAATTTTTCCAACAGATTCTATTCCTAGGAAAAGAGAGCAATGGAATACATCCAAATAATTCTATTCTTATCAAAGGCCAAATGGAATCCTTCCAAATAATTCTATTATAAGAAAATAACCAACATAACCTTTGTAGTTGTGCTAAAGGGTGAAATATTCTGTGAATTATTTCAACGAACAGATAAGGTCATTTAGTCGTTATGTGTTATTGTGACGAAAAAGCAAATTAAACTACTCAGAAATCTGATAAATCTCAGAAGCTTAGAACAATGTAAAAGTGTAAAATCAATTCCATTTAAAGATTCAATACGCATCAGCTCAGGAATAGTAATACATGAGCAAAGTCTGTTCACAATTTAAAATTAAAGTCATCTTTACAATTACGGGAAATGCGAAATGCTTCACCAAAGAAGATTGAGTCCGCGGACTGCAGTATATCACTCTTTGATGTCCAAGACACATTGGTTACTATTCTTGCATCGCCTGTTGCCCTATGGTATAAACACTCCAGTAAACGTCATCAATACTTATCCATTCATATGTGAAACTCCTAACAGCTGGAAGCAACACTATTGGTTATAGTAACATGCTTTAGAATATTATTATACCCAATGATGCATGTCCATATCGATTTCTACATATAAGGCCAAAGGAAGTGGCTGGGCTAACGGCATACTGAAATATTATATTATGCTGGTAGTAATAATACTTAATAAGAGTAGTTTAGTTAAGGGACCCATGAAGATATTTGAAGCAGAAAGAAACAAATGCATTAGTTGTGTGTCATTGCTTTGAAGTGACTTGTCTTTACTCTCTTAGCATATCCTAGTTTCTAAATCTGCAGTGTTGATTTCATCCGCTACACACTTAATGACTTAATAACTACATATTTCTAAGTAATCCATTGATTGTTTTAACCTTTAGAACTATTGTATTAGTCCTGTCCTTAAAATATAATTCCTTTTTCGAATGGTCCTATTGGTCCTGTCGTTAAAATAAAATTCCTTTTTCGAATGATCTTATTGGATCTGTCATTCGAATGGGATCCTTCGGTACGATTCTTTCGGACTATACTGTAAAATATGAACCTTTGGGAAATTCTATTGGCACAGTATGTAGAATAAATCCTTTGAAAATATTCTATTGGTATTTTTCTTAAAAAGAATACTTTTTTGAATGATTCTAGAATACTTTTTTGAATGATTCTAGGATACTTTTTTGAATGATTCAAGAATACTTTTTTGAATGATTCTAGAATACTTTTTTGAATGATTCTAGAATACTTTTTTGGATTTCTTGAATAGAATCCTTTGGCACGATTCTATTGACCCATTCTGTAGAATATAAATCGTTGGAACAATTCTATATAATACTTTGGGAATGTTTTTTTGCAAATTTTCTTGCAATAGAATACTTTGGAAATATACTGTCGGTCCCTTCTTTAGAATGCGATACTTTGGAAAGATTCCACTGACAATATCATTAGAATATAATCTTTTGGAAATATTCGTTTCTATTTCTTTAAATATATCATTTGAAAATATTCCATTGCTCATTTATTCGTAATAGAATCTTTAGGAAAGATTCTACTGGCAAAGAAAGTAAAATTGGTTAGAAGTCATACAGGGAAAGAATGTAGACTGCAGGATGGAATGATTCTTGTGCAGGAGAGCTAATATCTGAATACAGAATCAGATTTATATTTAATTGTATATATATTTTTTTACCACTCTGTAATTTGATTTAGAACATTTATAAACTTTTTGAGTTTTGTTTTCTGCTTTCTGATGCATACTGTTTATAAGGTAGAAATATGTAAGTAACTAGATTAGTTAGTATTTGTGTGTCGCTCTTTACAGTAAATCTTAACAACAATAAGACTGATTATTAGGAAAAGGAATTTAGTGATCTAAAAATTGCTAGATAAAAAGCCTTATGAAAGCATATTTAAACTATAAAAACTCCCTAATAAAAAAACTTATTTTTGTTTGTTGTAAAACGTTTAATAAAGAAATACATTGAACCAAAAGTATCTTAACATCACAATATAGCAAAAAATACCCTTAAAATTTTTAATTCTTTTGTCGAGCTTACGGTTTTTTGTTATAAAAAGATATGTCCTACAAAACCAATCGAAGAAAAATACAAATTCAACTATTAGTTCCTGTGTCAAATTAGAAGTTTGAATATCACTAAGCAAACAATTATTGGCTGCGTTTAGTTTACTGCTATCAATTGATATTTCGTTTCACATGCTTAAGAATTAAGAAGCATTAAAAATTTCAAAACGGGTGTAATGATCTTATATCGTTCGTAGAAACCTTTTGAGCACTGAAAATCTTTGAGACTTTTGTTTATTCTCCTGAAATATCCCCTGTAAAGATGATTAGGGTGTACGAACACACTAGAAGGTTTTCTTAAAATTTGACTTTCAAAATCCAGTTTGGTTTCAGCAAGTCATTGGCTCTTATGCTTAAAATAATTTCAGTAATATAAAAAAAACAGATTAAGCTAATTATAAATAATCTAATTTAGATATAATCAAGCATGTTTTTTGAACAGTAATAACTCAAATTATGATTTCTTCACAAGTACAACTCCTGTTGAAAATTATTCCGAATATTATTCTCCGTGTTTAGACCCTCAATTAGGTTACTAGAGGGAATAGTTTATATTTTACAATTGCGTTCACCAAGGAAGTCTAAAAAAATCAAGACTTTTTCAGGAATTTTAACATTTAAAAATCAACTAAAAATTCATATCTTAATTAAAAAACTATGATTGAGGTTCAGAACCATTTATTGTATTATATCGATTATAATGGTCAAAAATAACTACAATCGATCAATTCATTGTTGAGTTTTCACTGTTTGAACAAATCATCCTTTTGCAGAAACAAAGTTCTTCAGAAATTGTTTTGAAAGTTTTGGAAACATGATTGGTACTGGTAACCGTACCAAACAAAAAACCGTTACAACTATATACTAAAGTATTCTGAATATTTACAAGATCTGGTATTGCTTAAAAGCTCAGCAATTGGTAAAATTTTGAAGTAATAAAAACAAAATCGATATCCTGGTCAATTTTCGTGATTTCTGGTGCATACACACACTTTAAGTGGAAAGGAATTTGTCTCCAAAAATTATCCATTTTTTCGAAAACCACATTAATACGCAAGCATAACTAAAAAGTAACACAAATTTATTTATTCGAAAATCGGCAAAATAAAGATTTTGCGTAAAAATCGTGAATTTTGACGAATTATTAAAAATATACAGATCCCATAATTTTCCATGTATTGTCAAACTTTAAATGAACATATTGGATTGTATGTTAATGGACACGATGGTTTGTATGTTAACGGAAATAATGTAAATTAAATTAACTCCATTTAGTAAGTTTATCACTTAATTATAAAGAGAAAACATTTTGTACGAAAACACTTAAAAACACCTAAACTTTTAAACAAAATTACAAATTTAGGTTTGGTGAATTATTTATTTATCTTATCGATACAGCGTATTTTAAGGAGTATCAAAAACATTTTTAAGGAAAGCAATTAAAACCCGATTCACAGGAAACATTTTAAAATTTAGAAAAACCTCAAAAATACACAATCGTAGAAAAAGATCGGGTTATTAAAGGTAATTTGGTAATTTGTAATTAACGTCATACTAGAGCAACACAAACGGGCTATTGACGACGGTTCGGGATCAGTCCCTTAAGGGAAAGATCCGAGGACAACACCTCGTAATTTTGAACCATGGTCAGATGACGAAGCAACACCTGAGCTGGCACCCCACTCTCCAAACTTCCACGCCAACCCAACGTGAGGACTTTCGGCTACGACAGATTTAAGGTGCACCAGCCGCCTCTACACCATACGCTTACAAACATCCATGCCTGGACCTGGATTCGAACCAGGAACCTTCCGATCTAGAGGCTAACACCTTAACCAATATGCCGGTTGGTCGGCAGGGTTATTATAGGAGACTTAACTATACTAATCTACTATATGTTTTATGCTTGTGTATAATCTAACTCCGTCAAATGATCACAATTGAAAAAAAAAATATCCTGTCTTCATTCAGCTCATTTTTGACGCTAAAATTAAAAAATCGATGTTTTGATAGATTTAAGTATTTTAGAAAATCTGTTCCCTCATATAAGCTGTTTATTCACATTTTTAAACACACAAATAAGGTTTCAGTATTTCTCAAAAAATTGATGCAAAATCATAAAAATATTTATTCTAATGATAGTACAAAACTATTGCTTGTAAAATATTCCAAACACAACAAGTCATTCCCCGACAAGACCGTCGTGCAGAATGGGGGCTGGTGCACTATAAATCGTTTGTGGCTTCAAATGTCCTCAGGTTGTCGTGGTGTGTAATTTTGGATTGTAAGGTGCCAGTTCAGTCGTCATCTGACCTTGATTCAAAATTCCAGGGTGTTGTCCTGGGAACGTCGTCACTCCAGCGTAGAAGTAACTTTAATTAAATACCTACCTACCTCCGATGCCACAGGTACTTGGAATTGGTACCACCTATTGTGCCATAAATAACGAGTTGCATATTTCCAAAGCAATAAACGGCTAGGTATGTCCACTGCGCTAGCAATCTTCGAGATGTAGGTAGCGCATGTTTGATTCCTGTCGTATTCATTTCTCTCTTCTACGTCAAACTTTCGTTGTGTGTATGTCCATTACTTGATATTGTCTGCTTTGTCTCTTGTGCAGCAAGGACAAATATGTCCCATGCGCCATAAAACCCCGAAACAACCAACCAACGGAGGCAATCTACTAAAATGCACTTACTTATACTTGAGGAACAGTCGTAAATATAATTTAACCTACTCTAAATCCTTCTAGCAAGCCGGGTAATCCTCTTAGCATATTTCTCAATGCAAAGACCGAGCTATTATAGAGCGATTAATTTAAATGCTTTAATAGGTTGGATGCGGCTCTAATCACTTTAATGAAGCTGTGTTCGCTTTAATGTCCTTGACCAGCTCTATTCAATAGCTATACACGGAAGGCAGTCGACTTGATTCACTCACTCATCTACGAACATCCTCCTCCAATCAAGTAACTTTATAAGAGTTCTATATTTAAACATGAAGGGGCCCCTTCAATTTTAAATAAATGACCAAAACATAGATTTTTTTGGTCTAATATTAATTGTACAGCTTAAAGGTATCTATACTTTCGGAGGCAATTTTTGAAATGATCACTTAGATTTTTTTATAGATTTTGTTATTGACATCTACTATATATATATAAAAAGCATTTTATGGCATAAAATACTGTGTTTAAAATTTATGTCTTTAAAAATGAGGTAAAAGGTGTAAACAAAGCAGTGATACCATTTACGCATAGCGTCATATTTAAAAAAATAGTTAGCATTTACCTGCCTGCAAATTATGTTCTAAAAACATTGATTCTCAGGTATTGAACTACACTCATTGCTATAATGTTATATTTAAATTTATTGTGGGAATTAATGTCAGTCAATCCTGAAAAAAAAATAAAAATGGTGCAAAATTCAAAATAAAAAATATTCCCGTTTACATACTGCTCAATTTTCAAATGCGTATCAATAGTTTTAACTGAATAGTTCAAACCTTCATTTATAATCTTCAAACCATGTATAAAAATTTTAAAAGTATTATTTAATTGATACATTCTGAGGTATCGTATTTTACGGACAGTAATGCTTGGCGAAAATAACATTTTGAGAGAAAGCAAAAAACAATATTAACATTCTTGTCAAATAATACAATATGTCTCTTAAACAATATATGTCAATACTTTTTTTTTAATCGCCAGGTTTGAATGGTCGTTGAGTGAAATCTGCAATATCTTCATCGTAGAAGTAAATTTGGCAATATTATATCAGTTTGAATTCAATGACGATATATCTCGCCATTATTATAAATGATCCTATCTTGATTCCAGACTTGTTTTTCAAATCGGTTTTTATTTTGTCTGTATGGTGAGTTTTAAAACATAGGTATAGCAATTTAAAAAGATCTCAAAACCTGTTTCTTAATTCGTTCTTCCGTCATCAATAAAAAATTATGTTTTATCTTAATTTATTTCCGTGTTGTTAATCAACAAATTTTAATTCATTTCAATCTCATTATTTATTTAAAAAATATTTTTATCGTAAAAAACTTTGCGCTGGAATATTTACCCACTGCATTTTTAATGTTTTTAATCTACAATGTGTGCATGTTTATTATTTTATCCAGCGTTTGGCACAGCCTGTCCATTTCTGGACTTGTGCTATAAAACCTAAATCAGCCAACCGTCAACTGATCATGGTGTAAAATTTCGAGGTGTTTGTCTCGGATTTTTCGTTTGAGGCTGATTCCGGACTGCCAGCAATAGAGCGTCCCTGAAAACACACGATCCTTTAGTGGGTGACCGATCGAAAAAGCAAACATCTGTGGTTGTAACTCACTAAAGTTGAACCGCCATTATTTCGTTCCACAGGAGGGACTACCTCAAAAGATTAGTCTACCTCAAATTTCAAAGTCCCTACTGTACACTCTCCCCAGTCTAGGCTCTTTTCAATAAGGGGAAATTCCCCTCCTACCCAGCGAAATGAAGACGAAGCAATCGATTCTACCAATGAACAAAAGACTTTCTTCGTACACCTTGCATTGTTCTTTTACTTTCTTTTACACAAAGGAGATAGTTTATCATTATTGCTCTTTTACCGAGCGCTGGGGTTGTTTTTCTTTGCCTCAAATTCGATATACCTTCATTCTTTCAAAGAAAGCAAACCGTTTCACTCTAGGAAAAATTTACAATTGTTGCGTTCTCCTATCATCGGCAGGCAGAAGCTGTAATCTCCCGTCATTGCTTTTAATTTAAGGCCCCAACATCTGCGATTCTCAAAGAATTGATTAAACGCAGTTGAAATTAAGCGTGTCCCGGCTGGAGTCGGGTGTTTGCTGATTTGAGATGTGCGCGATTAGATTTGAAATGTGGTTTTCTTTGATGATCGGCTTAGGTGTGCACTTTCGAGTAAATGGAGCGATTTGCATAAATATGTATTGGGTTCAAGCAAAAGTTAGTACCGTTTTTTTAAATGAGTTAAAGAAATGTAATTTACTAAAAATTAAATTTAATCAATATGGCATGTGCCGTTCTGTTCGATGACCGTTTATCATCTCTTCGGTAGCTTTTTAATCCCGCGTTCATAGCAGTTCTGAGGTTTCTGGCTAAAAACTGATCCAGGTGACGAAATTTTCTGAACCATTTACGGCCCGTAGAATGACAACGGCACCCTCTCCCTACACATCTGCTTTTGCGTCTGCAAAGCAATCTTGTGTTTTCAAAAAATTAAAAAGTATGATATGTCGAACAGGCTCCTTATTTAATGCCATTTCTAATATTAACAGCATTAAACAAATACACCCAAATAGCACAATTTTTTCCCCAATTATTCTGAAATACCTTCTTTCAAACAGCATCAAAGCTTTACACGTGTGATGTAGATAACACTTCGGTTTGGCGATGCAATGCCATCTTGCGCCAAAAAGGGAACCAACTTTTCCATCATCCCAACATTCGAACCCTACCTTGCAGATTGCCTTTATGGAATACAACAACAACGGTATTAACTCTCATAGTGGTTTCGACGAGATATCTCGTCCACTAAGACCTGGTGAATTTTACTCTAATGAAGAAATATCTCATTGTCACTAATGGCAATTAAATTCCGGATTGTTGAGATATTGCTGATTCGTTGGACAATGACGAGATGAAGATCAGGTCACTTTTTCAAATGACGAGGTTACTCGTCCTCACCTAACTGTATTATAAAAGGTAATACAACCCTTCAAGTGATTTCGACGATACAACTCGTTCATAAACTCTGACCAATTTTGCTTATAGCGAGTTATATTATCATCATCTGGGAAGATTCTATTCGTCAAAAAAGTCAAAATTGGTTAAAAGTTATGGCGGAAGAATGTAGATTGCAAGATGGAATCTGTATTAAACCTAAGAGGGTTAAAAGTGGGAAGTCAAATCGTGATGTATTGGAATCCGCAACCTAGATGTGCTTCAGTGAAACACTTCGTATTTCGCGTAAGTGTAACGAGGAGTTTGATTCAAAATTGTAAACACATTTCTGGTTCTATAACGCAAAGGCCATATTTGGTCAAGCTGCGCCACACACAAAGCACACAACCTCAAGCAAAGAATGTCAACAAAGGGAAAAAAGAGGGATTGAGGAATAGAATAATTGGACGAAATCAAAGAAGGATCGATTGGGTATCCCGGGAACTCAACACCCGCATTTTTAAATACAGAAAACCCCAAGAAAAAAGACTACAAGAGTACCTCGTGTCCGTGAAGCACATCTAAAGAGGATGTACTCCCGAAGGCCGTTAATTAGAAAATAATCTTTGGAAAGATACTTTTGATTATTCCTTATAACACAATTCCTTTACAAATATTTTATTTATTTCTTGCTTTAGAATAGAATCTCTTGGAATGATCCTGTTGGTACTTTGCTTATAATGCAATCCTTTGAAAATATTTTACTTGTTTCTGGCCTTAGAATATATTCCCTTGGAATAATCCTGTTGGTACTTTGCCCATGAAAGAATCCATTGGATAAAATATATTTGTCAAGGTCAAAACTGTATAGAAATCAGGTAGGTACGAGTGCAGGTTGCAAGGTGGAATTAAGCACGTGACACCTCAAAAGATTAAACCACATATTTGCCATAAATGGTGCGTTTAGTGATTAGTCTTTATAGAGTTTTTCTCCATATTATATCAAGTGTGGGTTTTATTTAGGTCTTAGAAAATTCTGGATTTTGTAACTACAAAACCTAAAAACTTATAGTAAGCTGATAAAAATGTCTTAAAATATTTTAGAAACAATTGATCTTCTAGTCCAAATAAACGTATTAGTAGGTATTTGCCATGATTTTTGGTAGTTTAGCACATTTTTTTGTCGTAAAAAATATTACCGGTGTGATTTTTTTTTCTTGTTTTCTTCTCCAAAGCATTGGGGATTTCTTTATCCAACAATTAATTACTATATGATTAATTAATTCTTCGTCGTTTTAATTTTATTTTTCCATCCCCATTGTAGGAATACCTTCATCCTAGTGAACAACACCTTCGTAATTAAAATTCCAAGAATTAAAATTATTTTTTGTCTTCTGTTGAAAAACTATTTGCTAGTTCCTTGGCAGAGACCTCTTCTTGCCATTTTTGTTTACGAGAGTAGATTAAGAAAATACTCCCACTCAAATTGTTGTAATATAAAAAATCCTTTACGCGCCGTCTTTCAAATCATGAACCATTTTATATAACTCGTTAAATCAACTTATTATTTCAAAATTTATCAGATAATTTGAAAAGATTTAAAGTCACATTATGTTTCAGAACCCCTGACGTTTGTCTTGACGAGATATCTCGTCTTTAGTAAAACTGACCAGATCTTGATGGACGATAAATCACATCATTTGAAGAAAACTGGCCAGATTTTGATACTTCATTTGAAGAAAATTGGCCAGAATTTGATACTTCATTTGAAGAAAACTGACCAGATGTCTATGAATGAGATATTGCTTCAATTGAAGAAAACTGAGGAGATCATGAAAGAGAATTGACTCATTTCAAGAACACTAATGAAATATCACTTAAGGAAAAATATATTACTTCATTTGATGAAAACTGACCAGATCTTGAGGAACAAGATATCATTTTATTTGAAGAAAACTTACCATTTCTTGACCAGGCCATCATTAAAGCATCTGCAAAATCTTGATGAAGGCATATGTCGTCATTAGGAAAACTGATCGGATGTTATTGGACGATATATCTCGTAAAAAGCACTTGGAGGGTTAAGATATCTGGTATTTTGATCGTTCGGTTCGTACGTGAAAATTTTCTGCTTTTCAAACGAGTGGGTGAAGTGACTTTCCCATATAAAATAGACATTAGCTCAAATTCCTGAATGTGCATAGCTTTAATAGTAAATTGCTTAGTCAAGCAACTTTTTACACGCGTTTAAATTCTTGACAGGGTAGGCATGTATTTAATTAACGTCGCTCTGGAGCGACACAACGGAATCATAATGAATTAATCACGTTAAAGCAGTCATTAGAATTAACGTGTTGCCTGTTGGGATGCTCCAGTTTAACCGTTAATTAAAATACCTACCCCTTTTATAAAACGTGGAACTGATGTCATTGAGGCAACTTGTACCCTCTAATTTCACAATCATTTCCTGGTTCAACAGTGTAAGATATAAAGATGAGTGGAATGAATAAAAACAACTTTGATTTGTACGTGTGAAATATGTACATATTTGATTATTGTATTAAATATTCTAGCATATTAGTAGTAGAGGGCAACTGTAGCCCAGTTAGTCGGGTGGTGGATTAGTAAACGGAAAATTGCAACATCGAAACCAAAATTAAAGTGTACGTGGTGGGTGGAACCGTGTACGTGGTTACTTAATTTTAAACCACATGTTCACACTGGATTCTATTTGTCATTTCATTGTAATAGAATCCTTCGGAATCATTCCACTTTTGTATTTTCTAGAACAAAATATTTTAGAAAATATCTATATAGGTTATTTTCCTAGAATAGAATCCTTTAGAATGGTTCTATTGCACATTTCTTTAACTGAATTCCATGGAAAGATTCTATTTCTCATTTTGTTGAGATAGGATCCTCCGGAAAAATTATATTATTTATTTCTTTAGAATATAATCTTTCGGAAAGAGATTATATTACTCATTTCCTTAGAATAAAATATTTTGGGAAAAATATTCCATTTATAATTTCCTTATTATATCCATTAGAAAGTTTCTATTCGTCAAGACGATCAAAATTTGTTAGATTAGTAGGTAGGCTGAATTTACGTCACACCGGAGCAACACAACGGCTATCGGATCGAGGTCAATACGGAAGAGAAAAATTCAAGGACAGTACTTGAAAACAAGAGAACACCATGCCAACGAGAGGACATGAAAGATTTAACATACAACCGCCATCTTTGTACACGACGGTATATCGTAGGATTTGAACTCGCAACACTCCAGTTGCCAATCAGTTACTCTTCCAACCCACCAACTAACAGGTTGGTTGGAAAATAGAGCAATTAGTGACGCCTATACGTGAAGTATACTAACAATTTTTTTATAAGCATATTAAGAATGTCATTTATTTATCCATGCACATTTGAAGTATGTATTCAATACATTGTCATGCCATTAACTCTAAGTTAAGTTCAGTCTAGTTCATTGAAAAACAACCATAACTATTAATTAGCTAGATGATTTATTCACTTAACCCCGAAGGGGTTTCAATAACATATATCGTCCATCAAGATCGGACCAATGTTGCTAATGACGAGATATCTCATCAAGATATTGTAGATTTTATAATGATGGCGTGATCAATATCTGGTCAGTTTTCTTCCCATAACAAGATATCTCGGCTATCAAGTTCTGGTAAGTTGTGATACCTCGTCGAGACAACCACCAGGGGATTTAAAAAACAAATCAGGAGTTTTCCCGGGTAGTGCCTAAGTGGTGCGTTTAACCCTCTCTGTGGTCCTCGCGACGAGGTATCTCGTGATTTGATCAGATCTTGATACCGTCAGATCTAGATACCGAGATATTTGGTCATTAGAAAAATTGGTCAGATTTTGATGACGATAAATCTTATCAATAGCTAAATTTGGCAGATTGTTATGACAAATTTATCTGGTCAATTGCAAAATTGGTCATACCTTGATAATGATATATTTGGTCAAAAAATCGGTCAGATCTGGATAACGAGATATTGATCAATAGCAAAATTAGTCAGATCTTGATGACGAGTAATGTCGTCTAAAGCAAAATCGATCAGATCCTGATAAAGAGATATCTTATCAATTGAAAAATTTGTCAGCCGAGACAAGATTATCTAGTCATTTTCAAAATGCATAAGATCTTGATGATGACGAGACGCATCATCATTAGCAAAAGTACTCAAATCCTGATGATCGACTGATCTCATCGAAACCATTTGGATGATTAAGTAATGTTCGAGGAAACAATTATTCGACATCGGAAATCATCAAGTTAATATTCATCAGTACAGTGTGAGGATCACTTTCCCAACTCTCTTTTACTCAGATCGTTCGCTCTTTCTTACCAAATTAAAAATACCGAAGTCCTGCCAGCTCAACATACTCTACCCTTCCCCCAACATTTCTGGCACAATTTCAAGAACTCAAATCCCACCTTACGGCCTGGACTAGGACCTGCCTCTGTTCTTAAGAACCCTTCCAAGTCCGAGGAGGGCACTTCAAAGAAAACTAGCGGTGTTTAATGGTGGCAAATACACCAGAGATCGCGAGGTACCTCTAACAAGTCTTTTTGTAGAGCATCGGCTTGGAAAGCCCGACGAAAATCATTAAGGACTCGAAGGAAATAGAGGCTCCGATCTGATAAAGAAACTTCCTCGATAACGAGGTACAATCGCTTCCAGGAATGGATGCAACAAAGGGAAGGGGAAAGAAAACATTCGCGGCCCCTCCATAGCCATTGGAGGACAGAAAGAAGTGAAAATATCGAAATACACACCGAGGTGGACACTGTAAACACTCAAAATGGAGGAAGTCTTCTGATCAACGCTACTATTAACAACGGCTCTGTTCTTTCTGGGGGATATTTCTTTTCATAATTGTTTTGCTTTTGCGCCCACTTGGCTGAATCTTTCCGGAAAATAAGTTTCCTTGAAGAATAGAGGCTTTATTTCTCTCTTCTTGAAGATATTACCCTTTTTCGTTAGTTTGGCTCAAGCTGTAGTTGAGGAAGCGTTGAAATAAACGAGATTGTTTTATAAAACGTAGAAGTTTAGTCTTGTGCTTAAACCTCCAAGTGGTTTTGATGAGATATCTCGTCCATCAAGATCTGACCAGTTTTGCTAATGACGAGATATCTCGTCATCAAGATATTATAGCATTTGCTAATGACAAGATATCTCATACAGCCAAGATCTGACTAATTTTGGCAAAGACGAGATATCACGTCCATCAAGATCTAACCAATTTTACTAATGAGGAGATATTTTGTCATCTAGATGTATCCGCTTTTGATAACCACCAGGTAAGGTGGTGAACAAATCACAAAATCGATCGAAAAATAGATTTTTATTTATTTTTTAATTATTTTTCGATTGATTTTTTAGAAGATGGCAAAAAATAATTTTTAATTACTATCCTTTACGACGGAATTCATAAATATCTAATTATGTAGATAAGTGTACCCTGTCTACTAGAAAAATTGATATCGATCGAGACTTTTTGATATATTTTTGATCGCAAAATGTTTCCCGCGCATCTGGTTTAAGGTAATATGTTTGATTCTTGGGACAATGTCCTTAAAATCTCTAGAGGTGTGAAAATAAGAAAAACTCATCATGCCTCTAAATTTCGACATTTTAGTTCAAAATGTTGCTTAACCTATGGTTTTTTTGCGAAATTTTATGTTTTCTAATAAAAAGTATTTCTTGATAATTGAGGGATACACTTACTAGTTTTGTACCAAACTTTCAATACAAGATTTTTGTTGTAACCAAACAGGCTGTTCAAATTTCATAACAGTAGGATAACTGTAAAAGTTTGTTTTGAATGTCCACTGTCCTTTTAACCAGGGCATCCATATTTAAATTTTAAAATCTTGTAAACAAATATCCATTTTCGAAACTGTTGAAAATTACCGCTACCGAAACATCCTTACAGGTTTTCTTTGTTATAATATTTTATTATTAATTTAGACTGTATGTTTTTAAGATAAATTTAAAGTTGATTGGTTGGGGATTGTCGCTACGAAATATCCCGTCATTAGAAAAAACTGAGCCGATCTTGATTACGAGATATCTGATCATTTGGAAAATTAGTAAGATTTTGATGAACGAGATATATCGTTGAAACATCACTTGGAAGGTTAAAGATCAATATATACGTCGGTAATAGTGACGCATTCCATCGCTATAGGATATAATGCTGCTAGAAAAGGTAAATATGAGCAAGAAGTTTTGACAGTGAACTTCAAATAAACATCATTAACATAATGACGTAACCACAAATGCGATTACCTAATTTTTTTATGGTTTTGATTATGCATTTGAAAATACGATTAGTATTCCAAAAAAAAGTGATTACAGTTTTGGTTTTTGGGTTTATATTTACTTTCGGAAAAGAAACTGGTCTCTTGACTGCCATATCACTGTAAAACATTTGGGGACAATTCACCTTTTTCTATCACAAAGTAAACATTTAGTAATATTTTTATTTCAAAATTAAGCATATTTTTTATTGAATGACTCCCTTATATATTTACATTGATAGCAAGCCCCAATGTTGTTTTCATCAGTGATTATTTATAATTTTACTGATTTGATTAACTATTTATGACTAATAAGAGTGAGCAATTTAGTGTGTTTATGTGCAAATTATATTTGTAATTATATTGTTTCAATAAATAACATTATAATTTCAGTTCTGAGTAGTTTGGTTTTATAACTAGCTTTCTAAAAATCTAAAATTGCACTCAGCTACAAAATTTTTTTGCAGAAAATCAAAGATATATAATGAATTTTTTTTTCAAATTAAAGGGCCAACATAATTTGTCTATAGAAATCAATTACAAGGAAAGGACCAATATAATATTTCCAAAGAATTATTTTCTATCATACCACCAATAGATCTGTCCAAGGAACTCTACTGTAAGACACCAATAAATTTTTTAGGAAGAATCGTTTTCTAATAAGAAGACCAATGGCATATGTCCAATGAACGCTTGCAAGGAAAATACCAATATAATTATTCGAATAATTCTTTTCTATTTAAAGGACCAATAGAATTTGTCAAAAGAATTTTGTTGAAAGAAAAGGACCAAAATATTTCCAAAGAATTATTTTCTAATTAAAGGACCAATATAATATTTCCAAATAATTATTTCCTAATTAAAGGACAATATAATATTTCCATAGAATTCTCTAATAAAAAGACCAATACAATATTTTCATAGAATTCTTTTCTAATATAAATATCAAAAGAATATGTCCACCGAACTCTATTGCAAGAGTCCATGGATACTTTCAACCAATAGATGTGGTTATTTTTTCATTAAATGTATTACGAGGTAAACACAATACTGCAGTACTCATTAACAAAATTATGTTTAAATCCAAGATTGCCTTTTTTGAATATTTCTCAACTAACTAACTAACACCAACACACACTCCCGTGCCTAGTGTCGTGACACTGTACCAGTTTAAATAAGTGTGGTTGGATGAGTAGAGCATGCCACCAAGGTGACATGTCTACCCAGAATGTTAGAGCACATTACATTACATTTATACATCCTTACATCTATACAGTATATACATTAAATCATTATACTAGGTTACATTATAAATATATATATGCATCATGCTAGGTGAGAAAAAAGTTCGTTTTTCTTAGTCTCTTAGGATAATCAAGTCCTGATGATTTTCAATGAATCTCACCATGTTAATAATTTTAACCCTCGAGCCCTTGTTACATGCAATGTTCCTGAGCCATGCAATTTTAAGGTGGTCGGCAGGTGTTCTCATATGCCATGAGGCTGTAAGGGGGCAAACTGTGATGTAATGTAGAGGTGTGCCAATTTCACCACAGGAGCAGTTTTCGGACTTTATTTTCTTAAACCTCGTTAGGTAGGATGGGATTGGGCCGTGCCCTGTGAAGAAAAGTGTCTCTTCCCTGGTCCAACTTGATGATTTTAGTGACACTTTTGGTAACACATCGTGCACCGTCCTGCCTGTTTCTCCTTCGTCCCATTCATTCTGCCATGCATCAAGTAGCCAGCTAGTGGTTTCCTTTCTGTAATGGCTCTTGGGCCATTTCACCCCTTCATCTACGCATTCCATTGTTGTTGCCTCTTTTGCTAATTTATCTGCTTCTTCGTTTCCATCGTGACCCGCATGGGCTTTAATCCATCCTAGGCAAATTTCCTTGTTGTTGTATAGTAAGTGTTGTATTTTTCGTGCCAGTGGACTAGGCGTCTTGGGGTTTTTAAGTGCCAGGAGACCAGCTCGACTGTCCGACCAGATCTTGACATTTTTGTCTGCTCTTGCTTCTGCTGCTTTTATGGCTGAAAGTATTCCATAAAGCTCCGCCTGGAAAACGGAATTATTATCCTGCATTCTCGTGGACCATTGTTGTGTTATGCGCCCTTCTTGAATAGCGCAGAATGCACTTCCCACTCTCTTCTCCATTTTAGAGCCATCGGTATAGTAGCTTATGCCGGAGTGAAGAACTCCCACTGCAGGATTTATTCTGTCATTCGAAAGAGTTTTAGCTGGATGTATAGACCAGCCTATCGCTCTTTCCTCGTAGTCATCTTTGTTATAATTTACATCTCCAAGCTTTGTACTTATTTTCATTCTCATTTTGACGCACACCGCTTCTTTTCGAAGTGAAAGATGCAGTGGTGCAATTCCCGCAATTGTTTGAAGGGCCATAGTGGGTGCTGTTCTGTAACTTCCTGTTATTGAGATCAGAAATTTTCTTTGTATCCCATTTAACTTTCTTACAGTACGTTGAGTTGGGTTGTGACACCAGAACACTGCACCGTGACTCAACATTCTTTCAGTCACTGTTTTGTACAGCAGCTTTCGAAATTTATGCCCTATTCCCCATCTCGTTCCAGCTATTCTTTGTAGCATTTGAAATTGGAACATGGCTTTTTGTCCTATAGTTTGTACATGAGCCGCCCAATTTAGTTTCTCGTCTAGTATAAGTCCTAGGTACTTTAGTGTACTAGTTCGTTTAATTCTTCGTTTATTCCAGTAGATGGAAGGTCCTCTCAAGAGATTACTAAGGAGGAGGTATTTAGTCTTTTCTTCGGACACGTTCAGACCTTGCTGATCTGTCCAGGTTTTTAACAGATCTAGTGCAACACGAAATCGGGATTGGCTGTTACATAACACATTTGCATACTTCCATCTACCTCTGCAGTAAATTGCAGTCTCTCAAATTCAGATTGGCTTCTGGAAACTAACATTTTCCTCTAAGTGCTTAACTTTTTGCAGTGACTGTATTATAAGAAAAAATATGAAAAAATTACTTATGTTTTAATAAACCCATTAGGCTGACCTGCCTGCAGTTCGTAACGTAGCGCGTAAATGTAGCCTCGCGATAGGACTTTTAGTTGTGACGTGGGCTTTGCATAGAGTCGGTGTTGGTCTAACTACACTAAAGCGACAACGCAGTAAAATGATGACAATGTTGTGCCAAACGTTCCTCATATTTTCGTGAAGCAAAATGTAGCAGTGCCGCCTAAAGGGAGAAGCTAAAACTAAATATAAGCATAAAAACAGCATTAAGAAAAAACAAAAGAATAAAAACAGCAGAGCCGTAAATTAAAAAAGGGCGTTATAGCAAAATGCCGTAATTTTGTTGATCTTTTATTAATTTTTTTGGTTGTTTCTGTGTTTGGGTGTCTTTTGGAAAGTATAGCAATATTTAATTTTGATAATTCATGCAACGTATAAATTTACAAAAGCATAAATTTTAACTTTTGGTTTGGATATCTTTTTGAAAGTTTAGCGAGTTCTGCGTACTTCAGTTTTCGTATAGCAACATTTCCATCGTTCATCAACGCATCTCTCAACTGTGCATACTGTTCCACTCTCAGTCCTCTGATTCAGTCGTATGTACAACACTCTTTCCGATTTAATCTTGGAATATATGTCGTCAATAAATTGATGGAACAGATCATTGCTTCGCAGTAAAACGTTGAATAACGAAGAGCGCATCATCATTATGTGAGAGTAGAACTACATAGAAGAAATGTTCTTAATTTGCATAAATGATCCAAATCTAAGATTGGCGGGAGTGCAGTAAAGACCATTTGAAGACTGTTGACATTTTTAGGAAACCAAATAATAGAAAAATATAATAATAAATTAATTTTTAAATATTCTACATTAAATTTAAAATTGGGATTAAATATCGCTTTACTTTCAATAAGACATCCAAACCAAAATAATAAAAATTAACTATACGAAAACCGAAGTACTCTACAGACACATACAAAAGATTGCATAAATGAAACAAACCAAAAATTGCATAAAAGATCAAATTAAATATCGCTTAACTTTATAAAAGATATCCAAATAATCTAAATTAAAAGTTAATATGCTTTAAAAATGATAATTCAAACTATCGTACTCTAAAAAATAAACAATAACAAAGTATTGCACAACCGGGATCCAGTTCCAAGAAAGGAAAGTTAATAGTAAATTTAAAGACACTTATATCATAGATTATGATAATCCAAACTAAAAGTTAATATTCTTTTAAAAAAGCAATAAATTTTCATGAAGGATATCCAGTAATCGGCCGGCTTCACACGCACAGTAAATACGGATATCAATCAATACCGATCGGAGACTGTTGTCATTCGGAGGACAACAATTACAATTAAATATCTCATTAAATTAATTATAAAAAGTTCTAGATTAAGTTTTAAAATTAGGGATGGACTAAAAAATTGTAAAAAATTCGGACTACCTGTGCGCCAAATTTCATTATTGTAAGTGCCATACATTCGTCATGACACGGCGAACAGAGAGAGGACACACTCGAACTTCATTTTATAATAGTAGAGATACCGGGATAGACGTGCATGAAAAAAATCTTAAAAATGGGGGACGTCGCATTACCTTTGGAAGATTAAGGAGAACAACCGGTTATAAAAAAAGAAGTGGGATTATCCTTGAAAGTGAAGATATAACCATCCACTCACAACTCCTGATCAGATATGTCTATTGATTTATTTATTAGGACAAAGGACGCGAAAGCCGTAACATATGTCCTAAGTCATATTGGACACTCACGTGTGTGTAAATCAAAATTACACCGTGACATAATAGGGCGAGAAACCCGTGAACACACGAATGCTTTCTGAATGAAGATGGTAAAGAGGTAAGGTTTTGTGACGGGTAGAGGGGGCGTATGTAAGGATATAATACATATCGTCACTCACATGCCCAAGGCACGAATCTGAATTTTTGGCGATTTTCACTTACTGCAGTTTCTAGTCATATTTTATACGGACAAAACTACGATTTATCTTGATGCTTAGTAGAAATGCCGGTTTTCATGAGAAAATACCTTTGAGTGGCAACTCTGTTTCACCCGAAGCATCAAAACATTGATCGCATTTTTGTAGAAACGTCGATTTTGCAGATCTGTGCCTTTGGCGAGGTGGTAACCGATATATTCAGACTAAATCAATTTAAAAGTATGTGTTAACGTTTTCTTTTTTCATCTCTGAGTATCAAAGCTCCTTAACTCTGAGCATCGAGAGATTTTAGTAGTGTAGTTTTGCACCACAACACATTTAATGACTACATAAACATATTTACTGGTAGCAAGAATCCAGTCTTCCGTTCTGAGAATCTATTAGTTAGTTACCAAGAATGCATTCCGTTGAAAGGAGATAGATTATACTGATTCTTTGCTTAAAATAGAATTTGGAAAGATTCTATGCATTGTATTTCTCAATTTTCAAGAAAATAAATAATTTTGAAAAATTCTGCAGATAATTTTCTTTAATTTGAATATTTCTATTTTCCATTCCTCCGAATGTAGAAGAGCAACGGATTAGTTGGAAGAGCAACGAATTATCAACACTCCATTTGCCAATAAGTTACTCTTCAAACTGGGCCACCGTGGCTGTTTTCATGTCCAAAGGTTTGCTTTCACAAGGACGGCAGTGTCGTGGCCTCAAATGTCCTCACGTTGGCGTGGTGTGGAAGTTTGAAGAATGGGGTGCCAGCTCAGATGGGACCTCGTCATCAGACCATGGTTCAAAATTACGTGGCGTTGTCCTCGAATCATTCCCTTTGGGTTTGATCCCGGACCGTCGACAATAGCCCGGTGTATTGGTCTAGTACGATGTTAATTTAAAAACCTATCTATTGAGCCAGAGAAATTGGCTACCATACCCAGTACGGTAGGTAAATTGTACTTTTAATTGCCGTCACATTGGAGCAATACAATGGGCTATTGCCGACGATCCGGGATCAAATCAGAAGTGAAAGATCGAAGACAACACAACGTAATATTGAACACGGTCATATGACGAGGCCACACCTGAGTTGACACCCTTCTCTCCAAACTTTCACACCATGCCAACGTGATGACATTTAACGTTCACCAGCCTCTTTTGTGTCCGAAGGGTTTGAACTCTCGACCATCGGTTGCTAATCCGCTACTCATCCAACCGGGCTCACACGGCGAAGTATGAAACTAAAGCTAAGTCTAAAACAGAATACTACATCTGACTGATCAATTTATAACAAAAGCGAATGAATTAAAAATATTATATAACTGCATTTAATTTCAAATGTAATATCTGATATAGAGCTATCTTTAAAATCGTATTTCGTGGAACTTGATCTGAGTTGACGAGAATGACAAAGTTGCCTGTGATTTTCCTGGGCCGTCGTCAATAGCCTGTCGTGAAGCTCTAGTGCGACGTTAATAAACTAAGTTTAATTGAACTATCTTTCCACTTATAAAAATCGCAACACGTATCGCAGCAGCCCCTCCCCATACCCATACGAGGCACGTAACTAAAGTTAAGTCTGCAATGGAATCCTTCTAAATCGTCAATTTATTACAAAACAACTGAATTAAATGTTATATATAACTGCACTTACTTTCAAAAATAATACCTGATATAGAACTAGCTTTAAAATAACATTTCATTAAAGTGATCCCCTGGATTGGCGAAAAGGACGAAGCCGCCAGTATGAGAAAATCCTCGTCTGATTTCTCTGTTACCGGGACTTAATGGTCAAGTTCCGGTAGAGACTTTCCGGAAATTACCGGGAAAAGCATAACATGTAGAGACAATTCATCGATGTCAACAATTGTCTAACAATGTATTGTTTACGTAGGGTATGGAACTGCAGTTTTATTCTTTTCATCCAGGTGTTCACCCACATCGGACAAACTGTTTACTCGCACACATCTTTTGTTGGGAGAGATTACCTCTACATGGTTCGTTTTGCCGTTTATCCCGTTTGAATCAAGGGCGGACTAGCAACCGCAGGGTTGCGAGTTGCATTCCAACCAAAGACTGTCGTCTACAAGGGGATCGGGCACGTAAAACCTGCCGTGGCCTCAAATGTGCTCACGTTAGCGTGGTGTGGAATTTTGGAGAGTGGGATGCCAACTCAGGTGTGACCTCGTCAACTGACCGTGATTGAAAATTACGAGTTGGTGTACTAGGATCGTTTCCTTTGGGTTTGATCCCAGACCGCTGCCAATAGCCCGTTGTGTTTCTCCAATGTGACGCTAATTAAAATACGTATCTACCTCTGGTAATTAACGTGTGTGTGTTTTCTACACAGAAAAATCCCTTAAAAGTACTAGTTTGGAGGCTGTTTTGGTGGTTATCTGGTTAACAGTAGACACTTGAAGTCAATGAAGATCGAACGATCGAAAACCCTTTCTTCTGGTTTTTTCAATTTGCCTCTTCCTTACAAGATATATAGCCTTAGTGTAAACTTTTCATTTATTATACCTGCAAGAAGGCACTGCATACTAATGACCATAGCGTTTTAATTCCACTGTGGGCCATCGGAAATGTAGCAATGCTACGAAAAGAGCCTTGTTGTTTTCACGAAGATCATGGAAGGATATGCAAACGATTAGACAGCCCTTTCAGGGCAGCTCAATCCATCGAGCCAACCTCTTCTCATTGGCTGAAAAAGGTCACGAGATTTTCCCTCTATTTTTGGGTTCGAGAGTGTATAAGTAAATAAGTAAAGTTAAAGATGTAAACAAGTTTGTTTACCTTTTCCGCTGTGTTTAACTAACGTTACATCAACAGTTTCCAAAATGCATTCGTTTCCGAACACACTTATTGCAATTAGTAACCATTTCATAACTTTAAAAAAGAAAGATATATTTTTCTTCTAGCAAACCTTATAAAATATCCGATATTTCTATATTTATGTAAATAGCTCGATATTTTCCAACCTTGGTTTGGTAAAAAAAAACTTTCATTTGAAAGGAATTACTGGTGTATGTTGTCAAAAATACCAGAATCTCATCTAATTAATTCATCGTTTGCATTAAAACTTCCAGAAAATTGGTTTTAAAATAAGTATCTGATTTTAAAAAGAACTAGTAAACAATTTGATTCATGAAATTATTATCATAGTAGGCTGTTGAAATAGAGTTTCAAATTTCAGTTTTAATTAAAATTAACATAACTTTGCGGATAAACTGATTTAATTGTAAAAGAATGAGTTCTTCTGTTAATATTTAGTTCTTTTTCTACTAGAATTATTTCTCAAAGGTTATTTTATTTTAATTCATGGTTATAAAAACAAATGTTTTATACTGATCAGTTATATTAAATATTTTACGTTAAAATGAATCTTTGTGGTAATTTTATTGCATTATATAAAAAGTTAAAAACCATTATTTATATCAAAATATGCAAAAATAATAAGGCAGCTGAATGAAGGAGCATAACCCAAGGTGTAGGGCTAAAATGGGGGAAATTAGTTTTTTTACTATTAACCATTACAAATCCAACCCTCAGAGTTGATACTTTTTAAATGTTAACGTTGCACGTCAGGAGAAGCTTAGCATATTTTTGTTTCTTTCAATCAAATATTTCCCAAACGAGAATGTCGGAGCCTTTGCTTGATTTGAGCCACATAATTTTAAGTGGGCAGATCTACTATGGGAAATAGCACCTGTATGTGCTCATCCCAGCATTTTTATAAATACCAACATGCTTTGTGATGTTATCTTCTACCATTTAGGTTTTAATATTGATGTTTTTTTAACTAATAAATATCTGAACCAGCAACCAGACAAGAAACAAAATTCCAGTAATTGTAATAAAACATAAAAAGTTTCTTGAAGTTAAATGTTTTTATAGAGTAAGTTATGGATTTTTTGCTTATGTTGATGTTATATATAGTATGTAACATAAAGCTCAATGTTTAGATATACAAAAAGAAATTTTTTTAAATCTGATATAAGGGCGGATTTTAAGAGTTGAAATGAAAAGCTTGACACTTGGAATGATTATTGCACATGACATTTTGGTAGAGAAGAAAATAAAATACTAGTAAACTTAAGTAATATTACAGTATACTCTCAATATCTTGAAGTCAGAGGGACGTAAAATATTGAGATAACAAGGTCAAAAAAAATTAAGTCATCACAATAGAATCAGTCTAAATCATATGCGTAAAAAGGGGGGGGGTTCTAATAATCCCCCTGTCCGTTGAGAATTTTTTCACAAATCATTCCTATATTAATACCTATACTTAAATTGTTCATAATACAATTAATAACTGTGTTACTTGCATAATTAATTAATATCAATGAAACAATGGTACACATTAGCTTTTTAAACATATTGTAAACAATTATTTACTTGCAGACACCTACACATCCCTATGGGGTTTTTTATGCAAAATGACTCTTTTGAGAGGGTTGTTTTAAAACTTTAGTAGTAAACGTTAAGCACCGTCACCACTTCCCGACATACGTGTAACCAGGAGGCTTGGGAGTTCAACACCCCATCAGCTAAAAAAAACTTTGCAAGTGTTTTTTTTTTTAAATCAATTTCTTATTAAAAATAACTCAAATTATTCACAGTAAAATTCATCAATTTTACTTGTGTAAATATTTTTTAAAAATTACGTTGAGGAATGGGTCGTATTGACCATTTTCCTTCATGCAGCCCAATATAAACCAGACTTGTGTAAATAGTAAAGGATTTCAATGAAACAGTGGTACATTAGCTGTATGAAAACATTGGCATAACCAAAGGAGTGGTGGTTCAAACCCCCCATTCAGTTAAGAATTTTGTTTCACATATAAGAATTTTTTCACAAATAACTAATTTATTAATACTTAAATTGTTCATAGCATAATTCGTCATTGTTTTACTTATGTAATTGATAACTGATACCAAGGAATGGTTCATTAGATGTAGCTTTTTATATTTACAATGTATGATTGTTATAAGAAAATAAGCAATGCTGGAACGCTCCACTACACTCAATTATAGTGGTAGTTTGAACTCCTATTTCTTCATAACTGAAAACTGCTCATAGAAATAATCTTTATTAACACAGAATTTTATATGTTGTAGATAGAGAAAAATTTTCAAATGACAATCACACGTAATTGAAGTTAACAAAAAAGTCAAGTTCTACCCTCTATCTAACCTCTTCAGAACCAACCATATACAAATTGTTTTTTTTTTCTTTCTCTTTCTTCTGATAAAAATTATGAATTACTTCAACCTCAGGTCTCAACTATGCTGAAAGCCTAATAATTTTTAAATGATAAGATATTGCTGAAGAACTCATGTTTTTGTATAATGCTCTATTATTATAACTTTATAAACCCAATTAAAATAGGTTAGAAACACAAAGTACATTTTTTTCATGTGATATTGTATCTTGGGAAGCGCCTTTTCATATACATAGGTACATTTATTGCTACAAAACATAAATTTTGTACATAATATATCATTAGCACTAAAATAACACAGTATGTGTAGCAAATAAGACACAATACAATTTTTATGAACCCTATTTCATGATGCAAAGGATTTATGGATCACTTTTTTGAACAGAATACAGATTAATATTATGTGCAATTTAGTGTTATATGTATCTGGCATCTCCTTTTTTTTGTATTCTAGTAAAATTTATGTGAACAGTAAGACGTGCTGTTCTTATTATCTTACTTTCTAGTTATTAAATCCCGAATTCAACTAGCTATCACTTTATTTCATTAATATTGCAACAGGTTATGGGTTTTAGCGACATTCAACTGCGCAGATAAAGTAACGATGGCTCTGACGACATATTTGAGTTCACCATTTCTTCTGGACTGTGTGTAGATGACTGTGTACCAATACCTTTTCTTTTTGTCGCACACTTTGGTACATTCAGTAGTATTTTTATTCATGCCCGTCGAAGAAGTGAAATTGCATAACAATCAACAGTTGCCTGTTTGCTTTATTTGGCAATGGGACTAGGCCAGATATTGCTTACACAGTGAGTTTGGTACTTCATAAGTTGGACAACCCCACAGAGACTGATTGGGAAATCGTGCAGACATTAAGATACCTTTGCAAGATCATTGGATATGGGCATTGTGTACAATAATGAAGATGACAGAAGCCCGATGTTGTTTAGTGATGCAGATAACAGCTGTGCAGAAACACTCAGGTCTCGCAGAGGTGTAGTTTCTTTCTACGGTGGACGTGTGAAGCAAACTACAGGAGACCATATCCAATTCAACGACAGAGGCAGAGTTCATGGCATGCTGGCAGGTTTTGAAATGTAAACAGTTCTTGGAAAGCATGGATAAATTGACCCTGAACATGTGATGCAGCAGATATACAAAGAGCTCTTGAAATGCATGATGGAAGGAAAGCAGAGATAAACTGTTACCTCGAACATATGATTCAGGCAGCTTTTGAAATGTAAACAGTTCTTGAAAAGCATGATGGAGGGAAAGCAGGGATAAACTGTGACCACGAACATATGATGCAGACAGGTTTTGATATGTAAACAGTTCTTGAGTAAACTTAGAGAGAATTTGTGGCTTGTTCCATTTCATTCTTTAAAGGTTGTGTCAGACTGCAAATTGGGCATGTCAGACTATTTTAACCAGCTTTGGTGACTGCAGATGATGCAACGTGAAATTGCCCTTGATGCTGAAACATTCCAGAACTTGTCTTGAAAGACTTGCAGCGAATCGAACAGATGTGATCGGAATCCATCACTAAACGTTGATGGGAAAAATCACTAAACGTTGATTGGAAAAATCACCAAATACAATCGTGCTCGAAACAAACTATACTAAATGTGATAAAGCTAAAAAAAAATAAAGAGCTAATATATTAGGCCAATCGTATCGCACTCGGTAAAACTTTTAAACTGATATAATAAATAGCAGTTGGACTCAACCAAAAAAGCCTGTATTTTCGGTTAACCGTGTCTCCATCAGCTTGTCTTGTTTATTTACATCCGTAGTTACTTATTTTACTTATATACTCTCGAACCCAAAAACAGAGGGAAAATCACGTGCCCCTTTTCAACCAATGAGATGAGGTTGGCTCGATGGATCAAGCTGCCCTGAACGTCTTTTAACGATTAGCACTGATTGGTTGGGTTCAATGATACAAGGTCCATAATTATCATTGCAGTGTATATGCAAATATATACAACGGAGAGTGTGTTTTAAGCTCAGGGTTTGTGTTCCTCGCAGTTCCAGAGTATAGGAAGCTTAATTATACCTCGCCGGAAAAAAAAGCAATCAATGAGCATATTTCTGAGATTGTTACTGGAAAAATTAGGGCTTATCGAGGCTGCGTATTCTTCTTCTGAAAAATAGTACCTTGTGTCAAGCGAAATCAATCCAGTGGTGAGAATATGGAATTAGTGAGAGCAGAAGGAACGCTATATATGGGCATCAAATATCCAACTACTCGATGAAACTTCAAATTTCTCGATGCCTCAAATTACTGCAAAATTTTAGCTTCGAAACCTGAAGAGGCACCGCTATATCTTTGAAGTTTTGGTGCCATTTGCCCTCCTTTGTCTTTAAGGCCAATTTTCAACATGACAATGTGCGACCATTCGTGGCATGCAATGTACAGCAATACTTTAATGTCCTCCAAGTTTCACTTCTTCCGCTTCTTTTTGCACTTTTTGTGACTCTGAATTCCCAACTTACTCCTATATGATAAGAAAAAGTCTCTACTTCTAAAAATACGGAAATTAACTTTATTACAAAATATTTTACCCAAGGTTGAAAATTGCCATGGTTTGGTTAATTCGTATGGTTGTTCGTACATATTAATACATTTAAATTTATGAATCTCGTGTAATATAAATATTTTAGTCTGGTAGACTTTTATATATTGGTTTAACAAAAATAACTAAACCAAATTTATTAGAAAAAAATTTAATCCGAGGTTAAAATTTGTCACGGTTTGATTAAATTTTACGTTCGCTCATCCACCATTCGTACATTTAAATACTTATATATGTGGTAATATTTTAGTATTGTAATATTTTACATACTATATAATTGGTTTAACAAAATTAACTTTATAAGAAAAATATTAAAACCGAGATCAAACTTTGTCGTGGTTTGGTTAATTTTTACAAGTATGATCGCTCATTCATAATCAGTATTTAAAATTCATAAATGATTAGATAGTCTCTAATAATACACGAAGGACTGAAAAAAGGGAGAGAGTACGAAAATTACTACTATCTAAAACAATTTTGATAGAAAATGTTGTCCCGAGAACAAACACTGTCAGGGAATCATTAACTCTTTTGATCACTCATGCACTCTCAAACAGTTAAATTCATAAATATCTGTATAGTCTAGTAATATAGAATAGGACAGTATAAAAAGGGTTAAATAATTAAACCAATTTTATTAGAAAATTTGAATCCGAGATCGAATATTGCCATGATTTGATTAATTTTAAAGGTCGCTCAGGCACCACCCAAGAGTTCAAATTCATAAATTATCATAAATACATAAGAGATAAGAAAAGAAGGGAGTGTTAAAAATATAACAAAACTATCATTAAAAATGTTGAGCCCGACTTCAAAAAACTGTCATGGACTCTAACTTTTGCGGACACTCATGCATTAAAATTAATGAATGACTGTAGTTATACACAAAGAAAAATACAAGAAGGGAGAGATAAAAATAATCAAATCAGTAATTCAAAAATTTTGAATCCGAGATTGTAAATTGTTTAGGTTAGATTGATTGGTTGATCACATACTCTCATATATTTATATTCATTAAGCACTACATATTATAGTAATATACAACGGGCAATACAAGACAAGAGTGCAAAAAGGTAATGAAACAGATATTCTTTAAAATTAATGAAACATGTTTGAACTCAAGATCGAAACTCCTCACGAGCGGGATAATGTTTGTTTCATGTACACTACATTTAAATTCATAATCGTGTCAATTAAAGCTCCCATTTGCATTATTAAAGCCCCACACTCAATTCAATTTGGTGCGATACGCATACGCATCAACTCCTGGGACAATAGAAACAATTTCTAGCAGGAAGACAAGCTGCATTTTAATTTCATTAAAAACACAGCATTACAGATAAGTTGAGTAACAACAAAACGAGAGTTATTAATCAGCGTATAGCAACGGAAATATGATGATTGATGCATTTAATTGTATAGAACGAGAAAACGCTAGTTGATGCATTTAATTGCGTTCTCTTTATAATACATTTAAATGCATCAATCAGCGTATTCAAATTATTATACAATTAAATGCATCAACGGCTTATTGGATAGGCGGCAATATACATAGAAAATACGCAAATTAATGCGTTTAAGTGTGTCTACTTGATTCATCAGCATGTTCTCTTTATTATACAATACAATTGAATGCATCAATCAACCTATTCAATTCATTATGCAACTAAATGCACCAATCAGAGTATTCTCTTTATTATACAATTGAATGCATTAATCAGCAATCATTTTATGGTTCCTTATCCGCACTACATTGAAGTTCGTAGACATAGAATCCAAGAAAGTTTCAATTTGCATGATTAAAACGAATCCCGAATTCAATTCGCTAAGATACACATAAAATCTTCAACTTCTACGGCGATGAAAATAATTTCCCCACTGCACGATAAGCCAGAATTTTTTATTTTATAAACTAATTTAATTTCAATTTTAGTAAATCAGCTGCATTATAGATAAGCTGAGAAACAACAAAACGAAAGTTATTAATCAGGTAATAGCTAATGAAAATACGCAGATTGATAGATTTAATTGTATACTAACGAAAATGCTCTGATTGATGGATTTAATAATGTTATTTTTATTATACAATTAAATGTATCAAACAGCGTACTCTCTTTATTATATAACTAAATGCATTAACGGTATATTGGATAGCCAGCAATATACAAAGAGAATACGCTGATATATGCATTTAAATATCTTCTTTATTTTACAATTGAATGCATCCATCAGCGTATTCTCTTTATCATACAAGTAAAGACATCGATCAGCGTATTCTCTTCATTATACAAGTAAATGCATAGATCAGTGTATTTTCTTTGTATATAATTAAATGTATCTATCAGCGTATTTACGTTATAATATTATTGAATGCATCAACGGTATATTGGGTATGGGACACTGTACAAAGAGAATATGCTAATTGATTAATTTGTGTGATTATGTTCTTTTTACAATACATTTCAATGTATCCATCAGGCCCCGTTCACAAGAGGTGCGTAAAACTCGCGTTGGTGAGGCTATCGGGGTTCCGCTCTTCAAGCTCGCAAAGATAGATACTTGAATTAGAGGAATAAATAAACATAATTTAACGGCAGGACCTTGCTAGCCTCACCATACGCGCAATCAAATGCCTCACGTGAACGGGGCCTTAGTCTATTTTATTTATTTTTCAATTAAGCTCATCAATCAGCGTATTCTCTTTATCATACAATAATTACATGCATCAATCAGCTTATTCTCTATATTATACAATTAAGTGCATCAATCCGTGTACTCTCTTTATTATAAAATTAAATGCATTAATCAGCAATACGTGTATGGTTCCTTATCCACACTACATTGAAATCCGTTAAAATAGAGTTCATAAAAGTTTCCATTTGCATTATAAAAGACGAATTCCGAACTCAATTCGCTGCGATACGCGTTAGCATCAACTCCTGGGACGATAGAAACAATTCCCCCGCTGCAAGACAAGCCCGCATTTTAATTTCAGTAAATCAGCTGCATTATAAATAAGCTGAGAAACCCCGAGACGAAATTTCGCAACATATCCCACGTCCTTTAACATTTTTCGTGGGAAACTATCACAGGTTCTTCGTGACCGTGTTTGTAACTATGCAACAGGTAAAACAACTCGTTGGGTGAGCCGTCTGCCTCCGAAGTGCGTGCTTGTGGTTAATATAAAAGGAGAAATGGCTCCTCTTAAATAAAACGACCGTTGGAGGAAAGAATATTCGTGGGGAAACTTCCCGGGATTTTCCGGGGAACTCCCGCGAAATACTTTCCGGGGAAATGGAAGGAATACGCTTCCCCAGATCATGTAATATACATTGACGCATGCCCAATATACCGTTGATGCATTTAATTACACAATAAGGAGAATGCGCTCATTGATGCATTTGATTGTATAGTAGAGATAATAGGCTGACTGATGCATTGAATTGTATAGTAAACAGAACAGAATTAAATCCATCAACTACCGTATTCTCTTTGCACATTGACGCATACTTAATAAACCGTTAATGTATTGAATTGTATAATAAAAATAATAAGCTGATTGATGCATTTAATTGTATACAAACGATTTTTTTCTTGATTGATGGAACAACAAGAATGCAAGTAGATTAATCAATAAGAGTATTCTGATAACTATACAATAAAATCCATTAATCAGCTTATGTAATTAAAGTCATTAATCAGTGTAAATTCTCGCTATTACACAATAAATTCATCAATAAGCTTATTCGGGTTACATTAATTAATTTCTTGAATCAGTATATTGATTTATATATGAATCTAATTTTTATTGCAATGGCTATATCCGATTGATAAATTAAAGTTTACAGTAACGACAATAAAATTAGATTCATCAATCAGCGCATTCGTATCATTATACAATTAAATTTATGAATCACCAAATTCTCGTTACTATTCTAATAAATTCATGAATCAGCATGTTCTCGTTACTTTTCTAATAAATTTATTAATTAAGTTGAATTCAGGGTATAGTAACAATAATACGCGCTGACGAGCCAAAACATTATGACCATCCCCACATTTTTCAATGAACTCGTCTGGATGACGTGGAGGGCACGTGATCAAGTGATAATGGTATTTAACTGCTGCTGGAGAAGGTAAGTAATCATTCCTGCACTTAATTTTGCAAATGATGGGAAATGCTGCTGATCTAAGTAAATTTGATTGAGGGCAGATCGTAATGGCCCGAATACTCGGAACGAGTATCACCGAAACTGCACGACTGATAGGTTGTTCATGATATACCGTTGTCAGTATTCATGCAAAGTGGATAAATGACGGTAATATAAGCAGTAGACACCAATGTGTTGGTCTTTCTCGCGTCATCAAAGAAAAAGAACGTCGGAGACTGTCCCACTTGGTAAAGCAAAATCGGCGCGAGACAGTGGATCAGCTGACAGCCCAATACAATGCATGTCCAAGCGCAATAGTTTCGGAAGACACAGTTCAGCGGACACTGTTTGATATGGGACTGTGCAGCAGACGTCCCACTCGTGAGCCTCTGTTGACCTAGCGTCATCGTCAACTAAGCCTACAGTGGGCCAGGGAACACCGAGACAGGACCATGGATGATTGGAAGAGAGTTTCCTGGTCAGATGAATTCCGAATTCTCATTCATCACGTCGATGTTCGTGTCAGGTTACGCCGTCTGCCAGGCGAACAGTTGCTCACCTATTTTACAGCAGGTCACACACAGGATGGTGATGGCGGTATTATGCTTTAGGGTACGTTCTCTAGGGCGACTCTGGGACCCGTAGTTGTGTAAAACAGACCATGAACGCTGCGAACTATCTGTATATCAATGTGGAAAAAATTGCACAATTACATAGCGTCTGTCTTCCCAACTGGAAATGGAATCTTCCAGCAGGACAACACACCATGTCACAAGGCTCGTATTGTGTTGGAGTGGTTCGAGGAGCATACTGATGAATTCTGCTAAATGTCCGGGCCAACTAACTCGCCGAATCAATACGATAGAGCACATTCGGGGTGTCATGTAGAGGCAGCTCAGAGCTCAAACACCATCATGTCCGAATATCTCGACTTAGTGTGACCGCTGCTTAGACATTTGGTACAACCTGTCTCAAGTCATGTACCTTAAACTTGTGGCATCTATACCCACTCGAGTTGCAAATGTTACGCAGGCCAAAGGTGGGGTTTATAGAGAGGGTGGTCGTTATCTGGCTCTTCAGTGTGTATATATATGACGAATTTCTTACAAGTCTCACTAAGTACTCATAAAATTCGAGCAGGACAGAGAGCAATGAAAAAGACGTCTTTATTAGATCACAGTCATGATTGGAGTGCTACAAGAGATGGCGCAACAAGTTACAAGATGCGTATCAACAAATTAATTATTCCTTGATCAGCAATACTCAGACAAATTCCATTGCCTTATCATTTGATGGGACATCTTATAGTAAATAGATGGGAACAGATGGATCACGGCGTGGGAAGATGAATTTAGCTTAGCTAGTAATAATTAATTTTTTCTGATGCAATGGGCTGCAAAACTGTAAAAGACAAAAAATACTAGCAGGCGCCGGCCAGCTTTGACGCAATTTTCTCACGAATCATTTTTTAATGTTACATCCCCTTCCCAAGAAGACTACATCCTATGCGTCCATAGCGTGTAGGACATCTAGGAGGAAGTTGTTAATGAAATCCTAAAATTTGGAATAAACTAGCAACCCTATAACCCAAAACTTCTATCTACCCGCTCGTTATCTATCTATTGACATACAAACTAACATAAAAATACTTTTACATTAATGACTCTTTATCTCAGTCATAGTAAAGAGTATAAACGCAATAAACAATTAGAATAGAGGATCCATTAAAATAACATTAAACATAATAAGTGATTATCGTAATAGAATTCTCAATGGGCATCAATACCACATAATAAAATTATCAATGAGCATTAATGCCACATAATAGAATTATCAATGAGCGCTCATTCATACCAAACTAGTTCACAATCATACCAAATCAAATATTGCACAAAATAATACAACCAGTTTCCAGAGAATTATGTTCTGAAAAACTAACCTAATGAAAATGAAATAATAAAAACCAATAATACTATAAACAGCATATTATAATAATCGTATAATGTAAAACAATAATAATAAAAATGTACTTCAAACTATAATACATTAATTTGTGTGACCAGTACGGACTTCAGAATATCAGGGACCCATGGTCTTACCCTAATCACTTCATTTAGCTATGTCGCGAACAAGTTCAAAAACTCAACATGAAAGTACAACATTTCTTATGAAATCATAAAATGATTATAACTGTAATTTTTTTTCTATACAAGTCATAAGTAGGTAGCGCTACTACAAGCCAGGCTTTTGGATGCATCCAAATAATTCTCAAAGACCTTCTTAGTTCCATTTCTTCATAATAAACAAAATACAATTTCACAAATTCCTTTCACTTATTTCTACATAGAATATAACCCTCACTATTATCTGTGTCTATTTATTTCTAATTCACATTTTAATTTCCCTCAAGTATTAAGTACAAATAAACAAATCTACTCATCCTTATATTCTTCATTCACTTTTCAACTAGCAAATACAAAATACAATCAATTCTCCTGCGTGATCAGGCATTTATTTATTGCTAAATCTCAGGATACTTGCGAGATAAAAACACAAAAAATTTGTAAACAAAATCTCATTAATTTCTCTTGGTGCATGAATCCGGATGAATATATCTTTACTTAATTCCAATTAATTTACCAGAGTAATGTTTTCGTGTGATAATAATTGCATGTTTAAGCTGTTAATAGAAAAATATGAAACCTATATGTGAAAGAGTAAAACAACTCTACTTCAATATCCTATTTCATACAAACAAAAATAATGATAAAAAAAGTTTAACATTCATCACAGACTTCATGCTGCCAAAGTTCCATTCTAATTCGTCCAATATAAATTTTTTTTTTTTTTTTGAAAATATGTGCTGAAAGGAGAGTACCAGAGATGAGAGTTCTGTATTTTGGTCCATTTGTGCAAATCCAGGTAAATTTCCCTGCATAGCGAAATGATAATCCCCACTTGCTGTAATTGTTGTAGAAGCTCAACATTTCCAGCACTTTCCTCTGACACATTAACATTATCACTACACTTAATAATTTTACTATAATGTTTATTATAATTCTTATTATAAAAATATCTCGTTTCTATCGCATCATAATTCTCACTATCTGTAACAGCATTATAACTTTTACCAAATTTTACGTAATTTTATTTTGTTCACTAGCAAAATACCCGACCTTACTCGGTTTGAATTGGTTTACTCTAGATTGAAGAGATAATCAAAATATATAATGACTTACGTTTTTTGTAGAATAAAAATTTATTTTAACATCTTTCCCCATCTTTATATTTTCTACAACTTACTTTGGACACAAATCCTACACATGCATATCCATTCATGTAATACATTTCACATACATCGCACAATTGCTGTATGACAAAGCTACAAAATGACGAAAGGTGATAATAAGGTTACTACTATAAAAGACGATTTATAGGAAGATTTGGAATTCCCTTTCTTAAGTTCTTTTCATGTTCAACTCAATTAATTAAAATTACGATTTACGGCGAGTGCTCTCGCACTCATAGTCAACAAAACAATATTTTTTTACTTGTGGCACTCTTGCCTCCGGTATGCGACATTGTGAAATTTTGCAATCTTCTCCTGTCATTACTACAACGAATTTTTTAATGTTGGAAAAAGTTCTAGTTTGGATTTTTAAACATTATTATTATTTCAATAAAGGCATTATTCTTTAAATAACGGCATTATTCTTTAAATAATGGCATAACTACACTTAAAATTTACTGAAAATTTATACTGACTTACCTAACATTTTTAAGTATAATACTTTGTGGTGCTGTTGCGTGTGATGAGAAGGAAAACACATTTATTAAAATAATAAATATTTAAAACAGGAAACAGCAAAGTAAAAAAAATTAAAAATGTCTCAAAAATTGTTCTAAAGATATTAATTTGTGATTCAATTTTATCTCTTGATCTCGCACAGTTGCCACAACTTACAACTAAAAGTGTACAAAATTTAGAAATGTGAAATTAATTCAGAGCGAAAGAACCAGAAAAAATATCACTGCTCGCGCGATCTTGTTCATTCTCGTTTCATTGAAAAATATCGTCTGTCCCAAATATTCGGAAATCGTTTTCATTGCGCAAATCTATATAAATAAGAATGGAGTGTTTGTTTGTACATTCAATATTTTCGACCCATTTCAAGTTTTCTATCCGTTTTGGACCCTTCTGATGCCGAATCCGCCTTTTTCTCGTTTGGTGTCTGTCTGTCTGTCTGTCTGTCTGTCTGTCTGTATGTTGTGCCCTATACACGTCCACGCGGTTTAAGATATTTTCATGGAAATTTGCATACAGTGAGTACTTATCTTCATTTAGTGACTGGCATTGGTTGCGAAAGTCTGTCTGTCCGTCTTTCTGTTCTATGCTCGATTTTGTGTTTGTGTGTTTGTGTAGACATCACATGAATTGTATTCCAGATATTTGATTACAATCTGTTTTATTTTATACATTATTTATTAGTATAGTGAATGCAATATTAAACATTTTTTTATTGTTATATTTAGAAGAGTTTCATGCTAAAACACCTGAGTAAGTATACTTAAATCAGCCACAATTTGATAGTTTTCGAAAAATTGGAATGTAGTTTGAGTATTACGATTACTTTCATTTGCTTTACCAGTAATGCTAAAAACCAATTATTTTTCAAAAAAAAAATTTTATGGTGAAATTTTAGCTTTGATACTTTATTTATTTCGAGTCTTATTTTTATTCTTTGCGCAATGAAAACGATTTCCGAATATTTGGGACAGACGATATTTTTCAACGAAACGAGAATGAACAAGATCGCGCGAGCAGTGATATTTACTCTGGTTCTTTCGCTCTGAATTAATTTCACATTTCTAAATTTTGTGCACTTTTAGTTGTAAGGTTGTGGCAACTGTGCGAGATCAAGAGATAAAATTGAATGACAAATTAATATCTTTAGAACAATTTTTTGCGACATCTTTTATTTTGTTTTATTTCGCTGTTTCCTGTTTTAAATATTTATTATTTTAATAAATGTGTTCTCCTTCTCATCACACGCTACAGCACCATGAAGTATTAGACTTAAAAATGTTAGGTCAGTATAAATTTTCAGTAAATTTTAAGTGTAGTTATGTCATTATTGAAAGAATAATGCCGTTATTGAAAGAATAGTAATGTTTAAAAATCCAAACTAGAACTTTTTCCAACATTAAAAAATTCGTTGTCATAATGACTGGAGAAGATTGCAAAATTTCACAATGTCGCATACCGGAGGCAAGAGTGCCACAAGTAAAAAAATATTGTTTTGTTGACTATGAGTGCGAGAGCACTCGCCGTAAATCGTAATTTTAATTAATTGAGTTGAACATGAAAAGAACTTAAGAAAGGGAATTCCAAATCTTCCTATAAATCGTCTTTTATAGTAGTAACCTTAGTATCACCTTTCGTCATTTTGTAGCATTGTCATACAGCAATTGTGCGATGTATGTGAAATGTATTACATGAATGGATATGCATGTGTAGGATTTGTGTCCAAAGTAAGTTGTAGAAAATATAAAGATGGCGAAAGGTGTTAAAATAAATTTTTTTTCTACAAAAAACGTTAGTCATTATATATTTTGATTATCTCTTCAATCTAGAGTAAACCAATTCAAACCGAGTAAGGTCGGGTATTTTGCTAGTAATAAAAATAAGACTCGAAATAAATGAAGTATCAGAGATAAAATTCCATAAAAATTTTTTTTTTTTTTTTTTTGAAGAATAGTTTTTTTTTAGCAGTACTGGTAAAGCAATCGAAGTAATCGTAATATTCAATAGACATTCCAATTTTTCCAAACCTACCAAATTATGGTTGATTTAAGTATACTTACTCAGGTGTTTTAGCATGAAACTCAACGAAATATAACAATAAAGAAATGTTTAATATTGCATTCACTAAACTAATAGATAATGTATACAATAAAATGCAATGCAATCCAATATCTGGAATACAATTTATGTGATGTCTACACAAACACACTAACTCAAAATCGAGCATAGAACAGAAAGACGGACAGACAGACTTTCGCAACCAATGCCACTCACTAAATGAAGATAAGTACTCACTGTATGCAAATTTTCATGAAAATATCTTAAACCGCGTGGACGTGTATAGGGCACAACATACAGACAGACAGACAGACAGACACCAAACGAGAAAAAGACGGATTCGGCATCAGAAGGGTCCAAAACGGATAGAAAACTTGAAATGGGTCGAAAATATTGAATGTACAAACAAACACTCCATTCTTATTTATATAGATTAATTTCCCTCAAATGATATGTAGTTATTGACTCCGCTTTTCTTATTACAATACGTGATATAATTACCCTTTTGAAAAAAATTTCAATTTTTTATATCCAGATGTAAATTAAATAGTGTCGCATGTTGAAAGGAAATTAACATATAAGGTAAATCAGAGTCAATAACATACATAATGACGTTTCTCTTAATTTCTCCTATTTTACACTTACTCTATAATTCTGGTTACGTTTAATCGTCCACTGGTTTGCTGCACCACCTGCAACTTTTCACCCCCCCCCATTTCTCTATATTTTAAAGACCTGACAATAACCTCGCTTATTATAGTCACATTGCTGCCAGTGTCAATGAGTCCCAGTAAGTCTTGTCCAGTATCTGGAAAACACATCTCGGTCATAAGAAATACGTTTCCGGTACAGTGCATACTGGTGGGGGGGCCCTACACGAAATCACTTTCTGCAATCTCGGGCAAAGTGGCCCTGCAGGCCACACCTGTAGCAGGTCGCTGTGGGTCTATCTCGTAATGGGGTGGCCATCCTTGGGTTTGGATAGGTCTAGGTCTCCAATTTAGTCGAAGCACATATGGTAATCTCCATGGTTCGGATGATGGGCCCTGATACTGTTGTGGTCTCCAACTGCTTTTTTACTGTACTCAAGCTGTTAGTGGGAAGGCAGGGGTCGGTCATCTCCAAGGTGAGGTTGTTCCGCTGCGGGACACGAACTCCGAGGGCCTGTGGATCGGGTATTTCCGCCGGATACCTTTGCGTCCATTTCGGTAACCTTTCCGAAGCGAGGGAGACGAATAATTTTTACTCCTTTGCTCTTTCTTTCACCATTCATTTAGTTCATCACGGCAGCGAGGCAAAATTGTTTTCTTCTTCAGCTGTTTTGGATAACGCACCCACACTTCTATCAATCGTAAAGAGAAGCAATAAAGAATTCCTCTTTCGCCTTAACCGCGGAAGAAAAAGAAAAACGCCGCCATTGTTGGTCACTTTCATAGTGCTTAATTATTTTTTAAAAACTTCAAATTAGCATCATGCCGCCGGGTTTTACGACAGGAATTAAATCCTGTCGACTTGTGACGACTTTCTTACAAGTCTCACTACTTAGGTACTCATGGAATATGAGCAGGATAGAGAGCAATGAAAAAGACGTCTTTACTAGACCACAGTCATGATTCGAATGCTACAAGAGATGGCGCAGCAAGTTACAAGTTGCGTATCAACACATTAATAATTCCTTGATTAGCAATACTCGGACAGATTTCATTGCCTTATATGGTACATCTTATAGTAAATAGATGAGAACAGATGGATCACGGCGTGGGAAGACGAATTTAGCTTAGCTTGCAAACATTAATTATTTCTGATGCAATGGGCTGCGACACTGTAAAAGGCACGTGAAAAAATACTCGGAGGCGCCAACGAATGTCGAAGCAATGTTCGCACGAATTATTTTTTAATGTTATATATATATATATATATATATATATATATATATATATATATATATATATACAGAGTGAGAGATAATTAGTTAATTAAGGTGCCCGGGGTAGGAAACAAAATCGTTGAGGGTAACACAAATCAAACAATTATTTGCAGAAACAGAAACATAATATTAGTTGGACGGGTAGAGAAAGCACAACGTATTAGCCGCCTCGTACAGTATTTCATTCTCTGAAAAGACATTAGTACAATCGGCGCATGTTGTTCCTGATAATTTGAACACCGACGCCTACATGAACATTTCGGTTAATCAGGTTCTTCCTACTCTTTTTTAATTTTATGGAATGGACGAATGTTATTTCCAGGACGACAACGCTCCATGTCATGTTGCATCCTCTGTCAAGCAGTGGTATCAAGATGTGGATGTAAAACGTCTTCCCTGGACTGTTCAGTGTACCGACCTAAACGCCATAGAACATTTGTGGGACGAGTTAGAGCAACGCTTACGGACCAGAGAACCACGTCCGAAATCTACAGCTGAGCTGGCGACATTCTTGCATCAGGAATGGACACAAATACCCATAGGTGTGTTTCAAAACCTTGTTGAAAGTATGACCAGAAGGATTACTAGTGTAATGGCAGCACGTGGAGGACCATCTCCCTAGTAAAGCATGTATTATTTCCCTTAAACTATCACATCTTGCTGTCCGGCCCATTATTGTAGGGTAGTGTATATACCGGACCGTCGCCAATAGCAAACGTTAATTAATTACCGATCGTGGATCTTTGTATTTTATACGCCTCACAACACATCATAATAACTTATATACCTAACATATCCGCTTGATTCGAACACAGTAAAACAATCACATCATGAAGTGAATAATCTTGCCCAATCCATTAGGTACCCAAAAATGAAATCTAAAAAGGCACGTGGACTCCTTATTTACTAGCGAACGCCTCTTTTACTTGTATTTTTATTCCACTGAGTCGATACTCCCCATAATCAACCCGCACGAAGATACTTCGGATCTCTTTTCCTCCGCCAAACTAGAATTGACATGTGCTTCCCGAAAAATGACAATTCAGGCCGTAGGAGGGGAACGTGAAAGATGGACAACGGTGTCATTTGAACCAGAATTTTCCATCTCCTGGGGATATCCGAGTTTAGCCAAGGCTCTGGTTATTTCTCTCGAAACACTTAGAACTGTATCCCCGCTGCAATTTTTATGGAAAACATTGATCAGTGAGATGGACTTTGCCCCGGGATGAAACCTGACGTTAAAATATCAAGACATAAAAGAGTACGTGAAGAATTGCGTCAGCAATGCTCAAGCGTCCTGAAATGAGGTGCAAGGAGTTTTATGGCGTGGAAGGATAGTTGCTTGCCATTGAACGGCACGAAAGGTGTGTCGGGAAACAGACGCAAATTGTATTTATGTACTGAGAAATATTGTATTTTAAACAAAAGATTGGATGGCTGATTCCTTTATTGATTCTACAGACGGCTGTTGTACTTGTTGTGCTTCAGTCCTTATGTATTTCTTCTTTAGGCTATATATGTGATTATAAAATGTAATTTAAAGTGTTGCTTTGATTTCCTTTTTAACGGTCTTTGAAAAACTTTTAATAATCAATGTTAAAAATGTGATAAAGGATAGATTTAAAATGGACTGTATAATTCTTAACTTCTCAAAACCTCGAACAAATTGTTTTGAATCCACATATGGGTGTTCTTTCTTATGCTTCATTTCTTAGATGTGATCTGCTATCGTTCTTTTGACGGTGTTTGAAACACTTCTAATAATGTAAGTATGTTGTAATAATGTAACACTTCTTCAAATGTTCAAATTACGTATAGCTGCGCTGAGATACAGCATTTGTTCAAAAGGGTCTGCATGTACAGTCACAGAAAAAAATCGAACCACCCATCTTCATTCGAGCAATTTCAACAGTAGCGAAAATCCAGATGCCGTTTGACAGGAACAAGTCTTGAAATTTCATATTTAGACCAATTTTAATGATGCAGAATCTGATTATGCCATCAAAACATGGTGTTTCCATTATAAATTTTGTTGCTTGTGCAAAATTTGGTATAAAGTCGTCCCTTTATGCAATTTTTTAAAATTTGAATTTGGAGAGAACGTTATTCACTATTGAATGAAAGTTTTGAATTTCTTCTAGTATAAAGAGTGCTCGAAAAAAAGGAGGTGGTCCGGTTTGTTTCATTGCCTACATACAAATACAAAAATTATCGATATATTGATTTAATAGAAAATGTTTTGAATCCACAGATGGATACTGTTTCATATGCTTCTTTTCTTAGATTTGAACTTTTAAAGTGATCTTTGAAACACTTCTGCCACATTTTTACTAACACTTCTTCAAGCTTTCAAATTACATATAGCCTTGACACAGAATTTATTTAAAAAGAGTGGTATGTGAATAACAATTCAAAATTTATCGAAGCCTCGAATTAATACATTTTTGAATCCAGACGGTTATTTTTCATGCTTGATTTCTTAGATATTTGATCTTTCCTCTTCTTTTTAACAATCTTTTAAATACTTTTAATAATCAACCGTTCGAATTACAAATAGATGTTGGATATAACATGCACATAAAAAAGGTTGTATGTGTTTATTGAAATAAAAATATTCTCGAAGCTTTGAGTTTAATGCAAATTTTTTTCAATCCGACACGGTTGTTGTTTTTATGAATGATTTCTTAGATTTTATCTTAATGGCATGAAACTGTTTGCACGAATATTTCAGTTGAGTCCTTAATACATTTAATCACCCAGTGCTCAAATTACTTATAAGTTAAATATAACACTTATTTTAAAAGAGTTTAACGGGCTCAAAATACCAAAATTACGAATCCAAGAATCAATATGAATATTATTGAAATCACAGACGGCCATTGTGTTTAGTCTTAGGGTATAATTGGGGGTTAATACAAGGTTATTCACAAATGTATGTAGCAACGGCTTTTGTTTTCATGAGTCGTTGAGATCCTTCTAAGAAGTGTTCAAATTACGTGTATATGTTAAAACGTAATGTATTTGAAGAGGGTCGTATGCATCTAAAATAAAAAAAAATTAACAATATACGAATTAATACGAACAGTATTGAAACAAAAGACGAAAAACAATTGTTTTTATATACATTAATTAGATTTAATTTGGGCGGGGGGGGGGAATTAACTATACAAGGTAATTCAAAACGGATCATTTATTTTATAGGGATTGTTTGGCATATAAAAATACAAAAATAAAATATTCCAGGAATTAATAGGAAATATATCAAAATGTGATACTATTTTTATTAGGCTTCATTTTGAGACGTTTTCTTCAGACGAGGATATTGATTTACTGGGAAATTTCAAATGGAATTCAATTCATCTTTCTTTCAACCTAGTCATTGAAACACTCCTAACAATCCAGAGTTCAAATTACGCATAGGTTTCATATTTTAATTAATTGAAAATTGATTAAATTAATTGATTCACAGACGGTTATTGCTTTCTAGGCTTGCTTTCTTAAATTGAATAACTGTCCATTTGTAATTGAGATCGTGAAGGTAATTCAATGCTAAAATTGATTGAGATGCAAAAATTGCCTATTTTGCAGATTAGTACAAAGATTATTGGATTACCCGACTGTTGTTTTTTTAGGCCATATTTCTTAGATTAAATAATGGGGCCGTGTAATTGAGTAGCAAGGTAATTTAAAACCGAAATACTTGGAAAAATACAAAAGTTGCCGAGTTTACAAATGAGCACAAAAATTTTTGAATCCACACATACGGCTGTGGCTCTTTTCATTCTTAGTTTTAAAACTGCTGTTTATTTGTATTTGTTCAAACATAATAATTCAAAATAAATGTCACGTAGATTTTTTATACATAACAAGAATTTGAAATACTTCCATTAAGCTAGTATTCAAATCCCATATGCATGTATCACGATGTAGACACATCGTTTATTTTTTAAAGAGGTTGCATGCGTATAAAAATACAAAGCTTATAAGGGATACATGAATTAGAATGTAAATTATTGAGTCCACAACCGGCTAATGCTATAGGATTCATTTCGTAGAGATAAATTACGGGCACGTAAATTATTATGCAAAGTGATTTAAAATTGATGTTAAGTTGATTATTAGAACTCGGATTTGATTTCCTAAAAATTTATTTTATGCATGGTACCCTACCAATTAATTCATATTTACGCTTCTATGAATTGAATGAAAAAATAATAACAGTGAATAATCGATTAAACAGGTTCGATTTTGTTACTAAAAACTTGAAATGAATTTAATTAATCACGCTAATAGTTAAAATATTCCATTCAACTGTAATGATGACTGTAGGATTTGCTCACTTTAATTTTAACCCTCTAAGTAGTTTCGACGAGATATATCTTCCATGACGATCTGACCATCTTTTCTAATGACGAGATATCTCGTCGTCCAAGATCTGATTAGTTTTGCTAATGATAAGATATATCGTCGAGATAATTACCTCAGGAGGTATAAATTAGCTTGCAAAATAACTAATAACAATAATTATAGGCAATATGCACACTATTCACTTTTGGGTAGTCGAAATCTGACCATAAATATTTATATATAATAGTTTCAATAGTACTAACCCTAATCGTTTTAGTAAAACTCAAGTGAGGGAATTAATGAAGTGATTAACTTCCACTACGCTACAAACCGCATGGTTTATTTCCTTAATTTCAACTTCCAGACTATATGACATAATTGATGATATTTAGCACAGAACTTTATTTTTAAGTCTTAAAAGTCTGGTAAGAGAAAGACTCAAGCAAGTGGCTATCTTATTTTGAGTTATGAATTTTGAGGAACTCCACATTTTTCCAATTCGCGTCACGTTAGTATCATTTCGTTTGTGACGTGAAATGATGGATCGGTGCTACGCAGGTTGTACCTGTTACGGCATGTCCCAAGAAAATATTTCCGGGCTCATTAATCATGTCTCCCAACGTATCATCCGGATTCAGGTAGAATTTCTTTTGGAAACTCCTTTTGATGGGAGAATTTTGATTTGCTTCTTTCGCATCCTTACAGTTCGCGTTTCCTTGTAAACACCCCAGTGAAATACTTTTCCTTGAAGAACTGTAATCGAACTCACAGATCTCAAATACTTTATTCGATTGAAAACTCATCCAAATGATAAATTGATGTGAAGAAAAAATTTCAAATTCAGTGATTTGGGAGATCTTTCATTGCTCCTTCAAAGCAGGTTTTCAATTTTTGAAAACATCCAATAGAGATTCCATTAGTAAGACCTTATGGGCTCATATCACACTCTTCGAATGGTAAAGTTTGTGTACCCTGATACAGGAGCTGAAATTATTCAACATGACCGCTCCATTGCTGATATTGAAATATTGTATATACTAATATTCAAATATTGTATCTGTATTAATATTCAAAATATTAGGCATCATTACTAAAATTCAAATCAACAGGTATCATTTCTAAAATTCAAATTATTAGGTATATCTCTATATTAAAAAAAAGTTACCGCCTCTACCGCCGCAGGATTGAAAACTCGGTTTTTTTCGATCGATTCTTATAAGTTTTCACAAGAAAGTACGGATAAAAAAATTACGAAATTTGCATTTTTTTTTTTTTAAATTTTACAGGGAACAAGAAGAAGATTTTTTTTTTCGATACGGCTATTAGTTCAGGGCGCATGAAGTGTCAAAGTCGAAAAAAGCGAAATTTCTAATGCGAGTAAGTACAAGTACAAATTTTTAGTGTTCAGCCGTGAGTTTTTTTTCGAGTACCTCTAAACGTGAATTTTTGTACCACGAAGAGTTTTTTTTTAGAAATTTCAATTTGGTTCCTGATAGCATTTTTTTTAAATTCGTGAAAAATTCGGGACATTTTTGTTATTTATTTGTTAAAACTGTCATATCTATAGCTTATTACTATTAGTTTTAAAAGTTTGAAAACATCACAGGAAACCTTAAAATGTACTCTTTCTTACGATAAAATTTTTTTTTTAAATTGGTTCATAAATAAATTCGATGCAATCAAAAGTTGGTCAGACAAATTTCGTATTTTTTTCATAATGTTGATTTGCGAAGCAAAACAAATCCGATCTGTGAAAGGAGTGTTGGTTTGCAAATCAAACCAAATGGGATTGCGTAGGGGGCAAATTATATATGGTATAATTATTTTAAAATCATTTTATAAATAAATTCAAAGCGATGAAATGTATAATTTCGCGATAGTGTACAAATTTTGCATCGCAAAAAGGAAACGCTACATCTTTTTAACTGGTCTTGAGGTGAAACTCGCTGTGACGTCATGGAAAAGGAAGACGCTTGCGAAGCAAACCAAATGGGATTTCGTTGCAATCCCCGGGGGCTGGTAGGTGTAGGCGATCAGGGTGCAAGACTTCTAGTCATTAATAAAACTCAAAATATGAGTTAATATTTAACATGACGATGTATTACTAACATACAACTTGACTTTTCATTACTAATATTCAATATGATTTTTCATTACTAAAATTTAATATGAGGTTTCACTATTAACATTCGTTATGTGTTATCGATAAAATCTAACATGAGGTTTCATTACTCGTAGTATCCAACATAAAGTTCCATAATAATCATATCATGTTTCATCACAAAAATACAATAGGCTTCATTTCTAACATTCAGTGTGAGATTTCATTATAACTATTTAATATGATGTTTCTTTATTTGGTAAAATCAGTCTTTAAATTTTCAATTATTGTGACTTGACAGTTATTGACAATTTCTTGTGACATTCAATTATTTCACTTGAAAAGCACACAGAAATATGATGGTGTCAGTTTGACACCAGGCAATTTTTAACGTCTAAATAGCTTTTGTTCAGCAAAAAATGGCCATAGAAAAGCAAAACAAGATTTATAACATCATTTCATTTAATAATGTTTCGATATTCGTTTATTAGACCTTGAATATTTAAGCAACCCTTTCAGAGACTGAAATGAAGCTAAGTCTAAGATTGTGCATCGTTAGAAATTATTAAAATGTTATTAAATAGTGATTTTTTTTCTATTATCAGAAAATAAAAGGTGGCTCGTGGAATAGGTTCTGAAGAAATTGAAAATCTGTTGCAAAAGCTATCAGAAAATGAATTCGGAATAAAATTTTGATAAATAATCCGATTTACGCAAAAATAAATTACAACAACCCAAAGAAAGTTGAACAGATGCGGCAACCAATATCTATAATAATTTGGATTTATATCACTTGGGAAGGGATATAATGGAAAATATATAATGGGTGAATGATTGCTTTGGAAGTTGGAAATATTAAATAAGTTCCCCTAATTTTGCCTTCCTAATTTTGAACGCCAACGGGTTAGCCCTGAGTTCAGTAGTCGATGACAAAAGCAACCAAAATGAATCATATAAATCAGAAATAACGAGAAGTCCAGCGGTGGCCGTTTCAGGGTAACGGGAGTTCCTGCCGTTCCTAGCACTAAAAGGCGTACGCGGCATCACAACTCCGAAATACCCAAGTGATCTTCCCTCCTTCATTGTGTTGCCTCTTTTGTGGCCAAATATTTCCCTTGCACCATAAGGCACGATATCAACCCACCAATAGTGTTAAAAACATAACTTTGTCAATGAAGAATCAAAGGCTACATAAAACTATATCCCGTTAATTAAGTTCAACAATTGAATATCTTAATAAATTTCCAAATTTGTTCGTCCGTAAAAATATTGTATGCAATCAAATTCCTTCTGTGATCGTCTTATTACAATAAACCACAAAAATCCTTTCCTGGCTACCAGATTGATTTTCTCAAGCGCATTAATTGCGTCGCCCTTCTAATCAAAGTAGGATCATGCCAAGAGACAGGGAAGAAATAAATAAAACATCCAGACTTTAACGAGGTTTACTTAGCAGACCCGAGCTTAGGGGGGTGGGAAGGGAAATTTTCCACCGCCTCAGATTAACCAATTTGTACCCACAAAAGCCTATCAGGAGACAAAAAATAAATCTGTCAACAGACTTAGAAATCGAATTAAAGCTGAGATTATGCGGAAGATAGATTGGCCAACAGTATAGATGAAAGAAAGTAGATGAGGACTACTGAGGAGCTTGACGATGGGACAGAAAATTAAGACTTTTGGGATGTGTGCAACTTTGAGAATATTTTTATGTCTTTGTACATTATGATATCAATTTGTAAGTTGGATTTGCAAATAGTGTGATATTGCTTTTGAACCACCGCATCAGATTAACCAATTTGTCCCCACTAAAGTCTATCAGGAGACAAAAATTAATCTGTCAACAGACTTAGAAATCGAATTAAAGCTGTATAGTCGTAAAGGAATAGATGAGATCTCGTGAGAAAAGTTTTGATGACGGGACAGAAAATGAGGACTTTTAGGATATGCAGAACTTTGTGTGTGTGAGAATATTTATTTCTGTCTTTTTAATTTATACCATCTATTCATAAGTTGAATTTCTGAGTACTGGGGTATTGCTTTTGAACCACCGCTTCAAATTTACCAATTTGTCCCCACAAAAGTCTATCAGGAGACACAAAATGAATCTGTCAACAGACTTAGAAATAGAATTAAAGCTATGATTATACAGAAGGTAGATTGACCAACGGTATAATCGAAAGGGAGTTGATGACAACTGTTGAGAGAAACTTTGACTATGGAAGAGAAAATGAGGATTTTTAGGATATGGAGTCACAGAAAAAACCCGAACCACCCCTCTCCATGCGAGCAATTTTAATAGTAGATAAAAATCAAAGATGGCATTCGACAGGAACTAATGTTTTTCATGAATTCAAATGCATAAGGTTTTTGCATAAGGGACCATATTCATATTAAATTGAGCACCAACTTCATAGTTTCCAATGAGAACCCATTTCGACTCAGTTACGAATATACAATATTAAAATTTAATTTTAAGTTTCAAATTTCATATCATTAAGTCTTACCGTTTCGAAGTTAAGAGTACAGAAATGTAGGAGGTCCTAATGTTAAATTCGTTTCTTAGATCTTTATGGGTATCTTCCTAAATAACATTTCTATGGCTCTGATATTTTGTACCGTGTTACTGTTAAATAACCAAAACACAATTCGTTTAATATTTTATTTTAAAAATATTTTTAGTATGCAATAATAATTATTAAATCAATGTTTGAAAAACAATGAATTGGAAACTTACTACATTTTGATAGAAATTGATTCAAAACGACTTCTAATATGGATATGCAAAATTTAAGCTCATTCCAATATTTAATTTTTGTGTTACATTAAATTTACTCATTATTACTACTTTAGGGAGAAACCAAAAGTTTAATATGCGTCTGGCAAACGTAAAAAAATGTTTGAGTTTTTGATAAACGGTTGGAAATTTCATTTATGTAATCTAAAATACATTACCTTTTATCCAGTCATATATCGTCTAGACGTCTCTGCACTTGATGATCGGAATATCAGTTAGTCTGTATTAAATAATTGTAGGTAGGCTTTTAATTGGAAACTATTGTGCTAAGAATGACTACGGTTAATCTCTTTTTACGAATAACGATTTTTAATGTGGAGATGATCCCTAAAGTTGATAAGAACATTACCATTGAATATATCCGAATATAAATATAGTAAAATCATAGTTTCATATTAAGACAATTTAACGATGCAGAATCTAATTAAGGCGTCAAAACATTGAGTTTCGATTAAAAATTTTGTTATTGATGCAAAATTTGATATGAAGATTTGAATATTGAATTATAGCTTTGAATTAGCTGCACAATGAATAGTGCTCGAAATAAAGGGGGTGGGTTCGTTTTTTCCCTGTCATTACATCTTTGAGAATAATCATTTTAGTACTTGTACTTTATGCCATCGATCTTCATAGGTGAGATTTTCAAGTAGCATGGCTCTTAGCACCAACACACTGAATGACTAAATATCTACATCTTTTGGTTGATATAATCCATGGATTCTTTAAACCTTTAGAAATATTCTATACTTCATTTCCTTAGAATATAATTATTTAATAGGATTCTGTTGGCCATTTCTTTTAGAGTAAATTCTTTGGAACCATTCTACTCTTCCTTTATTTGGAAGTGAATCCTTTAGATATATTTTGCTGGTCCTTTCATTAGAATATATTCATTGAGAAAGATCGTGTTGGTTTTTATTAAGCCTTTGAAGTTGCACTGGTGCAACAAAACGGGCTATTGACGACTGTCTGGGGTCAGTAACTCTTTCAAGGACATACACTATAGAATTTCCAGTCGATTATATTCTACGAAAATGACTAGCAGAATATATATTTTTGAATAGTTTGAAAGGATTTTATTTTAAGGAAATCATCAACAGAGTCTTTCCATAAGATTCTAATCTAAGAAAGCACCGATAGAATTTTTCCAAAGGATCCTTTTCCAAGGAGACGAATATAATTTTTCTAAAGGTTAAAAGTTTCCACGAATTCTTTAAAGAAAGAGATGTAGTTATTTATTCATTAAGCGTGTTGGCGGTAGGAAAATATACTACACTACTCGTAAATTTCGCGACGCTCCGATGTCAAATCGAAAGAATAATTGAAAAGACAGAATTTTGTTTGATAGAAAAACAGATTACAACAGGATATGCAGCTCGTTTCGAATCAGGAAGCTTCAATTTTATTGTGTGAGTGATCTTGAGAAATTCCTTCTCTCACAACCACACTGTCTCAAAGAACTTATTTCCCTCTTAAACCTTCTGAATTCATGTGTCTTGTGGTTTGGGAGTTCCACCAGAATTCCGACAGATCTACTTTAAAGTAAAAATATTAACCGTTTCTGAATTCGTATGTTTGGCCATTCTTCTCATGGAAATGTACTATACATCTGATTGTATTATGCATTACAAACTTTTCATTTTTAAATATGTTTAAAGTTGTTCTGCCACGTCCTTATGGAATAGCTTCTATTTTGTTTTGATTTATTGTACGATGTGAATGCTTTACTTACTATATTGATAATTGAATTGGATATTTGAAATTCCTTTAGTTATTCTGAGACTTAGTATGGATTTACATTTTGTGCATTTTAAAGCATTATTCAAAATTGTGAAAGACTTATATAATTTTCATAAGTTTCAAAACAAGCTTTTATCTTTTATTAATTAATTCTATGTACGTGTAAGCTTATAAAAGACAAACCCGTATTATGCATATTACTTTAAAAATGCAAATGTAGCTGTCCCTTAATATGGTAGAACAAATCTCAGTCAAATTTGCTTTGTAGTAAATAATTGAACTTTTGTATAATATAAGTTGAAACATTTTGAGTTAGTTTCTAATGCGTAAAATGCTTAGCATTTTCCATCACTGGAAAGGGGAAAATCGGTTTAACAAGTTTATTAATGACAAATTGGTTACTAAGCTATGAAACAGTATTTTAAATTTGATTAGTTTATGCTTTAATCTAATGTTCTGTTAACCATCCAAGTGTTTTCTACGAGATATCTCGATCATCCAAATCTTATTATTTTCGCTATTAACGAGACTCATCATTAGACCGTGGTACAAAATTACGCGTTGTCGTCAGATTTTCCCTTCAGTTTGATCCCGGACCTTTCACCAGTAGCTCGCTATGTTGCTATAGTGCGACGTTAATTAAAATACTTACCTACTTATATATTGACAAGATATCTCGTCGTCACGACTTTGACGATTTTTTTATGATAACGAGATCAAGAACTCGTCCATCGAGAACCGACCAATTTTTCTAATGACAAGATATCTCGTCCATCAAGATCCGACAAATTTTGCTAATGACGATATATCTCGTCACCACTGGCAATTGCTTGATTATTACGAAACAAGATAGGGTCAGTATTATTTTAATGACGCGATAACTCGTTTGTTAACATATGTTAAGTTTTGCTTACGGCTCGATACATAGTCGAGGCAAGCTACAGGAAATTTAAACCTCGTAATTTTAAATGTAAAGGGCTTAGGGGCAGCATAGTCATCAACCACATTTACATTTTTCAGACTGGCAATTTTCAAGTTTAAAAATAATTCAAAAATTATGTTTATCCGCTATTCAAGAGGCCGTGCTATTTTTAATTTTAAGGCTAACGCGCGTACTACTTTTTCAAAAATAAGAAAATCTTCCGTTACTCTTGATTATTTCACTTTTATTTTTTCGCATTGTGGAATTTCTATTCTTGACTGATTCTTAAGTTGCCTGGTGCACATCATATATGCCCTTTTGTACTTTTTTTTTAATTAAAGTTTTCCCCTAAGACCACGAATTGAAAATGGTGTACATTTGTCTACAATTATCACATTGTTATTTCAAAAAGAACTTCATTACATCGCAATTGTTTTGCTGATATGAATTTGGTTTCATGGATGCCTATATGTCAATACAGCGTCGGTCACATTCATTTCTTCGTTAGATCTCAATTTTCTACGGCCCCTGATAGCACAGTAGATATGCGACATCTCTGGATTTCGTTTATCTTTTATTATGATCTCGCAGCAACGTGCCCATCAGAAATGAAACATCTTAGTTCGTACTAGAGATTGCTTCGGGAAAACATATTAAGAACATCTGTAGAAGGTCTTCCGTTTTGGTACAATATTCATACCATAAATATCTACAAGAGTGCAATATGGTCAACGCTCATGACCAAAGTCGAATCTAACAAATAACAAGGTAGATAGATCAAGTAATGCGAGGAATCTGATGAATTCCTACTCATAAACCCATGAACTTTAGGAAAGTAATATACGCCATAATAACATGTATTTGTGTGAAACCGGTTATTAACTCTTGCAGGGGTTCACACGCATCATAATTTCACCTAGCAACATGCATTCTTTTTTTCGTTTAGTATCTATATGACTCTTCTAGCCGTTTTTAATATTCTCTTGATCAATAAAATATTTCCAAGGGGTTCTGTTTCGTGGAAAGGACTATTAAAATCTTGTCAAACGATACTGTTCTCCGAAATTGACCAATAAATATTTCAAATAGATTCTATTTTGAAAACAGAACTAATAACATCTTGCCAAACGATTTTATTCTAAGAAACTGTACAATAGTCTTACAAAAAGATTTTATTTTTGGGAACGAAATAATAAACCCTTGCTAACGATTTTATTCTAATAAAACGGCCAATAAAATATTCCCGACGGATTATGTATTAAAGAAATAATTAATGAACTCTTGCCAAACTATTTTATTCTAAGTAAACGACCAACAAAATCTTTCCAACTGCGTCTATTTTGAGGAAAGTACTAATACAATCTTGTCAAACTATTCTATTCTAAAATAAACGGCTAATAAAATATTTCCAAAGGATTCTATTTTGAGAACAGAACTAATATCTTGCCAAACGATTTTATTCTAAGAAACCGGTCAATTAAATCTTACAAAGGGATTTTATTCTGAGGAACTAAATTATAAACTCTAGCCAAACTATCGTATTCTAAGAAAACGGCCTATAAAATATTTTCAAAGGATTATGTTGAGGAATAGATTAAAAGAATATTTCCAAACGATTGTTTTTTAAGGAAATGGTCGACAGAATCTTTCCAAACGAGACTACTGTAAGGAAATGATCAATGGAATCTTACACAAAGTCCAGTCACATTAATGTGACCATCTGTCAAAATCCAGAATAACCACCTTTGGCAGAGCGGACCTCTACGAGACGTGCAGGAAGAGAGTCATTAGGTTTCTGAAGGTGTTCACTGGGATGTTGAGCCATGCCGACTCCAGTGCCGTGGCCAGCTGCGCTAGATTACGCGGTTGAGGATCCATGGCGCGAACAACCCGATCGAGGTGGTCCCACAGATTCTAGATTGGGTTTAATTCCGGTGAGTTTCCTGGCCTGGGGAGTACGGTAAACTCATCCTGGTGCACTTCGAACCACGCACATACACTGCGAGCTGTATGACACCTCGCATTGTCCTGCTGGTAGATGCCATCATTCTGAGGAAAAATAATTCGCATGTAGGGGTGGACATTGTGCGCAAGGACAGATGCGTACTTGTGCTGATCCATCGTGCCTTTCACAATGATGAGTGCACCCAGTGAATGCCAGGAAAGCATTCCCCAAACCATAATGATCCCTCCTCCAGCCTGGACCCTTCCGGCAATTGTTGCAGGGTGTTTGCTTTCAGACGTTTCACGCCATATACGCCAACGTCCATCTGTCCGATGGAGCATAAAACGTAATTCATCGGAAAAAGCCACCTGTCGCCACTCTATGGACGTCCAGTTGCGGTACTGGCGTGCAAATTGCAGCCTTCTTCGCCGATGAACAGTAGTCATCATAGGTGCATTAACCAGGTCTGCTGCGGAGGCCCATGCGCAGCAACGTTCGCTGAACCGTTGTTGAGGATACACTCTTGGTAGCCCCTTGGTTCATCTGGGCGGTCAGTTGCTCAACAGTTGCACGTCTATTCGCTCGAACGCATCTCCGTAGCCTTCGTTCGCCTCTGTCATCTATACTACGTGATGCACCACATGTGTCACGCCGCTGATTTTGGATTGTGCCATTTTGCCAAGTATACGTTTACCACGGCGGCACGTGAACAGTTCACAAAATTAGCCGTTTCCGAAATGCTTCCACCCTTGGCCCGAAAGCCTGCAAATTTCATGCCCTTTTGGACGTCGGATATATCACTACGTTTCTGCATTTCGCCAACGATTGAAATGCTCTCCGATGCCCTAGGACATCCTTTATATACACTCTACTGCAATGTGCTGCCACCTGCCTTTTGTGATTGGTTATTTCACGTTGACGTCGAAAGTAGGTGGTGGTCACATTAATGTGACTGTGTATATTATTTTGTTAGAAATGTAAAATCAAAAGTAGGTGTTCAAAGGGAACTGAATCTAGTATTTAAATATTTTAAAAATTTTACTTTACCACATTTACAAATTCCGAAGTTTAAGTAAAGAATTCCTCTTAATGAAGTGCATAAAGTTTTTATACAGTGACTGCCAAAAGTGTTCGTACACTTACGAATTACGATTAAATACTGCTCTATCCATTTATAAAAATTAATATTTCAGAATGGGAATTTTTTAATTTTTCTATAACTTGTTCTTAACAAAACTACATAAAATATTAATAAAAAATAGTAAAACTTTCTTTTTGAAAAATCAATAATCAAAAAATAACAAAAACGTGTTACCACCCAAAAGTCTTCTTACACTTTAAAAAAAATCCTTAACGTACTAGTAAATATTGTAATATTTCGGTAAATTAATACTTAGTAGGATATTCTATAGCATATCCACAGCAGCTTTTAAACGTCTGGGAATAGAATTCACCATTTTTTTTTCTTAGAATTTATGCATCAACGTCCCTCCATTGTTCAATCATTACTGTTTTTAGTTAGCTTTTCATTTTAATGTCATGTCTTCGTACTGTAACCTCCATTTCTCTTCAAATTGGGTTTAAATTTGGCAACTGAGGCGTTGTTTTCAGAACTTGTACACAATTATAGACACCAAAGGCGAACGTTGAGAGACGTGTGCTTAGGATCGTCGTCTTGATAAAAAAAATCAAATTTGTTTCCAATACCCAAATTTTGGGCTGAAAAATTTTAATTTCCATTAAAATATTTAAATACAGAGCATGATTCATTATACCATCAATAAATTACAAATTACCTAGTCCTGATGCTGACATGCACCGCCACTGCTAGGCTTTACTGTTTCAATCAAGTTCTTGGGATTATGTTCCTCATTTTTCTTCTCCATACTACTATAGTGCCAATCTGAACCCAAAATGTTAAATTTGCTTTTATCTGCAAATAAGACATTATTCCAATACGTTTCGGGCTTAGTTATAGTTGATTTTGCGAAGAAAAGACAAAACTTTCTATTTTTCGCACCTACAAAAAAAAGTTAGGGGGGAGGGGGGTTTAAACGTCACCACAATGGCAAAAATAAAGAAAATGCGATAGACGATCCTTTTATTTATGAATTTATCTGAAAATATTTCGGTATACGATCACTTTTGTGACGTATATCTTTGCCTCCTTGCATTTTCATTTTTATAAAAAGAAATTAAGTCAATATTTAAAACAAAATGTTAGTTTCTATTCAGAATAATATGGAGATTATATGAAAAAATGTTACAACTTATATTTTTTCGAATTCAATTCCAGGCTACAGCACTTTTCTACAAATTTTTAAACTGCATGAACACTTTTGGGAGCCACTGTACTTGTTTTCTATTCATACTCAAAACTATATTTTCGAAACATCAAAGATAAAACTCACGTTATGTAAAACACGTATATTTTAGAATAATCTTTAGTGAAAGTATGTTTATTTTATTGATAAAGCATTGTATTGTCTACTAGTTTAGAAACCAAAGCCAATGGAGTATTGTCTTGATAAAACACAATATGTACTCAATATAAACATAAACTTATATAATGAAGCTGAAATTCAGAATATTGTATATTGCGCATATTTTATACGTTTACTTGACTTTTTACGTAGACAAGCTTGCTGTAGTTCAATTGTGTCACTTTTTTACGTGCATGCATTCTTCATTGCTATGCTTATAACTTTCTAAATGTGAACACGAAGTAAACTACAGCAAGATAGGTAACTTAAAATGTCAAGAAGTAAAAGAAAGGGGTAAGTGTAATATAAAATCACTTATCTTCCCTTCAGTATATAAGTGAATGTTTATAGTGAGTGCACAAAAGGAATTTCAACCCTGCATCTTCAATCTATTTTAGGAAGGATACATATAAATTGGGTAAACTAACATCGCCTGTGTGTGTGACCTCCCTTTAAAAGGCAAATACATTTTAATTTCAGGGAACGAGCTGGAGTATCCATATCCTAATATGCTGGATATTGGCCTACAATCCATAGAGCTTGTCCTACACATTTTCACCTGAGAGCCACTGAGCTTGATTGTTGAGTAATGAGATGCTACATGAAATATGCAAAGTGCATTATGAACGTGATGATAAGCCCTCATTCTCTATAATACACGGATAATACGGATGTCCTCGTCACACGGACATCGATTCTTCGATTAAAGCCTAGCGTTGCTTACATTAGAATCGTGTACCCAGTAAACCATTATTTCAGCGCAGTTTCTCAGATAATTTTTTTTAAATAAGAGTTTTATAAGATAATAAAGGTATTCAGATGCAGAGTGGAGATTGAAAGATCATTCGAATAGTTCTAAGCAAGAGCTTCAGTAGGAAATGGGTTGGGAGGGAAGTTGAAATTAATTTAGTATTCCACTGGAAATGTGTATAGTGTTAGACTATGGGTAAACCATTTTGAACCGTTTGAATCGAATAACTGTTAATTTTACATCCAGTCTAAAACAAACAATAAAACACTAGCATTGCGAACGCAGGATTAATGTACCAAGTGTACCATTATATCAACGCAGTTTGTCGGACAAAATATTTAATGTAAGAGTCATATAAGAAAGTGTAAATATTCAGATTCCGAATGGAGATTAAAATATCAAAATGGTTCTAAGCTAGAGCTGAATTAGCAAATGGGTTGAGAGGGAACTTAAAGTATTGTACTTCAATATTCCACTGTTTAATGTGTAGAAAATAGACTATCGACAAGCCATTTTTATCCATTTGGATAAATTTTTTATCACATGAAATACATGAAACAATAAATCATTTGTTTTCAGTGGGTTTGCCTACCATTCTAGAAAACAAATCAGATTGTACTAAAGCACAAACATTATTTTTATTTTGTAGTTATATTTATTTAAAAAAACATCAACTGTTTAGGTTTCAATAACAACGAAATTAGGTAAATGACTAGTAAAATAACTGGTATTTTATAACTAGATGACATACATGTTCTATATTTTGTCGCCTAGATAAAAAGCAGTGACCTTGAAACAAGACTAACGATTATTTATTTAAACCAGGTTGTTTGAAAATCAAATCAAATCATATGAATTCACAAAAGTAATCGTTGTGTTGGGAATATATTTATATGGCATACGGCGACTATAATAAATGGGTGTCAATAACAGAAGTAATCAATACTTAGTCGTCAAGATAAAAACAGGCTCAAAACAAGACACAATTCACTACGTTAGACAGAGATACATTACCAGAAATAGAAATTGTATACTTCAACTTGCTCATTCTTTGTCATTATTCATCTAGTCCAAGCAGATCTTATGTATTAACCTAAACCCTCCCGTTGGTTTTCTCGACAAGGTATCTCGTCATTAGTAAAACTTACTAGATCTTGATGGTCTAGATAACTCGTTATTAGGAAAAACTGATCAAATCTTGATCTCACAATTTTAATGACGATGTACATCGTCATAAGAAAAATTCGTCCGATCTTGATGGACGAGATATCTCGTCAAAACCACTTGGAGTGTTAAAAAATTAATAATGAAGAAGAGCGAGAACACTAAAATAAAACACTCAATAAACAATACAAATTGTATATAGCTACTTAAATCCGTTTGTTGATTAGAAATGATTTATAAAATATAATTTTCCTTCACTTTTAATCAAACTCATACTGAATACAATTCATTCATAAGTCAATAGTATTTCACGAAAAGAAAAAAAGCTTCTGATAACTAAAGTATAGCTCAGAAAGAAATGACGAGAAAATTCGTAAAAAAATCACGACATAGTCAATATACTACTGACAGATTAAAACGGGAGTTTACTGTCAGTTTTCCAGAAACCCCTCCAAAGAAGAAATACTCAAAAGTTTTATTCTGGGCTGAAAAAAGTCGCCAGCTTAAGAAGGGAAGACACAAAGTAGCTAAACTGTTTGAAGCTGTCAGTGATAATGAAATAACAAGTCCAGCGTGCTTTAAAATTGACAACGTTTATTATTCGGCAGCTGCAGCTGAAGGATAAGAATAAGCTTATAAATATGAAGTAATTGCAAAAAAGGGGGTTCACCCCCCCCCCTCTCCCAATAATTGTCCGTGAGCCGCAAGACCCGGCCTAATCTATCACGATGTTTAAATTTAAATTCTATCAGTGACGAGTTTGTTTGTAAGGTAAAATGTAGTTCGAAAACAGTTTGGTAGGATTGAATACATTATTTTCTAACACAGCACTAGTTTCGAACGGTGCGAGAAAATAATGTGTTCAATCATCCCAATCTCAATGACGAGATTGAAATGATTGATTCATAGAAAAAATAGCTAACAGGTAATAGTTAACTGTAGAAAAGAATAGTTAGCAAAAGAAAAAATAGTTTACAGTAGAAAAGAATAGTTAGCTATAAAAAATAGTTTACAGTAGAAAATAATAGTTAACTGTAGAAAACATAGTTAATAGTAGAAATAATAGTTAAACATTTAGAACAGTTAATAGTCAATTGTTAACAGTAGAAAATAATATTATTGACAGTTAGAACAACAGAAAGTAGAAAAGAATAGTATTAACAGTTAGAACAGCTAACAGTAGAAAAGAATAGTATTAACTGTTAGAACACCTAACAGTAGAAAATAATAGTAAATTAGTAGAACAGTTAGTATTGAACAGTTAAAAGTAGAGAAAATAGTTAATTAGTAGAATAGTTAGTAGTTAATAGTTAAAAGTAGAGAAAATAGTTAATTAATAGAACAGTTAATAGTTAAAAGTAAGAAAAAGGTAATTAGTTGAACAATTAGTTGCTAATAGTTAAAAGTAAGAAAATGTTAATTAGTTAAACAATTAGTTGCTAATAGTTAAAAGTAAGAAAATGTTAATTAGTTAAACAATTAGTTGCTAATAGTTAAAAGTAGAAAAATAGTTAACAGTAGAAAATAATAGTTAACAGTATAAAATAATAGTTAACAGTAGAAACTAATAGTTAGCAGTAGGAAATAATAGTTCACAGTACAAACGAATAGTTAATAGTAGGAAATAATAGTTCACAATTCATAGTTAAAAGTAGAAAATAATAGTTAACAGTTAATGAAAAGATCAACAGAAGTTACAGATTAACATGCAGTGTTCAAAAATATCCTTTATAAAACTCTTTTGCTCTTAAAGTTCATGGGATGCACGTTAAACCTCTCGTCGCCTTAAATGTCTTCACATTGGCGTCGTGTGGAAGTTTGGAGAGTGGTGTGCGAGTTCAAGTGTGACCTCTGGTCATCTGACCGTGGATCAAAATTATGTGTTGTCCTCGAATCTTTCCCTTCGGAATTGATCCCGAACCGTTGTAATAACCATTTCCTGCTCGAAAGTGACGTTAATCAAAATAACTACCTACCAAATAAAGGTCTTGTTTGTCTCAAGACGAGATAGAAATGATTTAACGTGTAATTTGTTTTATTGGAGACCCAAGGTGTTGTTTCCCTTGAGATTCACGGTTTCTTTTAAACATAGGATTCGCACTCCCGGGTTACACAAGCGATTGTTTTCTGCTCTCATCGCCTCACCCTATTCCCTAATCCGTCTATTCACCTCGTTCACGACTTTTTTTTTACTTCCAATTGTTTTGTGTTTGGAGCAGCTTGACCAAACATGGTCTTTGCGCCATAAAACCCGAAAGGAAGTAACCAATCTTCTGCATTGGAGGTAACTAACTGTTTTGATGAAATTTTGTGACTTACAATCCATTCTTCCTATTACTTTTCTTTTAATATTGAATTTCATATACTCTGTAGACGACGTTGTGATATCAATCAAAATTCACTGAACTCGTGTGTGCAGGTTTAATGCAATGTAACAAAGATGCGATAAAGACGTAATGTATTCTAATAAAGATGTGATGACGTAAAGTAATGTAATAAAAATGTGATAAAAACGATATGTAATGTAAGAAAGGCGTGGAAAAAATGAACTGTAATGAAATAAAGATATGAAAAAATACACATCATGTAATGTAATAAAGATGTGATAAAGACGAATTTGTGATGTATTGAATAAAGATGTGATAAAGACGAATTTGTGATGTATTGAATAAAGATGTGATAAAGAGGAATTTGTAAGTATTGTAATAAAGATGCGGAATAAAGACATTATATAATGTATTCTAATCTAATGTAATGAAATAAAGACATAATGCAATGAAATAAAGACGTAATGTAATGTAAAAAAGACGTAATGTAATATACTAAAAACTTAATATAAAATAATGATAAAATACAGATGTAATGTAATAGAGACGTATTAAAATGTAATGTAATAGAGAGTATTAAATGTAATGTAATAGAGACGTATTAAAATGTAATGTAATAGAGAGTATTAAATGTAATGTAATAGAGACGTATTAAAATGTAATGTAATAGAGAGTATTAAATGTAATGTAATAGAGACGTATTAAAATGTAATGTAATAAAGACGTAATATAATGCAATATAGGCGTGATAAAGACGTAATTTAATAAATAACGTAAAATTGTTAAAAGCGTAATGCATCGCATATAATATCACATTAAAATAGGGTGGAATTGCTATAACAATATCATTTATTTACTATATGTGTCCCTTTTTGTGAATCAAATAAAGAGTACATATTTACTAACACTTTTCGCAGAGCCATAAAACAAGACCATAAACCAAAGTATGAGACTCAAAGAGTAACGAAATACCAAAATGTCACGCTTTAAACCCCAAGAAAGTAACTTAAAATTGATTTTTCTTATCTGGTCATAAATTGTTTATAAAAATCAAGTTGATACACCTCAGCTGATTGCCTTAATCCTGCAATCTCTTTTTGAATAAACTTTTTTTGTGGGGGCACTCGCCGCTCTTTATAGTTCTCATTCCTCGTGAAAAGAAAACATTTTGATAGGGATACTGATTTCTCTCTTAGCTTTATTGTTAACTTTATACGATCGAGATAATATTGGCGAAAGATCAAACTAAGTAATATTCAGTAAAAGCAGAGAATTTTTTAAGCATCTAGTTCACACGGTGGGATTTAGTTTTCCCTCTAAAATAGACACCCTAGGGCGAAGAACAAAAACCGTTGAGAGGCTCACTTCACAAAGTCTTAACGTCGTTTACGACTCTTCCTGATCCTGGAGTCTACGGCGACTTAATTTTCTCCCTTAACGGAGTGAAAGAAAACGTAAAGTCGAGATTTAGGATTGCGTTTTATTGGGCTGTGAAAACGTCGTTAAAAAAATCGGCGGAAAGTTTCACAAGACCTTCCGTTAAATGAGGTTTCTTTATTTATGCCTAACTAAAAAACAAGATGAAGGGAAGGTCAAGTGTAAAATACAGTTGCGTAAAAAATAAATGCGTTTATTTTAATTTGCTTGATTTGGCACCGAGATAGGATTACCGAATAAGAGTTAATAGATGTCCTTGTGAGCAATGAAGGGAAAGTCAAGTGTAAAATGCAGTTGAGTAAATATTAATGCGTTTATTCTGCATTGCATGATTTGCCCCTTGATTGGATTACGCAGGAATATGCGTTACTGGATGCCACTTTGAGCTGTTTTATTTGTACATAACTAAAAAGGAAAATGAAAGTGTAAAATGCTGTTGAACAAAAATGAATGCACTTATATTACATTGCTTGATTTGGCATCTATATTGGATGACACAAGAATAAGTGTTAATAGATGCCATTATGAACTATTCCCTGTATACCTTAATAAAAACGAAAATCGAAGTGTAAAATGGAGTTAGTTGTGGTTAGCTTTGATTATATCGTAATGTTTTATTGATTGAACGTTATGTGCCTATGAATGTATCATACAGTATTTCAAGTAATGTAAGGATTTGTGATTTATAATATGAAAAATTATACACCAATTTTTTACCGAAATATTATTTAATTCTACAAGTGGTTTCAACGAGATATGGCGACCATTAGTGCTAATTACAAGATCTCATCATATTGCCGAATTTTATTAAATTAAAATTATATAAAATCTGGCGTTTTTCTTCCAATGAAAAGAAACGACATCGTTATGAACCATCCAGAACCTGTCAGTTTTGATTATGATCAGCTACCTCGTCGGGACAACTGTTAGGAGGGATACAACCCTTTCTTACGCCTATACTTAAGATTATTCAAACTCCTGGTTTTTTTACCTTCGCAAGGGATCGCATATACATCTACTGCCAGAAGTTTTCCAACATGCCTTTTAATCAGTTTTGAACTTTACCAATAAAATCTTTCAAACTATCATCGATGTGGTTATTTAGGGTGTGCTGTGGTGTAAAAGCAATACTACACCATACTCGAAAATCTCACGACGATCAGAGGCTTAAAGATGTTAACCCTCCATGTGGTTTCGACGAGATATCTCGTCATCAAAAGATTGGCGATTTTTCATGACGAAGGTATCACGATCTGGTCAGTTTGTTTCTAATGGCGAGAAACCGTGTCCATCAAGATCTAACCAATTTTGCTGATAGCAAAACATCTCGCTATCAAGATACTGACATTTTAATGTCAATTCTCTTATAATGAGATATCGCAGTTATCAAAATCAGGGTAGTATTTTTCTGATAACGAGATATGTCATTCATCAACATCTGTTCAGATTTGCTTACGACCAGATACATCGTACAGGTCAACAGTACTACTCACTGTTACTTATCTAGTGTACATAGTTGCTGACTAGATAACTCGTCATCAATATATTGCTGATTTTTGTATGATGAGATGGTTTTAGTGTATGATAACTAGAGCAAGGGTCAGTTTTATGATGACTATATATCTCGTCCAATTTGAAGATAAAGATATCGGAAATTTAGCATCTCTCACTGGAAAAAGTCTAATGAGAAATACAAACCCTCCAAGTAGTTTCACCGAGATATATCGTCCATCAAAATCTGACCAACTTTTACTGACGACATCTATCGTCACCAAGAAATCGCAGATTTATTGAATATATCAAGATAAAGATATAGTAAGTTTTCTTCTAATAACGAGATATCTCGTCCATCAAAATGTGGCCAGTTGTGCTAAGTACGAGGTATCTCTTCGAGATAACCACCAACGGGGTAACAATATAATATTTAAAGTCAATTCCGATTTTTTTTATGATTACGGGATCAAGATCTAAACAGTGTTTAATACTGACGAGAAACGACGAGATGTTGAGGGAGATATATCTCGTCTGTCTTGATTTAGTAGGGGAGGACAATGACCTCCTTTAAAAAATTGACTTTTCATTTTACTTTTAAGCAACAGAAGGTGATCTTTTGATTCCAGCTATTATGAGTTTTAGAGTTTTACATATTTAAAAAGGCTTAAAAAAATTCCACGCCAACTTTCACAGATGTCAAAAATTTATAAAGGTTGAAATTTATTTACATAAACTACTTTTATAAGTTACTTTTTATAATATTTTTGGTAGACTTGTTGAACAGTTTTCTAAATAAATTATTTGCTATTGTTTCTAAAGTAAGTTATTTGCCTTCCAAATGTTTAACTGCTTTTTTCTCAAAATGTGATATTTTCACACTTGGGTAAATATTTCTCAAATTGTACTCACTTTACAAGCTTAAAATTTTGCATACTATTCCAACTATATCATATTGACACAGTTAATCTCACATTTTAATGAAAAAGTAAATATAAAAAATTTTTGACCCTTTTTAAAGGTGAATAAGACATATTTTAATGGTCGCGCAAAATAAACTCGCTTTAAATTACAAAATAAATTTTTAATTAATTTAATTTGAGGTTACTAGTATCATTTAAAGTATTTATGAACTCTGTACAAAATCTTAGAATTCTATGTGCAGTACTTTTTTGCAAAAGTGTACCTATTATTATCAAATTTTGTGGTTTTTGAAATATAGAGCTAAAACATAAATGATAATACATAAAAATATAATTTTTATTGGTCGTATATATCACTAAATACTTAATAAGTATAATATTAAAAAATTAAACACGTATCTTAAAAAATTTTAATATTACCTCAGTTTACGTATGTCAATTTCTGTCATTTTTCCAATTTCTGTAATGAGTTCTATTTCACAACCTGGTTTACTATCAGTAGGATTTAACTATGAAGCAAAAACAGATAGCAAAGCTAAAGTAAGAAAAATGCTTTTTAATTTTTTGCTGGTAATGTTAATCGTCACACTCGATCAACACCGGGGGCTATTGGCAACGGTCAGGGATCAATCCCTAAGAGAAAGATGTGAAGAAAATGCCACACGTAAATTTAAACCACGACAAGGTTACACCTGCACCTGATCATTCAACTTATTGGGAAGATTTATTTGGTTTCATTGTCAATAACATGACAAATGCCTATAAAAGGATAAGAAAGGAGTGGTCCTGAGTTCATAGTAATCTAATAAAGTGGTCTTCAGGACAAATGTCGTTTGATTTATCAACGAAGTATGCTTTTGAAGTGAAGAATCGACCACTCTCTGTGCTGGTACGGCGCTTAATAATATTCGGATTGAACTTTTGCTATTTTTAGTGAAAGACTTCAATAAATCTACATTTAAAGGAGCACTTGAATCACATAATTGCTATCAATGTTTAAACACAGACGTTATAAAAATTAAATCTGAAAAGGTAGGTAAGTATTGTAATTAAGGGAGACATGTAAGGAAAAGCCCAAAATTCGTATTATTGATTTTACCAAACCAATTTTTTAGTGATAACTAAGCACATATTTTAAAGCCATAATCAATAAAAAAAAAGTTTTTATTTGAAATTATATTTTATATTACGATTTTAATATGTTTTTTAAACCGTAATATAAATTTTTTTATAAATCCTACTCCTCTATCAATTTTCAATATTTTTGTATGAAACACATTTTTACAATATCGGTACAATAAATACAAAAGACCTAGAGAGATATTTTCTAAATTTTATTTACGAGTTTTCATAAAAAAAAATATTTTACTCATTATACGTTAAATTTCTATACAAATTTCCAATTTGTTTTATTAATTTTTCTGAACTATTTATACAAAAACTCTCCCTGTGTCTGTTAAACAGTTATTCAAGACCTAAAAAATGTATACAGTTTAAATCTAAAGGCATATATCAAAAAGTCTTAGCACCAAAAAACTGATTTTGAGATAATCGCATTTTAACTAAAAAATACAACTGAAGTTAACGAAAACAACTTACTTTTTGCAAGTACTATTTTTTAGTAATTTCTAATACATTAAGACTCTTATCAAAACAAGAGTTTTTACCGTAAACTCGTATATATTTTTTTAATACTATCTTATCAAGTACTATCTTAAGATAAACCACCACTGTATAAACCACACCTTCTTTTTCTACAGCTATTTTTTCTGTAAACGAGCCTTTTTTGTAGTGATACCCATGCCACAAAATTTAGAGGTTTTTTTTTCAATGTGTTTCCTTTAATGGTGTCACCACATGTTTTACATGAGGACCTGGATTTTGCCCTTTAGCTTTCGTCGATTGATAGAAAAACCAGGAGTCTACGCTTTAAGGGTATTTAAAATGTTTGGGATAATCATCGGTAGATACACTATGATATAATGTTGCATAAATGGAGGTTTTCGTGGAAACCGAAGCCAATGGTTGGCAGTCGTTTATGTAGTTGGAAGGTCGAATAAAAGTTAAAAGGCAGCTGGTAGCAATTTCCTTCGACTCTGAAATTTTGTCCATTTGTTCTTGAATATCTAATGCTTCGTTTTATCCAATAAACCTAAAAACACTGTTTTAAATTTGTTTTTCGAAATTTGGTGTTTGGGCCTCCCTTAACGTCGCATTGGAGTAACACAGCCGGTTATTAGCGACGGTTAAGGATTAAACCCGAAGGATAAGATCTGAGGACAATACCCCGTAATTTTGAACCACGGTCATATGACGAGGTCACACCTGAATCCGAGGTCACACCTGAGGATTCTCTCCAAGGATCGTAATATAGACATTATAAATACCTACCACCCTCCCAATAATTTAGGACTTCCGACGGATATGATTGAAGGTTTTCTTGGAGACAACACACTTGTTCTCGGAGACCTAAATGCAAAACATGCTGAGTGGGGATCCCCTACCACTAACAATAGAGGGACTGAGCTTGTAAATTTGGCAAATGACAAAGCTTTTCTTTTTCTAAATGATGGATGCCATACCTATCACTCGCATAGTTATAATTCGACTGACGCTCTAGATATCTCTATGATCAGTCCCGGCTTGTTTCCTTATTCATCATGGAGAGTTCTAGCCGAGGTGGGAAGTGACCACCTTCCAATACTTATAGAAATCGACTTTAAAGTGAACTACCATGGAGATAGTAGGCTCCGCTGGAACTTTCGTAGAGCCGATTGGTCTTTATTTGAAAAATTGTCAGAGGAGATGTTCGCTCAGAGCTCTCCATCAGAGGACCTGGAGAGAGAATGGTCTGGCCTTCAGTTCATAATGAAAAAAGTCGCAAAGGCCTCCATTCCTCGTGGAAAGTGTAAAGGGAAGAAGCGTTTATTTATTCACGCGAGCGACCCCGTCCAATCGCTCATCCAAAGGAGATCGGAACTTCATGGGGAGGTAGCTCTGAGTTCTCGTATGGACAAAAAGATTGAACTAAACAAATTAAATGCTGAAATCAAAAGACGCTATGTTGAGATAAAGCGTACTAACTGGCAGGACACATGTAGAAACTTAGACCACAGAACCCCAGATTCAAGGCTGTGGAAATTGACAAAATGTCTTGATAAAATGCCGGTCAATAATGAAGATACCAACACTATCGTTGGGGATGACGGTTCAACTGCTGTAAACGACCAAGAGGCAGCCGAGACTTTGGCCAAGCATTATGCTAAGGCGAGCAGAGTGACTTTCAGTAGATCGGACAAAAGGCTGTCCAGAATTACAAGAAACCTAGTGAAATCCTGCCGAGATTTGAGGACAGAGAACCCTTTATTTGATGATGATTTCACAGCAGATGAACTATCTTACGCTCTTCAACACCAAAATCTGACCAAGTCACCAGGTCCGGATGGAATTCATGGTCAATTCCTAAGCCATCTGGGTTTTCTAGGCAAAAGTAGGCTGCTTCATCTCTTCAATTTGTCTTGGTCAACTGGGAAACTTCCAAGGCAATGGAAATCGGCCATAGTCATCCCCATTCGTAAACCCAACAAGAAAGCCAGTTCTGTTGACAGTTACCGTCCAATCTCTCTCACCTGTATTATATGTAAAATTATAGAAAGGATAATTTTGAGAAGATTGACACACCACCTTTTGTCAAATAACTTGATTCCACCAGAGCAATATGCGTTTAGAAGAGGCCATAGCACAATGGACCAGATTCTGTTCTTCAGTCAAAGTGTTAGAGATGCCCAAAATTGCAAACCCACAAAACATACTTTGGCGGTTTTTCTAGATCTATCTAAGGCATTTGACAGGGTTTGGAAGTATAAATTACTTAACAAGTGTTACAATGACTTTAAAATCAAAGGTAGAGCTCTCCCATGGATCTCAAACTTTCTAAATCACAGAAATTTTTGCGTAAACTTTCAAAATAAGCAATCAGGATTTTACAGGTTGTATCAGGGAATCCCTCAGGGTTCCGTACTCAGTCCTACCCTGTTTTCCATGTTTATTGCAGGAATTGAAAAAATTGTATCACCATGCCAGATTGGCATCTTTGCAGATGACATTGTGTTGTGGTCTAGTGGTTCAGACATAGGAAAACTGGAATCTAATCTAAACGGATCCTTAGAAGCTGTCCGTGATTTCTCAAACTCTCACAGGTTAAACTTCAATCCCTCAAAATCAGTTAGTAGCTTCTTCACCACTAATAGACACCTCTACAATTATTCTCCTGCAGTGTACTTTTCTAATCAGTTACTGGACTGTGACAAATATCCAATTTACTTGGGTTTTACATTGGATCCTGAGATAAACTGTAGGAAACATATAGAGAAAATAGCAGATAAAGCTAGAAAGCGTCTACAGATTTTGAAGTATATTTCAGGTAGAGACTGGGGAGCTGATGCTTCCACTCTCAGACTTACTTTTTGTTCCCTCGTGCGTCCCATTCTTGAGTATGGTTACCAGGTATTTCAAACGGCTTCTGCTTCTAACTTAAAGATCTTGGACAGAGTACAATTGAGTGCAGCAAGAATAATCACTGGGTTAAGGAATAGCTGCCCCAGTGAAGTGGTCCTATACGAAGCTGACATTTTACCTCTGACTACGAGATATAGGATTGGTTCTTTTAAATATTTTAATAAATTGTCAAGTCTTGGTGATTTTAACAGGACTGCTGAATTCACTTTGAAGTGGAGGAGTAATCAGCGTTTAAAGAGAGACACCCCGATGGAATTTGTGAGGAAGGAGGGTTTTATTGATTTTGAGGTTATTCCTTCGACCACTTTTAACTGCTTGCCTCCGACGGTGTCCCTTGAGAATGTCAGTTTTAATGATGAACTGAAGACTCATGCCAATAAACAGACGGATCACCCAGACCTTTTGAAACAGTTGGCCCTGGAGGTTGTCAATAGCATCCCTTCTGATGCATTGGTCATCTATACGGACGGTAGCAAACTTGAAGACGGTAGAACCGGGAGTGGTGTTTTCATCAACAGCGCTGAGGACAAGGTCAAATGCAGCATCCGAAACCCTGACCATTGTTCAGTCTTTAGATCGGAGATCATAGCAATTGGTGCAGCCCTTAATTATGCACAGTCCACTGATAAAAATTGTATTTGGATTTTGACTGATAGTAGGAGTGCTATACAGTATTTCAAAAATTGGCCACAAATTTTTGACATCCCAGACCAGGATATTCTGAAGCTTCTCTGCGAGATTGGCCTGAAAACACCAATAAGCCTCCAATGGATTCCATCGCATATCGGGGTGTATGGAAACGAGACAGCCGATGTACTCGCCAAGAATGGCTGTGATCTCCCTATGGACTGTTTGAATCGCCTCACTCCCACTGAGGTCCACTCCCTGGGAAAACAACGTTTGCTTTCCTTGTGGCGCCGTACGCCATCCCACCATTGGTATGCTGGCAATCACCCTGGACTCTCAATCACATGCTGTGGCCCTCGGCCTTTTCAATCGGCCATGGCCAGATTTCGAAGTGGCCATCTTAAAAGTATCAAATTTCAGAACGGGGAGAGAATTTTCCCTCCTTGTTCCTGTTCCCTACCTGCCAGTCCTGATCACCTTCTTCTCTGTCTTGGCGCTTCATATAAGCAGCTGTTGGTTGATCAGGACTTTTTGCAGGTATATGGGGATCTGGCACGACGGGGCCTTCTGGACCTGGTGTAGGCTTTCCTACACCAGGGGGATGTGCAACAACAACAACACCTGAGCTGCAACCCCAATCTCCATACTTCCACACCATGCCAACGTGAGGATATTTGAGGCCGCAACATTTTTAACGTGCATCAACTTTGTATAGATGTTACCGCTAAAGTGCAGTAATCAGTTATTCTACAGATTATCTAGGTAATGTTCAGATAATTGGTAATCCGTTTTAAAGTGCTGAAAATTGTTTCCATTTCTCAAAAATTACCTAGGTAATATGCAAATTACCTAGATACTCTGCACATTACCTACCAGGCACTCGTTAAAGTGAAAATAAGAACTCTGCTGGAACAACAGGAACGTACAGTCAACACGTCATACTTTTGAATTATTCGATAATCTCGAGATGATTCTTTGGTCTTATAAACTTTAATTCGCTTTATATCTTCAATTATAGAATCATGCTTTCGTTTTGTCATTAAAACACTATTATATTTTAAATCTTCGCTAAAGAGGTTTGCTAAGAATCTTTTCTTCAGTTTACTCACCAATTCGGTGCTTGCTTGCATACTAGGAGTTAAATTTATGTGCTTTAAAAAAAATCACGATACAAATTCACGCGCTAACAGGCAAAAACGAATTTGAAAACAAAATTAATTATGTTACTCACTGTCAGCCGACGCAAATTATGAGAAATAAAAACAACCGGCGAAGACAAGACGCTGGCAAAACCAAACTAAAACTAAAAGTGGTGGGTGGGGGTAGGTGCAGGGAAAGGAAATGAGGGAAACAAACTTTTGAACTTTAACAATACGGAAGCTGTTAATGTGCACATTACCTAGGTTAAATATGGAAAACTCTTCATTCCGCACGTTAACGGAGCAAATCAGTTAATCTGCAGATCAGCTACGTAATGTGCACATTAACGGCTTTCGAGTTCTAGCGGTAACATATACACAACAATCTTTAGTTAAGCTGAAGACTATAATGCGAATTATTTTTTTATACCATATGTATCATTACAAACAACTCCCATATGGCAAATGACCGCAGAGGGAGATATTCAACTAGTTACCACCTTCCCAGCCTAAGCCATTCGGTGTATAGCCAGGTAATTTTGAACCACAGTCCGATGACGAGGCAACATCTGAGCTGGCACTCTCCAAACTTCCACACAAACCCAACGTGAGGACTTTCGGCCGCGGCAGATTTAAGTTTCACAAGCCACCTCTACACCATACGCTTACAAACCTCCATGTCCTGACCCGGATTGGATTCGAACCAAGGCCCTTCACGTAGAGAGAGAAATTCAACTAGTTACCACCGTCTCAGCCTAAGCCATTCGGTGTATCGCAACGTAATTTTGAACCACGGTCAGATGACGAGGCAACATCTTAGCTGGCACTCTCCAAACTTCCACACCAACCCAACGTGAAGACTTTCGTGCACGACAAATTTAAGGTGCACCAACCGCCTCTACACCATACACTTACAAACATCCATGCACCGAACCGGATTTGGACCAGGAACCTTCCGATGAAGAGGCTAACACCTTAACCACTATACCAATTGGTCGGCGGTGGGGAGAGAAATATAAGCCTCTGACGTTTAAAAATGTAATAGCACTTATCTTCGGACGATTATATTCTCCTTTCTTTAGAATATAGTCCATTGGAAAGAGATTGCGTTGCTCATTTCATTATAATAAACTATTTGAAAAGATTCCAGTAATCATTACATAAGAATAAAATCTTTTGGAAAGATTTTCTATAGGGTCAAGAAGGTTATAATTGGTTAGAAGTCATGCAGGGAAGGGTGGAATTATACTTGACCCCCTTATACAGTTACGATTAGATGACTTACGCACTGTGAAGGACTGCAATTTCATCTGGAAGGAATATAGTATCGATTATGTACAACGCTACATACCATGACAACCTTTGTGTTCCTTAATTTTCCGCTCATTTAAGGATTTGACGGATATTTAGGACCGTGGTAGACCGGTTGGAAGAAAACAGATTAGCAACCGGAGGTTTGCGAGTTAGAATCAAACCAAAGACCGTCTTGTACAAGGGGGCTGGTGCATTTGTCGACGCTTCAAATGTCCGCAAGTTGGAGTGGTGGTGGAAGTTTGGAGAATGGGGAGCCATCTCAGGTGTGACCTCGTCATCTGACCATAAAATTACGTGGGATTGTCTTCGGATCTTTCCGTTTAGGTTCGATGCCGTCGCCAATAGCCCGTTGTGTTACTTCAGTATAACGTAAATTAAGTACCTACCTATTTGACGGATGAAGTAGACTTGTCTGAGACTGTTTCTTTATTTCAACAGATATATACTGTAGCAATCAACTATATTTAACATATAACGATGAAAAGTCAATGCAACGCAATTCTTAATGTTGCTATTGTAACGATGTATTCAAGCAGAAAGTGATGTTGGATGATAGTCAATTATATAAGCCTTAATCCTAAGTCTGTTTTAGTAAGTTCAAAGTGTAGTATATTTTTCTGGGAACTCCTTTTGTCAAATATATTAACGTGGAAAGCTCTCAACTGCACGATATATCAGATGGTGAAATAAAAATTTAACAGTATCTTTATCTATTCTGATAGTTTATCTTCGTGTCTGTTGAAGAGTGCCCTGTGGTGTCCCGTATTTGATTCAGAAACTGGTTCGAAAGTGTCACCAGTTCTAGGCGAGAGAACATTTGTTTTTCCTACTGAGATATCATTTCCTTGGAATAAAAGGACAGATTTTTCTCGACTCGGTAGCACTATAGAAAGATAATTATATTTTTATGTTTTTAGATTAGAAAATATTTGAAGGATTAAAAAGCAGAGATGGCATATTGGTTCACTTCCATGAACTTGCTAACGTATAAAAATTCTTACCTTTTCGTTGTTCTGTAATTAATGTTTTACGAATGTGTACTTGGAGAAATGTAATTTTAGACAACATAAAAACAGTGGTACATTCAAAAGGCAATTTAGCCCTGTGTTCGTATTATTATATAGGAATAAAGCCGATAGCTATTCTAAGCTTTCTCTTCATAGGTTGATACAAATTGGAAAAGAAAGACTTTCTAGAAAAAATGTGCGTGGTGGTATATCTTTGCGTCGAAAACCACCTTGTAGTGGCCAGCTTGTGATACAGAAACCTGTTCCTAACTGTCCCCAATTCTAGGCAAGGCATAACTTGGTTTCTTGCATCTTCTTGGCTACTTGAATCTTCATTCCGCTAGGAATAACAGGACAGATTTGTCTCGACGTAGTATAACAACATTAGCAGAACTTAAAAGATTTCAATGAGCGAGGGTTCCCTAACCCCCATTTCCAAAATTGACCATGCAGAACCTTGAACAACGCCACCATTTGAACGGGCTTGCTGGTAAGAAATTGCGAACTACAGTTTCACTTTCACCTCTTAAACCGTTCCGATTAGTTACTTATAGTTTCAGTTCCGCATTTGTATATAACGGTTACTTCTTTGTATTCCTAGTAGTATGCTTTGTGTTCTCTAACGGTGTAGCATGTATGTGCTGTGATGTTCGTAAAATAAAAACCTTTTGATTACGTAAGCTTCAACCAGATATCGGGCGAGATATCTCGTCGAAATCTCGTGGAGGGTTAATACTGTTACGCTAATATTATAAGCGAGCAGAAAGCTCTATATTAGAAAACACAATTTCACATTTTTCAACTCTATGTATTTTAAATTTGTTTTTAGTCACTGTACGTAGTAGTAGTTATTGTAAGTAAGTTTTGTTCGCTAGTATGTCAATAATTCATTTTAGTAAACATACTTGTGAGCAATGCTTTCAGTTTCTGCTTACGAAATGCCACTGAACGCAATTTTTGATATTGTAATATTTCAAGCTGAAAAAGTGCTATTGGATGGCGGTCAAATTTTTTCTCGATGGAAATGAGATGTTAACGCATGCACAATTCCTCATCATGTTTATGAACTTTTTGAGACAGACAGCAATATTATTGACATACACTCTATAACAAAAAAAATCGACGCACCAAGAAGGAGTTGTCCGATGGAGACAAAAATTGGTGGATAGGAAAATTATGTACAGAGTAGAAAATGATTAAAATTTCAGAACAATTGAATGATTTATTTCAGAGTTACAGTAACGAGCTCAATAAGTTGTTGATCCGCCTCTAGCCTAGATGCAAGCTGCCACACGGCGTGGCATAGACCGATAAAGCTCCCGGATGGTCTCCTGCGGTATTTCCTGTCAAATTTGTTCCAACTGTCGGACTACGTCATCAACATTCCCTATCGGATGCAGTCGCCTTCACATCATATCCCAGACATGCTCGATGGGAGAGAGATCTGGTTATCTGGCTGGCCAAGGAAGTGCTTGACAAGCTTGAAGACAGTTCATAGCAACAAGTGCCGTATGTGGTCTGACATTGTCTTGCTGAAAAATAAGCCCAGGGTACTGCGAAAGGTACGGTAGCAAAATAGGTCTCAGTATGTCGTCAACGTACCGCTGTGCAGTAAGTGTACCTCTAATGACGACCAAAGGGGTCCGGCTATCAAGAGAAATGGCACCCCAGACCATAACTCCTTGTTGACGGCCCGTGTGGCGTGCAATAGTGAAAGCAGGATCGGCACGCTGCCTTGGGCGTCTCCAGAAGCGTCTTAGATGATCGTCAGGACACAGTTGGAAGCGGGATTCGTCGCTAAAGACTATACGTCCCCAGTCAGCATCATTCCAGCCTGATCGAGCCAAGCACCACTGTAATCTGGCTCGACAGTGTGCAGGCGTGAGTGGCAGGTGGCGTAACGGTCGGTACGAGCGTAGATTTCGCTCTCTCAGCCGTCTGTGAATGGTCATGGTGGACACTCGTGAGTGGGTCGCACGACTGATGGTTGATAGCGATGAATCAGGCGCTGTGACAGCTGATCTGACAATCACTCTGTTCTCGCGATATTTGGTCAAAACATTTTTGCATACGAAATTTAAAAGCAATCGGATGATTCCTTCTTGGTGCGTCGATTTTTTTGTTATAGAGTGTAGATTCAACCTATAATTTTCTTACTCATCTTACTCAAACAATTAATGACTAAATGAAATATTTATTCATTAACCTCCTGATAGTTGTATCCATGAAATATCTCTTCATTAGTATAATTGGTCAGATTTTGATTTGCGAGGTATCTCGTCGCAACCACTTGGAGGATTAAGAGAATAATTTCATTAACAGCGTGTGATTAAATAACCAATATCATATAGCAGGATGCATTCAATTTAAGTGTTAACAAGGTTGTTAAGTATGGAAGCACATTAATTATATTTAAGGCACTTACTTCTTTGAAGTTAAATGGAAAGTAGGATTTCAAGATGATGAATGGAGTAGCTCATCTGCTGTTGTACCTTTGGAGCTTTATTTCCTATCAAGATAAAATTTTTATTAATTTTCGGAGTCACAAATAAAAAGTAGAATTATTTAACAAAAAGTTCAAGCACCGCTCAAAAGTACATAGGATAATAGTGAAATAGGTTTTTGATATTTAATTTTTGGTAGATGTTGTAGTTTAAACTATTGTTAAAATCATTCACTAGAAAAATACTAAACTTTTTATTCCGATTTGGAATTATATAAATCTTTCATATTTACATTTCCTATTATGAAGTAACTTAAACGAAATCTTGTAAGGATATCTCCAGTTCTTTATCAAAATCGCAGTTTCCTAAAGGTGATGCGTCTGATCAATTAATTTTATTAATAATGAGATACCTCGTGAATAAGATATTACTGTTTTTTTATGATGACAAGATGATTTTCTTATCAGGTTTTTTGAGACGAGATATCTCGCGTCTCGGTTGGTGACGAAATATCTCGTCTATCAAGATGTGGTCAATTTTTCTAATGACGAGAGACGACCACCAGAAGGGTTAGCAATGCAAAATATAAATCCAAATTTTTATCTGAGATCAAAAATTAAAAGAAGTTAAAATCTGAGCAGAGATTCCCTTAAGAGTTTGTGATAAATGCTATGTAGTAAAGTATAATATTCTTTGATTTCAGCACTAAATTGTAAGCAACTATTTTTGAAGCTAGCACTATTATAATAAGTTACCCTTATTGTTTTAGAATATTTGACATGCATTCGTGACTTATATAATCCAGCATGTATTATTCATTATCAACTATAAACTGCTTCGAAGTTCAACTGAAAGGGATCAAAATCGATTCGAATTAGCATGGAAACAGAAATATGGAAGACATTTCTCATTAACTTATTCATCAACTCGGTATGAGAATGCCTTCCTGCTTAAATTATGTAAATAATGTCGAATTCTCAAAAATTCCAACTATATCATTAAAACTCGCAATTCGATACCTAGGTTTCAGTAGTTCCACATTTGCATGCAAAATCTTACTAGTTCCTTGTCTTTGCAGCATTTGCTCAGTATTGATGTAAGCTTCTTAGATAATTCAATTGTGTTATTATACTATCCTTCTCGATTCTATTCGACATTTGCATAGCCCATTCGATGCGGTGCTGTTGTTATCAAATTTAATATACCTCGGTCGGGAGTTGAACCTTTTGCGGTGTTGCTAGACTTCAGGAATTTGACCTTAATCAGTAATAATGGTCTTCCCTTTGATGTATTAAGTCAGGATAATGCGTGACAAGTTTAGAATTCCACAAATACTTGACTAAGTAAACATTTCAATTTAAGTGGTCTGCATGTTGTCCCGCGTCCATCGCGAAAATGTCATAAAGTGATTTTACTTTATTTCAGAACTATGTGCGAGTCAGGTTATAAAATGTAATAGATTTAGGTCATTAGTCTCACGAAGATACATTTCAATTATATTTTAAGCACATTTTGCATAGGGCAACAACTTTAGGAATTTGACGTTTGACTTAAATCTGCAATAAATAAATCTTCGGCGAATTAAGTCAAAATAATGCGTGGCTAGTTTGGAATTTCACAAATGCTTAAAGAAGTAAACTTAATAAGGTATTGAAAGTTAAAGACGTAATAATCAAAACTTCAGTAAGTAAACTTAATAAGCAGTGGTAAGTGTTAAATAGCTAATATTTCTAAACATAAATAAATAAATTTAATATGTACTTTTGATTTTTTTTAAGTAACTGAACTTTTTGCGATATGTTAAAAGATTTCCGGAATTTTACCTTAATCAGTAATAATGGCCAATCCTTTAATGTATTAAGTCAAGAGATAATGTATGACAAGTTTGCAATTCAACAAATACATGACTAAGTAAACATTTCAATTTAATGCACGTTCTGCCGCATTCATCGCGAAAAAGTTATAAAGCGGTTTTATTTTATTTTAGAACTATGTACGTTAAATAGGATCAATATAATTATTTCCTATATAGTGAGTCAGGTTATAAAATGTAATAGATCTAGGTCATTAGTCTCACGAAAGTACATTTAAACTATTTTTAAGCACGTTTTGTTTATAGCAACAACTTTAGGAACTTGACATTTGACTTTAATGACTAATAGTCAATAATAGACATCCTTTTCCGTAAATTAAGACATGACAATGCGTGACCATGTTTGGAATACCACAAATACATAAATAAGTAGACATCGTATTTTCAATTTAAGCGTTTTGTATGTTCTGTCTCAAGTACTTCACGAAAAAGTCAGCAAGCAATTTTAGTTTATTTTAGAAGTAATGTGCGATAAATAAGATCAATGAAACTATTTTCCATACAGTTAGTTTGATCATAAAAAATTTAATAGATCTAGTTACATGAAAATGTGAACATTTCTAATTATTTTTATGCACATTTTGCGTAACAGCTATGGGAATTGGACATTTTGCTTTAATGAGGCCTCCTCCTCTTCGCTAATTAAGTCAAGATAATGCCTGACAAGTTTAGAATTCCACAAATACTTGACTAAGTAAGCATCGTTATTTCAATTTAAGTGGTTTGCATGTTCTATCGCAAGAGAGAGTCCATCTCGAAAATGTCAGAAAGCGATTTTATATTATTTTCGACCTACTGTGCGAATCAATTCAAAATACTAATTTATAATGTAGTTAGTCAGTTTATAAACTTGATAACTATTTAAGGAATTTGACATTTCAATTTAATAAGGCATTCTCTTCGTCTAATTAAGCCAATATAATGCCTGGAAAGAGAGTTTTGAATTCCACAAATTCTAGACTAAATAAACATCCTTATTTCAATTTAAGGTCCCAGTGATCATTCAAAACAAAACTTTGCAGTTATTACCGAATTACTATACAATTCGCAGATTGTTTAGCTTCTACTAACAAGCCTATATGTAAACATTGATACAAAAATATCAACTCGTGGGGAAGTTTTTACAATAAACTGAGTCAATTATTTTGATAAATAAGCATATATGATAGGTGGCATGAGCATTAATTTTCAATGAACTATCAAAATTCTTTATTCACATTATAAAGTTTTAACGAATACAAATCAAATGAACGTCATTTGGGGTAAGTGTATCAATCAATTGTAAAAATTCAAACAAATTTCATACTAAAATACCTAACATTTTGGGGAAAAAAGCATAGACTTAGCAACATCTTACACTAAAATTTCAAAACACTTTCAAGCACGATATATATATATATATATACGTATATATATATATATATATATATATATATATATATATATATTGCATCAGAAATAATTAATTTTTTTAAGCTAAGCTAAATTCATCTTCTCACGCCGTGATGCATCTGTTGCCATCTATTTACTGTAAGATGTCCCATCAAATGATACCATATAAGGCAATGAAATCTGTCTGAGTATTGCTGATCAAGGAATAATTAATTTGTTGATACGCAACTTTTAACTTGTTGCGCCATCTGATAGCACTCGAATCGTGACTGTGGTCTATTAAAGACGTCTTTTTCATTGCTCTCTGTCCTGCTCGTATTTTATGAGTAAATAAGTAGTGAGACTTGTAAGAAAGTCGTCACAAGTCGACAGGATTTAATTCCTGTCGCAAAACCCGGCGGTACGATGCTAATTTGAATTTTAAAAAAAAGAATTAAGCACGATGAAAGTGACCAACAATGGCGGCAGTTTTTCTTTTTCTTCCGCGGTTAAAGCGAAAGAGGATTTGTTTATTGTTTCTCTTTATGATTGATAGAAGAGTGGGTGCGTTATCCAAAACAGCTGACGAAGAAAAAAAAATTTTCCTCGCTGCCGCGATGAACTAAATTAATGGTGAAAGAAAAAGCAAGGGAGAAAAAATGCTTCGTCTCACTCGCTTCGGAAAGGTTACCGACATGGACGCAAAGTTCGCCGGCGGAAAGAACCAATCCACAGGCCCTCGGAGTTCAAGTCCCGCAGCGGAACAACCTCACCTTGGAGACGACGACCCCTGCCTTCCCACCAAGGGCTGGATTACAGCAACCATGGAGTAGGAGACCACAACAGTATCAGGGCCCATCATCCGGACCATGGAGATCACCATATGTGCCACGACAACCTTGGAGACCTAGATCTATCCAAACCCAAAGAGTGCCACCCCCACCACGAGATAGACCCATAGCGACCTGCTACAAGTGTGGCCTACAGGGCCACTTTGCACGAGACTGCCTAAAGTGATTTCGTGCAGGGACCCCCACCAGCATGCACTGTACCGCAAATGGATTTCTTGTAACCCAGATGTGTTTTCTAGATACTGGACAAGACTTACTGGGACTCATTGACACTGGCAGCAATGTGAGTATAATAAGCGAGTCTTTTGTCAGGTCTTTAAAATATAGTGAAATGGGAGGGGGGGGGTGGGTGAACAGTTGCAGGTGATGCGGGAAACCAGTGGACTATTTTAGATGTTATCAAAATTATAGAGGTAAGTGCCAAAATAGGAGAAAATAAAAATAAAGTTATAATGATGTACCAGATAGTGAGAATTATGATGTGATAGAAACTAGATATTTTTATAAGAATTATAATAAACATTATAGTAAAATTATTAAGTGTATTGATAATGTTAATGTGTCAGAGGGAAGTGCTGGAGATGTTCAGCTTCTACGACAATTACAGCAAGTGGGGATTACACCCCCCTTGACTGAAAATTTTAAAAGTCATTTCGCTATGCAGAAAAATTTACCTGGATTTGCAGAAATGGACCAAAACACAGAACTGGCATCTCTGATACTCTCCTTCCGGCACATGTATTTCATAAAACAAATTTGATATTGGACGAATTCGAAAGGAACCTTGACAGCATGAAGTCTGTGATGAATGTTAAACTTTTTTTTTATTATTATTATTTTGTTTGTATGTAATAGGATATTGAAGGACAGTTGTTTTAGTCTTTCACATAAAGGTTTCATATTTTTCTATTAACAGCTTAAACATAAAATTATTATCACGAGAAAATATTACTCTGATAAATTAATTGGAATTAAGTAAAGATATATTCATCCGGATTCATGCACCAAGAGAAATTTTTGAGATTTTGTTTTCGAGTTATTGTATTTTGTGTTTTTATCTCGCAAGTTTCCTGATATGGAGCTATAGAGATTATTTGTACTTAATACTTGAAGGAAGTGAAATGTGAATTACAAATAAATAGACACAGAGAATAGTAAGGGTTATATTCTATGTTGAAATAATTGAAAGGAAGTTGTGCTAATTGAAAGGAATTTGTGAAATTTTTTGTTTATTATTAGAATATATAACTAAGAAAGTCTTTGAGAATTTGTTGATGCATCCTAAAGCCTGGATTATAGTAGCGCTACCTACTTATGATTTGCATAGAATTAAATTACAGTGATGATCATTTTATGATCTACAAGACATGTTGTACTTTCATATTGTTTTTTTAAAACTTGTATGCGACAGTAGCTAAATGAAGAGATTAGGGTAAGCCCCTGGGTCCCTGATATTATGAAGTCCGTATTGGTCACATAAGTTAATGTATTATAGTTTGAAGTATATTTTTATTATTATTGTTTTTTATTATACGATGATTATAATATGCTGTTTATAGTATTATTGTTTTTATTATTTCATTTTCATTAGGTTAGTTTTTCAGAACACAATTATCTGGAAACTGGTTGTATCATTTTGTACATTATTTGATTTGGTATGATTGCGAACTAGTGTGGTATTGATGCTCATTGATAATTCTATTATGATTACAATTTATTGTGTTCTATTTGATTTTAGTGGATCCTCTTTTCTAATTGTTTATTGCGTTTATACTCTTTACAATGACAGAAAAAGAGTCATTAATGTTAAAAGTGTTTTTATGTTTTTGTATGTTAGTTTGTTTGTCAATAGATGGATATCAAGTGGGTAGATAGAAGTTTTGGGTTATAGGGTTGCTAGTTTATTTCAAATTTTAGGTTTTCATTAACGGCTTCTTCCAGGATGTCCTACACCCTATGGACGCATAGGATGTAGTCTTCTTGGGACACTTGGGGGATGTAACATTAAAAAATGATTCGTGAGAAAATTGCTTCGAGGTTAGCTGGCGCCTCCGAGTATTTTTTCACGTGCCTTTTACAGTTTCGCTGCCCATTGCATCATAAATAATTAATTTTTTCAAGCTAAGCTAAATTCATCTTCCCACGCCGTGATGCATCTGTTCCCATCTATTTACTGTAAGATGTCCCATCAAATGATACCATATAAGGCAATGAAATCTGTCTGAGTATTGCTGATCAAGGAATAATTAATTTGTTGATACGCAACTTGTAACTTGTTGCGCCATCTGATAGCACTCGAATCGTGACTGTGGTCTAATAAAGACGTATTTTTCATTGCTCTCTCCTGGTCGTATTTTATGAGTAAATAAGTAGTGAGACTTGTAAGAAAGTATATATATAATATATATATATAATATATATATATAATATATATATATAATATATATATATATATATATATCAGATTAGAATAATTTATCAAACGAATTTCAAGGATCTCGATAAAAATCAATTAAAAAGATCCACTTAAAGTAAAATGTCCAGGTATAATTACCTCTCAGAGCAATAGAACTGTAGAGCAACAAACCAAATATTAAACAATATAAATATCCCAGGGTATACACGATAAAGTAACAGGAATTACATATTCAAATCAATACATCAAAATGGAATTTCACATTCCTTCAATCTTAAATTTTCAAGACAAGCGATTTCTGATCTATTTACTTTATTTGATGCAATATATGCTTATCATTTTCTGTAACAATAGCCAGATTCTCAGAAATTTGTTCGACATCCAATCCGAAAAATTATCTTTAATTCTAAGGATGTCGATTTTTTAAAAATTACTGAACGAACATTACCTTATTTATTAGCCTCCGTATGGAAAGTTTTCAACAATTTCGTAAATTAACATGTTTTGTTTTCAAGTGGAAAGATTAAGGACATGCTCAAATTAACCATTAATCACAACCATAATCTCAAATTAACCATAATTAAAGATTAATCGGATCTAGGATATCATAAAGAACGCGATCTACTATCTCTCACTTATGAAGTATCTCATCAAAAGCACAATTGATCATATTTTGATAGACAAGATATCTCGTCGAAACACTTTGAAGGGTTAGTCGGAAAGAATAAAAAAAAATGAATGCAATTGCTAAATGTACTTATTGTACCGATTGTAACCTTGTAACGAATTCAATATTCACGTCAAATCTAGCGAACTAATGCAACTTCATGTTCCCTTAAACTGAATTTTCCTGCTACATGCAGGGGACTTGCAGACTAACATTTGAATTGAACTTTAATGAATAAATTCTTATTGTGCGAGGGTTCCTTCATGGCCACCTTCAGACCATCTTTAACTTCTTCAAGTGGATTAGACGAGATATCTCGCCCATCAAGATTTGACCGACTTTATTCATCAAGATATATATCTAGTCAACCACATAATACCGATGATTGTTTATGAGATCATGATCTGGACAGTTTTTCGAATGACGAGATATCTCGCCCATCAAGACCTGACCAATTTCACTAATTACGAGATATCTCGTCATCAATACATTAACGATTTGTTTTAGGATTGCAAAATCCGCATATGATCAGTTTTTTTCTAATGATCAGATATCTCGTACATCAATATCTGAACAATTTTTCTAATGATGAAATATCTCGTCATCGAAGTAATACCGATGTTTTACGATGACGAGATCAAGACCAGGTAATTTTTCTTGTGATGACGAGATATCTCGTCCATCAAGATCTCGTTAGTTTTTTTTCTAAAGACCCGATATCTTGTCAAGAGATTCTTACAATGACGAGATTAAGATTTGGTCATTTTTTGTAATGACGAGATGTCCATCAAGATCTGCTCAAGATTTACTAATGACGAGTTAACCACCAGGAAGATTAATATTCCTTTATTTGAACGAGGTGCAAAAAAAATGACCAGATCTCGATCTCGTTATAAGAAAAAAATGACAATATCTTGATGAGGAGATAAATCATCAAACACAAAATTATTCATGTCTTGATAGACGACTTATCTCGTCGAAACCACTTGAAAGTTTAAGCACACGTTAGTAGACCGAGTTCCATAAAAAGGGAAAGACCTAAGAACAGTCAATACGGAATTTATAAGGTTATTAAATACATCCCTACACAGAAAGAACTCCACGGAAATCGAAACGGCCCCCAGAATTTAATAGCCAATTGATCCCAAGAACAGAAATGCAACCAGGGTAAAAACCACCTTGTTCTTTCTTTCTTCGATATAACGCTCGAAAATGACTAAAGCCTTCAGAACCAATGATGTACCCTATCAGAAGGAAACATTCACGCCGTAAAATATTAGGTCAATATTTTAACCCCTTCTTGCGGAGGGATGGCTCCCCCCCCCCTCCCCGGTCGTCCAATGAAATCCTTGGGCATCACCTAGCAGGAAATATGATTTACAGCGGTCGCTATTGGGGGAGAGGGAAGGCTTTGCAATCGATTGCAAACTGCATAATCTCGCGAGAAATACCCCCGTCTTTTTCTGTCCCCTCGCCGTAAAAATGCGATGCGGAATGATAAATAATTGCTGTGCATTCCATTCTGGAGATGGCTGAGACCATTTATCCTTCACCTCAACTAGATGGAGAGTGGAAGAGAAAGGGAAGAAAGAAGAGACGAAAGTTCCCGTGTTAATAAGAATACTAAAGATTTCTTCTAAATGCCATGACTTTTCTGAACCAGATGGAGGACTCGTTTTCCTAAGGAATGGGGAGAGCAGAATGCTCTGTAAAGATGATGAAATATCTAGAGGCTTAGGCGTTGGGCTGATGTGAAATTAGAATTCTTCTTACTTTTTGACCTTTTCATTGTTTTATTGCTTAGTTTTTAACCCTCATAGTGGTTGTCTCGACAAGGCATTTGGTCATTAGCAAAACTGATTTTGATGTATCTCGTAACTAGAAGAAAGCTGGAAATATCTTTATGAACGAGGTATTCAATATTAAAACTGACCAGATCTTGATGGACTAGGTATATTGTCATTGGAAGAAATCGGACTAGATTTTGATGGGCGAGAAGAAATTAGAAGAAATCTGTCCAGATCGGGATGGACGAGGATTCCTGTCATAATAAAACTGACCAGGTCTTGATGGACGTGATAAATAGTCACAAGAAAACTGACCAGATCTCTTCATTAATAAAAATATATCAGATCTGGACAGACCAGTTATTCCGTTGATACCGACTCACTACTAACCGGATCTGTCGCGTCTTCACGCGATTGTTCCCGTTCAGTGTCGGTGTCTTCCGTTGAGTTCCGGAGTGGAAATGACCGCATGGACAACTTGTTTTGTGGCATGTATTCCGCAAGTGCCGCAGATTGAGTGGCGGTTCAGTAGTTAACTTGGTAATGGTAATTAATCAACGCAGCAACGCAACGGGCCTTTGTCGACGTCGGAAATCAATTCCCATGAGAAAGATCACTGTACAACACCACGTAATTTTGAACCACGGTCAGATGACGAGGTCACACCTGAGCTGGCACTCCACTCTCCAAACTTCTACACCATGCACACGTGAGATTATTAGAGACCACGACATATTTAACACGCACCAGCCCCCTTTGTAGATGCCGGTGTTTTGTTCGATTCAAACTCGCAACCCTCCGGTTGCTAATCCGTTATCTTCCGCGGCCCGATTAACTTAGCATAACTAATTGAACTCTCTTGCAGAAGTGATTACGAGAGCATCCACGCGGGGATCGAGCCGTGTTAACCCAGTTGGAAAAGCAACGAATTACCAATCGGATAGTTGTGAGTTCGAAATTCAGTACAGTCAAAGACCACCGTGTACACAGGGGCTAGTGCACCTTAAATCTGTCATGGCCTCGGATGTTCTCACGTTGTCATGGCATGGAGGTTTGGATAGTCGGGTTGCAGCTCAGAAGATACCTCGCCATCTGGCTGTGGTTCATAATTACCTGGCATTGTCCTCGGATCTTTCCTTTAGGGATTGATCCAGGACCGTTGCATAGCCCGTTGTATTGCTTCAGTGCGACGTTAATTTATCATCGTTACCAAGTTAATCAATGAACCGCCACTCAATCTTCGGCACTTGTGGAATACATCCTACGAAAGCAGTCGTGGGGAAGAGCACAGTGGCTGGTGCACGTTAGTAACTGTCGTGGCCTCAAATGACCTTACGTTGGCGTAGTTTGGAGTGCTAGCTCAGGTGTTGTCCTAGTCATCTGAAAGTGGTTCAAAATTACGAGGCATTGTCCTTGGATCTTTCCATTGGGGTCTGATGGTGTGCTGCTCACGTGTGACATTAATTTCTACCTACCTACCACGTTTGGCTCAAATGACCAGACAGAAAAATGACCAGACAGAATCTGTAGAACAATTCAATTAATACTGCTCCCTAGGAATATGTTTCAAACTTCGGTATCTTTGATTCTATCTGGTCTTCTTAAGACCACACCTGGAAAGGCACAGTTAATCATTCATCTAGCTATTATGATTTAAATGTACCGTCTTTCTCAATTCCTGTGCCAGGGGAGTGTTCCCGTAAAAATGGGAATGATATATTCCTCTTAAAATGCCATGTCTGTTATACGTGGGGGGGGGGAGCAAATTAAATATGCAATAGCCTTAAATATCTTCACAATGAGGGGGGGGTATTACTATTGCTTCTCTCCTTGCAATATAATCATTTGGAAAGATTTTGTGAGATTATATTGCTCGTTTCTTAGAATAGAATCCCATAAAGATTTTATTGCTATATATTTTATAATAGAATCCCTTGAAAATATTATGTTATTACTCATTTCCTAGAATATAATCCTTCGAAAAGATTCTGTATTTTTTTTTCTTTATTATAGAATCATTTAGAAAGATTATATTGCTCATTTGCTTAGAATGCATTCGTTTGGATAATGTTTTCTCCTCTCCAAGGGATTCTATTACTAGAATTGCTCCTCTCCTTGCAATATAATCATTTGGAAAGATTTTGTGAGATTATATTGCTCGTTTCTTAGAATAGAATCCCATAAAGATTTTATTGCTATATATTTATAATAGAATCCCTTGAAAATATTATGTTATTACTCATTTCTTAGAATATAATCCTTCGAAAAGATTCTGTATTTTTTTCTTTATTATAGAATCATTTAGAAAGATTATATTGCTCATTTGCTTAGAATGCATTCGTTTGGAAAATTTTTTCTCCTCTTCAAGGGATTCTATTACTAGAATAGAATTTATATTCTATGAAAGAAAAATCGAAATATTCTATTCTAAAATAGAATTCCCTATTATTGAAATATATTGTTTTTCATTCTTTCCCTTGCAATAGAATCACTTGAAACTTTATCTTACTATTTTCCTTACAATTGAACTCTTGTAAAGATTCCATTACTCATTTCTTTACAATAGAATCGCTTGATAACATTCTGTTGCTCCTTTTCACGTTAATAAACAGAACAAATCTGAATAGGATCGTATGTCTTCCTAACAAATTTAATTTCCACGAATCGAGGGTAGTGATTGCTGAAGTCTGAATTGCTGTTTAAATCGAGCGAAATATGATAGGGGTCCCACTTTAAAGTGACATCCTATACTCTCAATTGAAGTAATTGGACCGGGAGATGGGAGAATGAGAACCAACCGTTGAAAAGTAATAAGTTCACGTGCAGAACAAAAAACTGACTTAATATCGAGAAACAATTAATGTTATTGCCCGTGGAAATGAAAGTAAACTTTCGTGTGCCTAGATTAATGGCGTCCTAAATATCGGGTCTTGTTCTGGATCCCTCCCGATCAATTAACAATTATTGGACTTGTCTTTTGAGTGCAGCGCTGAACATTATGTTCCCTTTAGTATTGCTTCGATCGGGTTATTATTTGAAGATGTCTCTGGCCTGGTGATGAAAAATGTTGCTCCTGGAAAGTGAAGGGGTCATTATTTCATGCGGAATGTTTTTCGTTTTTATTCACCTGCCGGACAATTAATCTTGGCTGGTAAAAATGATGTCGGTAAGAAGCGATTTTGGTTGCATAGCTTAATTAAAACTTCAGTTATCACTGTGAAGAGTTAATGGCTGAAGGAATGGGCTCATTGTGAAGGGTTGGTTCTTAGAGTACCAGATATGGCGTTGATGCTGTAAGGCAAGACACTGTCATTGAATTGATCGTTATATTTAGTTTTTGACATGGTGGATTGTTTGATTAATGGATGAAGAAATAGACTCACTTTGACCAGTTGGTTTTTCTAATACCAGATATGGAGTTGATACGCTAAGACAGGAGATTTTCATTGTGTTGATTAGTAGATTTATGTTTGACATGATAAATTAATGATTGAAATTATGTATTCATGTTGAAGAGTTTATTTTTGACAGTCTTCATTTAGTACCAAATATATCGTTGATATACCGCTAAGAAAGGGTATTTTCACTGTGCTGAGCAGCACATTGATATTTCACATGATGTATTGCTGGGTTAATGGTTAAAGAAAGAGAGTATTTGTGAAGGTTGATACACTAAGACGAGACATTTTCATTGAGGTGTCAGTACATTTATATTTGACAGGACATATTGTTTGATTAATGGTGTTGAAGGAATGGATTCGTTGAGTATAATTAAAATACTTTATGCGCTAGAATCCATATATAAAGCGATTATGTCACGAAGTACTGTTAAAATCCCAGTAAAACTTTTCACTCAGCTGATGAAATCAACTGATAAAATATAACCACAGTAATGTGATATTGCAGTCAGTATTACAAAACACATTACTCCCATTAGTCTTCTATATAGTGCCATAAGCAAATCCATCTAAGCATTAGAGGTACATAGAATGATCAGGGCACCTATATTACATGTAATATAGCCTTGTTTTGAGAACATTATGATGCTAGTGTTCCAAGCAAACTACTCGCAAAATGATTTATCGAAATTTAAAGCATAACTCAAATCAATTACTTATCCACTTCGCGCAAGCGTGCGAATTATCACAATTTTCTCTGAGGAGTACGCATGTATGATTCAACCTTACGAACAGCATACTTCCCTGTATGACTTTAAACCAATGTTGACCTTCTTGACTAATAAAATCTTTCCATAGGATTCTATTCCAAGAAAACGAGCAGTAAAATGTTTCCAGAGCTACATTCTACAGAATGGGACAATAGAATCTTTCCAAGTAATAGTATTCTTAGGAAAGGACCAAATATCTCTTAAGGATAAAATAATCCATGGATTTTTCAACCTTAAGAAATATTCCATTGGACTTGAAGAGTGTGTTGAGGACAAAAAGCAACACCCCACTAGTCGGAAAAATCGCTAAGCCTAGAGGGTTAACCCTTCTGGTGGTTGACTCGACGAGGTATCTCGTCATTAGCAAAACAGAATATATCTTGATGGACGAGAAATCTCGTCACTTGCAAAACTGACCAAATAAAACATTGGCACTATCTTGAAGACGAGATAACTCGTCTTTAGAAAAATTGGTCAGATCGTGATGACGAGAAACTACGTCATTAGCAAAATTGGTCAGATCTTGACAAGATACCTCAGCAAAAATTCCAATCAGGACAACCAGAAAAGCATCGAAATGTATGTATGTTCAATTGAATTAAATTTAAGCGAGACATCAAGGTGACATAATGGCTCTTATCAGAACGAAAACCAAAAGGAAACGGGAGAGATGTGTGAATTATTGCTTAGAACGGGCATGCAGTAATAATGTTAACACTGGAAAAGTAAGATATTTCAGGGATCACTGAGGTAATGAATTATTCCACTTCCAATCCGATTTCCCATGAGAAGGTAAAAGATTAAAAGGTTTAAGTCTGTTAAATTGCTAATGATGATTGATTATGTATAAGGCTGTTTAATAATGTGTAGAAACTAAGAATATATAAGGGGAATTAAAGCAGCTCTGAATCTTCTCTTCAATGAGCAAGTTTAAATGCAAAGTAGTAAGTACCAATTGACAAATTAATATATAGCTTCAGGGAGGAATTATAATGTTTTATGCACATTTTGCCCTCGGTATATGGGAATTCCTCACACAAAATAAAAGTTGAAATGATATTTAAAGTGGAATCCAACTTTTAGTTGTAAGTTCTTTGTATAGTGTTATATATCATCAACACAAGCGTAAAACACACTAAATAAAAGTTGTTTTCAAATATATTTTGTTTAGTTTTCATAGACATAGACCATAATGTGATCTTTGGACTCGTGTTAATGTGTGTTCACTACGTACTTTTTTGCATATAGGGAAGATTTCTTCTTGAGAAACAAACTAGATCTAAACGTACAAAATTAACAAATGTAAAACTATTACAGATAATTTCAGGAAAAAAAATTAAAATACACATAAAAATTTAAAAAAAAAAAAGAAATTTTAAATGTAGCAAGAAAATGTTTTTAAGATATTTTCTTACTATTTAAAATTTTATACTTTCCTTTTCCTCTTGGAATTATATTGATTACCATGCCATGTCTACAGCTTCAGCGCGCTTGCACGGTTTAGTCTTCTGGTTGATTACACCCAGGTTGTTTAATTTCTTTGCTTTTTAAATGTTTTGCGTGTCAAAAAGTTAGCGCTCTCTTTATCAAGCTTCCAGGAATCCTTCTGGTTTAATAGCAAACGTACTTCGTTACACAATCCCACACAAATGTTGAATTTAAAAGTTGAAAAGGCCGGATAATTTGCAGTTAATTCATTTAAATAAGTATGTTCTCGTCAAACAAAGCGAAAACGCACTCCCACATCCCCTTTCACAGATTAAGTGCTGCTATTTAACATCCGATCCCGGGTAAAACCGTAATTAAATAGCCTCCATAAACAAATGAGTCTAAATAATCAAAAACAGAACATCTGCTTTGAATTAAGCCACCGTAAAAAAGCAGCGTGAAATAAATACAGGTTTATTTGGCTATAACCAACTGGTTTTGTTTGGTGAAACATAGAGCCTCCTTACTTTCTACACCCTGCGCTTTCCTTTTAAAAATGATTCGAGCACCGTTCTTGTTCCAACAATTACATGTTGAGTGAAGTGAGAAAACTGCATTCCTTTTATAAGGAGCTCATAAATTATTCATCTTCCCACATAGGGGAAGTGAAGAATAAGGACGTTAATTAACCTTCCGAGTGCTCTCAGCGTATTCATCATTGAATAATTTTTACTCTTTTCTCGCAGACTCGAGTTTTTCGGAACTATTGCTCTGAGTTGAATTATTCGGGCGTTTTGACGCATTTACACCTAGGTTCTGACTGCCGCGTTACAGGAGTGTTTTTGAAGGATGACAAAGGATGAAAGAACCGATAGCTGTTGTCTGGTTGTGCTGTTTTTATGTCCAACCTGTCTCAATTGCTTTTTGTCTTAACCCTCCCAGTGGTTTATTTTTTCGTCGAAAATCGCCTGCTGATGGCAAGCCTCTGATAAGAAACCTTCCTGCTTGAGTCTTCATCCTACAGAGGATTCGCCGCGATATGCTAAAAGGTTCAATTGGCAAGGGTGATCACGTTGCGTGTCCACGACGATCACACGATTTATAATGTACTGATTTCTTCACTGGTATAATTAAAAGGCATCGTGTACAAGACATCATTGACACCAAAGCTGACTTATCGGAAGAATCGCCGTCTCGGCTGCTAGTGTTCGTGAATGGTAAGGCATTTTTGAGTATGGACGGTACTTTTTGCATGTACGCTGAATGGCGTGCATTAGTTGGTAACTGCAACGGCTTAAAGTTCATATAGTGGAATTGTTAGAGCTCAACTACTATCAAACTAAAATGTGAGTTCATAGAAAGAATATTCCCATACTTGCTATTTTTTCATTTCTATACATCAGTGTACCTATTTCGTGTATATTTTAGTGTCTCTTGTGGACACTTCTCCTCGAGAATATTTATTGATTTTATTTTCTTTCCTCACCTTAACCTTCTGAGCTTCACGAGATTTCCTAGTACTGTAATATTTCTTCCATACAATAGAATATTTCCTTAGAATAGAATATTTACTTATAATATAATATTTTAGTAAGATTCGGTTGACACAAAGGATCAATCAACTGCAAATAACAGACCATAACATCATAAGAAAACCGTTGAATAAAATTCACTTTTGGATATCCAATAAAAGTAATATCTGAAAGACCTATATCGTATAAATAATCAGAGATAATAAGAAACGCCCGATGATTTTCTATCAAAACCTTTGGTGACATTCGATCATTATTACCAGATTAGTGTCAGTGATAATTTATCAAACAAATAACAGTACTAATCTATTGTCAGCTTCGATGGTACTCGCCGTACAAGTTTCCTGTAGATATTTCCACTGAAATAATGTCCTTAAAAGTTAAACATATTTTTTTTTAACGGCGAACACTTGGTCACTGATCATTCGCCACTAAAAGGCCATATGTAGATATGGCGGTAGTGCCAAGGGGCACCCAGTGGGTAGCCACACTACCCCTAACTAAGGACATAACCATTTTACGTCCATGTCCTGACCCCGGATTCGAACCAGAACCTTACGATCCAGAGGCAAACACCTTAACCACTAGACCGGTTGGTCGACAAAGTGAAATATACATATATCTTACCATGTATTTCTTTGGCTATTAAAATGCACGTTTTGTGTAAAGCTAAATATAAGTGATGGTGGTGTTTCCATGTCAATGCCCTTTTCCTGTACGTATTCTGGAGGTGAAGTCAGTTTGTTGTTTTGCTAAAACGATTTCAGCACTTCGTTAATGAAAATTTCAAAGAATAAATTCCGTATTGATATATGATAATTGATCGCCAGCAACAGTTGTTTCTGCGCAAATTAATAGTTGAAGGAAAAATTATTTCTCAATAGAATGGGATTTTTCGTTTATCAGCATGTGATTGTCATCTATTAGCACGTTATTTTCGTTTATTAGCATGCGATTTTCGTCTATTGGCATGTGATTGTTATCTATGACTTGTCATGAGCTCTGTCATCAAATAATGTCAGTATAAAACAGAATGCGTTAATAATACGAACAGTAAATAATTATGGCTCCAGAAAAACTTCCGCCATCTCTACATTTAGGCGGACGAAAAACACCTCTTATACATAATTACTTATTACTTAGCAACTCAGGGTATTTTTAGTAATTCTTATGATTTCATCCTTAAAACCCCTGTAGAAACTAACATCGCGAATTCCCGCCTATGATTTACCAGTAATTGGAATGCCCTGTTTACTTTCAAAGGGAGTCGGTAGCCCAATTGGAAGATCATCGAATTAGCAACCGAAAGGCTGCTAGTTCAAAACTCGGGCCAGCCAAAGACCGTTGTGTACGCGGGGGCTGGTGTACGTTTAATCTGTCGGTCCTCACGTTGATGTGGTGTTCCAGCTCATGTGTTCACGTTGGTGTGTTGTCTAAGTTTGGGGAGTGGGGTGCCAGATCAGGTGTTGCCTCATCATCTGGCCGTGGTTCAATATTACATGCTGTCCACGGATCTTTGGGAAACCTCTTGGATTATTGTTCCCAGACGGTCGTCAATAACACGTTGTGTTGCTCCAGTTTTACGTTAGGTAAAATACCTACCTACCTACCAGCTCAGATGTTTCTCTTGTCATTTGACCGTGATTCAAAATTACGAGATGTTCTCTTAGGTTATTTCCCCTAATGATGAATCCCGTACCGTCGATAGCCTGTTATGTTGCTCCAGGGAATTGTTAATTAACGTACTTACTTTCGAAATCTAATGTTAATATTAAATGTTGAGTGAAGTATAATCAGTAAATGAGAAAAAAGCCCAGCACTTCAGCAATTTATTTCTCAGTTCGGTGATTCATAAAACGTTATCTATGTTTAAATATGTCGAGAAGCGTGCCTATAGGACGATTTTTATGCAAAAGTGTGAACATCAACAAAAAAAAAACCGGAATGAGAAGATTGTGTTCCACTACACTCGCATAATACATTTCAAGATTACTTTTAAATGTATTTTAGCGCCGTTTTGGCAACCGTTTGGTGTTTAATCTAATTGGTGCTAAACTGTAAATTCGGAATTCCTTTTTTTGAATCATTACTGGCGTAGTGCTGAAATCACATTCGAAAAACAAGCCTTGCCGACTTCAGTAATACGAAACGTAAACAATTATCGCTGCAGAAAAACTACCGCCTACCTTTATCGTGACGGAAAATGATTCTTCTTAATAACTCTGGGTCTTTTTTATTATATTTTGGGATTGTAACGTTAAAAAACATGTAAACATTGATATGGATAATTTCCGTTAGCAATTTATCAGTAAAAAGAATGCTGGTAATTTAAAATCCTTAATGTATTAATATAAACAAGTCGTGCGGAGTATTATGTAAGAGCTTACTGACATAAGAAGGTGAATCCGTAAGAAACCAATGTTGATAATTTCCGTCAGTAATTTACAAGACGAAAGCTGGTAATTTTCAAAAATGTTAATATAAAATATTTCGTATAGATATAATGTATGCGCTTACTAACATAAGAAAATAACCCAGTAAGAACCTATATGGTTTTCTTCTGTTAGTAATGTACCGGTAAGAATGTCTGGTAATTTTCAAACCCTAAAGCTAATATAAACAAGTCATGTAGAATATAATGTAAGCTTACTAACATGATAATTAGGGCAACTTTTTTGTTGCAATAAAAATGGGAAAAGTTGCATTTATCATTCCTTAAAGTTGCATTTATGGGAATAAAGTTGCATTTATTTTTGATACACTTAAATCTAAAATAAATTATTCATAAAAAATGAAAAAATTAGAATTTACTGACAATTTTAGTGGTAGACGAAAGTATTATTATTCATAATTAAATTCAAAAAAACTTTGACGTTGTTGAACGGCTGATCCTTGGCCAGTAATATCCATTGAAAAACTGAGCTCAACAGAGACAGATGTTACCTAATGTTGTTTGCAGCAGCAAATACCAACTAGGGGGAAATCATCTCGGGAAAGTGTAGCAATAACCGTCAGGCCATTATTTTTTCAAATCGTTTTTTTAAGATACGCTTTAAGGTTGCATAGATTTTCTTTTAAGTCCATCGATCTGTTATCTTCATTCGCCGTCTCGATGTTGCACTCTTTAATCCGATTTTTCTATGAGACGAATCAAACATTCGTAGCTGCTTTTAATTTTCAGCAAACGTTTGGCACCTCTGGGTGAACGAAGCTTTGCATTTCAATATTGTATGTATATATATACATTCGGAAATATTACTTTACAAAATAGTTATTAAATAGTTGGCTTATTTAATTTTAAGCTAAATTTTAAAAAGTTGCAAGTGTTTGCATTTATGCAAAAAGTTGCATTTATGGAAAAAATTATATTTATGTTGCGGTTATAACTCACTTACAATACACACCATGTAGGAGGAATTTTAGTTTTAGCACTTTACATGCAGCGTAGAACGTGTGAAAAAAAAGTTGCATTTGTTGCAAAAAGTTGCCCTAATGATAATGTAAATCCGTAAAACATCAATATATGGATAGTTTCCGTCAGTAATTTACAAATGAAGTAATTAGTAATGAACTGGTAAGAATGCCTGGTAATTTGTAAATCCTAATGTTAGTATAAAACATTCCGTGTGGAGCATAATGTAAGCATACTCTAACATGAGAAAATAACTCCTTAAAAACTGACATGAATAATCTCCGTCAGTAATTTACCAACACGAAAGCTGGAAATTTTCAAACAATGATAGTAAAAAAAATTTTGCGTTGAGTATAATTTAATATTTTTTTACGAAGAAAATAACCCGGCAAGATCCGAGATGGAGAACTTCCGTCAGTAATTAACCTGCAAGAGAATGCTAGTAATTTTAAAACCTCAATGTTAATACAAAACATGCCGTGTAGAGCATTATGTAAGCTTGCTTACATGAGAAAAAATAGTATTCCATCAATTGATTTTTATGTTCGGTGATTCAGAAAATGTTACCGCTGTCCATATTTGTACTCGCATAACGTGTCTTTAGAACGACTTCTATGCAAATGGGCGAATCATTACCATGCGGGGAATTGCTATTAAGATCGATGATTTGCATATCGACCGACGTCCGTTGCATATCACCCGGGACAAAGAGAGGGCATTTGTTTTTACGTTTCTGGCTATCTGCAAGACAAATTATTCTTCCTGGAATCGGGATTTATTCTGAGTGCCGCTAAAAGTTCATAAACATTGTGATTTCCAATGAATGGCACTGGGACAGTGGTTCCCTAAGTGGGGTCCGTTGAATCCCAGCTTTCCACGACTGGATTTCAGTGTGTTCCGCGGAATGCATTCATAATTTCAATAGCGAAAATAGAGAAGTTTCCAGAACAAATATAATATATCTCTAGCCGTTAGGTGTCGAGCAGTGTGCGTCGCGTTTTCGGAGCTCCCGCGAAATTCAAGTTTTTTTTTAGTTATTCTTCATTTATTTAGTACTAAGCACTGCATTACTTCTTTTTCTATCAGTTCAAACATTTCTAATTGTTTTTAAAGTGTTTTTATAGTCCTTGTACTTAGTTTTTGACTTGTCAAATAGTCATAAGTCAAGTCTCGTTAGGCCTAATTCACGTATGTCTCGTTGGGCCTAAATATTTTGTGTCTTGTTTGTTTTCATTCATTTCATTCAAGTGCAGTGCTTTTTCTGTGTATTTGACTTAGTGCTTTTTCTGTATGTTTGATTTTGTGTAGTGCTTTTTCTGTGCATTGAGTGTTACTTTGCATAAGCATGGGTATAGTTAGAATGTTCAAGGAGATGAGGACAGAGGGAGCCAGTGGGGAGTTCTATGTGGAATGTGACTTGTGTGGGAATATGGTTGAGGCAGGAAAGGGGTGTGTGAGCGGGGTTAAAATGTCAGAGAAGGTTGAATTTACATGCAAGAGTTGTTTAGAGGTGGGTAATTTGAGGAAGGAGCTGGAGGCTTTGAAGGTGAGGGCTGCAGAGGGAGTGGAAAAGGGTGTCCAATGTGTAAACTTGGGGCATGTTGATCAGGGGGATAAGGTAACTAGAGGGGTAGTGGTTGGTGATTCAATGGTTAGGGTTTTGGGAGAAATGGTAGGGCGTAAAAAGCGCAATTTTGCAAGGTGTTGCTTGCCAGGTGCCAGGGTAAAACATGTAGTTGAGGCAGTTAAGGCAGGTGTGGTTAAAGGGGAGGAAAAGGCAGTAGTGTGGGTGGGAACAAATGACGTAGAGAGGACTACTAATGTTGAGTTTAAGAGGGAAGCAGAAACACTTTTAAGAGGCATTAAGTCTCATGGGGCAGAAGTAACAACTACCCAGGTATGGGTTAGGCAATAGGTGGTTAAATCAAAGGGCCAATAAGATGAACGGGTTGTTAAGGGATTTGTGTGAGAGGGAGGAGGTTAGATTTTTAGATGTTTGGAAGGAGTGTAGGAGGGACTGGATAAGCAGGGACAATTTGCATTTAAGCTTGATAGGTAATAGGGAGGTTGGCAAGCGGGTTTTGAATATTCTGGAGTCAAAAAACTAGTATACAAGCAGGGATGGGAAGGACATAGAGGGTTGACAGTACACAGTAATTGCTTAGCAAAACTAACAGGGTCTAAATTGCAGGAGACAAACAATACAAAGGGAAAGTGCAATGTAAGGGAGAAAAACGATACCAAGACAAATAATACAAGGGGAAAGTGCAATATAAGGGTGAAAAATAAGCTAAAAGTATTTTATTGTAATGCTCGCAGTGTGAGAAATAAAATGGATGAGCTCAAGGGAATTGCACAAGCAGAGGATATAGATATCATTGGGATTACTGAAAGTTGGGCAAGCAGTGAAGATGCACAAATTTTAGAATTAAGTGGATTCACAATGTTTAGGGAGGACAGAGAGAATAGGAAAGGGGGTGGGGTTTTGATTTATGTGGGAGAATTCTTAAACTGTACGGAAATAAAGTTAAATAGTAAAACTGAGGGTATAGAATCAGTCTGGGTGAAACTGAATACAGACAAAGGCAAAGGACTAATTCTGGGTAATATATATAGACCTCCTGTTTGTAGTGAAGAGCAGGAAAAGGGCATGTGCAATCTGATAAACGAAGCATGTCAAAAAGGAGAATTAATTTTAATGGGGGACTATAACTATCCAAATATTGACTGGACAAACAATCTAGCTACAAATGGGAAAGGGGCAGAATTTTTGGAAGTGATACAGGATTGTTTTTTGTACCAGATGGTGTATGAGGATACTAGGGACAATGCAATATTGGATTTGATTTTTAGCAATGATGAGGATAGGGTGCAGGATTTGGTTATAGGTGAGCCACTGGGAGAAAGTGATCATAGAAGTATCAGATTAAGTATAAATTTTCAGTCAGCATACACAATCAATAGTAGAATAATTCCAAATTTCAGAAAGGTAAATTTTCATAAGATAAGGGAAGAGTTAAAGGAAACATTCAAAGGGGGATTATTAGCACTGCATCATTCTGAACAATGGGAGGAATTCAAGAATAAGTTAGACAGGGTGTTAGAAAAACATGTAACGTTCAGGAAAAAAGGAAAATCTAGAAAATTGCTCCCTATGTGGTTTTCAGGGGAAACACACAAAGCTTTAAAATTAAAACAAAGAACATACAGGGTATATAAAAGCACTGGTAACGACAGGGACAAGGAGGCATATCAGAAAGGAGTTTAAAACTATTAGTCGGAAGCAAAAGGTGTCCTTGGAGGAAAAATTAGCAAGGGAAATAAATATAAACCCAAAAGAATTTTTTGCATATTCAAGTGGTAAAAATAAATTTAGCACTACACTGGGCCCGTTAGAGGGGAAGGGAGGTGAATTAATTCAAGACGAGGTGGGAATGGCAAACGTGTTAAATGACTTTTTTCTGGGGGTTTTCAATGTAACTATAGTTTAAAAAAGGATCCCAAGGATGGAGCCTTTGCAGGGGGTATGATTAAAGAATGCAAATTCAACAGGGAAGAAATAGTACATCAGTTGAAAAGAATTAAGCCATCTAAAGCACCAGGGCCAGACGATATTTATCCGAGAGTACTAGTGGAATGCGCGGAAGAACTGGGGGAAGTAATTCACACGATATTTAATTCAACATATAGCACAGGTTGGGTGCCAATGGATTGGAAGTTGGCCAACATAACTCCAATTTTCAAAAAGGGAATACAAAGTGATCCGGGCAACTATAGACCAGTAAGTCTAACATCAGTAATTTGCAAAATATTTGAATCTCTGTTAAAAAAAGCATATAATGTTATACTTGGAGGAGGGGGGACTGTTATCAGAGAATCAGTATGGGTTTAGGAAGGGCAGATCCTGCTCTACAAACCTTTTGAAGTTCTACGAAAAAATTACTGAGGAGCTGGATAATAAGAGCAGTGTGGATATCATGTACATAGATTTTCAAAAGGCTTTTTATAAAGTACCTCATGAGGCATTACTGTTTAAATTGGAAAGGCTGGGGATTCAGGGGAAAATATTAATATGGATAAAAAATTGGTTATTGGGTAGAAAGCAGAGAGTGCAGGTAAAAGGAAATTATTCACAGTGGACAGAAGTTATAAGTGGGGTGCCTCAGGGATCAGTTTTGGGACCAATTTTATTTATAATTTTCATAGATGATATAGGTCAGGGGATCAAGAATAGAATCAGTATATTTGCAGATGACTTAAAAATATGGGGGACAGTGGATACCAAGTTACAGATAGGAAATTTACAAGGAGATTTTGATAAGATATCCGAATGGGCTGTAAAATGGGGTATGTCATTTAATGTAGGGAAATGTCAAGTTCTGCATATGGGTTACAGGAACAGTGGAGACGAGTACTGTCTGCAGGGAGTAAAGGTAAAGGAGGGAGAAACAGTCAAGGATCTTGGGGTGATAATTCACAGGGATTTTAAAATGGGTCACCAATGTTCAGCTGCGGGTAAAAAGGCTAATAGGTTATTGGGGTATATTAAAAAGACTGTAACTTCAAGGGATAAGAATATAATCTTGCCGTTATATAAGGGTTTAGTAAGACCACATCTAGAATATGCTGTACAATTCTGGGCTCCATATATGAGAAAGGACATAGAATCAATTGAAAGGGTTCAGCACAGAGCTACAAAAATAATAAAGGGGCTAGCAAATTTCGACTATAATGAACGTTTAAGTAAGCTAAACATGTATACACTGGAAAGAAGAAGAAGGAGGGGGGATTTGATTCAGCTTTCCAAGTTTGTAAAACAAGGGGACACAGAGGGCTTAAATTTCAATAGGGATAACAGAACAAGGGGCCATGGGTATAAATTGAATAAGACACATTTTAATCGGGATTTAAGGAAAAACTACTACTTTAATAGGGTAATAGACAGTTGGAACGCGTTGCCAGAAAATATAGTTAATTCAAAGGGAGTGTACGAATTTAAGACACAATTGGATAGTCAGTGGGAATTGGAGAATTCATAAACAAAAGACCAGCCTTGTTGGGCTTGAGCCTGTAGCTGGTCGTCAATATTTGTATTTGTATTTGTATCTTCATTTTCTACGATTTTTTTGTTTGGTAGAGCAGAAGTTTCTTTAAGGATCGAAATTAAAGATAGAAAAAAAAAGCGAGTTTAAATATGTTATCATAGTATGAGGGAGGTGGCTACTACCGATTCTATTTCTTAATTAAACCTTTTGCAGGCAGAATTACGCTTGTATAGTTCTCTATTTTGTTAGACTTTATAAAAATAGATAGATTTCTCTAATATTTAACTTGAAAACGTATCTTGCAGATGGGACTATTTTTGCTTGTTTAAGCCGTAGAGGAAATATAAATGTAAGGAAGAAATATCGGCCTTTTTATGTGCTCAGCACCATGCTAACAAAACTATAGGTGATATACTATTTTCATCTGTTGGGTAGAATCTAACAGTCATAATCTGATTGGAACACGGAATGGGAGAATACGCCCATCCATTCATTCATCATCTGATTGGTCTATTGATTGTCGCCACTCTGTAGAAATGATCATTCACGCACCAACTATATCATAAGATGTCATATTGCCCAACGAGGCAATATAAGCACCAAGTGGATTCTAACTGATTCGTCACGTGACTGCTAGACGACATGTTTTCCCACTTCTTGAATCCCTTCTCAATACGGATGCTCAGTCTACTTATATTTCACGTTTTATGGTTGAAAGTAGGTAGGTACGAGGGCTGTTCAATAAAGAATAATCGTAATTTTTTTTAAAGGTGATTAAAAAATTAAGATAAATAAAATTCATATCGAATGTGTAGCGGGGTAAGTGGATAATACATAGCGCAAGTTTCACGGTCATGACATCATTACTGAGGCCTTGGCAGCCGGCCAAGAACGCCTAGTTTTACTTACGCCTACGGCAAAAATGGATGTGACACGCGAAGTGCAATACACTACATTGGACTTTTGTTTTCGCTTTAAAAAAAAATACAGCTGAAGTCTATGTGATGCTACAGAAAGATTATGGGGAGAGTCATGTATGTTCCCTATACTTCATATAGTCCTGATTTACCATGCGATTTTTTTTTTCTTTTCCCGATTTGGAAGAATCACCTACGGGAAAAACGGTTTTCATCATCACAGGAAGTGGTAAAAGTTGCGTAGGCGATTTTGAAGGACCTGCAAAAAATGATTTCCAGCATGTGTGTGAAGACTGGAAAAGAGATGGGATAAGTGCATTGCATGTAATGGGGAGTATTTTTGAGAAAGACCATAAAAATTTGGAGGATTAGTACATAAAATAATTTTTTATTAATTTATGATCATTCTTTATTGAACAGCCCTCGTAGATAGTCTTAAGTTAATTAAAATATATACCTAACTTAACACAACACAACGGGCTATTGGCGACGGTCCGGGATCAAGCCCAGAGGGTAGATATGGGGACAGCAGCACACAATTCTGAATCAGTCAGATAACGAGCTCGCACCTGAGCTGGCACTTCACTCTCCAAACTTCCACATCACGCTAACGTGTGAACATCTGATGCCACGACAGATTTAACGTTCATCAGCCACCTTTGTACAAGGCGGTCTTTGGTTGTATTCGAACTCACAACCCTCCAGTTGCTAATCCGTTACTCTTCCAACCGGATTTCCTGGGGTCCTTTTCAGGTTGAAATATGCAAAGACAAATAATTTTCTCTTCCGATTGATTTTAAACATGCGAATATTGACAACACTGTTGCAGCATACCATATTTAAACTCGTATTTTCCTCTCGTTTGTTTAATAGCCTGTTGTGTTCCTCCAGTGGGACGCTAATTAAAATATACCAAAGTACTATACCTCCCGTTTGTTTCTGTCCTGATGATAGTGTACATATTACTCCATCATAATCGATTTGGATAATTTTGTTCACCTCTATTAATCTGAATTAGCCATATTTTGAACCTTTAACATTATTAGTAGAGTATAATTCCCTTGTATATAGGACCATGGTAGCCCAGTTGGAACATAATCGAATTAGCAACCGGAAGGTTTGCGAGCTCGATACCTCATTCAGCCAAAGACCGTCGTATACACGGGGGTTAGCGCATGTTAAATTTGTCGTGGATTTAAATACCCTCATGCTGGTGTGGTGTGAAAGTTTGGGGAATGGAGTGCCAGCTCAGTTCTGCTTTTTTAAACTGACCGTGGTTCAAAATCCCGGACCGTCGCCAACAGTCCGTTGTATTTCTCCAGTTCGACGTTAATTAACTACCTACCTAACCTTGTATGTATTGGAACTTTTCGTATTTTCTTGTATAAAGATTCCCAATTCATGAAAAACCCTGACTTGATACAGAAAGGTATCAATTTTCAAGTCAGCATCAAAAGTCCATCCCAAGAACTCATTCTTTCTAAGACATCGATCACCATCTCTTCAGATGCAGGTCAGTGTTATTAACTGGACTGGCATACTTGAAGAACTTTTTATAGAAAACGTTATAGTCCTGAAAATGCTTACTTCCTCGAAAGCTATTGTCCTTGGAGAATAAATTCCGCTCTGGGGCTATTGTGGAGTTTTACAGTGAAATAAAACTTTCCCGACTTCGTGTACCGGGGTTAAGTTTACGACTCCGCAAAATGAAACCAAGCGCCTTACGGTTCAAAGTAAGATTGTACTGAAATTGGATAATTTTGCCTTTAGGTCGTATTCTTGACAAAATAAACCCGGCTGACCATAAAGAGGAAAGGCACTGACGCCATTCCCGGCGTGCTTTCATCCACGTGTATATTTAGCTCTCTGTTTTGTTTTTTATTAAAATTCCTGCGTTATGACTGCTGAATTATTTCTATTGTGAGTGGGAAAGGAGAATTCCACCTGAAAATATGGTTCTATTAAAATTTAAATAATACGGATCCTTTCAGCTGGGTTCGTAAATCTAGTCACGGATTTGGAACAAATGTTTATTTCCTGAAATTACTATTATACCTTAAAATGATAATAATAATAATAACACGCAAATATTCATTATGTCGAAAAAGGAGTATCATAAATACTTACTATTTGTGTACAAATAATCAGTTTTGAAATACAAATAGAAACTATTTGTGTTGCAAATCTACAGTCAACTTTTAAGTGAATGTATTTGTTTTATTTTCTGAAAATACTTTTACTCTTCAAAATAATAAATTATAACATATAACATGTGAAATTAAGAGCATTCTAGAATACAAAAACACACAATACTAACTATTTGTGTAGCACTTCTTTAGTCAACTTTGGGATGAGTTTTACTTTTCTTTAAAGAACGTTATTTGTACCTTAAACTATTAAAGTTAATATCACGCAAATATTGCTTAAGTCGAATAAAGAGCATTCGCAAATACAAATGTACACAAAATACTGACTATTTGAGTTTATTTTCACTTTTACTCTTTAGTGGGATTTTCAATGCATGTTTTATTTTCTGAAACCATTCTTATGCCTTACAATAATAAAGATAATAGCCTCAAATATATTGTTCATGTCAAATAAAGAACATTATCAAATATAAATATGAGTATATGCAAATACTGATTATTTGTAACAATTTGTATTTCAATTATTTAGTCAGCTTTGGAATGTGTTTTACTTTTATTTCTTGAGATTATTTTATACCTTAAATTAATAAAGTTAATAGCAAGCCAATATTGCTCACATCGAATAAAAAAAAATTATCAAATGCAAAATTCACACAAAAAAACACTGTCTGTGTACATTTGCATTGTAACTCAGTTTTGGAATATTTTGTACTTTTATTTACAAAAATTAATTACGTATCATAAAATAATAAAGTTACATAACGCGCAAATATTGCTCATGTAAAATAAAAAATATTATCCAATGATGTACACAAATAATCGGTGAAGTCATCCGAAGACGTACATGGATAATCAATAAAGTCATCCGAATAGATTATACAAAACTAATCAGCATTTGTGTACATCTTTGTTGGAATTTTTCAGTTAGCTTTCGTAATGCATTCTCTATATCCTAAAACAATTTTAATACGTTAATCCTCTTAGGGTTTTACACTCATAATTCCACTTAGCAACCAACAATAGCAAGTATAAACAGACAAACATTATTTATTTACAACATCCCTGCAAAGTGCTTCTTTGCAGAAATGTTTACAATAAATGCTCGAAATTGCGGACACCGAACAATAATACATGCTTGGTAGCGTCGAAGGAGTGATTGCCGAACAGTTCCAAAGATGGCAGGCATTTCGCGCACGCTTGAAGCCGCAATGGATAGTCGAGCAACGAGGTCCTCAATTAAGTCAACTGGAGTCCCGTAAACGATGGTCTTCAGATACACCATAAGAAGTAATCGATGATCGATAAATCAGACCATCGGACTAGTCCACCACGCCCGAAAAACTGGCATCCAGGAAATTGCTGTCAACCACGTTGAAATGGGCTGGCGCACCATCATGCTGAAACCACGTGATTACGAACGACAGTCGGAACATATTGCAGCAATTCTGGTAAAACCTCTTCCAGAAAAATACGATAGTGTGAGCCATTAAGTCACGTTGGTTGCAGATATGGGCCTATGAGGAAATCGTTCAGAACAAAAAAACATTCACAAGAGAAGCGTTTTTGCAATGTATGTGAACGTGCAGCGTATGGATTTTCTGTTGCCCTACACATGAGTATTGTGCACATTGAAAACGCCTTCCTGTGTAAAAGTCGCCTCATCTGTGAATAGTACAGAAGCTGGGAAATCCGACTGCAACGAACACTGACTGCTGCAAGAACCAGTGGCAGAATTCTACGCGCAACGGGTGATCACCCCCCTGCAACGCTTGGACTCTCTGAATATGGAATGGGTGTAAACGTTTTTCACTTAAGACTCTCCAAACGGTGGGTTGACTCACATGTACACGATATGCAATAGCTCGTGTACTTGTGTTTGGTGTTTCATCCACAATGTTCAATATGATTTCTTCCATGTTTGGATGTCGTACAGTTCTTGATCCAGTTCTTTCATCGGAGCTGGCGATGAATGAACAATTTTCACAAAGGTACCGATGCAACCGCTCAAACATTATGTGGTTCGGCATACGCTTCTTCGGAAAACGTTCCTGATACAGCCGTAGCGATGCTCTGCCGTTCCCATTAGCAGCACCGTGCGCGTCATATGCATGTCCGCCTTTCCACTATTTGTAAAATATTCCATCACGGCCGACAGCACAGTTTCAAAGGACGTTTTCCCGCAGATGCATGAGATCACGGATGGCCGGGTACACTACTGCCCTCAAACCACATAATTGCCAGTCAATCACAGCTGCCGAGTTTGTATTACTGTTGGTGGTTGCAATTTTGAGCATTTATTGTAAACATTGCTGCTAAGAAGCACTTTGCAATGATGTTGTAAATAAACAATGTTTTTCTGTTCATGTCTCATTTTTTGTGTTCGTGCCTCTACGCGTCACTTCCGACCATACGTTCCTATACGAAAAATGTATGCTTTAGTAACTATACTACCCCTCCAAGTTTGTCCCATGAGCGTAGAATCACCCTGTATTTTTTAAAGGTTGAAAAATCCATTAATTCTTTCTACCCTTGGGTATTATATATAGACAATCAGTGTGTTGTGGGATAAACACAAGACTACACAACTTGTAAATCTTATAGGCCAGAGGGTTAATATAATAAGTTTAAAACCCTGTAAATATCTCGCTCAGCTGAAATAAGGGACATTGCCAAACAGAAAAGTAGAGGAATATAAATCAAGAATCAAATAAGTAACTTAACGAAGTAATTTACGTTTATTTTGTCATAGACTTAGAACTTTTAATTTAGAGAAAAAATCATTATTTATTTTTATTTAGCGAATAAATTACTTTTGGATACATTGTGGCCACCATATTGAATGATGTAATTAAAAAAAATTTAACTCGCGTTGGTATAACGATGAGTTCATCTTATTAATGCTGAGAAACAATTTCAAATGAGATTTCGTCAACATTAGAAACATAAATATTTGTGTTTCCTCGCTAGATGAAACAAACAAGAAATTTTAAAATTAAAACGAAGAAAATGAAAAAATTCTGATCTTTCAAACCATTTTTGTAAACACCATACCATTTGGAAACTAATTAAGTTAAAAGGGATCAGATCGTTCCATAAAGCCCAAACGTGTCTTAAAATAGATAATAAGTAAAACAAGACAAATATTCTTAACTTCTGAAAATCCTGGATATTTTTTGGCAAAACAAGAACAAGAAAATATATTGCATTTAAAAAGTGATAACCACAAAAAGAACTAAATTTGATTGAAACGCTTTCTTAATGTTTATGCACTTGTTAATTTTTAATTAACATTAAAGCACCGAGCTCCGAATTTGAATGTGAAGTCTTCGCAAAATAAATTAAATTAAACTAGTTTTAAGCAAAAATTATTGTTTTTGCCAGATGAAATTCCAAGAACTCCAAGAAAAATATGTAACAACATTGTTATCCTTATTTTAATTGAGTAGTGAGATAAATTTTGGTTTGAAATTTAGTCTGAATCTCTTTTTCAACTATTTAGGAATTTGATAGGAATTTGATTTTTAGAGTGTTGCCAGGTGAAAAACTGATTTTCTGACTCAGTATACTTATACTGAAATTCATTTATTTTAAAAAGATTTATACAACCTAAAATTGCTTTTTCCCAATTCACAAAATAAGCCATGCAAAAATTTGGAACTGAATTTTTAATTTTAAAAATTATTTTAATTAATGGTTAAACACTTACAAATACATAGATAAAAAAATGGTTGTTATCTTCTCTATTTCTTGAAAATTTGCAGTATGACATTCATTTTACAAGTGAATCAAATAATTCTTTTGTTGAAGTCCAGTACTTCATTTTTTCCAATACAGAAAATACCAATAGTGAAGCAGCAAATTTCACTTCCTTTTTACTGACTAATTCTTTTATTTCAAAAGCAGTGTAGAAAATCAAGATTTTTAATTTTATGTGGTGAAATATTTCTGAAATCTATTCTTTAAGGTTCAGAAGAGTATTAAGCGTGAAGCACATTAAAATGGAATTCTACATTAAATCCCCAGATTTAAATATAATTAATAAAATTGTTAGAAGTTCTATTTTGTTAATTTCTAAACTTTTTATCTAGAAATAATAGTTTTATTTTGTACAAATACCTATTCTCCAAACACTTAATTACAAACACTACAGTTTGTAAAGTTGTATAATTGTAGTATTGATTTCTTCCATTTTAAATTTCAACTTTTACAGAAATGCTATGTTTTTATTAAGCAAAAATGTTTGAGAAATACTTAACTTTTCAAAATTTGTGGACTTTAATTTTCCTCTTCATATTTTCAGGTTGATGGAAAAATGTACGCGGTGTGTTGCGCTGCGATAGCTTGCAATTAGTGTGTAATCTCTAGAAGGAATGCTGTAAAGCTTCGGTTTCCTAAGAAAGCGTCGCCGTGATCTAGCGGCCGTGATGTATCGGTGGGGGACGTCACTAAAACGTTGTTTATACTAACACATGGTGTTGGTTTCCTAGAGAGCGGTGTTTGTGAGCGTAACGAAAATGATCGGAGCCGCCATTTCCATGACTGTCGTCATAGCGGTCTCAAGCAGTTGGGGAACGTTTTTTCTCTTGTAGCGGCCACATTTCATTTCCAGCTCCAAGCGATTCGAACGAAGAGGAGAGAAATAAATAAACATTTATGACTGCCATTGATTAATTCGTTTTTGTAAAATCGGGATCGTTAAACACAGAATGAAAATTTCAACGGATTTGAAATCTGTGGAAAATTTGACACCAGATCGATACCTTAAATGTGATTTTCTTTAAATAAATAATTAATTATTTAATAAATAATTAAATAATAAAATGGTAAATAATTGAATATTAAACTGGTTTTGATATCGATCTGGCGTAGAAATTTACGCTGATTTGAAACCTGTTGAAATTTTCACTCTACCTTCAACGATCCCGAAGTTAGAAAGTTTAAACTAGAGAATAAAAAACCACTTTGTTTTGTTTCTCGAATAAAATAAGCCACGACAGCCGTCTGTGTTGCCCATTCTCCAACGTATTCTGTCGGTCTAAGTTGACACGTCTGGATTTTTGTTTAGACGGCCGTCTAGTTATGCCCGCGGCATCATAACGTATCACGGCTGTTAGATAACGGCTCCACTTTCTTAGGAAACCAAAGCTTAATACCAACGTTTTTTTTTTATTGCCATTAAAAATTTCTCTCAATTATACTGTAGGCAATTTTAGGGCAGTCTTTGAGTTAGTTGTACAGCCCAACCCTAAAAAACTTAAAACATGGATAGCTAGCAATTTCTATGCAATTCCTCGAAGGAGTGCCGAAGATGGTTGGTTGGTTGAAGCAAGGTCTAGAAATGGACAAGCTGCGCCAAACACCAGATAAGATAATAAAATCACTGTAGATCTAAAAACATTATAAAATCAAGGGTGCCGATGAACTAAAGTTATTTTTTTATTGCAATTAAAAGTTACGGCATTTATACTGGGGAATTCTTGGGCAGTCTGTGTGAGTTTGAGATAATTGTAAAGCCAAACTTCCCCTCCCCCTCCATAATAGAGGAAATAACTTTAAAACATGGATATCTGGCAATTTGTGTGCGACCCCTCGAAAGAGTGCTGAAGAGCAAACGGGTTTTTAATACAATTAAAATATTCCCTGAATTATAATATGGAGAATTTTAGGGCAGTATTTCAGATAGCGGTACAGCACCCTTCCCTCTTACAAAAAAAATGACCTTTAAAACATCGATAACTGGCAATTTGTTTGCGATCCCTCGAAAGCTTACAGAAGAACCAACGGTGTTTTTTTATTGCAATTAAAAGTCCCGCAATTACAATGTAGGGAATTTACGGGCAGTCTGTGTGTGAGAGATAATTGTACTGCTCTCCTCCCCCCCCCCCGAAAAAAAAATTAAAATACCAGCACTTTCAAACATTGATAGCTGGTAATTCGTGTGCGACCTCACGAGAGGGTGTTGAAGAACTACGGGTTTCATTTAAGAGTGTCAACAGATGGGAGGTCTTGTAAGGACTCTGCTTGGACAATCCTTTTTTATGCGTAATTAAATCTTAAATTTAAATCACCCAGTGCTTTAACAACTTTTATGTAAATTATACAACCAACTAGTAAATAAACCTTTATATATTTTAAATCAATCAATTATTTTCTGTTTAAATTGATCAGTTCGTCAATGAATCTTTCAAAAGATTACAAAATGGTCATGACGTTATCATCCGAGCACGTTCGAAAGATGCACGGGAAGATAGGCCTCTTAATTAACGTCGCACTGGAGCAACACAATGGGCTATTGGCGACGTAGGGATCAAATCCGAAAGGAAAGGCCACGCAATATTGAACCACCTTCAGATGACGAGGTCATACCTCAGCTGGAACACCACTATCCAGACTTCCGCCTCAAGCCAACATGAAGACATTTTAAACCACGACAGATTTGACGTACACCAGCCTCTGTGACTGGAAATAGTCATTAGATTGCAAGTGATGATTGCATGAAAGCTGTGCCCGCAATACAGATCCTATTGTAATAATTGAGGAGTATCGGTTAAAATAATAAGTCATACTTTCAGAATTTAAAAATAATTACAATGGCTAACATAGTACTCAAGACGCTTTCTTAAGCTTTTAAGTATTCATTCAATTAGGGATTATTTTGATCATCTCGCCATTGGCAAAACTAACCAGATCAACTGGCACCTCACCTCCTCGAACTTCCACACCACGCCAACATGAGTGCATTTGAAGCCACGACAGTTTTAACGGGTTCCAGCACCCTTTGTAGACAGACCCTTTAGATTCGCAGCCCTACAAGAGGTACGGGAAAAGCCGGAGTGTAGTCTTCAGTCTTTCCACCCAGTTCGCAAAGGGAACAGATTGCTGGTATTGCTAATCCAAGACGGCAGAAGTCTTTTTATAGGTAGTCACGTTTGGTAAAAAGTAGTAAACAAGAGACTCATACAGCAAGGTAATTGGTAATTTTTAAATTAGCGTCGTACAGTGCAACACAACGCCTACAGCAAGGAACATGGAATAAGATATTTATTATTTAATAAAACATTACAGTTATTTCCTGTAGACATCTCTTTGTAGACTGAGAGTCAGTATTAGACGAATAGACTGCCAATCTACAAAGAGTTGTCTACGCAAGAGATTGATAGAGAGATATCTCGTCATTAAAAAAGTATCAGCGGTAGAACGGTTGGAACAGCAACGTGTAGAAGGGGGCTGATACACATTAAATCTATCGTGGCCTTAAATGTCCTCACGTTGGGTTGGTGTGGAAGGTTGGAGAGTTGGGTTCCAGCTCAGATGTTGCCTCGTTGTATGACCGTGGTTCAAAATTACGTGGTGTTATCCTCGGATCCATCTTTCTGAGATTGTTTCCGGACCGTCATCAGTAGCCCGTCGTGTTGTTTCGGTACGACGTGAATTAAAATATCTACCTACTTCGTTATTAAAAAAATTGGTTAAACATCTTGTTGGACGAGACATCTCTTCGAAACCACTTGGAGGGTTAACTGCGAGTTCGTTTCCGGTTACCAAAATGAAACTCGTTAGTGGACAAGTAGGAAAGAACGATATGACCCAATTTTGGATACATCACGTCCTGATATAGCGAAGGGTTTCTGTATTAATATATATCTAAAGCTTAAATTTCACTAATTCATATTAAAGTACTCAAGCGATGTATCAAGAAATAAACATTTTCTAGGAATTAAATGGGAAAACAGCCGTGAGGTAATTAATTTTTAATTAAGTTTTAGTCACACACACAATCGGGAGAAGCTTTCATTTTTATTTAAAACCTTCTCACATGACATTTTATTATTCTTAGATATGGGGAATCTTGAAGGCAGCAGTAATCAAAAAATGAATGTGGAATGAAAAAGGCTATAAGCGAAATGAAACGGCAGAAATGAATTTTAACCGAAAATCTGGAAAAAAGATGAGCAGTTTGTATGATTTGGACAAAAGAAATGCTTACTATTTTCTGTTGATATCTAGTGCTATTGAAATTTTTGTTGCATACTTCACAAAGAGATACTTTGTTTTATTAGCAAGACCAAATACAACAATGGGGATGTTTGCCCCATTTCGAATCTTTCCATCGCTGATTTCTTTTCGCGCGAAGATCCTAACAGTTTTGTGACTTTTCTCAAAAAGTACCAAAGACTGATAAATTTTAGCCTCCAAGGCTTACTGGTCATCGTCGAATCCTCGCGCAGGTTCGATTCCTGTAACTACCCTGAGTCTTTCCCTTGGGTATGTAAGTTGGTAGTCGCATTAAGGTCGCACTGGATCAACACAGCGGGCTAGGCGACGGTTCGGGATTAGTCCTGAAATGAACGATCCAAGGCAAAACCTCGTAATTTTGAACCAAGGTCAGATGACGAGGACAACACCTGAGCTGTCATACCACTCTCCAAACTTCCACACCATTATAATGTAAGGACATGTAAGACCACTATAGATTTGACGTGCCTCCACGTTCTTTGTTTGGAGCGAGTTTCAAACTCGCACCCCTGCGATTGCTATTTTTATTTCATATTTTTATTATTGCGATTCATAATTTTAAGTTTTCATTCTTCTTCTATTACCTGTCTTTTCTTTGCCAGCTGCTTAAAAATTATTTTTCTGCCCTCCCCCCCTACTATCCTTTTTTTTTCATGTCCTTCTCGTGCTTTTCTTGTGCTTTCCGATTTATATTTTCTAATTAAGCAGTGTAGGTTTATATGCAACCCTTACCTCATCCATTAGCTTTGATGATCACCAAATAAGGTTGATTGTCAAAATTTGACAAACTATTTTTGACCGTCATCAATCATTGAGTGTGCATTCTGACATTAATGCTGTCTCCTGTCAAAGCTCTTCCTGAGGCCGAGAAGACATGTTCAATGTCACCACTACCATGAGAACGTGGCAGAGTAGCCTTCACTAGGTTTGACATAACTGGGTAATTAGGATCCACAACAATAATGTCTCGCAGTCTGAAGAGCTGGTTCCCAGTAAACATTATTCATTCTACATTCTTCTTCCTCAAATTCTCTTCGGAGTACTTTCCACTGATCCAGTAGTATGTCTGTTAGGACCACCCATAGCATGGCTCTTGCAACTAATACTTGTCATACACTCACACCACTGAGTTTCTCAAGAGGACCAAGACAAGATAAACTTTTAAGGAGAGATGAACTGATGGAGGACTTCATCAAAAGATGTTAAACACTAGCAATGTAATGCCTCTGAGCACTTAGAAAAAAGAAATTCCTTTCCTTCTCTTTCACATTCTGAAGCGCTTAAGAAATTGTATGCCTTCATAGTTTCTCTTCTAAGTAAATGAAAAATTTTCGTGTAGCCTGGCCTTTGTATCATGTTTTTGGCTTCTTCATTAAAATTTAGCGAATGAAATACTTTCAAATTGCAATCCACTGTTCAAGCAAACTTTCAGCAGCTGGCTTTAGACATAGCCACCTGCTTGAACAATGCTTATGAAATAGTGAGTGTGAAGCTTCAAGTCTCCTTGAATTTGTTTCTATGTTGACCAACGCTTAGGCCACTGATTAAAAAATCTGTGAATAGAAAAATTAGTTCAGACACATCTTCCCCAAGCTTCAAAGCCGACTTTCCCATTCTTCCTATATCGAATTCCTTAGCACCAGGCTATGTGACCAATGGTGTTGCGAGGGGAATTCGATAGAACAGCGTTCCACTGCCTTTATGGAAATTACAAAGGAAGGAAACTATATTCTGCTGTTCCGTATTTAGAGGGTTGCTACTGGTTATTTGATGGCAAGATTATCTTATTTGGTGATACTCGAGGCTCCAATTCTTTTCGCGAATCGAAATCAATATTATAGCAGCCGGCGACAGCCATAGCATCACATTACGATCGCCTCAAAATAAATATAAAAAAGGCTTGATTTTGGTCGAAACACAGGCGTCATTAAGAGGGGGGAGGGGATTTATTCCCCCTTCTGAATGCCGCTCAAATGGCATACCTGCCGTATAGGAAACTAGTCTGGACAAGTTCCAACACAAGACCAAATTACATAATATGTACTAGGTTGACATTTGACTTATTGTAAAGGAAAAAATGAATTTTTTTAAGTGTGCACTAAAAATTGTTTTCTTCAAGTAGATTTTAAGAACTTAAACACCTGAAAAATGACAAAATGTCAAAAAAGTGACAAAAGATCAAAGAAGTGAGAAAAGATCAAATAAGTAACAAAAAGTGACAAGACCTGCCTTACGTCATAAATATACTAAACCGTCTTCACGAATTATGTCCCTTTAGTCTTATTTAGGACAAGCAAAATAGCCGACCTTATTCGGTTGGAATTCGTTAACTCTAGATTGAAGAAATGATCAAAATATGTAATGCACTTATGTCTTTCGTAGAATAAAATAATATTTCAACACCTTTCGCCATCTTTATAATTTCTACAAATTACTTTGTGGACAAAAATCTTACACATGCATATCCATTCATGTAATATATTTCACGTACATCGCACCCTTGGTGTAAGACAAAGCAACAAAATGACCAAAGGTGACATTAAAGTTTCTCTACAAAAGACGATTTTGCGGGAGATATGGAATTCACTTTCTTAAGTTATTTTCGTGATCAACACGATTAATAAAAATGACAATTTACGGCAAGTGCTCTCGTACTTATGGTAAAAAAAAATATCTATATATATTTTCCTTATTTGTGGCACTCTTGCATATAAGGCATGCGACATTGCCATACTAATAGAAGATTGTGCAATTCGACAGAGAACTTTTAATGTTTGAAAAATTATAGTTAGGGGGGGGGGATTTTTTAAACATTATTATTATTTTAATAACAGCATAATTACATTTAAGATTTGCTTTATTCTGACTTACCTGCCACTTTAAGTAGAATACTTAGTGGTAGTGTTGCGTGCAATGAATAAGAAAATACAATTTAGAACAGAACACTGCGAAATAAAACAAAATAAAAGTTGTTGGTTAAAACGATGTTCTTGAGATATTAATTCGTGATTCTTTTTTATTTCTTGATCTCGCACAGTTGCCACAGCTTTCAACTAAATGTGCACAAAATTTAGAAATGCGAAATTAATTCCGAGCGAAAGAATCAGAAAATATCGCCTACACGCGATCAATCAACACGAGTTTGTGTTTCTTTCCGTTCGTTGAAAATATCGTCTGTTCCAAATATTCTAAAATGGTTTACTTTGCGCAAAGAAGAAAATAAGACTCGGAATAAATGAAGTATCAGTGCTGAAATTCCATACAAAAAAATAACTTTGGGAAAAAATAATTGCTCTTTTTCAGCAGTACCGATAAAGCAATCCAAGTAATCGTAATTCTCAATATGCATTCCAGTTTTTTCAAAACTACCAAATTATGGTTGATTTAAGTGTACTTACTCGGGTGGTTTAGAACGATAGTTATCTAAATATATGGAAATAAAAAAGTTTAATATTGCAATCACACTAAACTAATATATAATGTACAAAATAAAGAATATTGTAATCCAATATCTCTAATATTATAAAAAGAAGTGTTTGTCTGTTTGTTTGACTTTTGTACGCAAAGTCCTGACGACTCTATGACACTTACAGTAATGGAATTTGGCACACAGGTAGTCCGAATTTTTTGCAATTTTAGGGTCGCGGCTAATTTTAAAATTAAATCTAGAACATTTTAAATCGCAAGGGGCGGATTCGGCATCAGAAGGGTCCAAAACGTATATAAAACTTGAAATGGGTCGAAAATATTCAATGTACAAGCAAACACTTATCTATATAAATAAGAATGGAGTGTTTGTTTGTACATTCAATATTTTCGACCCATTTCAAGTTTTCTATCCGTTTTGGACCCTTTTGATGCCGAATCCGCCTTTTTCTCGTTTGGTGTCTGTCTGTCTGTATGTATGTATGTTCTGCCCTATACACTTCCACGCGGTTTAAGATATTTTCATGGAAATTTGCATACAGTGAGTACTTATCTTCATTTAGTGAGTGGAGTTGGTTGCGAAAGTCTGTCTGTCCGTCTTTCTGTTCTATGCTCGATTTTGTGTTTGTGTAGGCATCACATGAATTGTATTCCAGATATTTGATTGCAGTGTATTTTATTTTATACATTATCTATTAGTGTAGTGAAGCAATATTAAACATTTCTTTATTGTTATATTTAGATGAGTTTCATGCTAAAACACCTGAGTAAGTATACTTAAACCAACCATAATTTGGTAGTTTTGGAAAAATTGGAATGCCAATTGAATATTACGATTACTTCGATTGCTTTACCAGTACTGCTGAAAAAGTAATTATTCTTCAAAAAATTATATTTTTTAATGGAATTTCAGCTCTGATACTGCATTTATTTCGAGTCTTATTTTTGTTCTTTGCGCAATGAAAACGATTTCGGAATATTTGAGACAGACGATATTTTTCAACGAAACGAGAATAAACAAGATCGCGTGAGCAGTGATATTTTCTGTTTCTTTCGCTCTGTTATAATTTCACATTTCTAAATTTTTTGCAACTGTGCGAGATCAAGAGATAAAAAGGAATCACAAATTAATATCTTTAGAACAATTTTTTCCGACATCTTTTATTTTGTTCTATTTCATTCTTTTCTATTTTAAATATTTATTATTTTAATAAATGTGTTTTCCTTCTCATCACACGCAACAGCACCACAAAGTATTAGACTTAAAAATAATAGGAAAGTCAGTATAAATTTTCAGTAAATTTTAAGTGTAGTTATGCCATTATTGAAAGAATAATGCCGTTACTGAAAGAATAATAATGTTTAAAAATCCGAACTAGAACTTTTTCCAACATTAAAAAATTCGTTGTAATAATGACAGGAGAAGATTGCAAAAATTTCACAATGTCGCATACTGGAGGCAAGAGTACCACAAGTAAAAAAAAATATTGTTTTGTTGACTATGAGTGCGAGAGCACTCGCCGTAAATCGTAATTTTAATTAATTGAGTTGAACATGAAAAGAACTTAATAAAGAGAATTCCAAATCTCCCTCAAAAGCGTATTTTATAGTAGTAACCTTAGTATCACCTTTCGTCATTTTGTAGCTTTGTCATACAGCAATTGTGTGATGTATGTGAAATGTATTACATGAATGGATATGCATGTGTAGGATTTGTGCCCAAAGTAGGTTGTAGAAAATATAAAGATGGCGAAAGGTGTTAAAATAAATTTTTATTCTACAAAAAACGTAAGTCATTATATATTTTGATTATCTCTTCAATCTAGAGTAAACCAATTCAAACCGAGTAAGGTCGGGTATTTTGCTAGTCTTATTTATATAGATAAAAACTTCTTATTTATATAGATATACACTCTATAACAAAAAAATCGACGCACCAAGAAGGAGTTGTCCGATAGAGACAAAAATTGGTGGATAGGAAAATTATGTACAGAATAGAAAATGATTAAAATTTCAGAACAATTGAATGATTTATTTCAGAGTTACAGTAACGAGCTCAATAAGTTGTTGACCCGCCTCTAGCCTGGATGCAAGCTGCCACACGGTGTGGCATAGACCGATAAAGCTCCCAGATGGTCTCCTGCGGTATTTCTTGCAAAATTTGCTCCAATTGTCGGACTATGTCATCAACATTCCCTATAGGATGCAGTCGCCTTCCCATCATATCCCAGACATGCTCGATGGGAGAGAGATCTGGTGATCTGGCTGGCCAAGGAAGTGTTTGACAAGCTTGAAGACAGTTCATAGCAACACGTGCCGTATGTGGCCTGACATTGTCTTGCTGAAAAATAAGTCAATTATACTGCGATAGGAACGGTAGCAAAACAGGTCTCAGAATGTCGTCAACGTACCGCTGTGCAGTAAGTGTACCTCTAATGACGACCAAAGGGGTCCGGCTATCAAGGGAAATGGCACCCTAGACCTATAACTCCTTGTTGAGGGCCCGTGTAGCGTGCAATAGTGAAAGCAGGATCGGCACGCTGCCCTAGGCGTCTCCAGACTCGTCTTCGATGATCGTCAGGACACAGTTGGAAGCGGGATTCGTCGCTTAAGACTATACGTCCCCAGTCAGCATCATTCCAGCCTGATCGAGCCAAGCACCACTGTAATCTGGCTCGACAGTGTGCAGGTTTGAGTGGTAGGTGGCGTAACGGTCGGTACGAGCGTAGATTTCGCTCTCTCAGCCGTCTGTGAATGGTCATGGTGGACACTCGTGTGTGGGTCGCACGACTGATGGTTGATAGCGATGAATCAGGCGCTGTGACAGCTGATCTGACAATCACTCTGTCCTCGCGATCTGTTGTGGCCCTACGTCGACCGCTACCATCATGACGTTGAAATCTGCCATTGTCCACCCACTCTTGCCAGCATCTTCTAATCGCCGCATCGCTTCGACTCACATGACGAGCGATTCTCCGATTTGCCCAACCTGCCTCTTTCATTCCAAGGATACGACCTCTTTCAAACTCTGAAAGTTGCTCGTAATGAGCTCGAATCCTGAGGCGAGGCATATTTTCAGTCGTTGAAAGGTATTCTAAATCGCAATGCAGCAGAAATTTGTAACAACAGTTCAAGAACAACTCCTTATATACATCTGCGGGATGCGCAGTTCCGATGCGCTGGAGTTCGCACTATTCATTCATTGGACACCAAATTTTAATCATTTGCATATTTGGTCAAAACATTTTTGCATACGAAATTTCCAAGCAATCGGATGATTCCTTCTTGGTGCGTCGATTCTTTTGTTATAGAGTGTATTACAAAATGAAGTGTTTGTTTGTCTGTTTATGTGTACGTATTGTCCTGACGAATCTATGGCATTCACAGTAATCAAATTTAGCACACAGGTAGTCCGAATTTTTTGAAAATTTTGTGCGAAGCATTAATTTTAAAATTTAATCTAGAACATTTTAAAAATGAATTCATTAGTTTTTTCCAACCTCCTTTCATCCGTTCCGGAGAGCGTAAGACCTCCATTCTGACACTTTCGACTTACGTCAGCCTTTGGAACCAGTTTTTTTCATATTCCCGTACCTCGGTGTCGGGCGTGAAACGAGTTTCGGGATGTGACGTGATCAACTGAAAAGCAGTCCCGTTTCTAATCGCTTAGGAAGACTGGATCTAAAATCACCGGGGGTTAGCAAGCGTTAGCGAGCAGTAATCACACCTGACCCCACGAAAAGAACTGTAACGGGGAAGGAAAATGTTGCGTTAGATCGATACCTTATACCATTTAATTTTTGGAACATATATTTTTCAGTTGAATATTTATATTTTCCCAAGAGATTGTGACGCCACGAAGATTGGATTTCTATCTCCTAGATCGTTAAAGATAGAGTAAAAACTACAACGGATTTCAAATCTGCGGAAAATCACAAATATTTTATAAACATGAGAATGCGTAGAAATCACCGGCGTTGGCAAGCGCTAGCGATCAGTGGTCACACATGACCCCACGAAAAGAACTGTCACGGGCAAGGAACATTTTACAATAGATTGATATCTTATGCATTTGATTTTCTTTTAATGAATAATTTTTTAATTGAATATTTATATTTTCGCAAGAGAATGCAACGTCAAGCCGATTGGATCTAATCGCAATTCCAATTTCGCCGCATTTTACAATGACGAGGCCAACAAGGCGTTGACCGTGGTGTTGGTTTGCGAAGCAAACCAAATGGGAATTCGTAGTAATGACCGGGGATTAGCGAGCAGCGGCCACACCTGACATCACGACAAGAACTACCACGGGCAAAGCCATGCTGGCCACGCAGTTGCTAGTGTATGTGTATATATATATATATATATATATATATATATATATATATATATATATATATATATATATATATATATATATATATATATATATATATATATATATATATATATATATATATATATATATATATATATATATATATATATATATATATATATATATATATATATATATATATATATATATATATATATATATATATATATATATATATATATATATAAACACATTTCCAAAGGATTATATCTTCCAAGGAGAGGACCAATATAATCGTTCGAAGAATTTTATTATAATGACAGGACTATTGGAATATTCTAAAGGTTGAAAGAATCCATGGATTGTCTAGGAAGATGTGGTTATTTACTCATTCAGTGTGCTGTGGGGTAAAAAGCGACAATACGTTTCTCGCAAATCGCGCGAGGCTTAAAATGTAGGAAAAAGTAAAGCATTCAAACAAACGAAAAACGTTTTAAACATCCCTAAAAACTCCTCCCGAGAGAGATGAAAGCATCGCTAAGGAAAGCTGAGCAAACGTACTCCCAGACAAAAGCAGGCCTCACTCAGCTTTATAAGAACATCCGGCGGACAATGTGTTATATAATTTTCTCTTTTGGTCACAATTCATCATCGTCCCGTCGCTTAGCAACCTGGAGATTCATTTTATCCTTTGATTTATGCTGGTGTCATTGACTGGGCACGAAAGCAGGAATGTCACCAACATGTGTGATTGATTTTGGCGAGCTTCCGACACCGACAATCACAGTTCGTTGGTACATCCTGCTCCTTTTGATGGGATTTTGTGTGCAACCTGGGATGCGGGGAACGTACACTGCAAGGCCCACACCCCACCTTTCTCAGATACACCCCATCGCTAATAAATGATCCTGTTGTCTGATGCTTTTAAACCTGAAAAGAACCCCACCTTTGCATGCGTTTATTAAGTTATATACCGGTGATTTGAAACGATTTGAGATGTTTTATGTGCATTCATTGTGTCCTTTAGTGTCCATTCCGGTTCGGGACAACATCTAGAGTTTCATCAACTCTAAAAAGCAAGGTATATAAGTATTTTTAACCCTTACAGGGGTGCCGGGCGTTTCTCGTGTCCAACCACCTCTGAAAGATCAAAGGCTAGTTATATCATGGCCTGGTAAGGTATACACATATTTTAACCCTTACAGAAGTGGTAATACGTTGGTGTTCAACCACGTCTAAAATTGTTAAGGCTAGGTAGATAAATGCCTCGAAAGGTATAGGAATATTCTTTACCCTATCAGGGGAGGCGGGATGTCTGGTGCAAAGCGTAAAGGCTAGGTATATATATCATGTCATGAATATTTTTAACTTTTTCAGGAGCAGAATACGTTGGAATCCCACTACCTCTGTAAGTATTACGGCTAGGTATATTATGGCTTACAAGGTATATAAATATTTGTAACCTGTATAGGAGTGGTGGTACGTTGGCGTCTTACTGCCTAATAAAGGGTAAAGGCTCTTAGGGGTGGTGTGACAAAATCAATTTCAACTCTTTCAAAAAGTTAATTCTAGGTACAATCGCGGAAAATTTTTTTTCGAACCACCCCTCTTCAATCAAGCAATTTTGACAAAATAGCAAATTCAAAGATGGCGATTGACAGGAAATAACGTCTTCGATTAATTAAAATTCATAAAATTTGAATAAGGGGCCGTCTTCGTATTAAATTGAGCACCAACTTCATAATTTCCAATCGGAACATAATTTCCCCTTACAACTTCATAATTTCCCCTATTTTGACACACAATTTTGCACCTAAATCAAAATTTAACTGCAGGTAACAAATTTCATGTCATTAGGACTTGCCGTCTCGAAGTTATGATGACATAAAGATAGGAGCTGATTATATTAAATTAGTTTCTTAGACATTTATGGATATCTTCCTAAATAATATTTCTATAGCGCTGATATTTTGCACCATGTTACTGTTAAACAACTCAAACACAATCCACCTAGTTTTTCATTTAAAAAATTAATTTTAGTATAAAATAATAATTATTAAATTAATGTTTGAAAAATTCCGAATTGGAACCTTATTTACATGGAAACCGATTAAGAAGAACTGCTAGTATGTCCATGCAAAATTTCAGCTCTTTCCGATAATTAGTTTTTGCGTTACATTAAATTTTCCCAATTATTGCGATGTTAGGGAGAAACCATAAGTTTACAAAACGCTTGACAAACCTCGGATGATAGTTATAGGGTCGTTTGCACTTGCATAATAAATATAATAATTCTCGGATTGCTTAAAAATACGTATGAAATAGTGCTCAAATTTGAAATTCGGGTAGCGATAACTACAATCTCGATTTACGAATAGCGTCTTTCTTTGTGGAGATGTTCCCTGAAATTGAAACTAACTTTGTTATGTGATATCTCAGGATATATTGATAGGGGGCACATTAAATTTTAAATTTGGACTAATTTAACTATGCATAATCTTATTATGGTATCAAAACACAGTGTTTCTATTTAAAAAATTTTCGTTTGTGCAAAATTTGATATGAAGACATCCCCTTATGCAATGTTTTTGGATTTGAATTTGTAGAGGACGTTATTCCTTATTGATTGATAGCTATGAAATTGTTCTAGTATGAATAGTGCTCGAAATAAAGAAGGTGGATTTTTTTTCCGCGACTGTACATTAAGGCTTGTAAGGTATATGAATATTTTTAACCTTTCAGGGGCGGCGGAACGTCTGGTGCCCCACATCTGTGAAAGAGAAAAGGTTAGGTGTTTAATGTTCTTGGTATATTAATACTGGTTAGGTATATAAATATTCCTATCCTTTTAAGGGGCGGCGGTAAGTTGACGTGCCACCACCTCTGAAAGATTTAAGGCTATAATGTATAAATTTTCTTGGCATATTAATCCTTTTCGGGATGGTGGGAAGAAAGCCGTGTCACGACTTTGAAGTGGTAAATTTTATGTATAAAAATATTCTAGCTATGTTATGGCTGATAAGGGGTACATGCAATTTTTAACCTTCTCATGGGCGACGGGATGTCATGTGTCCCACTACCTTTGAAAGAGTAAGGGGTAAGTATACAATTTTCTAGGAATATTAATGCTACTAATGTATATTAATACTAATAAGATATATTAATGCTAGTAACATACATAAATAAATACTAGTTAGGTATGTTAATTATAGTAAAACACATTAATGCTGGTAAGGTATGTAAAGGATAGTAAGATATATTAATGTTGATAAGCTATATTAATGCTAGTAAGGTATATTAATACAAGTATGGTATATTAATGCAAGTAAGATACATAAATGGTAGTTGGGTATGTTAAGGCTAGTAATATATATTAATGCTGCTAAGGTATGTTAAGACTAGTAATATATATTAATACTGCTAAGGTATGTTAACGCTAGTAAGATGTATTAATTCTGATAAGCTATATTGTTGCCAGTAAGGTTTATTAATGCTAGTTAGGTATATTAATAGGGAATATACACTATGTCACAAAACGTCCTGAAATGGTACTTAGTATATAAATTCAATCATGAAGAATCCGAAAAACAACTTTAAAAATCACAAAAAGTTTTAGTTTAAGCGTTATAAGCGACTAAAAAACGCGTCAAAGTCACGTGACTGAAAACGGGGTGGAGCTTCGTGTGACGTCATAGTACATGAAATCTCTCGCTACATTCGCCGGTTGCATGTTATTTCAGGTTGCTTTCATTGATTTTACGCTAATTTTATTTTTTAAATAATTGTGTTGAATTATAGTCTTTACATTATTATTATTATTCAGATTTCTTCTTTAAAAATGACGTCTGTAGAACAAGGCTTTGTAAAAGGCCAGTCGGATAATCTACCTAAATTGGATGGTATATCCTTGTTTTCTTTTCTGGAAAACCATCTAAATTTTATGGGAGTAGAAATGAAAGGCGTAAAAGCGAAGAGTAAGATAATATTTTGTACAACATATTTATTTAAAATTTTTTTTTTTATATTGCTTTTAAAGAGTAGTGATATAGTCAAAAAGTTGTACTTAAGAAAATAGAATATTAATAGTTGTTCTCTTTTACTTAGTAAGTAACACAATTCATTCTGAAATATAATTTTTTATAGAGATAATTAGAATAGTATATCAAATAAGAGCTTTATATAAGGAAACTAATTTCAAAGAAGATTAAAATTGTAGGGGTAACAAAATAGTGAATTTTGAAAGCTAACTTAAAATTAATTTTCTACTTTAATATTTTAGCAAAATTATTTTTGCTAGTTAATGAACAATAATTTTTAAAATATATTTAAACGGTAAAACGTAATATACTAAAGGATGATCCAAAAATAACAAGAGTAGAGAAACTTGTTGCGAGAATTGCAACTGCATTAAATATTGAACACAATATTTGGTAGTCCAACATTTTAAACCATGAAGAAGGTAGTGTGATAATCTGATTGAAATTGCAAGAATTTGAAGCCTTGCAGTTTTATACAATTATGTAAATTTAAAACAAAATACGTAATTGTTTAAAAATATTAGTTTTAATGCTAAACAAATGAGGTCAAAACTATGTTGCTTCGTACTGCAGGAGAGACGATACTCCCAGTAGTTTTCCATGTCATTCTCCAACCATAAATAAAGTAATATAAAGATTAAAAATTTTCACTTGTAGCACTATTTATCAAAATTTGTTAACACTAGTTTTTGACTTTAATTTCTTATTTTTAATAGAAACATTTGTACAATGCTTTTTTTTTTTAATAAATTAATTGTACGTTTATTATAACTTTTCACTTTTAAAATAATTATATTTTTAGACATTTATGTAATGTAAAAAAATATTAAAGTTTTAAATTTCAAATTTAGAAGAATTATTTTAAATTAGATATCTTAATTATAATTACACTTATTCTATAATACTTATCATTCAGTTTAAAGAAGAAATATGACACAGTTTTACCAAGTGTATGAATAAATGCAACTATCATGAGTATAATAATTCAATGTTTATTGATGTTAGCTCTCTATATTTTTTTAATCAGTTTTGATTTATAAATATATAGTATTCCTATATTTATTTATTAAATTATTTTTCATGTTTCAATAAATTCTGCATTATGAGTGACTTGATACAGAAAGAATGTTTTCGTTTTAGCAAAAACACTAGTAGTCATCCACACGATTAAATCACACAATTCTTATTTAAAAACAATTAAAAATACAAATAATTTTTGGTATTTTAAACTTACCAAAAATGATATTTACAGCAATGCAAGCAAGAAGTAGAAGATAGCTTTTTGTTTTTCTTTAAACAACAAAAAATACTTTTTTGGTGTTTTAATCGTAGAATTATGACACAAACGGAACAATGCAATATTTGTAATTATTCTTTTTAACTATTTTCGAATCTTTCATTGCTGGATTAATCAAAAATTTGTAAAAATAAGATTACTAAAAAGATACCCATAGAGACAACACAGTTCAAGGAACGCTCGATGGGAACATCGTGTACGATGACGTCACAGGCAAGAATCGTCAGCGACTTCAGTTTTTCGTTGAAAGTGATGTCAGAGCAATTTAAAAATCGTTTTAAATATAATTAATGTCGTCAGATTGCAGTTTAAGTGACATATTTCTACTTAGTTTTTCGTGCTCTTTCATTTTAAAATAAATTTGAAAAACATGCATATTGTCCATTCTAATGAGCTATATTAATGCTGGTAAGGTATATAAATGTTCTCGCATGTAGTATTCTGATCTCTAACTGTGCTCTAGATTAGTGATGCGCAAAATATTTTCATAGGCGCTCCCCTATTTTGTGTACTATTTTGTCGCGACCCCTGGATAGACAATGGACGTATTTTTAATCGTCAACGTAGTTAAAGTTGAATTCCTTTTAGGATTTCGCTTATGTTTATGCCTTAAAGGTGGTTTAAATAAAACACACACTTTTACTAAGCAATGTTTTTATTTGTGCATGTGGGTATATATAAATATTTATAATGAAAAATACTTTAAAAAAACTTTACATCATAAAAATTTCATGTGAGGTATGCGCTTGCAAAGGGCTCATGGTTGCTTCTATATGGTCTGATCTGTATTGGAAATCGCAAGCCGTAAATCCTCCTCTGGATACAATCTAGATCGATATTTTGTTTTAATGGCAACTAATTTTGAAAAACCAGTTTCACATAAGTAGGTCGATGCAAACTGAATCAAAATATTAATTACATTTTTCTTCAAATCGGCATATTCGTTTCCAATCGATCAATTGAAGTCAATTGGCTTGGCATTTTAGATTACATTAAATGCGCAGCTTGAAACACTAATTAACAGTTCTTTTTCATTTAAAGAGATATTGGATTTAAAAAATGTCTATATCAAACGTAATATGATCACGTATCCAACCTAATTCATTATCTGGAAATTTTTCGATCCTTTCCGAAAAGTTTGCTCCCAATTTTATCCTTTGACGGGAAATGATGTTTTTAAATAACAAGAAATCTGTAATATTTTTTTTAGTAAATTCTGAAAAGCACGGGAACATATCTGTGTTGTTTTTGTTCAATTGTTCGTGCCAAAGTATCAGCTTATTCTTAAAAGCTTCAATTATACTGCTCGATGTTGAAATGTTTGTACTTTCTCCCTGTAGATGTAAATTCAAATCGTCAAGTATTTTGAAAATGTCAACCATGTAAAAGAGATTTACGAGCCAATCTTCATTAATGAATGAACTTGGCAATATATGTTTCTTTTCTACCAAAAATATGTAAACATCGTTTCTCAAATCGAAAATATGTAGCAGTATTTTGCCAGGTGAGAGGTATCTGACTTTGGAATGTAGTAATAATGTCTCATACACAGAACCCATCTCATTACAGAGTGTTGAAAATAGACGACTGCTTAGGACGCTGTTTCTTTTAATGTAATTAATCAAAATAACAACATCCTGTATACAATTATTCATCAATGTCTTTTGTAACAAGAGCTTGTCAATGCATCATGCAATGGTTGAATACTATATGGGGAGCAATTTTCTTTATTAACCCTCTTAGTCTTTTATTACTACATGTTAATGCTGCAGCACCATCAGAGCAAACCGAGACACAGTGTGCATGTAAGTCCATTTGTTTCAAAATATCTATTAATAATTTCAAATATTTTATTTCCATTTGTTTTTCCTTCCAATTTTTTACAACATAAAAAATCTTCTGATATGTCTTCATCATAAACGTATCTTATATAAATAGTTAATTGGGACAGTTTAGTAATGACAGAAGCTTCGGCAATTTGTAGAGTAAATACAGGAGAGTTTTGTAATCGATTTAACGGAACTCATTTACGCAATATGGCGGAAATTCGGCGAGAAATAATATCTCTTGATAATGGTATATACCATATTTACAAAACCAGTATATAAATAGACTTATAGCACTTGAATGAACGTAATAAATAGAAAAACCACCGAACTGTTGAGGCAGAAACAGAAAGAACTGCACGGTCCTCGCTGAGATCACAGTACAAAAGCTAAATAGCAGGAGGCTGGCACACATAGATTGAAAAAGCTGTAGTAAAGATAGCCACTGCTAAACGCCAGACCAACCCAAGTTGCATATTAATCCCACCAGAGAGCATGTATAGGGCATCTAAACTGACAATTATCTTTTATCACTATGTATGTTCGCCAGTCTCGGTTGCCAAAGTATAGGTATTGCATACTAATACAGTATAACTCCAATTGTACGAATCAATTGGGATCGGACCCCATTCGGATAATCAAAAATTCGGATAATTGGATTTTTTCCGAAAAAAGGGTCTAGTATGTATTTTAATTAATTACTATATGTATGTATGTTGAAAATGGGAGGAAAAAAAACTATTTTTAAAGAAAAAGAACTTTTAATTAATTAAATGAAAAGCCAAAACTTTTACATGTTAAGCGTACTTACAAGTACTGTACATTAGTACAGTATGTACGTACCGTACTATAAATGAAAGTCATTGCTTGCTGAACATCTCTGTCAAAGTAAGCTGTTTAACTGTCTTTATCCGTTTTCGGGCAGTCACGTCGCGCATCCGCTTGACACTGAGAGTTGCATGTAGTCACACTCGGGATGACGCTACATGGACTTCAACGCAGTTTCAAGGCCGGCAAATGCTTCACTAGCAGATGGTCCCGTGTCTGCTTCAACTTCGACATTAAGGTCATCTATTTCCTCGACACTTTCTTCTCTCACACTTTTAATAAGTTCATCATCATTTAGAATTTGATACGCAGAATCATTATTTTGCGAATCGCAGTACGTTGCTGTCTTAATTTGCTTTCTGAAATTCTGAAAGCGATTCGGATAGTCGGAGAATTGGAGTTCTACTGTACAGCAATTGTTTAGGTAAAAAAATATAGTTATTTTTTTAAAAACAATATATACTATCTAATTTCACTATTTTACTGGTACCTGATACTTGTTGAAGAAAAGCCTTATATGTTTTGTTGTCAAATAAATTTCTTTGAATTTGGCGACCCCCAAAAATTTTCACGCGACCTCCAGACCTACGGTAGTCACACACCTGCTCTAGACGAGTAGTGATATATGTGGGTGAATAAAATCATCAATTAAACCCAAAACTACATTTTGTAGTTTGAAATGCACTATAATTATCGGGTCTTCACCCTTAGAGGTTTCTTAAACAAAAACCCCTTGTTCATCATTTAGCCAGACAAGGGATTAAGACCCGTTAAGTTACATAACTATTCTTTCATCTGACATAACGAAGTCAGGGGGTGTTTTCTAGTTGGGCGAAAAGATATGAGGGGGCCCTCTGCTATGGCGAAGCCAAAAGTATTAAATTTTGGTCACGTATAAAATGCATTGATATAAAGTGGCAATTCCTCACGCATGAAGTTTTCGTCCCAAAAACCTTTTTACAGCCTACTGGACCTTAGAGGGTTTAACCTAAAATTAATATCAGAGTCCGACAGTTCTTAGTTTGTTCCTGGGGCTCGCAGTTATAGCAAGTTCTAATTCTATTTTATGCTCGTAATCCATGATTTTAAACCCAAAGCTTTTATCAAAACAATGTGGAGAGTATAATGAGAAAATGACTTAAACTCAGAGAAAGCACCACGCGCTTAAAGTTTAATTCTCGTTTCGTAGATTGATAGCTATTTCTAATCTTCTTACGGTGTAGGTGATGATTTTACTGCTTCAAAATATTTCCCCCAACTCCTTTGCTTTTAAACAATACAAAGATCTTGTAAATATTCAAAATACTTTTTTCCTAGGTAGTTTTTTTTTTTTTTTTTTTTGGGGGGGGGGGGAGTTATGGTAATTTTAATTAACGTCGTACGAGAGCAACACAACGTTCTATTGACGACGGTCCGGGTTCAAACCCATAATGGAAAGATCCAAGGTCAAGACCTCGTAATTTTGAACCACGGTCAGAGGCAACACCTGAGCTGGCACCCCCTCTCTAAACTTCCACACCAACCCAACATGTGGACTTTCGGCCACGACAGATTTAAGGTGCACCAGCCACCTCTACACCATACGTTTAAAAATATCCTTGCACTGACCCGTATTCGAACCAGGAGCCTTCCTAGCTAGAGGCATCTTCCTCTAGTAGGACATTAACCACCAGACCGGTTAATGTCCTACTAGAGGAAGGACACCCACCTTCCAAACCTTGCAAAAGTGAGAAGATTTGAGGCCACAAGAGATTTAACATGTACCAGCCCCTTTTGTACATAACGATCTTTGGCTGGTATCCAACTCGCAACACTCCGGTTTCTAGCCCGTTCTCTTCCAACTGGGCTACCGAAGCGTAGGGAAACGCTTATTCTTGGTCGCTGATTAAAAAAAGATCATTTTGTGAATTTTTAAGCTCCTTTCAAGTTGAAACAAAATCAAAGCTGACAGTACGGCAAGTATTTTAAAAATAAACTTTAGTTTGAAATAAATTAATATCGTAGTAAAGCGCATCAGCTAGCAAATTTACTTTGACACATTTATAGCAACAGTTTGTCCTTTTTTGAAAGTAAGATTTTAAGTTAGCTTTCATGTATAGATTTAAAGATACGTTCTGAGATAAAACCTAAACATTTAATGAGAGTGACAGATAGTGGATCAATATTTAGTAAGTGGATTAGGAATTGCGACGTGGAAACCTGTTCAAGCCGCCATTTATGCAGACAGCAACAGCCAAGACACGGACTCAATGATTTAATTATTCGTTCAAAAATAGCTCGAATTCGAGTAGGCTTAAATTATTCGCGGGAAAAATTATCTAACCGTGTGAGTCTTCAAAAAATTAATTTTAAATATTTAATCTTTAAATAATTTATTTACACTTATAAATTCATTGATAAACTTTGCATATTCCAAGATTTTAATTCGACTCTGTTCTTATACACATTCGTTTCGGTTCTTATTCATTACTTCGATAATAGAATGTTAATTTAATATCTTTGGTTAGTCTCTATATTTATTAAGTAAGTTAGTCACACTCGTAAAATTAATTTATAAGCTTTTAATTTTACGTTTTTTATTCGATCTTTTATATTCTTCCTTCTTCCACCCCATTATTTCTGCAATATAATGTAATTCAGTATTTATTATTGTATTAAATTTATGAACGAAAAGATTTTGGTTTTGATATTCATGAAGTGTTTCTTGCACTAAGTAAATGTACTTGGGGTTGTATATTTCATTATGTTTCGGTGAATATTACTAATCTGTTTCCGATAAAACTTACTCCAAAATAAGCAAAATTAAGAGATTTTTGAGGAAATATACAACAATATTTTATCCAAGCAATTGAATGAAATTATGTAATAGTATTTAGCCTTACTGAAAGGGGCCGCGGTAGTATAGTTGGTAAAGTCGCAGATTAGCTACGTAGGTCTATTAATTAACACAACGGGCTATCGGAAACGGTCCTGGTTGGTTGGAAGATTTTATGACACAAGGGTTATGTTTGGCCAAGTCGTGCCACACGCAAGACATACAATATTAAGAGACACACAGAACAGAGAAATACACCCAGGGAGGAATACACCTGAGAGGAATCGAACCTGCACCGCCTACAACTCTAAGACTGCTAGAACAGTGGGCATAACCACTACCCACTGAGCTAGCTACGTCGGCCCCGGTGACGGTCCGGTTGGTTGGTGGGTATTTTAATTAACGTCGTACTGGAGCAACAAAACGGGCTATTGACGAAGGTCCGGGATCAAACCCGAAGAGAAAGATCCGAGGGTAACTGTCCAGAGAAAACCACGGTCAGATAACAACGATGCTCACCCGAGTTGGCACCCCACTCTCCAAACTTCCGCCCCACGTTAAGACAAGGACATTTGAGGCCACGACAGATTTAACATGCACCAGCACCCTTTGTATAGAACTCGCAATCCTCTGATTAGCAAACGGGGGTTTGCGAATTCAATTCACCCAAACACAATTGTGTAGGTGAGTACCGGTGTACGTTATAGCTGTAGTACAATTATCTCGTTGATGTGGTGAAGTAGTTTGGAGTTTGGGATGCCCACGCCGGTATGGACCTGGTCAACTGACTCCACTCTGTGGTTCAAAATTACAGGATGTCCTCGGATCTTTGCTTTCGAAATTGATCTGTTCTTGCCAAGAGCACGTTGTGTTACTCCAGCGTGACGACGTTGAACTACCAACCTTAAGGTATGCAGGTATTTAATTAACATCGGCATTGGAGCAACATTGCGGGCTATTGGTGACAGTCCAGCCTACCTGAAGGTAAGACATTTCTCAATGAACAGCCTGCAAGCTGTAGGCTGCAAATGTTAGGTTCCTGTAAGTACCCTAGATGTATTTCTCACTTCTATGTAAAATAAACCGTTCTTTTGTGTCTTATTCTTACAGTGGGGTGCCAGCTCAGGTATTGCTCTTGTCACTGATCGTGGTTAAAAAAATGACGATACGTTGTCCTTTGATCTTTTGAGGGCCGTCGTGGGTCAGTGGGTATGCCCACTCCGCTATCAACCTTCAAGTTGTAGAAGGCACAATTACGATTCTTGTCAGGTGCATTTCTTCCTGGATGTATTTTAATTTTTCATATCTGGAAAACTTTCGTTGTGCATATGTCTTTTACTTGATATCGCATCTCATGTGCTTGGCGCAAAATGACCAAATGTGGCCTTGAAGCCATAAAATCATATCGACAAACCAAACCTTGGATTTTTCCCTTTGGGATTGACCCAGGACCTTCATGAATAGTCCGTTGTAATGCTCCAGTTCGGATGGTACTTAACTACCTACCTATGTTTATTTACTTGACGGGAAAATGTTTTTTGTCCAGATATGACCCTAGTGGCACAAAGAAAACCAACCATCAGCAAACTTCTGTGCCCCATGAAATTTCCGGATAGTGTAGAACTGCTTTTCCAAACAACACAAATAATGACTAAATAGCCACATCCATTGGTTGAAAGAATGCAAGGAACCATTTCATTGTTCTTGAAGGCTAAGACTGTGGAAAATTGATATGTAGATTGGCCAATTAGAGCCGAGCTAGGTGGCGCTGCCACTATACGACGCCCTCCTGGACTGGCGGGAATGTCACTCAGACATGTAGACAATAGTTGTAGATGTTTCTGAATAAGATATTTGTGTCGGTTATAAAACCTCACATATCTGTACATTTGTATATAATATACTTAATCTTCAATAAATAGTGAGTAGAATAATTATTACTCGACGTGTAAATTAATGGAAAGAAGGTGAAAGGAAATAGACCATAAAGTGATGACATCGTAAGAACGAACCACTGAAGACAAAACGATACGGTGTTATGACAAAGACTGGCTAGAAGTCACGGAGGAAAAACTGCATGTTGCAGTACGGATTTTTTATTACAAATTGTTAAAGTTAAATCTATTAATTATTTTCACTTTTTAATACACTTATAGCGTGTATTGACTTTAATGTTTAAGTAATACATGTTCAATTGTTTAGTAAGAACCTTAAAAGCCGGAACACGTAGAATTATGTTGCGTGAATATTGAATAATTTAATATATACGTTAGAAATATTCACTAGTATGTGTAAATCGATTTAACTCTTATTTATTTTATTAAATACGTGTATGGTTTATTTATTTTAACATTTAAAAGAATTGATTCTTTAAAGAGAAAATTAAAAGAAAAACACCACCTGTAGTCCATAATACAAGTCTCCGTACAAAATAACGGCTTTGGCTGGACTAAGTTTCAAACTCGCAACCCTCAGGACGAAAATTTCCTATTCTTCCAAGCGGTGTTATCATCAGATCTTTCTCTTTATGATTGATCCCAGACCGTAATCAATAGCTTGTAGTGCTCCTCCAGTACTGCGTTAGTTAAAATACCTACGTACCTAAAAATATTGGAAAATATAGAATGAGTTTTAATACTGAATGCTATGTGTGGGACTTTGATTTCATCACATTCTGCATGCAACCTTCAATGTTGTTTCAATAATCTACTCAAGTCATCCTCCAAAAAATATAGAATAAATTTTAGTCCTGAATATCAGACTTCCTATCACACTGCTTCTTTTTATCTAACTTTCCCTGTCAGATGCAGATTCAATATCGAAACAGCTAAATAATCCGCAGTCCCGTGTGTTGAGTTTCTTTTTCTTCCCTTTGTCGAAGGAGAATTGTTTTCGCTTTGTCAATATTGAAGGCGGATAAGCATTTATTAGTTCACATTCGGTAGGATTTAAAAAGAAGTCACGGCAAACTGATTCGGTAGCTTTAGAGTGATATTGATTCGAGGCTATCTTCGCTGGGAATCAGGTGTAAGTAGAGTTTGGTTTCCTTCTTAAAAATAAGAGACCCTAGTATTTGAAAACCGGTAGTTAGGTACCGGTTAATTCCGGTTCTGATGACTGATTAGTAATACCCTCCTATATGGTATACGTACTGAATGGTACCGTATTTTGAAGACTGATGAGCAATATCGTTACCGTCTAAAGCAGTTTGATTCTCTCGATTTTCTTTTTTCAGAATAGATTAATGGTTTTATAATATGGTGTTTTCTACATATGAGCAGCATTAGGCTGAAAAAATTGCTAGTTTAATAATTGTTTTTAATACTAGAACGGTGAAGGTTAATGCATAAGTTCAAAGAGTTACTGGTTTGACATATATAACCCATACCACAAAGGCTGCATCTTAAAAGGTAAATGACATTAGAGGCTTTACAGGCGGGTGAATTAGAGTTGTCGATAATGGTAGAGACATCCAACTGAGGGCAAGTCCTATAAAGTTTATCGCTACATTTAGAAAATTTAAGTTTACTCGAAGAGCCAAAATGATCAACGTTAGGGTAACAGGATTTCGATCCAAGGGGGTCCCCCAATATCCCCATGTACTAAGCACAGGACTTTCCATTTGAATGTAAGTCCTTTTTGCCAGGAGCTAAATTAATATATGTACTATCCATGTAAAATAATAATAATAATAAAAATAGAAATAACACACTGATACATATATATATATATATATATATATATATATATATATATATATATATATATATATATATATATATATATATATATATATATATATATATATATATATATATATATATATATATATATATATAAATTCTTTGAAAATTTCCTGTTTAACATTAAAACTTTCACTATTCCTCTTAGTATGAAGAGGAAGAGGAAATGAAAAATTCTATTTTAATTCGTGCGTTTTCTTAAACGATAGAGCACAGTTGATTTCGTAACGTGAGTCAGATATAACTTGTCATTAGGTTAAATGCTGTACACAAAAAATCTTAATAGTTACCAAATTAAATTTTCTATCAAAATTTGAAGAGCAAACAATTTTTTGATCGATTTATTTTATATTAAAAATTGTTCTTTTTTATATAATGTTAAAATAATGTGTTGACACCTTCTGCAGTTACAGTGGCAAAGAAAGCGAAGAGCAAAACTAAAGCAGGAAATAAATTATCATGAATATAAAGAAAAGTACAGCATTGCTACGAAATAGTGATGCAGAAGGAAAGAAAAATTAATAAAAATGCCAGTAGCTATTAGGGATGCAACATCGATGTCTTCAGAAAATCGATGTTTTATAAAAACATTGTTGTATTTATCATCGATTTATTGAAAGCGATGTTTTATCATAGTCGATTTTTTTACGTTGTCGGTGTTTTATTTTTGAATGAAAAAAGGCACCATAGTAAAAATTAAGGAAACTAACCGTGCAACTAAGTATTTGTCAGTGATGGTGACAACTGTCTCATCACAAAGAGCTTTTTCCCTAACTGGTGAAAACAGAAGTCGGCTTGAGGTGGAGAAAGTAAACAAACTTCTTTTTTTACAAACTGTAAATAACAAATATTAGGGCCTTTAATAATTATAGGCCCCAATATATTTTTATTTATAGTAAATAAAAAATAAGTGTGTTGTGTTTTCCCCCCATAAGTTGATAAATAATTAATAATAACTAACAATAAGTATTGTTATGTACCTTCTTAATTATACTTATAGTTAGTAGTACCTATGCCAAATTGTTGTAAATATTACTTCCTTTTATATCATTCAATTTGAAAATAAAAGATTTGTTAATTGTTCTTATTAATTTTTTTGACTCTAATTCGACAGTAAAAAAAAAAAAAGTCTTACGTATAAATTAATAAACACGCCAAATGACAAATTTAATCTCTCCCCCCCCCCCTGGCGAACATTAATGTTTGAGGTTGCTAAACCAGTTTTAAGAAATGGGATGTTTTTGTTCGATGAATTAACATAGATGTTTTGATTTTTAACATCGATGTTTTGCAGTGGATGTCGCATCCCTAGTAGCTATACATAAGGATCGAATGTCAGAAGTAAGAAAATGTTAGAAATACAGTTTAAAGTGTCGCGTTTTAAGGCACAAAGAAAGACACACCTCAATTGTACAAAAATGACCTCAATTGTACAAAAATGACCACCATAAGGTACTAAGATCACAGCAAAACGAGGTTTACCTTGCACACTACATCGTAATGAAGTTGTAGCGAATAAATTGCTTAACAGCATTTGTAATGTGACTAAACGGCTAGCTGTTTCAATTAGTAATGATTCAAAATCATCAGTTTTGACTAAAGATAAAGTAGACAAATTATATCATTTTAGGAACGAGATGATATTAGGTGAATGGCTTTAGGAAGTGAAGACATCGTTAAGTTTTAGGAAAATGGCCTTAAAATAAACAATTAAACTCATCATTTTATGTGTTCACTGAAGGAAATGTCTGTAATGCTCAAACTGGAAAATCCAACAGATCTTGGCAAGAGTAAGATTTTTGAATTGCGCCCAAAGCATGTTCTTTTGAATGAGAATGGGATCCAAGAAATGAGATTCTGCATAAAGTTTGTTCTTTTGAATGAGAATGGGATCAAAGAAATGAGATTCTGTATAATGTTTGCTAACGTATACACTACGACAATTTCATTTAGTTGTTGTATATACTTTACATTTCTATATTGAATGTGTTATCGTTTACTCCCATTCATTCCCAGTAAAAGCATTGTGCTGTAGTTCTAGAAATTGTTGGCTCAATAACATGCAAAGATACCTATAGTATTACAAATGTTATATATTGCCCGATACAGAAGAATTTGGCCTGACATGGTACTTTTGGAAATGAGATGCAGAAAGCAATTTTCAAAAAATAGAAGGTTATGGGTCATATTTGGATCTGTATCAATTTATTTCGGGACTCTATATAATATCTGGAGCATTGTTATTTTATGCGCCGTCAAGCTAAGGCATGTCAATCTATACAAGATCTTCCGATTTCAATTTCTTTTGTGTGTGTGTGGGGGGGGGCGAGATGCAAGTAGATATTTTTCTGAAAACTACACTTATACTTCTCAGGATGAGATCCAAGGTGTATATTGGAAACAGAAACAAGTGAGCTTGTTTACAGCTGGTATTTATTTGAGTTCCATCCATCTTGTAGTGATAACATTAGATTATTAGGTTCCTTCCAAAGATGTTATTACTGAATACATATATTTTTACTGCAAAATATTTCAAATTGTGGGCAAAATGTGTAAATATGGTCTGACGGTGCATAATAAGTGGACCAGTTGAGAAACGAATCCATAGCAGCCTCTTGTACCACGCAGGAATAACGGTACAAAGTATCTATTACGTGGAACTACTTTGCAAAATCACTCGGTAAGGGTCCAAGATACAGAATTTGAGGTAGTGTGAAACATGTTTTCGACCAACTGAAAACAAAAGGATGTCACGAATGCTCACGAAATCGTTTGAAGCTGTTAAAATGTAGTGTAGAGAAATATTTTTGATATAAAGGAAGAAGTAGCAAAATTCATATCTAAACACAATTTAAGCATCAAAATAATAATTTCCCTCTATTTTTACTACTGATCAATACGTTTATAAGGCATTAATTAATGTTTTTAAAATGTACAATTTCACTCATTTAAGCAACTATTCTCAAATATATATAAAATAGTTAATTTTACCAGATTAAAATTTCGAATACGTTATTAATAAGCATTCAGTTCTTTGAATTCACAAACGTAACGAGAGCTACTAATAAATGTGAGTCACATAAAAATGTCAGTTTATTTTATGAATTAATACAATAATTTTATTTTCTTTGTTTTGCCATGACCTACTACTCAGAGAGAAAAATCTCTCTCCATTTTTTTTTCAGATTAACTTCTCTTATAAAAAGAGAAAAACTGTCACTTTTGAAAGTCTAAAAATGTTGCCCTTTTTTATGTAACGTGAGTCAAAGACAGCAATGTTGTCATGTGGGAAACTAAGTTCTCACTAAACTTCTAAATTATGATGTAAATGTTTCATGAACATATCAATGAGTCTATAAAAATGAATTTTTGTTTATTAATTGCAATTCATTCTTTATTTACATTAAATTTGATATTGAAAATTGATGTATGATTATAACGTGAGTCACATGGAATCGCCCCTCAATCCCAAGAAAGCCCGGCGAGTATAAAACGTACACACAAGCTATAGTGCACACAAACTATATACAAGTATGTGTGTGTGTGTGATGTTTCTAAAGATGAGGTGATGGTTAAATCCTTCTTTCTATAGTAGACACGTCGAATATCAGTCAGACTTTGAAGTACTCTGTCTAGGTGTACTGAGGCAGTAACAGTCATTGAACACACCCTAATACATTACGTAACATGACGTTATAGGGAATAACCTTTCTATAATCTGTTGTGAAATTCCAGATTTAAATATCGAAACACGTCTGTATTGCTCCTCTTTTCTGATTGTTATCTCTACTATTATAAAATGAATTGTTTGTGTGTGTCTGCGTGTGTGGACTGTCCTGACGAATCTATTGCACTTACAATAATGAGACTTGGCACACAGGTAGTCCGAACTTTTTGCAACTTTTCTATCGCGCGTGAATTCAAAAATTTATTCTAGAACATTTTAAAAAGAATTTATTAGTTTTTTTCATCATTCTTTCTTCCTTTCTGGGAAAGTAACAAGTACCTCGATTTTGATATTTTCGACCTACCCACTGACGTTAGACTTTGGAAACAGTTTTTTTTCACCTTCCGTGTTTCCGATCATCCGTACCTCGGTCAAGGCTCACGGGAAATACAGGCTCGCGCGAAACGAGTTTCGGGTTGTCACGTAATCAACTAAGGGAAGGACTCAATATTTAGAAGTCTGATTTTACCAGTTTTTCCTTCCTTTTTTCTGGTGACCTCGGAAAGAAGAAGGAAGTAGATTGTGTGACGTCAGCCTTTGGAACCAGGCCAAATTTTTACGATTCTAGTAGCAAGTTTCGTCAAATGGGAATACGTAAGTACTCCGTGCTGTGTATATATATATATAATTACAAGAACACAAGAATTTCCAAAAAAATGTAACAAAAGTCTTAAAAAATAATAAAAAATGAAGAAATGTTGGTGGATTAGGGCGTCATCAGGGAGGAGCCTGACCCATACAACATAAACTGCAAGGGTAGTTTCGGTTTCTGGTTATTACACCCCGGCTGTTTGGTTATTTTTTGTTCTTTTGGGTTATATATATATATATATATACATACACACAGCATGGCGTTACCCGTGACTTCAGCCGGCGGCTTTTTCTTTTGCCATCTCTCGGGAACCAAAGCAACTAGGAAAATATTCTATTGCTTCCTTGCCTCGGAATAGAATGCTTTGAAAATATTCTATCTGGTATTTCCCTGAGATGGAATGATTTTGAAAATTCTATTTCTTATGCCTATAGAATAGAATCCTTTGAAATATTTTATTTGTCAAGGTCAAAATTGGTTGGAAAAAATGTGGGCACTGATTTTAAAGTTTAATTATGCGTTTGGAGTACTGGGGGTTAAACATGCTTAGTTTAGAAACATATAGTCATGTTCATTTTAATAACGTCTCTCAGTCTAACCAAAAAAGGCAAAATCATCAAAATACTAGTCGATCTAATTTTCCATCTTGCAGTACAAAATGACCGTTGAGGGACAAAGCATAAAAATCTTAGCCAAAAGATTCGAATAAATTTATTTCTATAAATTGACAATCAAACACCAGCAAGACGGATGAAGTTACTATTTTTATACTTTATTAATGATTCCATATTCTCTATATTCAAAGAAATTTTCGTTGTACCAACATGTTTCTAAAAAGATCCATTATTTAACAATTTTTCGTTTCTGCGTTGCCACGTAGAAAATGTTAAAAAAAGATAAATAAAATGATGTTCTCAAACCTTTGAAACAAAGATTGTTAATCATCGTTTTCTAAAGAAATATGGATATTTAATAATTATTCATTTAACGAAATTGTCGGAATTTTCACTTTATAATAAATACGATAATTTTAGTAAGCCATCATATATTTTATTCAGCAAATTTGATGGCACCCCTTATAGAGATTTTGTAATCAATTTCTTTAAACAAAGATGATACTTCACTGATCAATTCCTTTCCACAAAAGTGATACAACTTCAATAATAAATTTCTTTTCACAAAAGTGGTACTTCAGTAATCAATTTCTTTTTACTCAAATGTTTCAAGATAATTTCTTCCGTTGTAACTGTTAACCATTATTCGAGTTAACAGTTAAAAAATTATAGTTTGTAATTGAGAGTTCCGTTTTCAGTTGACATAAGTACTCTACTTTTTTCTCTCTTTATTTTTACAGGTACTGATTTCTTCCGTTTGCATAAAATGTGTGATGTTGCAATTTTTGAGAAGTTCCGTGGATTGACACTAACGACCCCCTCCCCTAACTGACTCACGAAAGGTTAAGTAACTCAACTGATTAAATCGCTCAATCCCTGGGAAAGACACCAAAACCTTCCCTGCGTCAAAAATGAGTTTGTTTTTTTGTTAGCACATGCTTAACGTTGGAGGAAAACAAAATTGACGGAATTCTTACATCTTGAATTAGAACACAGTTACCCAACTTCTTTTTGGCTTGACGGCACCTTTGCTATGACAACAGGCGTATTAACCCCATATCGTCCATAAAAATCTGACAAATTTTGCTAGGGACGAGATATATCGTCCATCAAGATCTGACCAATTTGTCGTCATCTGACCGTAGTTCAAAATTACGTGGTTATTGTCTTCGGGTCTTTCCCTTTGGTATCATCCCAGATCGTCATCAATAGCCCGTTGCTTTGCTCCAGTGCGATATTAATTAAATACATACACACTGTTCAATTTGGCTTCTACGACTCGTAAGTGACGACATGTATCGTCTATCGAGATCTTACCAATTTTGAAAGTGACAAGATTAATCGTTATCAATATATGTCGATTTTTTTATGATGATAAAACTAAAATCAGGTAATTTTGTTTTCCTAATGACGAAATAACTCATCCGTCATGATCTGGTAATGGTTTTTTCTACTGATGACATACCTCGTCAAGACAAACATCAGGAGAGTTAAATTCTTTTAATCACAATAACGTTCATAATTATAGAATTTTGCAAACACTTTCACTGTGCTTTTAATTATGCACCTAATGTGCTGAAATTTGGAATTCCGATGTTGCAGTAACAGTTGAATCGCATGTAGTCAACATTTAGCCATGTTTCTATTCATGATTTTTATGAATATTAATTTCATAATTATTAAAAATAGTAAAATTTAGTTTGATGATTAAAATGTTCATAGATTGTGTTCAGGTTTTTGAGTAACAAAGAATGTGTGTGTGGAAACACAATATTCAAGGAAAATTAATGTTTTTAGCAAATATAACAAAAACGTGAAACACCAATTTAATACTAGGAAATTCAATTTTCAAACACTTACAAATCGGTGAAAAATACTATAAAATTTATGAAATGTTTTTCATTTCCGTCTAAAAATGCGTGTAGAATCCAAATTTGTGATAAAAGATGGGGTTTGTATTGTAATTATCGGAGCAAGCACCCAGTTTAATATGAAGACGGCCCCTTAGACAAATTTTAAGTATTTATATTTGTAGAAAAACATTCATCCCTATCTGTTGTTACCTTATGTTTTGTTCTGCTATGTAAATTGTGCAATTGCGATTGCGTGAGTCGGGTGGTTTATAATTTTTTTTTTGGGGGGGGGATAGGGACGGCTGTTCATAAAATTAATATTAGAAAAAATAGTAAGAACAGAAGATGAATCCCACATTTTCTGTAAGATAAATCTTTAAGTATCTCTGGTGCAGTCAAAGATATGCTTCAAAGCCTCTTGGTCATCAAGACAAATAAGGCTCTTGTTGATAGGTATTTTAATTAGCGTCAAACTGGAACAGTCTCCCTCTCTAAACTTCCACAACAAGTCACGCCAAAGTAAAGTCATTTTAAGCCACGTCAAATATAATGTGCACCATCCGCATTTGGCATTTGTGTACGATGGTCTTCGATTGGATTCGAATTCGCTACTCTCCCTTGATGCTAATCAGTTTTTCTTCACCTTGGTCAAATAGAAAACCTAGGCGACACGCGGAAACTTATGAGCGTTTTCACCGATCATGCCGGCAACTCCAATTGATCTACGTGTTGCTTTGCGCCTGGCGCTTGTTATTATTCAACCACTGTTTAACCCTCATGGAGGTTGTCTCGACGAGATATCTCGTCATTAGAAAAGCCGACCAGATATCGTTAGACGAGATATCTCGCCATCAGAAGAAAACAGACCAAATCTTGATTTAGTCGTCATCAAGAAGTCTTGTCTACAAGATATCATGTCATTAGCGAAATCCGTCATATCTTGATATGGACGTCATCGTCGTAATGGTCGAAACCTCTTGGAGAGTTATGTCCGTCTAGTGCCATAAAATCAAAACCTCGACCATGACAAAAGAAATAGGACACGTTCGTAAAAGTGTAATGACCTCCATGATTGTAAGCTATTGGTAGAATGATTTTAGGCTTATAGGTTGGGATGGCATTAAATAGGAAATCAAATAATCCTGCAATTCTAAACTGCGTGTTGAAAGATGAAATGAGTGGGGGAATCTGTCACCTCAGCCTTACCACGATTCCAACTAAATCTGATTGTCATGAAGTCCCGTTCGGCACCGGATTTAAGTACCACATCGCTTCCTAATTAGTTCGCAGAGTGTGAAAGGGGAAGATCATGTGTTATCACAACAGCTATAGCGAAAACTAATTCCAAAATCATGTAGACACAACAGATCCAGGGGCAATTAGATGTCATCCTCAGCAGTTGACAAGCTTGACATCTCGGTGCCAGTGTGTCTGGCATTCTTTGTACACTAAGTCTTGCATATTCTTCCTTGCAAAATCATAAGCTCCCGATCTCGTTGAAGTGTATTGAAAATAAATTACAAATCAAGCGAGCTTTACTCACTCGCCGAATATTTAAATGAATTCTTATCAGTTTCGCATTTTCTTTCCGATGGATCTGAGAGGAGAAAGTGCGCCAATTTTGAACCTTTAAGGCTAATGTAGTTACGAGGTTGAATTTGATTTCGACATTGTTATGATTTAGCTGATCTATAGTTTGGATAGGTTCTCTCTCTCTCTCTCTCTCTAAATCATTAGAAGTATACGTTGACGATCGGGACCATGTAGTTGATTATAATTTTACTATTTGCGAGTTATAAGACTTGATTGTTCAGTTTCGCATTTTTACTTTTTTACATCTACTACTTTCAGTAAATACTAATTTAAAAAAATACTTCAATAAATATACAAAATTTATGTTTCAATAAATTAATACCATTCAAGACATGAAAGTTAAATTTGTAATTTTTCTATTATGCAGAGTTATGTAGAGTTATTTTACTTGGGGGTTCATGGTCAGGTTTTTGCTATAAGAAGGGGTCCATGGACGTACTAAGTTTGGGAACCACTGATCTAAATAATTGGAAGTATCTGGAGCACATAGGGGCCATATAGTTAGTTACAAACGGTTATTTTAGTTTCATAGGAATCATTTTAAACAGAGTCGTGCATGTTGAAATGCGTCCGATGAATATGACAGTACACAACTGATGTTGATCGTTTAGTCTCATGAATGAAAAAAAAAAGTCGTCTGATGAATCTGAAAAGCGGAATTGCCGCCCAATTCGAAATTTAAATCTGACGGAGGAGCAATGTTTAACTACAAACTAGGGGTGAATTTTAACTTTGATAATGTTTTTATTTAGCCGACCTATAAGGTTAGGTAGGTTCTAAGATATTAGAAGTGCCCGGAGAAGATGTGGACCATTAAATGTGTAACAATCTATTATTTTAGTTTTACAGGGCTATCTACATCAGAGAATAGTACCTTTTCAGATGTATCTGCTGAATCATAAAAAGGGAATTGTTACACAATTCAAGTAATTAAATTTGACGATGGAGCATTGATTAATTATAAAAAGGGCAGTGGATTTAGCCAACCAGTCATAGTTTAGATAGGTTATAATCTATTAGAAGTGTTTGGAGTTGATCGGGAGCATTTAGTTGGATACAAGATACTTTTATTTTTGTTTGAAGGACTCATCTACGTCAGATTTGCAATTTCAGATGTCTGATGAATCTTAAAAGGGGAATTGATACCCATTTTGTATAGTTAAATCTGACGGAGAGCAATGTGAGATTTAATTACTAAGAAGCAATAGATTTGAAATTTGATACTGTTTTTATTTTGCGACCTTTTGTTTGGATAGTTTCTAATCCACTAGATTTGTACGGAGCTGATAGGGACCATACAGTTGGATATATACGATTATTATTTTAGTTTTACACGACTCATCCACATCGGTTTGCAATTTCAGATACGTCTGAATCTGAAAAGGGGAATTGACACTCATTTTGTATCCGTAAATCGGATGGAGGAGCAATGTTTAATTACAGACTAGCACTAGGCGATGGGAATTCGAACTTCGATACTGTTTTGATTTAGATAAGCTATACTTCGGACAGATTCTAAATCATGAGTAAATGTAGGAACAGATCGGGACTGCATAGTTAAAGTGATTATTATTTCAGTTTTGTAGGAACAGGACTTACGCCAATGTCAAACCAAAACTAAGCATGAGCTTTTAAGTTAACAGCAGAAATAATCAAGTATCGGCAAGGGACATGCCTCACCCAATTTATTTGTCCCATTCTGCTCAACTAATGAGAAATTCAGGGCGTTCTCGTTAAACAAGAATTTAAAGCACCGGAATGGCCTCCGGCAAGTCATCAGTCAATAAATTCTCGATAAAATCATCAAGTTTAGATGAATTAGCGTAGCGCAGAATGGAAGTGTTGATCAAGACATAAGACTCCACGAACGGAAAGCAATTAAACTTTTCCCAGTTGCACCACTTTTCGGTCAAATCCGTACCTTTTTGGGAACGTTTTCTTAAATTCAAAACAGAACTTTGCACCAATGCTAAAATTGCATTTATCAACCGAATAGCATCTCGTTAGGATTAGAAACAGGTGATTTGAGAATCTCATACACATTCTCAGTACCGGTGTAAAATTCCGATCCAAATTCTCAATACCAATAACATACCGACCAAAATTCCCAATACCAGTAAAATACCAGCCAAAATTTCAATACCAGTGGAAAAAAAAAAATACCGACAAAAATCTTTAATACCAGTTAAGTCCCAGCCAAACTTTTAAATACCACAGTAAGTACCGACCACAAATCTCAATAACAGTTTTTACTGGTTTATAGATCAACCTTTTCTACCAGATGGAAGATAGTTGAAAAACGTCGGGCTGGATAAGTACAAAACATTATTGACAACGGTCCGGTATTAATCACAAAGGGAAAGATCCAAGGACAACATCTCGTAGTTTTGAACCACGGTCAGATGACGAGGTCAGTACCTGAGCTGGTACTCCAAACTCCCACATGACGACAATGTGAGGACATTGAGGATAAAACAGGTTGCAATAAACGCCAGCACCCTTGTACGCAACGATCTGTTGTTAGATAGTGTTTGAACTCGCAGTCCTCCGATTTCTAATCCGTTACTCTTTGAACCGTCCCTTTGCCTGAGCGTTAAGTTGGTTGTGTTGGATGTAAGGGCGTAAAACAACGTCCAGTACTAAATATACAAAGAAAGTTTCACTGGTACAAAGGAGAGAGAAATACGCCCAGGGAGGAATCGAACCTGCACCGCTATCACCTAGTCAAGTGGGCAAACCCACATTAACCTCGACGACGCCCCCCCCCCCCAGCGGGAAGTACTGTCTGGGCTTCATTGTATAAGTTAACCATTACACCGCAGCAGGTTGATAATTGTTACCACTAAAATTTTGTTTACTCCATCGGCATGGTATTGATCTGTGTACGGTGGATGTTATCCCCTTTTAAGGGACCTGCTGGCATCGATCACAATTTACGGGCTGTCAGCGGCTGACCTTCTAGAGAGTTCCTCCTTTTGTTTGGTACCCTACCCTGTCGACCGTGAGGTTGTAAACGCTTTGGGGCAGAAGGTCGCTCCGGTGAAATCTATACGCCAGCCACAAAATACTATGAAAGGAAAGCGTCAGTTGTAAATGCCACTCAAGGCTCTATCGCTCAAGTTAGGTAATAAGGTAAGGGAGGGGGTCGGATATGCAGGCGAAAGAGCCGTTCCTGGAGACGATTGAAAAATCTTAATTCCGCAGCGTAAAGATTAAAACACTGTCAACATGACGTCATACATCTAATAGGACATTGAACTTGCGCACTGGTGACCCGCGATAAAAACAACATGAGCGTTTCGAGTTATAATCCAGCTAAAGACAGTCGTGTTCACGGGGGCTGGTGCATGTTCAATCTCTCGTGACCACTAAAGTCCCCATGTTGGCGTGGAAGTTTCGAGTGCCAGCCCAAGTGTTGATTTCGTCATGTGATCGTGTTTCAAAATTTCTACGAGATTCTCTTCGAGATTGGTTTCGTATTGGCCTATTGTGTCGCTCCAGTGCGTCGTTAATTTACTTCCAACCTATCTTCTATTTTCTATTAGATTATGTGATGTCATGGTGATATTTTAGTGTCACCATGACATAGCGTAATCAAATTTGATAGGAATTTTTTTCCAATGGCGTTCACATGTGAACTTAATTAATGGCCCCAACAAGGGCGGAAGTGATGGTCACTTGTAAAGGAGCACCCAGTGGAAGGACCATCATTGCACCTAACAAAGGAGATCACAATATACATCCATGCCCTGACACCGGATTCGAACTAGGAACCTTCCGATCCAGAGTCCAACAACTTAACCACTAGACCGGTTGGTCGGCTTTTTTAATAGGAAATAGCGAGACTAACTTCATAACGCTGTGGTGACAACCACTTTTCCACTCTTGAATGAGGAAAGAACTCAATAAGACGAGGGAAGCGTTTTAGCTCGCGCAAAGCAAAGCTTGCATTTAGGATAAAAAAAAGTGTCGTATAACCAATGGAAGTGAAATAACTTGGCCTAAAAAAAAATCACTTATTAGGATAAAAAAGAGGCGTATAATCAAGGGAAGCGGTAAAGCGTGGACAAACAAAACTCACCTAGTAAGATTTAAAAAAAACGTATAACCAAGGGATGCCATATAGCGTGAGCAAAAACTCACTTATTAGGATAAACAAGAGCCGTATAACCAATGAAACAAGTATTGTGTGGGCAAATAAAAACTACTTTATAAGGATAAAAAAGTGTCGTATAACCAAGGGAAGGAATATTGCGTGGACAATGAAAAACTAGCTTTTTAAGGATAAAACAGAGCAGTATAATTATAATAATGATAATACCGTTTGTCTGTTGCCCGGCAATAGGTCCCGGATTCCAATCAAGGTTTGTGAGCGCATGGATGTTGCTGTCTTAATATGGATTTCGAAGAAACTGCATGTGTTTGTGAAATCTTTCTAAGACTTAAAAGTAAACACAGAAAAACGATCCTGGGTACATCCAATATTGAGTGGAAGACTTATGAATTAATGTTAAGTTTTACAAATTATTTGAGATCTTGAAAATGTACCCAGACAAATTTTTTAATTATGTCTTGATAAAACAGAACTTTGATAGCATATTGATACAACTTGGTTCACATATTTTGTATCAGAATACATCAATGGCTATACCAGCAGAAGTAATAATAATTGCAATAACCTGGAAAAATACTTTTTTACATATAAAGATTAAATTATTTTTTCCTAATAAATGAATTTCAGAAAACAACTACACTCAAGCTTTCAAGAAAAAACAAAAATAATATTTGGTTAAACAATGTATTACATAAATTGAAAGTGGTATATATATATATATATATATATATATATATATATATATATATATATATATATATATATATATATATATATATTATGAATATAAATGTTTATCTTTTTACTTCTATTCAGCTGCCTCAAGATTACGCGTTTTCTACAAAGTACTCGCAAATTTCCAACCACAATTTTTTTTTTAAATGTTCATCGAATATTCCTTCATATCTTGCAATCAAAAGTGGTTTATCTTCAAATTTACTACTAAAAACGTTATATGTCCATCGACATGTTTATTGAGTTTACATTAAGAAAAAGGAGATAGGAAAGTGACACGATGCTCACTCATTGGAGGTAAGTAATTTACTAAATAATCACCCGCGCTTGCAAACAGGCATGAACATGTACAGTCGCGGAAAAAAAACCGAACCACCCGTCTTCATGTGAGCAATTTTAACAGTAGAGAAAATTCAAAGATGGTGTTTGACAGGAGCTTAACATCCTCCTATTAATTCAAATTCATAAAATTTGAAGAAGGGGCCGTCTTCGTAATAAATTCAGCACCAACTTTATCATTTCCAGTAGGAACCCCCTATTTTTTGACATACAATTTCTAATCAATATCACAATTTAACTTCCTATACCTAATGTTATGTGATTGATTAGGACTTGCCATTTTGAAGTTATGAGAACAGAAAGATTGAAGAGCTCCTAATGTTAAATCAGTTTCTTAGACTTTTATGGATATCTTCCTAAATAATATTCCAATAGCGCTGATATTTTGTACCATGTTACTGTTAAACAACACAAACATAATCCACTTAGTTTTTTATTCTAAAAATAGTTTTTAGTATGCTATAATAATTATTAAAAAAATGTTTCAAAACATTTTGCATTGGAAACGTATATTTTAATGGAAACCGATTCAGAAGAACTTCTAGTATGTCCATGCAAAATTTCAGCTATTTTCTGATAGTTAGTTTTTGCATTACATTAAGTTTTCCTAATTATTACGATGTTAGCGAGAAACCAAACGTTTGACAAACCTCGGATAGTAGTTCTCGGATCGTTTGCACTTGCATAATAAATATAATAATTCGCGGATTGCTGAAAAATACGTTTGAAATAGAGTTCAAATTTGAAATATGGGTAGCGATAACTACAATTAATCTCGATCTAAGAATAGCGTCTTTCTATGTGGAACTGATCGCTGAAATTGAAACTAACTTTAACTTCGAATAACTCGTTATATATTGATATTAAAGTCATAAAATTTTATATTTAGACTAATTTAACTATGCACAATCTGATTATGAGCTCAAAACAAGGTGTTTCCATTAGAAATGTTGTTTGTGCAAAATGTGATATGAAGACGTCCCCTTACGCACCGTTATTGGATTTGAATTCGTATTTTGAATTTCCACTATTGAATACCTTTGAATTTGCTTTAGCATGAACAGTGCTCAAAATAAAAGAGGTGCTTCGTTCCCCCCCCCCTCCTGCGATGCGATACCTATTTTCACAGATGCGAAACTAAAACAATTTCGTCATCCTCGAAATGGAACGGGTTGTAATTACTTAGTTGCCACAACTAAATAATCACCAATGCGCGAGTCTACATTGAAAACTATATGTTTAATTTTCATTACTAAACAATTTCTCCACAAAAATCAGCAGTACTCGGGCAGCTTAAAGTTTGATGCTGCTTGAAAGAAGGAATTTCAGCGAGTACTTGGGATACAGTTACGTTTTTAAAATTTTGTTACACATTAGAAATGGTAGTTAATACTGAGCCTTTTCGACATGCTTTTTTTATTTCTGAAAAGACAAAGATGCTTCACAGACGCAAAGGAATATATGTGTCATGTAGGGTGAGGTTTCCGTACGAGGTTCAGTAAATTGCGTTACCTGGATGAGTTCTTTAGCATGAAACCTCGCTATGACCTCTCGATTATGCAGCTACCGGAGGGAGACAGAGAAAGGTCATCGAACGCAACGGCATATATTCTATTGATTAAGTGCAATTTTTAGTAAATAAAACAATTGCTCTTAGATTTGTGTCATCAAAACAGAACGAACTTTATCATCAATCCAATACTGTGCTGTTTTCTGCCAATAGCATTCAAAGGGACGATAAATCCAAACAAATCTGTTAACGTCTGGCATAAATATAACTCCCTCTGCACATAAAGACCGCCTGACATACATTTGAATGTGTTAACTTGAAAATGTCTTACGTGGGAAATCACATGACGTTCCATTCGATCCGAATACATAAACGCTTCTTTCTCGCTCTAGATCTCCAAGACACAGGCCCTATTACACATTCATATATTCCCCGCAGTTTACGCACAAAGATTTCTTGAATAAAATTTAATTTGCATCCTGAAAAGTCGTCTTTCGCCGGAATATTTCCTACTTTCAAGAGAAGTCGAACGCTTTCGACTAACGTAATTTATCCTTGTGCGAGCATCCCAGAAGTCATCACGCACTGGACTTAAAACGCCGTCAATATATAAATTAGATATAACCTTTGAATCACTTTCACAGGTAAATATAAAGTGTGCTCGTATTGCTCTATGATTGTGTACGTCAATATATTAAGTATAACTCTTTGAATCACTTTCACGATTTAATATAAAGTGTGCTCGTATTGCTGTTTGTTTACGTCACTATATTAACTCTGAATCGCTTCCACAGTTTAATCAAGTGTGCTCATATCACACTAATACATGTGTACTATCCCATATAAACAAACTGCGAACATCTTGAAAATTCTTTCAGTGCGCATCAGTGAAAATTTTGGTATTACTAAAGCTCTTGAAAGGTTAAAACTATTTAGTGTCTCCGATGAAATGTCAGAAGAAAGTTTACTCGAAAATCCGACGATAGACTTCTTCACTGGTTAACGCATATTAGGTAAGTAGCTAATTGACATCACACTGTGGAGAAACACAACAGGCTATTGGCGATGGTGGATCATTTCCAAGGGAAAGATTCGAGGGCAACACCACGTAATTGTGAACCACGGTCAGACGACGAGAACACCTAAGCTGGCACCCTATCTCCAAACCCCTACACCACTCCAACGTGAGGATGTTTGAAGCCACAATAGATTTAATGTGCACCAGCCCCCGTGTCTACAATGGTCTTTCGGTAGACCGAGTTTCGAACTCTCCTGTTCAACTGGGCTACCCTACTCCAATTAGATTAGACGTCAAAAGTCTCCAAAACAGTGATAAACTGCGTTAGAACGTAACCCCGTTTCAATCGAACTACCATTGACTAATCAACTACCGTTAATTAATATTCATTCCGTGGGATTTTTATTGGCGAAGTGCTCAATTTGAGAAACAAGACAGTTGACGTCACGTCCGGATTACGAACGTCGAAGTACGGCAATGGCAGCTAATTAGACGCACTGTTGCTAAAGAGTGGGCTATTGGCAACGGGACCGATCCCCAAAAGAAAGATCCAATTAGAACACACCACGCAATTTCAAACGCCTGAGTTCTCTAAATTTCGACACCTCGCCAAAGCGAGGACATTTAAGGCGACGACATATTTAGTGTGCTTCAGGCCTCCCGCACACGACGGTCTTCGGTTTTGACCTAATTTCGAACTCGCAACCCTCCGATTACCAATCCGTTACTCTTCCAACCAGGCTACCGACGCCTTACGAAAATTACGATACGCATCAAATTCAATAACGCCAACTCGACGGGTAGGTAAGTATTTAATTAACGTCACACTGCAGCAACACAACGGGCTACTGGTGACGGTCAGGGATCAACACCCGGAGGGAAAGATCGAGGACAACACGTAATTTCGAACCTCGACCAGATGTCGAGGTAACACCAGAGATGGATCCCCACTCTTTAAACTTCCACACCAGGCCAACGTGTGGGCATTGGATGCTACAAAAGATTTATCGTGCACCAGCCCCCTTTGTACACGACAGTCTTTGGTTGGATTAGTGTTAGAAGAAATGTAAGTACAAATACACCATTCTTATAGTTTCTAAAAGATCTATTTGACGTCAGACCATCGTCCGCCATCTACTTCTATATTATTGGGTTGCTATTCGAAGATATTTTATTATGTCTTAGAAGAGATATATATATATATATATATATATATATATATATTTCATATTGGCGTTTTTTCAAATAACTGAATATTTCGCGCTTTGAAATTTCCAGGGGATGACGCCCCCATTGTAGAGAAAATCTATCTCACTGATATGAGTTTCATTTTCTGTAAAAAAAAAACACCTTAGAAGCATTCCTATTGTCATCCGACACCGCCGATACTTTCGACTGTTATCGAAAGTGAATCTACATAAATCCAGGTCCTAGTAGCCCCTAAGACTCTTTGCTGCTGCATCGCATCCCTATTGTCAATCGACGCCATTTAAGCCGCTGCTCGGAATTCGATTTTTGCGAGAAGTGGGGAAAAGCCCGGTTTGGGCATCTCTAGAAAGGATAGAGATTGGTTTAAAATGACAAATGCGAAACAGAAATAGTTAAGGAAAGAGAGGGAAAGAGAAACAAAGAAATTTTTAAAGTTTTTGACATGTTTTTTTTCCGAAATGCTCAAGGGGCCGCTGAAGCCCGGATTAGCAACCGGAGAGTAGTGAGTTCGGATCGCGAAAAATCAGTCGTGACTTAAAATGTCGTCACGTTTGCGTGGCGTGGGAGTTAATTCAGAGAGTGGGGTGCCGGATCAGGTGTGAACTAGTCATATGACCTGTTTCAATTATACGTAGTAATGTCTTTGGATCTTTCCCTTGGGATTTGATTACGGACAGTCGGCAATAGCCAAGAGTGTTGTTCCAGTACAACGGATACAATTAAAATACCTACCTACTCAAATGCTCAATAATATCTTCAGAAAAAGGAGCAGAGTTTGGTTTATGTAGAATGACCTCGGGACAATTCTGGATGTAAGACTCGAACAGCAGTGCAGAATGCTTAGATCAGCTATTTTTTAAGTTATGACTGAATAGGAGATGTATATTTCAGTTAACGTCACACTGGAGCAACAAAACAGGCCATGGGCTACGCACAGTGGGTCATTTTAGCGATCAAGGTGGACACAATTATTGCATCAAAAATACACTGGTTTGGGGTGACAAGAGTCTATGAGTGATAAAATACTGTTTTGGTGTATACTTGACAATTTTTAATTACCATTTCAATGCAGAAATATGCTAAATTTAAATAAATTTGTCAACTTTGCTCTGCACATAAAATATACTTCGATCAATTAAACACGTATTTTTTACAATTTTATATTAATATACACCTGAATAATGGTCAGATATACTATTAACAGTTTCGTTTAGAAATAAAGCGTGTGTAATCGAAAAACTGAAGGGGAAAATCTTTATTTGAAAATAAATTTACAAAATTATATTCTCTGAATCACAGCCTAAATAGTCTATATACTCTCTCTGATATATTAAAGGAAAGATTCTATCTAATTCAAACTTTTTGTAAAATTTTGGCTGCGTTTGGTTTTAGACCTTGGTCGTAAACCTACTGTTAGTGGATCTGAGGTGAAGACTAATCTATTCATTAAATCTATTCATATCAGTTCCTGTGACATCTTTATAGTAAATATTTATTTCCCTTGGCGCCTGAATTGCACTTACTTGTTCTCTTACGCTTCAAGAGCGGACCAATTGGATGAATACATTACTCTTTAGTACTTTACAATCCTTATAGTACAGTACAATCTTTACAATACAATACAATTTTTATAGAAAATATTTATTACTATCCTAATTTGTTCTCGTGCGCATCAAGATCGGACCAATTGGAAGATTACAAGAAGCAAAATGAAGTTTTCATGAACCAATATTTTATGTATTGTTTACAGACACTGGGGTACCAAGGATAAGTTTTAAAGGTATGTATACACTACCCTTCATTAATGGACCGGGCAGCAAGATTCGATGGTATAAGGGTGCGTGCTGCAATTACACTCGCAACCCTTCTGGACATACTTTCAACAAGGTTTTGACAGCTATGGGTATTTGTGCTCATTCCTGCTGCCAGAATGTCGCCAGGTCAGCCGTAGATTTCGGACATGGTTCCCTGGTCCGTAAGCATCGCTCTAACTCGTCCCATAAATGTTCTATGGGGTAAAGGTCGGGACTCTAAGCAGGCCAGGGAGACGTTTCACATCCATATCTTGATACCACTGTTTGAGAGAGGCTGCAACATGACATGGAGCGTTGTCGTCGTGGAAGTAACATTCGTTAATTCCATAAAATTGCCAGAGCGTAGGAAGAACCTGATTGTCCAAAATGTTCATGTAGGCGTGGGCGTTCAATTTACCAGAAACACATGCAAAGGTCCCAGGCCATACCACGAAAACACTCCCAAACAAGTAGTCGGATTTTCTGCAAATCCGCTGGCGTCCGGTCCATTATTGTAGGGTAGTGTACCTTGTCCTTCTTTCGTGTTCAGAAAACGTATCAGTTTATCAGTAAACCGGAATTAAAATATTTTAATGTGACTTGGAAGAGCTTGATTACATACCATTCATTTAGAATCTACGAGCGGTATTTCTATCGTTAACATTCCCTGTTTGATGTTTGGTCTCATCTATCAAAAACAAACTCATTTTTAAAGTTACTTCGCGCATTATTAACTTCCCGAGTAGTTAAATCTACTAATTGCCTGGCAAAAAGAAATTTGATGGAACGACAATGTGTAGTCGATGTTGGAGCAGGATTCTGACTCATAATGTTTTTACCCTCATTAATGCAAGTAAAGGTACCAAAGAAATACTAAACAAACTTTGCTTAGATTGATTGAAGAAAATTGCCGGTATCATTTCTGTCCAGCGCCATCACAGCCCCTCATTATAATTGTATTTATGATACTATCGAAAAAATCAGTCTGAAGGATTACTCATGAATTGCAAGTCACCGTATAACAGAATAGTTGATAAGTGACTAGTTGTGGTACAACTGAAGTTTTCACGATAATGATCCCAGAAGACTAATAACCTTTTAGCGTATTTAATTTTGTAATACGGAGTATACAAATTAGAGTTACTGTTCTTGATGTTTTGGTAATTTTATATTGGTGCATAGAAATATTAGCGTCAACTATTAGTCCATTTGCATATAATTTTACTGACTTTTTAATAAGACAAGGGTCGTTTTCATAATTGCATCTCTTCCGGAAAGTCAACAAAGAGCTCTCTGATGATTTGAAGTAGAATATAGTAGGAGTTAGAGTTTCAATTTTTAAGCCCTTGGAATAATAGGCTTAAAAATCTTTTGGAGGCCTAGTAGGCCTATTTTTCAAACTACATTGTGAATTCCTCGGGCTATTTTGAATCACAGTGTGTGAAAAGGTAATATTTCCTTGAAGTAGAGAAGAATTATTTCGAGGAATAATTCTGAATATTTCTGTCTGTCCACTTTACTTCTCTTTTGCTCAATTCTTTGGCAGGTGATTCGAGACATTTCGCTTTAACACTATTTGAAACATTCAAAACATTCTCTGTAAACAAATGTTCCTCCATTTCTTGAGAAATATATGTTAAAATAGCATCGATTTTCGTTTCCTTCGAATTTATCACTCAAATGTCAAAAAAGGACTGACGAAAAATTTGCAGAAGAAATATTTTGTATTTCAGAAGAAATATTTTGTATTTCAGAAGAAATATTTTGTAAATACATATAATGTTTTAGATATATGTAAGAATTATCGTTGAAATTTTAAATCAGCAGTTGCGTAAAGACGTTAATTAGCTCCAAATTCAAATGTATCTTTCAAATGAATCTTTCTTGCAATCCAAGAAAATAAAAGCATGTAAGCATACCTCGATGAACAGAAGTTAATGATAGTATCCACCAAATAGAGCTAAAGAAAATATACGACCTATATACTTTTCAATTTTCCTCAAAGTATTATACGCATTGTTTACGCACTAATACGCAGATTGGTTTCGCAGCCAACGCAGAAAGTAAGACTTTGGACACCTGTACTTCCTCTTGAGTGTTTGCTTACAGAGATTGTTTAGAAAAATAAAATCGTGGTCTTGCTATGGGAGCATACTGCTTTTAAGATGTGGATGGATTACAGGTACAGTGGTGTCAGTCACTTTTTCATAAAAAAAACGACACACTGAAACCAGATATAATATAACCACATTTAACTAAAGATAATTAGGAAGTATAGATACAGAAACCATATCTAGAGAAATCAATCTGTTAATAGAAAACGTGAAGTAAGTCATAGTTTCATTCAACTGCCAACAGATGGCAGTGGAAGTTCTAAGTCTTTTTTGCCAAAGTGACTTACATCAATGCAACTTTAACTCGTACATGTGATGTATTTTTGAGAATCTGTGACACTAAGAAAATTACATTGTGTTCACCTAGATTATGAAAATAACACACTGTGTGACGGTCCGGAATCAATCCCAAAGGAAAGATCCGAGGACAACACCGCGTATTTTTGAACCACGATCAGATGACGAAGCAACACCTCCGCTGGCACCCCATTATCCATAAGTCCACACCACGCCAACGTAAGAACATTTGACGCCACGACACATTTAACGTGTACCAGGTCCTTTTTTTGATTGGATTGAATGAATGCATTTCAAGTGATAATTGCATGAAAGCTACACCTCTGATACAGTTTACATTCTAATAATTGAAAGGCTTCGGTTAAAATAATAAGACTTACTTTCAGAATTTAAAAATACTTATTAAAATTATAATGGCTTTCACACTAATCAAGACGTGATGTTTTCTTAATATTTTAAGTAGTAAGTGCTCATTTAAAAAGAAATAATTTTGATCCTCTCGTCGTTTGCAAAACTAATTAGATATTGATGGGACGATATATCTCGTCATTAGATGAAAGCTGTCTAGATCATGATGCGACGTGATATCTCGTCACTAAAACTGTTCAGATCTTGACGGGACAAGATATCTCGTCATTAGAAGAAAACTGACAAGATATTGATCTCGTCATAATCGCAAATTCCCGCTCTCTTGATGACGAGATATCTCGTCCTTTGCTGAATTCAGCAGATCTTGATGGACGAGATATCTGGTTAAAATAACTTGGAGAGTTATTCTATTAATAACCACTGAAAAATATTTTAGCATATTTTATAATTTTAAAACACACACACTTTAGCGAATCTTAACACAATTCTTCTCATCTGTAATTAACAGGTAAAAACTTAATTTTTTTTTACTGCTCTCTTACCCATTCGAATGAAAATTCTAAGTTTTATTGACCAACATGCATTGATACTAAGAAAGTTATCCACTGCACAATGCCAAAACGAAAAATATTCAACGTTCAAGTTGAAAATATTTTCCCCAAACGTTATGTTGGAATTTTATTTTTCGAAAGAGTTGTGAAGACTACCCCGTAGCGGTTTTCGGTTAGAGGATCAGAGCCAGGTTTCTCGCATATATTTTCAATAGGAAAGGTTTTGAAAAAATATATATTTTGGTCTTACTGTCAGATATTTTTTTTATTTGGAACCTTATGCATTGCTATTACAAGCAGTGGTCATAGGTATATCTGAATACTCATTAAAAACTCACTTCAATACTTATTCTATTATAGTCATTTGTTGAGGAGTTCGCTCAAAAATGTCTTAAAAATTTATTAACCTTCCTGGTGGTTAATATTTGTGTCAAAAACTGCCCTGTGCAAAAACATGTTACAAGTTGTCATCAGTTTTAGGCAAGGGACACTGTTTTTCCCATTTGTATTTCCATTCTCTTGAAATAATGGGGCAGTTTTATTTCGACGATATATCTCGTCATTAGCTCTCCGAGTGGTTTCAACGAGATGCCTTGTTCATCAAAATCTGATGTTTAGTTAACCATCTTGGTGGTATATTTTCTCGTCGAAAACTGACCTGCAGTGGCCAGCCTCTTGTGCAAACACCTCAACTTTAAGGGATCTTAATATCATTCCAAAGTGATCTTATTTCCTCTTGGAATAATAGGGCAGTTTTTCCTCGACGAGATACCTCATCATTAGCTCTCCTAGTGTTTAGATGAGAAATCTCGCCAAGACAGAACTCCCCTAGCAATTCAAAGGAACTATGACCTACTTGCAATGACAATACGATACCTAAAAGATGAGGTTTTTGCACCAGAGGCTGGCCACTACATGGCAGTTTTCGACAAGATAAATCACCAGGAGGGTTAGCAAAACATCAGATCTTCATGATCGACATATCTCGTTGACACTACTTAGTAGTGGGTTAAACAGGAACAAGAGTTGACATAAACTAGACACTTTAATGCAGTAAGACAAACTTTTTAAGTGGAAACTCAATATTTGGAAGAAGTAAGGAATACTCTAAAGAAGCAACTAGGCATTTAGAAGTAGTAAGGCAGATTTTATGGGGCAATTAGACATTTGCAAGTAGTAGGGTAAACTAAGTGGTATTTGCAAGTAGTAAACTAAGTAGATGAACTAGATACTTTAAAGCAGTAAGGTAAAAATATACCTGATGCCTTCCAGAAGATTGCATACATTTATTTATTACCTCTGAGATGAATTAACATTTAACGCGCAAACTCGCCACAGCTCAATAAGCTACCGAAATATCCTCTGACCTATGATTTTCCAACCCTTATACCAAAAACTTACTAAGGGTTATATTATAAAATGAATGTCTTTTGACCACATCGATTTCTATGAAAATATTTTTGTGGAGTTTCAAAAGGACTCAACGGCTGCTGAATAGACGTTGATAAAGCAATATTTCAGGCGTGTCACTACAAAAGGGCTGTAGGAGAGTACGATTGCGATGTCGCGATTTGATGAGGTAATGTAGAGTTGGTTCTGTGTTTATCGATTGCGCAACATTCTGTCAAAAGATGCAATTACTTCGACAGAAAATAGAATACTAATAAAAAAAAAAGCTACAGCTTTCAGATGAGAATCATCAGTTCAACGGTTGGTACCATGTAATTGTGATAGCAATAAAGTTTAGTGCTTAAATGCAGTTTTAATTCCAGTGTAGCTTACACATGCACAATTTAAAAATACAGTCCATCTTCGAACTTTAAAAGGCATATGGGTCCTTGAACATAATAGAAGGCGGAAACAGGGGTCTATATCTATTTTCGGTTGAAAATGAGTTGAACGGTATATTAGCAGATGTGCAGCTTGACGCATATAGTACTGGTAAATTGTTGATGTGTCAAAGAGGGTTATATTATGAGTTGGTAACAAAAATTCACACACACAAGGATTTTATAGCTATTACCACTTATAATTTATTTGCAACAGTTTTTTCACAAACTGGAAAATTACTGGGAGTAGATATAGGTCCTTTTGTGGTGATACGTCTCATTTAGAGTAGTCACAAATCAGTCTTCAAGAATATTCCTGATACCTCACAGAATATATAATAAATTCATTAAGAAATATGACCATATGTGATTAACTAACATTTAACGCGTGAACTCAACATGGTCTTGCATCACCCTTTGAATCACGATTTTCCAACTATACCTATACACTTACTACTAGTTTTACAAAGAATATCTTTTGGCCGCATCGATTTCAGCGAAAATATTTATGAGGACTTTCAGAGATTCAACAGCTGTTTAATAGACGTTGATAAAGCAATATTTATAATGGCCACATGAAGATATTTTCAAAAATATTTCTGATACCTCGCAAAATATATAATAAATGAATTAATATATCTATGGTATGAACTATCAGTTAACGTGTAAAATTGTATCTCCACAACCTCTTACCCACGATTTTCCATCCCCTATGTGTATACATTCTGCATACACAAATCTAATTGAAACCCTCCGAAATGATCTCCCAGTAATCGAATAACGACCACCAATAAATAATCTTCCACAAAAACCTATTACTTTTCCTCATTATATGACAGTCCTTTCTGCAGGGGGCGTTTGCTTTCCCGATAAATACAAAAGAATGACATTACCATATCGCAGATGCAGGAAGTGCTGACTTTTGTCGACACTGATCTGCGAAATTGCGAGCGTCATTATTTTAGATTTGGAGATGTGTGCGCGAAACATGCCCAGTATGTGCTTCCATGCGTAGCGTAAATCATAATCTATCCGACACTAATCAATAGAGACACGGAACAAAGCTCTATGCGAAATTTACCAAACAACGCGATATGGCACTTGTGTCCAGCGATTTATGGCTATCAGTTGTTTCTACGCCGAGGGACCGTACAAATATAAGCAATAATTGCATTCGTGTTTCTATGGGTGGTTGAGTTCAGATCTATATCGCAAAAAGGGCAGTATTTGGCGAGGCTGCGCCAAGTACAAGACAACATCGATAAATGGACCTACACAATTATCAGCATGCAACATGTACCAAATACCTGTCGCGTCTAGCTATTTATGTCTTAATCGTTTCTTAGGGGAGGGATCGTACAAATACAAACAATGATTGTATTTATCCTCACGTGATGACATGTATGAATGTTTTCCTTTCTCAAGCTAACAATATACGCCATTAATATTTACTGAAATTGTTTTACAACAAGGGTCGTAACTTTGTAAGATATTTCAATTCAATACCAGCGCTCGAAATTTACCAAATTCGATATGGCATTGCATCCAGATTTATGGCTATCCGTTGTTTCTACGCTGAAGGACCGTGCGAATATAAGCAACAATTGCATTCGTCTTTCTATGATTGGTTGAGTTCGGTTCTATATGGCAAGAAACATTTTTGGCGAAGCTGCGTCAAGCACAAGACAGAAAATATCAATAAATGGACATACATATCAGCATTTAAAATTTACCGAACAATACGATATGGCTCTTGTCTCCAGCAATTTATGGCTATCAGTCGTATCTACGCTGAGTGATCTCACAAATATATGCAATAACTGAATATTCTGCTTTTGAAGCAACTTCATCGTTGATTTGTAATTAGAGTTTCTTGTGTGTGTGTGTGTGTGTGTGTATCTTGTGTTGAAAGTTTGTCTTATATTAGTATCGATTAGCTTTTTCCCGTTCTACCTAAATACATTTAAATTCCTTTATTTTAATTCGCAATAATTGATGCAATTACGAGTGAGTAAATTTTAATATTTTTGTGTGGAATTTAAAAATATCTGTCCTTAATCAAAAGATTTGGTTTAAATATAATAAATTTAAATATTTTAAATTCATTTAAGTATTTAATTAAGTTAAAATGTAATTTTATTTTACATGTTCAATTTGACTTAAATGAAATTTTATTTTACATTTTGAATTTAACGAGAATGTAATTCGTTTAATTAAATTCAGTTTTAATATGCATATTCAATTTAATTAAAATGGAATTTAACAAAATATTTAACTAACTAGAATATATAATTTATTTAAATATTTTTATTAAGTTAAATAATATTTAATCGTGTATTTGTGTAAAATAAAGTTCATTTAGATATTTCTATGCAATTGACTGAACTACTTGATTCAGTTAAAATGTAATTAATTTTATTACATAATTTAGTTAACAAAAGTAATGCAATTTAATTTAATGCAAGTTATTTTATATTTAATTTATTTAAACGCAACTTTTTTTTAAAATGCATTTCAAATCTCTGTATGCACAAGGCAATTGTAGACCAAAATAGTTTCAAAAGGGGTGATTTATAAAATTCAAAGAACAGTCATAAAACCATTTTTAAAACCAAAATTATTCGAACTTTGTTTCTCTTGAATGAAATGTTTATTCGGTGCGGCAGTGAAGTAATACAAAGAGAAATTAGAGCATGTGTCGGATTTGTTTGTATGGTAGTCCCTGAGGTAGTTTAGTTGTAACTGTACACTGTCCTTGATCTCGGGACTTTTAGTTTCCTGTTCCAAAACAGACGGAATTATTTTTATCTTTCCCAAATCTAATTTTCCTTCGTTTGTAACGTTGGGAGAAGATAGATTTCGACTTCGACAAGATATACCGTCAAGTTTATTTAGGAAACATAGCTTGCAACAACTGCTTCTTGAAATCAAGCTCAAGTGTGGTAAACGGGAAATGAAGAAAGAAGCATGCCCCGATGTATGTATATATGTATATATAGCTCAGCGGACCAGAAAAATCAGACCATGCGTGACCATATACCCGGAACAATACTACTCGATTTAATTCTGGCAGGATTATATTCACCTATCAGTATATAGTGCTCATAAACAAATGATTAAACTTTTAAGAACATTAAGACGAATTAAGGTTCACCTTCTACCGTTCGGATAGTAGGGTCTGGCGTCAGCCTGGAGAATGCCTCCTGCCAGAATGCATTGTACCCACAGTAAAGTTCGGCGAAGGTGGAATTATGGTCTCGGGTGTTGTTTCTCTTGGTATGGATTGGACTTTGGTCCAAATTCATGGTAAGCTCGACGCCGAGGCCTACTGCACTACACGGTTAAGCGTTCCTTACTTTTCTTTCCCCCTACACACTTTTGACCTCTGAAACAAAGAATTCGGTCTTGCAAGATCCGATAAAAAGAAGTCCGCATTCATCAACGTTGAACACCTTGGCAAATTCATATCTTTCAAATTTGTTTTACTTCTGGTCATTCGATGTCTTCCTCCCCGCCTCAAGAAATGCTGCAACAATTACTAATTTCAACAACAAAAAAAAAAAAACATCGATAAACTCATTGAAAAGATTAAAAAACGACCATATAACCGATGACCAGGAAAATAAAATGACTATATAAGCGGTGCGCTTTAAAACATACCCTAGTAAGTTAGACGGGACTTTAGAAAACTGACAATATAAGCGGTGCGCTTTAAAACATGTTACCTAGTAAGTTAGATGGGATTTTAGAAAACTGACAATATAAGCGGGGTGACCTTATAGCCAGTAATATATATATATATATATATATATATATATATATATAACATATGATAACAATCACATATATACTTATATCATTCAAATACGTAATTTAATGAAAGATCAAAATAAAAATAAAAATCATATGTATTAAACCAGAAAACGAAAATTCGAATAATAAAATTTAAATCAAACCTGCAGCAGCAGTCGGGAGACCGGCAACACAAAGCCAGCGATGACTATTTCTATTTCGTCATTTCCTCTGAGTCATTGGTGTTGGCGTTTTGTTGAACTAAGTGAGTTGCGGCATTTGATGCGATCTTCTGGCTTTATGTTGCCGGTCTCCCGACTGCTGCTGCAGGTTTGATTTAAATTTTATTATTCGAATTTTTTTCGTATTTTTGTTTTTAATGGTGTTTGGGGGAGTATATGAGCAATTTCTTAGCATTTGGCGGCTCATATTCGTAGAAAACACCATTTTGTGTTGTATGGATCAGGCTCCTCCCTGATGACGCCCTGAACCACCAACACTTTCGTTTTCAATAAATTCCTTTTGGTTTTTATTTTGTGAATTTCCTCTTGTTTAAGAAAGAAAAAAAAAATATATATATATATATATATATATATATATAAATTTTTTTTTTTTAATAGTCTCTGAATTCTTAATGTTTCTGTAAAACAAATATTGTTCTGTTTTCAATGGTGATGTGTAATGTTTCGAAAGATGAGGTGATGCTTAATCCATTCACTAGACTGTAGACAGGTCAGATATTCTGTCAGACTTTGAACGTCCTCTGTCTAGGGGCACTGAGTCAATGAGAGTCATTAGACACACCCTAATATATTACGTAACATGACGTTATAGGGAATAACCTTTTCCATCATCTCTACAAAAATTTCCGATTTAAATATCGGAGCACGTCTGTAATGCTTCCCTTTCTGATTGTTATCATCTATAAAATATGTAACTGAACTTAGCTCCCTTCTTCCTTTGAAACTGCAAATACAATGCCATAATAAATTATTCTGATTTAGCAAAGCCTATTTTACTGCGTCCCAATAACAGGACTATTTTCCATCTGTTCCAGTAGGATATTGCACATACACACACACACACATATATATATATATATATATATATATATGTGTGTGTGTGTGTGTATCTATATTATATTTGATCATTTTGAAATTGTAGTTATTTTTCTTGTATCACATCAGGTTTTTTCACAGCTGCATATCTGCATGTGATTACTGGAGGCGGCATGGCAGAGGGCACTAGTGTTCTCCTATGTGCCGAAAGCAAAGCGCCTCCCTAAAGTGACGCGCACAGTGTGATGATGAGAGGTTGTGTGCCGCTCAATATAAATGGAAATTCACGGTTAGCTAAATTTTATAATCTGCTGAGTAAATTTTATTATGTGATAAACATCTTTTTAAATTCCCTTCAGATCATGTCTGCCTCTTCTGTTTCTCGTCGAAAGGGCATAAGCAACTCTGATTCATTTTGTTACATCTGTGGACGTTTTTCGATTCAAGTCAAAGGACGAATATCAGTGCATTTGTGAAGCAAGCCTATTTTTCTTATTTCAAAATTAAATTTGGTGACTAGAAGTCATGTGCCACTCATAGGATGTACAAATAGTTTGTCGAGAGTTGACGGATGTGGAAAAAGGGGAATACGTGACAAGATGCCATTTGGAATACCAATGATTTGGCGAGAGCCTATAAATCAAGTGACTTTGATTTGTGCATAGTGAAACATTACGATATAACAAGACAAATAAATGTAACATAGAGTATCCTAGTATACCATAAGCTATACGGCCACAGCCTCATTTAGTTGAAATTCAAGTGACAGTTATTGTTATACTACCCTTTCTTGACTAACATGATCATGGTGATGAAGTGTGTGTCAAAATTGATTACGATTTTGTAATTGCCGACGTCTGTTCGTAAGGGATTTGATTAGCCTGAGTTGAGTGATTTGGTACGTGATTTGGGACTTTCAAAGAAGGCTTAAGAACTCCTAGCATCAAGACTGCGTGCAAAAAATGTGCTTGAAAAAGAAACGAAGGCATTGTACTTTTGAACCAGAGCAAGCGAATTTCTGCAATACTTTAGAAGTGAATAGTGGATAGATATTATCACCACTGTACATGAAACTAGGTCTCAAGAAGTAGTTTGTTGAAGCTTTACCAACTGAAGGAGACTGTTTCAAGTACTTCTTTATGGCATTTCCAAGCCTGTCTTTTGCCAAAATAAAGGCCGATGTATTTTGATTGCCTACAGATTCAGCAGCTCATCAACTATCAACATTTGATCGGAACAATAACAGAACTGGAAAATAATGCTTGGTTATTATTCAAGGCCATTGTTAAGGACTTTAATCGAAATACACGAGCAAAGAATTACACCGAAATTGTCCAGAAACTGTTGGTGACAAAATGCTTGGCTGCAACATGAGCATTTTCTGCACAGCCATTATACGTTCCTGGAAAATCTTGGTGCCGTCAGTAATGAACAAGGTGGACAATTTTATCAAGATTTGAAGGTCATGGAAGGATGATATCAGGGTGGATGGGATGAACACATGCTGGCTGACTATTGTTGGAGCATTCGGCAGAATTGTCCTTAGTTTGAACACTCCAGTAACGGTTGTAAGCACAAATTTTTATCTTAGCTGATACGACTAGCACACAATTTAACGGACAGCAGCAATATATCCTTTTTATGAAAAAATCGCTGTAAATTCAGTAGATTCAGGTTTATGCTTTCTTTACTTCGAATTATGTGTATAAATTTTGTATGATTTTCGTGGGACATGCAGGGTACTCTCTATCGTAAAAAGTTGATGCGATAGAAGAAATGTTTTGGTCATATTTGGATTCATGTATATATATTCCCGACCACAGCAAAATTCGACAGATCTTGATAAGAGATATATCGCGTCGAGATCACTTGCAGGGTTAAATATTGAACAAACCTTAAATATGCAGCGTTGGAAACACTGCTAGGTGTAAGCATTCACCAAGACATTGTAGTACAACAAAAATTTTCATAATACTCTTGAATATCTTCGAATCAATCGAACAGTGAACTGTGACGCGAATTTAACGAAATTAGAAACTAATTTTTAGTTTTTTTCTTGATTTTAATCAAAAATTGGGGTAATTGCCACTGACACATTTTAGCTAGACACACTTGAAACAATTTAGAAAGTCATGGCGTTCTTCTGACTTGAATTATTCTCATCTTAAACCTATTTAAGGAGGAGAGTATGACTAATTTATCGAATTAATTTCTCAAAATGTAATCCATTTGATTATTTCAGATTTCATTTAATTATTTTAGCTATAAATTAGTTAATTACTTAAAAGTAATAATTTTTTAAGGATTCATTGAAAAATGTTTGCATACCAAGTGACTGATTATTTTGAAAGTTCTACGGTAAGTTTCACAGTAAGTAAACTGATATGTGTTGAATGACAATGTTAATTTATGCTTTTAATTAAGAATAAGAAGAAACGCTAAAAAATACTTTTTTTTCTGACGATATAAAAACTTTAATTTATTCAGATGTATATGTTTATTCTCTTGAATATGAAATTGAAGAGATAGCTTTTTTAATCAAATATTTGCTTTCTTAACAGTAAAACTACACTAAATAAGTATAATACTTACATAAGAGCAAATTTAATTAAAACTTAACATGAGTATACACATTGATTTAATTATTTTTGCAATACAGTAATTTAATTATAAATAACAATACTTGGATGTAGTGGAAAAAAGCAAATGTCTATTTGAAAAAAGTTCCAAATTAAATATCACACTACACGCAAATGATATATTTGAAAAAAAACCATTTGAATTTCTGCTTTTTTTATAAAAGCAAAGTGGCAAAATGTTTTTTAAGCAATGTTCAGAGACAGAATAATTAATCTGATTTATATATGCTTAACTAGTAAAGGGAAAAATAGATTTGTAATCAAATAGATGTTTCTTTGAAACTGAAATGAAATAAAAGATAATTCATGCGTTTCAAGATAAATGAACAACTAATTATCAAGTCTGAAAGGATCCTTAGTTTTTGCAAACTCAGCAACAGTAACGGTATATAATCAGGTAAAAATGTGTAGAAAACTCTTGTAAGGCAAACACCAATGTCAGTGATAGAACTATTTTTCAATGCAAAATAAGCCAGACTACAGGAGAGCAAAAAATGTTCCAAGTGAATAAATACTTTGATGTATGTCTGCTTCGATGTCTTAACGCTACTCAGTGTTATCTTGACGAAGTTATCCGTCATTAGCAAAACCATTAACAGATCTTGAAGAACGAGATCTATCGTCAGTAGAAGAAAAAGGACCAGATATTCATCTTGTCATAAAAAAATCAGCAATATCTGGAGGGCAAGATATCTCGTTAAAACTACTTTTAAAAGGTTAAAGATAATTAGTGCTCAATTTTAATATCAGCGAAACACATGCTTAAATTGCATTCAAATATCGTTCATTTCACACCAACAAAATCTGGATACATTTCAATCCAATAAAAACTTACTAAGCTTCGGGTAGGTAGTAATTGAGCAGTTATTTTTGAAAGTGGCGTAAATCCACTTTGGGGGAGGGGGACACTAGGTTTTTTTTTAATAATAATTATTATTGAATTGTAAAATTTAACAGGTTTTTGTGTTTAAAACATCATCCGAATTGAGTAAAGTTTGACAGTACTTAAAAATTAATTTAAACAAAAACCCTTAAATATCTCAATGTATGAAAAAATGGACTTATACCACTTTCAAAAATAACGGTTCAATTAACGTCGCAATTAAAAAGGTCTATTGGAGATAGTTTGGGATCAATCCTGAAGGGAAAGATACGAGAACAGCACCACGTACTTTTAAACCACGTTCAGATGACAAGACAGCAACTAAACTTTCACCCCACTCTCCAAATTAACACACCATGCTAATGTAGGGACCTTCGCAGCCACAACAGATTTAACCATGTACAAGACGGTCTTTGGTTGGACGGAGTTGGACTAAGATTTGGGAAACAACTTCCATAAGAAATAGCTTGTTCATAATAAACCTCCTGGTGGTTGTCTTGACGAGGTACCTTATCATTATCAGATCTCGTCATTAACAAAATTCTAAGCAAATCTTTCTAGACGAGAGATCTCGTCATTAGGAAAATTGATCAGATCTTGATGGACGAGATATCTCGTCGAAACAAATCGGAGGATTAAAACATTTCACATTGCCTGAATCTGGATCGTTCCGCTTGAATGCTCTCGAATCTAAATTAGCCAATTTCAACTGGATTCAGATTGATTCGAATTGCTCTGGATTCTTTTGGTGTGTGTAGAGATCTTCACGTGTTAAGTTTCGTCACAAGTGACACAAAGGGTTATAAAAACACTTGCATCTTCTCTATTTGCAAATCTATCCAATTATTAGAGCCATTTTACAAAGGTATTTTTCGAGTTTGAGTTGAAACCTCCCGGATGGTGGCTATATGACAGGTTGTGAAACCAACAATATTGCCAACTATTTAAAATATGTTGAGGTCAGTATTGTCAAAAAATATCAAAATTATATGTAACCAGGTTTTTTCTGTTTCATAACTGGCTGCCACCAAATATCATACAAAAGGGAAATATAAACACAGTAACGCTCTCTGTACTTAGAAATCATAATCACAGTATTACATCCACTGTGTAATAAACTATTTTCCGAACTTTGGGTAAAAATATATGGTGGCTTTGTATTATACAGGTTGTGAAACCAACAGTGTTGCCAACCATTTATTTAAAATATGCAGACATCATTATGTCATAAAATAAAAATAATTTAATGTAACCAGGTTTTCTGTTTGATAACTGGCTGCCTCTAGTTGCAAAAGAGGTAATCAAAACACTGCACGTACAAATCATTATCAAATTATGAGTCACTACAAAAAGTATTTTACGAGTTTTGGATAAAAAGTGATGTTGACTATACGACAGGGTGTAAAACCAATAATATTGCCAACTATTTAAAATATGTGATGTCAGTATGTCATAAAATAAAGATAATTTTCAATGTAACCAGGTGTACTGTTTGATAATAACTGGGTGCCACGAGTTACGAAAGAGGTTATGAAAACACAAGCTCCATGTGTTCTTACAAATCTTTATCAATTCCTTACAACCTCTTCAAAAAAGTCATTCCCGAAGTTTGGGTAAAAATTGATCGTGGCTGTATGGCAGGTTATGAAACCAAAGTGTTGCCAACTTATTAAAATATGTTAAGGTCAGTATATCACAAAATAAAAAGAGTTCAATGCAACCAGGTGTTTTGTGCGATAGGTAGGTAAATATTCAACTTAACATAGCACTGAAGCAACACAGGGGAGTATTGGTCACGATCCGTAGAACCCTTGATGGTAAGGACAACACCATAGAATTTTGAATCCATGATCAGAATACTTTGGTCAATTACTGTGTGATAAAAGTTTTCATACATAAAAGTTGCTTTGATAGTACGATAACTTTCCAGTTAACTCCTCATAAGGAGGTTTTTATACTTTTTCTAGAATATAATACTTTGCAACGATTTTAGTGCTTAGATAAAAATCATTTGGAAAGATTATATATATACTGTTCATTTCGTTTGACCAGAATCCTTTGTGAAGGTTATATACAAACCCCTCTCTATTATTCATTTCCTAAAAATTTTCGTTATCTGACCGTGGTTCAAAATTACGTGATGTTGTCATCTAATCTTTCTCTTAGGGGATTGATCGCGGACCGTCAACAATAGCCCATTGTGTCCTCTAGTACGACGTTAATTAAAAATTACCAATTACCTAAGAATATAATCATTTGGAAAGATGTGTTTATAATATGTTCTGCTGAATAAAATCATTTGGAAAGATGTTTTTGTTCCATATTCTGATGAATAAAATAATTTGGAACGATTCTAACGATCCTTTCCTTAGAATTGTATCTCTCAGAAATGTCATATTCTCCTTCTTTTATGAATAAAGTCCTGTAGAACGATTCTATTGGTCAAGAAGGACATAATTGGTTCACTCATGCAGGGTGGAATTATGCATGTGAACCCCTCAGAATTTTAATAATATTTTTTACCCCTTCTGGAACAAAGGTTTGACTTTCGAATCTCAGATCACTTCTATATACAACTTTCTCATAAAAAAATAAGCATTTTTTATTTTTAAAGATGTTTACACATCCAGAAGGCCGGTCGATTTCATGATTTTAATTACCCGAGCAATTACTTGATTAGTCCGTGATATTCGTTCCTCCGAACAGCTATGTGCTTCTAACTAATCAATTATGTATTCCTCCAACTATTATATTCCTTTATGTTTATGAGCGAGAAAAGAAATGATTGCTGATGCAATTAGCGGTGCAATACCAATCCCTAGGCACTTTCATTATCTCTAGATTACACTATTAATTAGCTGCAGTTCTACCCGAAAGATAATTATTTGAAGCATTTAGTGTTCCGTGCTGTTCAATGCTTCTGGGATTCGGGAGCAGGAAAAAATAGTCTTGATCTTGAGACGTGTATGAATTTCCAGGGGAATCCATCAGAGGATTGTTTTTCCTTGAGCTTCGGGGGAAATAAAATAAGTTGAGAGCATCTCACATCAAGAAGCGGAAAAATACTCACAGCCATAAATCCGATTAGGAAAGAAGCTTTGTTAATGCTTTGCAGAATAAGAACGATAATCTGTAATCTTCTATGGGGTGGTTTGGGATAAGGGCTGGAAATTATTGGAGATAATTATAGTTTTGTATATCAATCATGACATTGAGTAGGTAGTTAATTAACGTCTCATTGAGTCAACACAACGGGCTATGGGCAATGGTCCGGGATCCATTCAAAAGGTAAAGACCCAAGGACAACGCTTCGCTATTTTGAACTTCAGCCAATTGACGAGAACAACAGCTAAGCTCCTTTATTAAGATTGTGTTGCTTATTTATCAAAATTGTCAAAACTGGTAAGAATTCGTGCAAGGTATTTATATTGGTATTGGTGTTCTAATTAACGTCGCACTGGAGCAATACAACGGACTATTGGTGACGGTACGGGTTCATCTCGAAGGGAAAGGGTATCAGATGATGAGGTCACACCTGAAGTAGTATCCCTCTCTCCAAACTTTCACTCCACGACAACTTGAGGACATGACAGATTTAACCCCTAGCCTGTGGAATATATTGGAAAAAAACGTGCCAAAAATGAAAATTTATTTTTTTCTCTTTAATTTTGTTCGTTATTATTTACAAAATGTTAGAAATAGATTATTTTTGAAAATAAAACAAAATTTTAAACAAAATAACTACTATATTCAATATTTTCACATATATGGGAAATGTTAATGGTTACAGTAATGTTTGCTCAAATTATAGCAAAATAAATCAAATGACATAATTTTCAGGATAAATATAATAAATTAATGCAACAATATTTTATTTATATCAGCTGTCATGAAGTCCATGTCCTTTGAATCTCGCAAATCCTTTACAGTATGGTATATACGAAAACATGGCACGGCACACAAGCCTGCATGAGTCTTTACAATAAACTCGAGTCTCGCGTCGTATCCTCTTTCCCTTTTCATCAGTTTTACAACAAAGGAAACATTGTCTGGTTGGAGTAGTCTTTTTCTCCGTTGATGGAATGTGTTCATGAAAGTGTCGACCCATAAGTCGCAACAAGTTCATATTAGGACGCCCTGGTCGTGTCGGCTGAATTTAGGGCTTATTATCTTCAATAATTTGTTCCATAATTTAGATTCTGTAGTCCATATTACATTTTCCACCGCTTGACGACTGATAAATAATAAAGAAATTCCAAAGTGCTTGATCCAGAAGATGGAAAAATATCTTTACGTAGTATTTCTTTCCACGTTTTCTGGCAATGGGATAGTCTGTAAGGTGAAAATTATCGCCATCTATTATGCCAAAATTATCGCCAATGGTAAATTACATATTATTCATTTGACAAACTGAGTTCAGGCTTCTCGGAATTGAAGCACCGATTTTTCTCTAGCTCGAACTCAGGTAGGGCACTCCAAAATTGGCGCATTTGCGTTGCCCGAACTGAGTTCGGGCGTCACAGGCAAGGGGTTAATATGCACCAGTCCCCTGTGTACACAACGGTCTTTCGTTGTAATTGAACTCAGTTGCTAATCGATTAATCCTCCAACAAGGCTACCGTGGCACAGAATTCATCCAAGTAAAACTATTGGTTGCAAGATGGTCGTATGCGGGCGAACCCCACAGAGGGTTAAGAAGTCTTGTGTTACATCTTTTTGCAAAATAAAACATTAAATATTGTCAAAAATGAAACAAATCTTAGTAACATTCAAAATCAGTGCAACGCTTCCCGTGGGAAATCTCTAGTCAGAGGGCAGCAATTAGCTTCAGAGATCAGTAAAACTACCCAAAAAAAAAAAAAACGCAAAAGGATGACTTAGGGTTGCAAGATGGAAGTCTGTGTGCGAACCCCTCAGTGGGTTAAGAAATCTTTTGTGTTACATCTTCAATAAATGAAAACATTAAACATTGGCAAAAATTACTTAAATATCAGTTTCACCACATCAGTGCAATCCCTCCCAAAGGTATAGTGCGATAATTAGCTTTTCACAGATCAATAAAACTGCCAGAAACAAATATCACCGCGCAATAGCTTCATTGAAACATATTAGTCTGTTACACCCATCAATTTCAGACGGAAGAATATAAAATTCCATCCTCTCTCACGGCCACTTGAAGTCAAAAAACTTGTCCCATCACCAGCTCTTTGTTCCCTGTTCATTTGCGAAATGAAAGAAGAAAGAAATGGCAGCATAAATGACTCTGGATTGCAGTTTCAGAAACGATCATTGAGAATTATTTCAACGAATGCTTCATTTCTTTTCTCTTCATCATGGCAGAATTACCCTCTTTAAAAGAACTAGTTAACATAGTTAACCTGAAAGGTAGATATATTGCTGTTCAATGGATTGAGAGAATCTGGATCTATCGGGTCTAATTAACCCCCAGGTTTCCTTTTGTTTCTCAGAAAGAGGATTTCAAGGGTTGATCTTTCGGCTTTACGATCATTAAGGTATTCGAAATTGTCTGGATAGAGGTTTGAAAATAAATTACACAACTTATGTGTTTTAAATAAATTAAACAACTGATGTGTTTTAAATATTGATTTACACGCGTGCGTTTTCCTATTCTTGAGTTTAGTATAAATATTTCAACATTATTAGCAATTTCAAAGAATGAATTTCGAGGATTGTTATTTGGATCAGCACTGATTAGATTAAGCGCCAAGCGTCGCGAAAGTGACGATAAACTACATTTTAAGATAGGCTAGGTATTCATCATGTGAGAGCATTTAGGCAACATAAAGCAGAAAATATTCAAAATTCAACTGAAATATTTAGTATTGTTCAATGGCTTGAGGGAATCCGGATCCATTGAAATATTTGAAACTTTTTATCTGGACTAATTAAACATCGAAACTCATTTTGTTTCTGCGAGAGAGTAAGGATTGATTTTTTGCTCTTTGATTATTAAGGGATTAAAATTTGCCTGGATTAAGGATTGGAAATAAATTAAAAATCCTCTCTGATGTGTTTTCAACATTTACTAACATTTGTGTTTTCAGTTTAGCACAATAAAATATTTTAACATCAATACACATAATCCAAATTAAATTAAAGGCAAATGTATTGCTGCTCAATAGAATGAGAGAATCTGAATTCATTGAAATTTCTATCGGAACTAATTAACCACCAGTTTTCTTTTAAGGCATAAAGGGCAATTTTAAGAATTGACCTGACTTTCCATAGTTATTGAAGGAATCACAACTGTCTAGATCATGGATGTAAAATAATTAAAAATTACTGTTTGTGTTTGAAACCTCAGAGGGTTTCACACGCATGTATCCTAAATTCCATTCAGTGTTCTCTGCATTACACTTTTAACCACTTTAGTCATTTTACCATATTAATATTTCCCCCCTATGATTCTTTTAATAAATCAATTCGTTTATTTATTTATATGTGTTGCAGGGTAGAAGAAAAACTTCACATCCCGGAAACTCTCGAAACTCTCAGAAGGTTAAGCCTGGTAAGGTATACTTAAGCTGGTAAGGTATATTAAGGCTAGCAAGGCTTGTTAAAGTTGATAAGGTATATGAAGACTGATAAAGTATGTCTATAAAGGGTGTTAAGAAATATTAGGACTGTTAAGGCATATTAAGGCTGATAGATAATTCTTTGATAAGTAACACCTGCCCAAGTGTTCAGTAACTTCTTTAAATATTAAAGTTGTGGTAATAAAACTCCCATGTCGATTGGATTGTCATTAACCTATGGTAATCCCGTTTATTAAACTAATTATTATAACGAAAGTAATTTCTCATGCGCAAAATATATTCACATGAGAAGATAAGTATTAAACCAAAATGCTGTTACTTTTCAAAAATCTCAAAGCTCCATCATGAATTTTAATTTTAACTGTAGCACAGTAACATTTCAGGAATAAACATTACTTACAGATTAGGACATAATAAACAAGTAAATATATGTGTCTTGCAGGGTTTGGCCACTGTTAGCAGGCTGCGAGCTGTAGGTGGCATAGGTTATATTGCTGTAACTACCCTGGATTACTTATGCAACCTGAGTTACTAAGCTTTACTCTATCAATATAAACTATCCTTGTAGTGAGTGCGTCCATTTACTTGACCCAGATAGTCTAGTGATCTTTTTCCGTGGGATTTAATTTCTAGAAAGCACGGGGGTCTCTTTCCATGGATACCCAAGCGATCTTTTTCTGTTCTCACCCCACTTATCTGTTCCCAAATCCCTCTTGAATAGCATTGTTTAGTTGAAAATGTCTTGTGTTTGGCTAAATGGGGGCTTTGCACCATAAAACGCCAAAACAATCAACCATTTATTCGATAGGAAAAGACATTGCTTGCCACAGTTTGGACAGATCTGACCCTTGTACTAAAACAACAACAAAACAATCAGAGAAATGTTTTCGAAACGCTTATCAATATTGGAAAAAAACAATTTCCAGCGTTTGAAATAAAGCAAATAATCAATACATAACAGTACAATCCTAATACTTCGTCTTCATCTGCCCATGGTTCAGAATTACGTGGTGTTGTCCTTGAATCTTTCCCTTCGGGTTAGATCTGGTCGCGATTAGCCCGTTATCTCTCCAGTGTGACGACGTTAATTAATGTACCTACTTACCTAGTATTTTGAAACACTTTTACAGCATCATTACTCAAAATAATTTTCTTTGTGTTTGCCCATGTTAATAAAAAGCCTGTAATAACTTCATTTTCGAAGGAAGGGTAAAACAAATCACATATATGAAAAGTAAGATTAAAAAAAAAGTTCAATACAAAAGTTTACGCCGTATAAAGTCGCATAACCAGTTTCTTTTCTTAAAGAAGCATTTTCCTACCTAGACACTTATTGTAAATCCAAGTAACGCCATAAATTTTGTATAAAGTAGAACATGAACTATATACAGGCGGCACAAAAGAGGTATTGTGAAAGTTAGATACACGTTTTAGCCATTCTCAGCGGTTCAGTAAATTATGAACATGAAAACTTTCAAATTTGATCCGTATTCGCATGCTTTCCAGAATAATCTCATTTCGTTAAATTGAAAACTTTGCTTCCAGGCCGTAAAGATCTCAAATTGGAATAAGTTCTGATATAACCGAAAAGAAGTTTAATATTCTTTTTATGTCTTTCCTTTCGGTTTTATATTTTAAAAGTAATCTAAGAGGAGCAAAATCCAGTTCCGTAAGGTTGAAAAAAATATATAAATCTTGAGATTATCGTGTCGCATAGTAAAATTTGGGTGCTAGTCTGGTGTTTCAATCAGGCGATCATTTTATTGCTCAGTGTACAAGCAAAACAAAGAGCAAGAAATTACAGAGATTAGATCAAATGATGAATAAAAATATCATGTATCGGTGAATAATTTGGGTGAAATGATACTATGATATTATACAGTTATTATATTTGCGTGGTCGAGCAAAAGTCCTGAATTTTCACTCTGTAGCATTCGTTATCGTTAGTTTTCATACGTGCTTGATCCAGTGTGTAGTAGGGATGCGACATCGATGTCGATGTTTTCAAAACATCGATGTTTTCAAAACACCGATGTTTTTTAAAAAACATCGATGTATTGAAGTCGATGTTTTTGTAACATCGATGTTATACTTGTCGATGTTTTTACGTTGTCGATGTTTTATTTTTGAATGAAAAAAATACCGTTTTAAAAATTTTAAAACTAACCAAGTAGCATAATTTTAAAATTCAGCAAATCGATCATACTTTTAGACCAAAGTGGCCAAGTGTGAAGGGTCTGAAAAGTAGGGATGCGACATCGATGTCGATGCTTTCACAACATTGATGTTTTAGAAAAAAACATTGATGTATTGGATCCGATGTCCCATCACTAGTTGCTAAACTAGTTTTAAGAAATGGGGAAACAAGTTTAAATACACTGAATTTTAAAAACATCGATGGTTTGTTGACGATATGTATTATCAACATCGATGTTATAATTTTCAACATCGATGTCTTGCTGTCGATGTCGCATCGATAGTTGGAAAACCAGTTTTAAGAAATGGGGAAACAAGTTTAAATACACTGAATTTTAAAAACATCGATGTTTTGCTGTCGATGTAGCATCACAAGTTGCTAAACCAGTTTTAAGAAATGAGTGGAAAGAGTTTAAATACACTGAATTTTAAAAACATCAATGTTTAAAAACCTCGATGTTTTTGGGTCGATGTATTATCAACATCGATGTTTTAATTTTGAACATCGATGTTTCAAAACATCGATGTTTTGCTATCGATGTCGCATCCCTACTGTGTAGTAGTTTTCATATCCAGCAAAGCTTGCTAAGTTATTTCGTTTTGTATTATTTCTCATTTTCAGTAAATTTGAGAAATGATCCTGTTTTAATCATGTTCGATTTTCGGTAAAGCTTGAGAAATTATCCCAATTTTACTATTTTCCAGAATCAGTAAAGTTTGAGAAATCGTCAAGTTTTATCATTTTTCATACTCGGCAAAGATTGTGAAATGATCCCATTTCCTAGTTTTGAATATTCAGAAAGGCTTGCGAAATGATCCCATTTACTAATTTTGAATATTCAGAAAGGCTTGCGAAATGATCCCGTTTTTATTGTTTTTCATTCACAAGTGCACACCATTTGCAAAAAAAAATTGTTTTTCATATTCAGTAATGATTGAGTAATGATCAAGATTCATCATTTTTCAATTTTAGTAAAGAGACGCATAATCCAGTTTTTGTCATTTTTCATATTCAGTAAGGCTTCTGAAATTATCTGTTTTTTAATTTTTCACATTCAGCAAGGCTTTTTTAAGTGAACTCGTTTTTATTATTTTTCAAATTCAGCAAAAGTTAATAAAATTAACCGTTTTTATCATTTTTCATTTTCAGTAAATATAAGGAATGATCATAATTCATTATTTTTCAAATTTAATAAAAATTGACAAATGCTCCAACTATTATCATTTTTACATTTAGTAAGGCTTGCGAAATGATCCTGTTTAAATTATTTTTCACACCCAGTAAAGCTAAAGAAATTACACCGCTTTTATTTTTTTTTTAATTCTTACATTCAGTATAGGTTTAAGAATGTTTAGTAATTTTAAAAGTTATTCGAATCTATATACGATTTTCCAGTATTCTTAGAAACGGATTTTAGTTTACATTCAAATATCATTTAGGAAAACTTTTATTTATCACTGCTTTAATCCAACAACCCTCTTATAATTCATTGTCCTTTGAAGGGTTCAAACAGATAAATCCGTTCTGTAACCTGTATTGTTCCATACATGACTTTTAACAAGTTCTACTTTTCTTGGCCAACATAATCTTTTTAGGAGTTTTTGAAAAATTGAAATGAACAGTGGTATCCCAGTTGGAAGAGCAACGGATCAGCAACCGGAGGATTGCGAGTTCGAAACTCGGTCCAGCCAAAGACCGTCGTATACAAGGAACCTGGTGCAAGTTAAATATGACTTGACCTCAAATGACATTTTCGCGTGGTGTGGCAGTTTTCAGAGTGGGGTGTCAGCTCAACTGTTGTTCTCGTCATCTGACCTTGGTTCAAAAATAGAGGTGCTGTCCTTGGCTCTTTCCGTTCGGGATTGATCCCGGACAGGTTCCAATAGTCAGCTGTGTTGCTCCAGTGCGACGTTAATGAACTGCCTAGAACTCAATTGATGAATGTAGTGTTATAGGGTAGGTAACAATAGATGTTTTTTTAGTAATTATCAATGTTATGGGAGGATTCCATCACCCTGAAATGTCGAGAAGCTCGGAGGATTAATATTTATCTGAAGCATTAGTATTCCATTGTTAATTTGTGTAAGCTGTCTGAGTATACACGCAATTCTCACAGTGCATAAATATGTTTAATTGTAGTAATTAAGAGAGTGATACAGTTATACTCAATAACAAAATACAATTTAATTTACTTGGATTTATTTTATTTTAAATTGGATGTTTCGCGATTGTTACTATCGAAAAGTTCACACTAAGTGAGTCTGGATAAGAAAAAGTAAACGTGCGTAGCATTGTGCTTATAAATTCATATTATTTTCCTACATAACAAAGAAAAGCAGGAAAGTACGAGTACAATTCTTCATTAAATAGAGAAATATTGTCAGTTCCATTCAAGAAAATGCATATTGTACATTTTTTGGCTCACCCCTTTATAAATGTTTTCATTTTTTTCAAGAGATAGAGAGATAAATATAAAATATTAGAGTGAGGTAGACACAAACACACATGAGGATAGAAACAGCAATGTTATTATTGATAGTAAGTTAATATCAAGATAATAATTCTAGTGAGTAGCTTTAAGGTGTACATATACACTAAGATTTGTTTTTTAATTTTGACTTAAAAATTTCAATGTTTTTACAATGGGTCGTTATCTAGTTGAAATATAATTAGCTTGTTTTTTGAACCGTATATCTCAACTTTTAATTGGTTCATAAAGGCAATTCTATTCCTAATATTATCTTCCTGTTTTCATACTCCGTCAAGTTGCTAGAGAAAACAGGTTCTTTACACAAGTTGTTTCACCAATGAAGTCGAAAAAAACACGATTTTATCAGGAATTTTGAAATTTAAAAGTTTAACTAGAATTTATTTCTTCATAAAAACATTGTGTTTACTAATACTATCTTAATAATCATTTCTTAGTTCCTTAAATAACTTTAACATTTAGTTAACATATCTGCTGTATTGTTTAGATTAGAATGGTACAAAAATGATTATAATGGATCATTGTTGAGTTCTCTATTTGAACAAAATCATTATATTGCAAAAACACAGTTCTTCAGAAATGGATTTTAAAGTTTAGAAAACATTTTTGTGCATGGTGACATAACGTACCAAAAACTCTTATCACTAGAAAACCGTTTCAAATATCTGCAAAAACTTGGTATCGTTTGAAAGCTAAGAGAAGTTACAAAAATATTTTTAAATAATAAAAAAAGTATCGACGTATATTGTAGTCAATTTTTAATCCAATCCCAGTCCAATCGTGAGGTCTAGTGAAAACATACACATTAAACGTTTATCAATTGTTCCTTGTAAAACTTCACCTTATAGTAATTACGTTGCCGAGTCACTTGATAGAGCAATTAAAATCTCCGAACCACAGATTTTTTGGTGTTATTTTATTATCCTATAAAAGTACGTTAAAAAAATGTTTTTGTTACGATGCATTGCAAACACCTTATCGAAAGCATGCCGAAGATAATTACTTTTAAAAAGTTAAGCAGAAAGATAAATATTGTGCAAATTAAGTATTCAGAATAAAACAGCACAACGCCTTAAAGAGAAAAAGTGTGCAAATTCCTTTTATATTCCCTGAGAAAAAACAAGTACTAAAGTTTAAAGTAAACAGAACGAAATTTAAAAATCGTATAAACATGCCTCGCAAAATTTTTTGTATTAAACTGTCGAGGAAATGCTCCTTTCCATTATTCTATGAATATAAAAGTTAGATAGTATAAATAAACATTCCTTGCGTTTTAACAAAGTTGGTGTCAAAAAGTATATGATGTCTTTGTAAAACAAATTTTAACCCTGAACGTCACACGATTTTCGAGTAGGGTAGAATTGCTTTTGCCACACGATATATATAAACACGTAGTGGGTAAACGACTCGTCTATCAAATAAAAGAATCTATGGATGCGTTCGATCTTTAAAAATATTCGAGTGAACATTTCCTTAGAATAGAATTTGGAAAGATTATATTGCTCCTTTCTTTAGAAGACAATCTTTTGAAAGGATTATATGGAACCTTTCCTTACAATATAATCCTTCAAAAAGAATATGTTGAACCTTTCCTTAAAATAGAGCTTGACCAAATATGGACTTTGCACCAAAACACCAACCAATAGTATGTTCTTGCTCCTTTTCTTAGAATATAATTTTTGTGGAAATATTTAGTGATCATTTCCATAGAATAATCTTTTGAAAAGATTTTAATGCTCTTATTCTTAGAATAGAACTTTTTAGAAATATTTGAATGCTTATTTTCTTATAATAATCTTTTGGGAAGATTTTGTTGCTCCTCTCCTTAGAATAGTAGTTTTTGAAAGTACTTTATTGCTTATTTCCTTAGAATAGAAACCCTTGGAAAGATTATTTTACTCCTCCTTTCTTTAGAATATAATTCTTTGGAAAGCTTTTATAGGTTATAAAGGTCAAATCGGGTTATACGTCATGGAGGGAAGACTGTAAGTTGCATGGTGTAATTAAGTGAACCCTTTATAGGGTTATACACTCTTTGTATAGTCACTTACATTACCCATTGACAAGATTAAAATATTTAACTTAATATTTAATCAATTATTTAAATAGGTGGATGTGCGTAGTGTGAGCTAAACTTATCAAAGAGTGAATCAATGCATAATGTGAAATAAATCAATGAAATTTTCCGTAGGATCCAAGATCTTTGAGATTTGTACAAACTGTTCCACTGAGCAGGCTTCACCTCATCACATCCTCTCGTGCCTGGGGCTCTCCAAACAGGACTTGACTGAGGATCCATTGACGGTGTTGGATTTTTTGAGGATGTATAACGTCATGGACCTGGTCTAGCACTGCTGGCCAATGGGGGCGTGCAACAACAACAACATAATGTGAAATTACTATATCATTGATAGAAGCAATGTACAATGCGAAAGTATACAATCAATGAGTGAAGACGTGTTCAATGTGAATATTTACCTTATTCACGAGTGAATCAGTGTGTAATGTAAAAATTGCCACATCAATGAATGAAGCGGTGAACAATTTAAACTTTCGTTATCAATGAGAAATCAATGCATAACACGAATTCACCATATCAATGAGTGAAGCAGTGCACATCGTGAATTCACTCGATCAATGATTGAAACACTACACATTGCGAAATTACCATATCAGTGATTGAAGATGTTCCCAACATACTTTTACACTATCAATAAGTGAAGCTGTGCATAATAGGAATTTATCCGATCAATAAGTGAAGTAATGCACAGTGGGAAATTATATGAGTACAACTACTATCAAACTTTAAAATTAGAGCTATATAAATATTCACATATTTGTTATCTGTCATTTAAGCACCTTAGAACAATTTCCCAGAATATTTGGATCAACGCCCATTTTAAGAGACGACATTTTTCTACCACACACTGTAAAACCATCTCAACTAATAATAAATTGCAGCGTATATAAGTCTTGAATTTATTTCACAAAAGAATACATATGTAGCTATTTGTAATTTTAACATGCCAGTTTGGAAATAAAAATAAAATTAATGAAGTTAACATTGATAATTTATGTCTGTAGGTGACTGAATCACGCCACACTTTAAACATTCTATACAATTATGCCCGAATTTCTTCGTAGGTGCTTACGTAAGAAAATCACATTTTGGGACACGGTTTGTCCAACTTTCCCCTACTGTTGCTCCTTTTCTTAGAATCATTTGGAAAAATTGCATTGATTAAGAAGATCAAAATCGATCAGGGGTGAGGCAAGAAAGATTACAGGATGCAAAATAGAATTATGGGTGTGAACAGCCCTCCAAATGGTAATATTTGGTTACTCCAGTAGTGTTTACAATCAAAGATTCTAGCTTAAACTTAAAATTAATTCACTCTTGAAAATTTCTAAACCGAGGAATTCTACAATGGATATTCAATGCTTGCAAGCAATATTATAACTAAACATTTTGCAAGTCATATAAAGCTTTTAGTTGTATTTCATGATAAAAAATATTACTTTAAAAGGGTGAATCAAAGACAATCTCCTTTGTGAGTTACAGAAAAAAGACATTGAGTCTCTCTCGGTTGATAAGGTTTATTGAAACTTGAGTGCCATGATATATATTATTTTAATGAGTTGATGAGTACCGGAATAGAAACCGGAGGGTTGCGAGTTTGAATCCAACACAGAGACCATCGTGTACATAGGGGATGATGTACGCTAAATCTGTCGTGGCCTCAAATTTCCTCATGTTGGCGTGGTGAGATAGTTTGAAGAGTGAGGTGCCAGTTCAGGTGTGATCGTGGTTTAAAATTACGTGGTTTTGTCTTCCTATCTTTCCCTTCGGGTTTGATCCCGGACTTTCAACAATAATCCATTGTGTTCCTCCGACGTTAATTAAACACCTACTTACATTACTTAAATATGAGCTCAAGTTTTTTCTTTCCAAATTATTTTTCAATGATATTTTTTAAAGTTACGTAACACAGAATTTTTTATGCAATGTTAACATCATTAAATGAAAGTAAATCAACTTGGTGGAACTTTCACCATTTGTAATCAAGATTTCTGTCCTTAATACTTAATGTATTCTATGTTAGAAACATATAAGGCTAAATTTTAATTAATAAGACGCAGGTAATTTGTCTTTAGAAATAGTAAACCTTAGTAAGACATTAAGATCGCCGTCTATTTAAAGTTATTAATTAGTTTTCTTATTGAAACGGGCAAAGTTCGCCCATCTAATTCCGAAACAAATTAAGCTCGTAAACATAACAATTTAACCTTTATGACTGAAACCAAATTATTTCGCTCACATTAAGCCACAACCTAAAAAAGTATATTTTTCTTCACTATAACATCTATCGATTTTCGCTCTCAAGCTTTTGGATCATGGTAGTTCGCGAAGTTAAAAAAAGTGTTTAACAGAACTCGTAAATTAAAAGTGTAAACTCATTATATTAGTCATTATGACTGAAACCAAATTACCACGCTCACTTTAAACCGCATACTTAAAATTCAAAATTAGATAAAAATACAGTAGTCAATGGTATTTGCTGTCAGTAAGCTTTTGTATTGAGCTGTTTCACTGTTGGTATATCTTACGAAGTTTAAAAAGTGTTTAACAGAAATTATGTACTAACCTTTAGATTACGGCAGATACAACAGTTGTTCCATGAAATGTTTCCTTTCTAGAGCGGAAAAGTACAGATATGTACCGTGGATTTTTCCCCCTTTAAGTGACCGCTGACATCGATTACCATTTCCCACTGTTGTCAGAGGCAGGCCTTTAAGAGGGTACCTCCTATTGATTGGTGCACTACACTGTTGACTATGTGAACTCTTTGGGTAAGGTAGAAAGTCGCTCTGGTGTGATAACTTTTTCACGCCAAGGAGAACGAAAAGCGCTTGTCTCATTCAACGTTTCTCAACAACGTAACAACTGTTGTAATAACAATTGTTTTAACACCAAATAACTTCACGAAATAAAACACAATGCTAACAAAATTTTACTGTATGTGTGCGTTTTTTAGATTTTAATACAAAAGAGTGAAATGCTACTTCTGAAATGGCTCGACGTTCTAGAGGTTTAACGCAAGACGAAATAGATCGAATTGTGAAGGAATTGGACAAATAAAATTTTGCATATAGCGACTCAGAATACGAAATTAAGTATCCTGAGACGGATATTGTGTCCGGACAACAGAACAGAACAAATGTAAACTTTTATTATTTAAACATAAAAAATAACTTATTGAAGGCTGTATTAACAATGCACACTAGTATCTATGAACAAATGCAAAATTATCACTTAATTTTCTGGAACAAATTCAAACATTAACCTTTAACACTTGATTTACAAGTAACATTTTCTGTAATTTTGATCCAGTGCTATGTTAATTAAAATACTTACCTACCTAATTAGAAGTATATGAGAAACACAGATGTGATATATAGGTTAAACTAGAATTTCCAACTATTTAAAAAAAATATCCGATTTGTTAAGATCTAATTTGTAGATTATGTATAAGATCACTACAAACGTTCTGAGTTAACCGCTATTTTGTTATTATCTAATTTTATTTTATTTAGATATCACTCACATTCGTTTTCAATGTTCACAACAGCAATAGATGGATCACGAGAATCCATACTCTGATCCAAAAACGTCTATCCGAAAATATTGAATATTATCGTGACTTCGTCTTAATCAACCAGCATCTTCACTTAAAAATCATGATCACTTGAAGTAGATCGGAAACGAATTGGGACTATTTCTACGGACTCGAAATATATCTTTATCGCCTACTCTTTTTGAAATTAGAACAAAAGTTGAAAGTAGAAATCTTATAAGACCCTAGAAACAAGGTACAATTATTTTAAAAGGAAAATTAAAGATTCCTATGTAGTATTGTACGATTGACCGATATGACAGATCTGTAGTAAAACACTAGCTATCTAAAATCTAAAGATGAGTAACAAAGACCTCGCGTAGTTTTTTTTAAAGTTGTAGCAGTTCGTTTGTGTGAAAAAATGACCCGTCAAGAGTGATAAAATGTGAAATGAGAAAAGTCGGTCGGTTATCAGTGTGCTAATCACATATATGAATTTACCATACCGGTATTTGAATCTGTTAAACCTAAACCAACATCAATCACCTGAAGTGAGCTGTTATGAGTATGAGGAAAAAAGGAAGAATTTAAACTATTTTCTCTTCTTTATCGAAAATATCTATTCCTATATAAAGCGGGAAGCTCTTGAAAGCTTCACACAAAACTATTCTACGAGTGTCACATATGGCTTCACTTTAACCATCACAATGACCCCTGTCCTGCGAGTGTCACACATGTCTTTACTTTAACCATCACAATGATCCCCGCATTCATTCAACTGATGACATCTGAGTATGCAGGAGATAACATGTCATACCTTATTTTATCATTGGTACATTACGTGGTAGAATGTCTTGGGACATACCGACAGCAATCTCACTCAGGGGAGGGGGGATTTGTGATTCTCACATTGACTATCGAAGCAGCTTTATTTGTTATTTTTAAAACATCACTCAGGATGGAATAGTTTTACTCGCTTCTTTGTTGCAATTAGCCTTCATATTGTAAATCAACCTGTTTTCAATACTATACATTACGTGGTAGTTAGTTAATATTCAAATCCGCTTATTCACAATGACGTGCTCCAACTGTTTGCAGAAATTTAGACTATCCAGGTTTTAATTCCTAATGTTGATAAGCATTATTCGTGTTCGAATTTTCACTATTTTACTGTACAAATCAATATTTTTGTACTGGTTGATTTTCACTTGGTTTACCCAAGAATATATTGAAAAAGAAGGCACATTTTAATTCCTAAGCCTACTGAACATCAAGATTGCCGATCCTGTATTATTTTAATCTAAAAAAGCATCCTCGTTTCATCTTAACATGATGATAGAATGTGACGATACATTATTAGAGAGAGAGTCTATAATTATTCCAATAATTTGGTTTTACAAGTTTGATTGTACATAAACTTGCAATATTATATCTTGGGGATCGTTATCCTAAAGTACTTTGAATTCGAAGATGGTTTTCCAATCATCTCTTTAAAATCACATTGTTAATTAATACATTCATAAAGAAATTAGATAATTGTTTTGGGTGACATTAGGTTTTATCATTAGTGATTTTCTAAACTCAAATGGGCTATAAGAGTACGGAAATTTCATTAAAATTTAGTGCGCATATAAACCTCAATTGAAAAGAAAATTTACATGGCCATTTTATATACAGGGTGTCCATAAAAGAATGTCCCAGTTTCCATGGTATATTATAACAGTTTAATTTAGAATATTTAAAGCAAATCATATATCAAACTGAAGGTAAACTCACCAAGTTTTTCTAACAAATGTTCAATATGTGCATCTTAAGCTATATGGCACACATCCAACCTAAAGTCCAATTCTTCCCACACTTTGGTTAATAAGTCCAGAGCAATAGCATCTTCAATTCTGTGTCTCAGCTCTGGCAAATCATTAGGTAGCAGCTGAACGTAGACACGTAGATATTTATAAATCCCCAAAGGAAAAAATCGCATGTCAGGTGAACGTGGAGGCCAGCGAAGAAGAGCTCTGTCGTTTCGACCCTTATGACCAATCCAACGGTCAGGTACTTCGACGTTCAACCACTCTCATACAAATAGAATCCAATGAGGAGGGGTTCCATCCTGTTGCCAAATAAAGTTTACAGGTTCACTCTCTAATAATTGGGGAAAGAGACATTCTTTCAACATATCCAGATAAGTCACCCCTGTTACGGTAAAAATTGTTAGGTTGGATGTGTGCATTATAACTAAAGGTGCACGTATTGAACATTTGTAAGAAAAACTAGGTGAGTTTACCTTCAATTTGATACATGATTTGTTGTAAATAGTCTAAATAAAAATTTTATAATATACCATTGAAACTGGGAATTCTTTTACGGACACACTGATATTCTCTTTTCTGTAATACAAAGATAAAACTGATTTTAAATATAAATAAAACCTTTAAAAACAACTATTAAAATAGCCACCAATTACTTAACATGCAAGTGAAAATTTCGATAGGTTTCATAACAACGTTCTATTCAGTTAAAATAAAAAAAATATTTAAACAGCAGAATATTAAGAGCTTTTCTAATGATGTATGGAGCCTGTTGAATGAAGCAGGTAAATCAAATATTCATTCATTTAATCATTAATTAACCAATTTTTAACGAATTCAATAAATTAATAAAAGTTAATCATGTTGCAAGAAAATAGTACTCCCAAAGCAAAAATGAAACATAAGTGTGCATCTTATGTAGCTGTGTCTTAAGTATTAACTACACTGGTGAAATAAATTAAGAGAATTTGCATATTTTATCGAATTTCATGAAAAGAACTGAACTGAATGTAAAACCACTGCTTCTAGACAAAAAAGCAAATCTTGTACGTTAAATACGTAAGCGTACACGTGTGTGTAGACGGATGCAGTAGATAAACAGGCTTTATAAGCGCGCGTAAGTTAAGACGCATTTCGTTCGCTAGCACACCTCGGCGAATTTATTGGTGTTATTCTGCAGCAATCGGTTAATTTCAAATTGTTACAGCAAAAATGAGTAAACACCAACGTTTAGATGATGGAATGAGGTGGCGAATTGTGGGGAGGCTAGACGCAGGCCAATCTCAAGTCCAAATTTATAGAGGGTTCAATTTAACGCCCAGCGTCGTGTGCTACAGCTTCTCAGCTCTCTCGTGACTTGTATGCAGCCACAGGAACCCGTGTATCAAGGGTGACTGTTTCCAAAAGACTTCATGAGAGAGGGTTGTTCGCAAGAAGACCTGCCGTTTGCGTCCCGCTCACTTCTATGAACAGGAGAATCCGTTTATCATGGTGCAGAGAGCATAGAGATTGGAGTGTGGATCAATGGGGGACCGTTCTCTTCACTGATGAGTCCCGGTTCAGCCTAAACATCGATTCTCGCCGTACGTTCATATGGAGAGAACCAGGGACCCGCTATCCACCCTCCAATGTCCGCGAAATCGACCATTATGGCGGAGGAGGTTTAATGGTCTGGGCAGGCATCATGTTGAATGGCCGCACACCTCTCCATGTCTTTGAAAGAGGTAGTGTGACTGGTGTGAGGTATAGGGATGAGGTCTTGGAACCCAATGTTCGCCATTTCAAGGGTACAGTTGGCCTTGAGTTCATTTTAATGGACAATAACGCGAGGCCACATAGAGCTCTTCTGGTTGACGAATTTCTAGAGAGTGAGGATATTCGCCGGATGGATTGGCCAGCAAGATATCCAGACCTTAACCCTATAGAGCATGTCTGGAACGCTTTGGGGAGGGCAATTGCAACTCGCAACCCCCCTCCGAGAACCATCCAGGGAATGAAAACAGCGGTTCTGATGCGTGGGACCAATTGCCACAGGAAATGATAAACTGCCTTATTTCAAATAAGAAATCACGCTGCGAGACCTGTATATCTGTAAGAAGGGACCATACCCCCTATTAACCCATTTTTTTTGTTTATTCTGCAACAGCTGTTTCATACCTTCCGACTCCAACGAGTGTTACGCACGATCATGCGTGTGTATTACAATTATTGAATGGTTATTTGTTTTGTATTGTACCAATGTATGTACATATCTTCATTAAAATCGGTTCAGTAGCTCTAGAGATAATCGACCAAGTCTGGAAATTCTCTTAATTTCTTACACCAGTATATCTACATAGAAAATATCTGCCTTTTAGATTCGTTTGTAATGTAGATGCTTCACACACCATCAATTGATTTATTACCCCAAAATATGAATATTATGAGCTAAAATGATAGTGGACAATATGAAGGACAAGAAAAAATAATGCTGACAATTTCGGAAATAAATTATCAAAATCTTAGTAAAAAAATTGCTTGTGATTTTCAATATCAGTCATTGAAATACAAATATTCAATGCACTCGTAGTTCATATTCGTCATTGCCTAGATCTCCATAAACGAATTTTAATCCAAACAAAATTAAAACCGTTCCTAGTTCGAAACATAAAGTGGGGCTGAAAAGAGGGCAAATGATTAAAAAGTAGGAAACCCCGGAATGATCATATAAATATTGCAACCTTTCCCCTCAATTTCCATTGAGATTTCCATTTGGATAACACTATGAAAGGAAAGTGTCAGTTGTAAAAGTCATTCACGACTCTATCGCCTAAGTTCTGTAGTGGAAGAAGTCTGACGAAATCTGCGCTTCTGAGAGGTGCTTGAAGAAATTTGACCGCCATAGTCTAAGGCTAAACGAGTAAACTGTACGAATTAAACGTTATGACTGAAACCAAATTATTCCGTTCCCATCAAACCACATGTTTGAAATGCTGAAGTCTATAATTCAGAAGTCGTCGGTGTTTGCTCTGTTTTTTAACGTGTTTTTACTGTTGACATTTATTGGTAGCTGGCAAAGCTTAAAAATGTGTTCAACGGAACTCGCAAATTAAAAGCGTAAACTCAACAAATTAACCGTAACTGAAACCAAATTATTCTCTACGCTCATATTTAACCACATTCTTTAGACGAAACATTTCCGACAATTTAGTATCCATTCGTTGTTCGCTTCCAGATTTGAGATCGTGTTTTTCACTGTTGACATTTCTCGGTAACTGGCAAAGCTAAAAAAAAAGTGCTTAACGGAACTCGTAAATTAAGCACGTAAACTGAAAAATTAACCGTTATGACTTAAACCAAATTATTCCGCTCACATTTAATCAGATACTTTGGATGAAAAATTTGATACAATACAGTATTCATTCGGTGTTTGCTGTCAAGTTTGATATTGTGTTTTTCAATGTTGACATTTCTTGGTAAATGGCAAAGCTAGAAAAAAGTTTAACGGAACTCTCAAATTAAACGCGCAAACTCAACAAATTAACCGTTACAATTGAAACTATATTATTCCACTCACATTAAACCATATCCTCAAAATGCAAAATTTGCTACAATACAGTATTCATCGGTGTTTGCTGTCAGAGTTTTTGGATCATGTTTTTTCACTGTTAGCATCTCATCATGGTAATTCGTAAAGCTAAAAAAGTGTTCAACAGTGCTCTTTGACTAAGTAAGAGATTCCAGATTTTACGCCTGATAAAATATGCAGATTAATTACTTAATTATGCGTCTTCAGCGAAGGAGAAAGAGCTAAGGGAACGCAGTAAAAAAACCAGGTTAAATTTCCCTCGATTCCAAGCTTTTTCTCTTGGTAGGATTGAAGGAATTTAGATGGAAAGAATTCCTGTGCAACGCCTGCATCTCACAGATATTTTATAATTAAAATTGAAAGATTTTAATCTAGCTTTAATATTCACGTATTAAGCCTGAAAGCAATGCAAATGTTGTCCGTCATCAGTAAAGCTCCAAGGCATTCCCAGAATAAGCTGTGCCATTATTATTTTTTTTTAATATTCAAAACTCTTTTTTTTTACTTGATCAAGGTCTAATGATGTAAACGCCCCTCACTGCTGCACGAAGTTCGTGTGATAGTTAGCATCCACTGTTCATATCATGAATAAAACATGCGGATAAAACATGTTTTTTCATTTCAAATAATTTTTAATTCATTGAAATTTTTTGAAAAGAATATGGTGTTAAATTTAATGCTGCGTGACTGCAATATCGTATTTCTTGGCCCCTGAATGGATATTTTCCTCAGTATTATCTTTGGAATTAATGTTTTCAGCAGCTGATTGTGGAAGAATTGCTAAAATATTTTTTCAGTAGATTTTCCTTGAGACTTGTTAAACTCTTGTTCAAAGTACAGAGCCATGGAAAGATGCCGATTTCGTTTAACTTCATTTCAAAAATTCATAATACCCTGCTGATTTACCTTTGTGCAAAAATTTGATCTAAAAACGCTGTTGCAAAAGGATTTCCGTTCTGGGCATTGTAAAGCTGTTTTTCTATTTGGATCTCCATTTCCCTTTTGATAAAAAAAAATCTAAAAAACTCTTCCCAAATGTCAACCATTTTTTGAAGAATAAAAGTATTTTCTCTCTTGGGGATCTTCATTTCCCTTTGATTTACAAAAGCTAAACACCTGTTTTCAAATGGCATCCATACTTGACAAAAGAACATATTTTATCTTCTTGGATCTACATTCCCCTTTGACTTACAAAAGCAAGTTGGAAACTTGTTCCTAAAAGGCATCCATCTATGGGGGGAAATACTTTCTCTACTTGAATCTTCATTCCCCTTTGAATTGCACCATCTAAACACCTGATTACAAATGGTATCCATCTTTGGCAAAAGAAAGTGTTTTATTTTCATGTATCTTCATTCCCTTTGATTTACAAATACTAAAACACTCTTCCCAAATGTCATCCATTCTGATCAGATTCAAGCATCTTTGGAAAAATAAAAAAAATTTCCTACTTAGATCTTCAATACCTTTTGATATACAAAAATTAAAATATTATTTTCAAACACCGTCTTTTTCTTTTGAAAAAGACAGTATTTTGTCTTCAATCTTCATTCCCTTTGATTTACAAAACCTTAAAGTCTATTTTCCAATGTCATCCATCTTTGGCGAATGAAAGTTTTCTGTCTTCGTGAATTGGGATTCCCCTTTGATTAACAAAAGCTAAAACCTGCTTACGTATGGCACCCATCTTTTGTCAAAAGAAAATACTTCCTCTGCTTGACCCTTTCCTACATTTCCTTTGATTTACAAAAACTGTTAGACTGTTCTCAAAGGGCATCCGTCTTTGGCTAAAGAAAGTATTTCATTTTCTTGAATATTTTCATTCCTTTTGATTTACAAATACGGAAAAACTCTTCCAAAATCCCCCGTCCTGATCTGATTAAGTTAGTTTACCTACCTACATCTTACGTTACTAGTTTCAACAGCACTAAATAGTAAATCTACGTCTTTTTACAGCTATTTTCAATTCCACTCACCATTCACCTACTGAGAAATCGTTGTTGTTTTGTTCATTACTGAAATATTTTCATCTATGAGGTAAAGTATAAACTAATTCCTGTTTATAATAAATAAGTTTAGAAAAAAAAGAGGCATGATAAAGAATAGCTAAAGAATAGATAATTCTAGAGGCGTCAAACAAGTAAGCTAACTAAACAAAGAGAAGGATTTATATCCTTTGAACAATTCATTCCAGACACGTGAAATGACTTTTATGCTTACAATCAAAAACAGAAATTAAACGAATGCAAGAATTTTGTAAAAATGCTGAATTGTTGATTCGTGGTTTTGAAACGAATAATGTTTTCCCAGGCAAAATTTGTTTTCTATCCTACAGCTTCACATAATCTTAGCTTTCCATCGATAAAGTAATTGCTATATTCCATCTTGAGTACAGTTAATTAATTCGGAGTCATTTCGCAAACAAATCAAAAACTTATTCGGTGATATCTGCTTCAAGTAATAGGTTGAATAGGGAAAAAAAGAAGTTTTAAAGAGATAATTAGAGATGCATTGTAAGAGAGAATAGTCACGATATTAAATAATTTAGAGGTAAACAACATTCTTGAAGAACAAATTACTACGTAAAACGCCTCTTAAAAATATACTTGGATAATCTTTTCATCAATGTTTAATTTTTTCTTGATGAAAAGAAAATATTATCTGAGGAGGAATTAGTCTAATTTTGTTACGCATATGCTAATTTCTTCGCTTTTCGTCCAATAAAGAAATTAAGCAAACACTTCAGTAACCTTTTAAAAGAGATAAATAATAGTACTCTCAATATGCAATTTAATTCTACTCCATTGTATATTATGAAATCTTTAAAAGTTATTAAAATCGTGTATAAAGTTAACCCCCTGGATGAAAGTTGAAGCTTAAAAAAATGATCATTTTTAAATGTGAATTTCGTTATTTGTTCTGAGAATAAAGTTTCTTTGAACATAATAAATGATCAGAAAGTGTTGAATGATAAATTCTATGGCAAATTTTATACGATAGTCAATGTTAATTATGAATTATAAAGCAAATTGTAGTGTTAAATTATAAGTTACACACGAAAAAGTAAACTACCTTACTTAAACCAAATGTTAAATGATAAATTGTAAAGAAAAGGTAAGTTAAAAAACACAAACTGTGAACTGATGAACAATTAAATTAATGAGAAGTAATGGACTATGCAGAAAAATGATAAATTATAATTTATAAGGAAAACGTTAGCGGTAAATTATAAAACAAACGTTTAATCGTAAGGAATAAAGCCAGGACCAATATAAAAAAATTCTAACCCATAAATTTAAAAAAAATGTGAAACGATAGAAGATTAAGCAAATGTGAAAATGTAAACTACATGGAAAACGTTGAATTTCGATAAATTAAGCAAATATGAAATGGTAAATTAAACATAAAATATGAAATTAGAAATTATGAGCATACACAAAAAAAGCGTTCGTTGTAAATTATAAAACAATCATTACATTATGATAAATACATCAAACGTAAAATAATTTATAAACAAAGAGGTAAACTGATGAATTATAGACACAAAGGTATAATGATAAATTACAAACAGAAATGCGAAACGATAAATTAAAAAAAATGAAAAATGATAAATTAACATATGTGAAATGATAAATTTAAAAAAAATGGGAAATGACAAATTAAAAACTGGGAAATGAGAAATTAAAAAGTGTGGAAAGTGATAAAATATAATGCAAACGTGTGAAATGATGAATTAAAAAATGTTGAAAATGATAAAATGTAATGTAAACGCGTGAAATGATGAAATATCAAGCAAACGTGAAATGATAAATCATGCAAAAAATGCTAATATTTTTTTTCTGATGAGAAAACGTTATCGAATAAATTATGAAGTAAACGTTAAGGCTATAACGTATACATCACACACACCCAAGTATGCCTACATGGAAAAATACTACTTTTATCGGCAAGAGTCAACTTAAAATGCAACGTAGTATCTAAAACGAGCAACACACACAAACTTTCTTGTATCTCCATAGAAAAGCTGTAGTCACCAGAATACAAAGATCTACCTTGTCCATAGTAGCTCTTAAAAAGGAAGAATACAAAGGGTATCCATTTCCCTAATAGCTAGACATGGCACCAGGAGCAAAAAATAAATCCAACAATGACTAAGAATTCCCTCACTCGATATCATCAGAAAAGAAATGCAGTAAACAAAGTCTTGCTGATGTCGGTGCTATAGCGACGCACGTATAGAGGTAAAAGAAGATACGAAGAAACACAACACACGATACGAAAACCCTTGTAATAGGTCCTGAGAGTAAGACTCTGCTTGCTCTTTGCACCCAGAGCTCCCGATGTCCACTTCCAAATGTCCTTCAACAACGGCCAGGATCATTTCTTTTTTCAGTAACACACTTGATGGCCCTTCTATTTTTATCTTTATTATTGATACTTGTGCCTCTTGCTTGACATTAAATAAAAAAAGCGCTCTTAAAACTTTACCACTCCATCGACTATCATCATATTTGCAGATAATGATAGTGAATAGGCTTTCCTACTCAGATCATTGCAGTTGGTTTGTGTTGTTTAAGATTTTTTAAGGAGGCTTACGGGGTTTCCACTTAAACAACACGGGGCGATTTCATGTTTTCTTTTATTATGTTTTCGGTAAGCTTCTTAGCAAGGCCAATTTATTGAGCTGGAGCTGTAGAATAAATCGATGGGACTAACTTATGGTTTTCTTTTCAATTCTGTAAAGCTTTTATCGAATTTCTATAATATAAATCGAGTGAAAAGTCGTTTCATACGCAAGGTTCTTGTATCTATCATGCTTAAACATATTGAACATGAATAAGTTATAAATGCGCTATTTTATCAAAAAAATAGTTTTGCCATCGTGAGTTAAATAAATGACAGTACTTATGGCAAAAGATTGCTTTATTAGTTCGTGGATCGAACAAGAGAATGACGAGGCCACTCTATGGTAAGCTCGTTACTGAGTTCACCAAATGATGGTAGTAATAGCATTATATTAAATTATTAGTTTTGTAGGTGGGGTGAAAAATCGGAATAATGGGTCCACTCCCCCTGTTACGAAAGTAACTCGTCTCTGAGTTCACTAATTAAATTATGGTAGTTATTGCACGAGTTTAGCTTATTAGTTTGCAGTCGTGGATCAAAATCGTAATGATGGGTTCATTTCCTTTTAAGCTCGTTTCTGAGTTCACTTAATTATGGTAAGTTATAACAAGATTTTAGCTTATTAGTTTTGTAGGTGTGGGTGAAAGATCGAATGGTGGGTTCACTCCCTGCTCCAAAAATAGCTCGTCTCTGAGTTGTCTATGGTAAGAACGTATATTGACAGATTCGTTGAATATTTATGTATTCGTATAAATGTAAGAGTTGAACTTTGCCTGGGATTCAAGAAGCAAAAACACATATCCACAAATGTGAACCTCTGAAAACCCAACTCAGGACATGCAAATCTATCGTAACTACTCAGTGACACATTGAAAGATTCATTAAACATTTACTTATTCGTAAATATATAGAAATTTCCTCTTGATTGGGATTCACGGAGCAATTAAGGTATACAAATGTGAACCTTCAGAAACCCCACTAAGAGCTCGCATGTCTATTATAACTACGTAATGACACATTGACAGATTCATTGAACATTTACGTATCCGTAGAAATGTAGAAATTTCCTCTCAGTTAGGATTCAGGAAGGAAAAACAAACGCTAACACATTTTAATCGGCATTTCGAAGAGGTTAAATATGTTCTACAAAGTAAAGTAATTTTTGTAGCCGCATAAATCTTATTTTTTTGTGTTTAAAGCCTTACTGGATATGAGTGATTTAAGTTTAGATATGTATCATCTACGATTCTTTAAGTTATTTGGATGTGTTGAAACACATGCATGAATAAGTTATCTGAGCTTCTTTACATGAAAAGTTTACTTACTTACGTTTTGAATTGATTATCCATAGTCTTTTCTGTAAATGAATGTTTTTAGTGAACCTTTCGAGATAACAAAAGCAGTATTTCATACTTATTTTTTTTATTTAGTAAAAATCAATAACATATTTGAGCAAATATACCAGCAATCGAAAGTAGAAAAAAACAACCCCTTTGTTCATTACAATCTGCCTAAGTAGACATTGCGCGAATAGATAGGTCCTATGAATAAAGTATTCTTCAAGTACAATTCCTTTTAGTGAAAATTAATTAACAAATGGTTTCCAACGCTTAAGGCTCAAGCCCAATTTTCGCGAAATTACCAACAGAAACTTATTTTGTATCCTTCACCAAAAGAGAAATCTTAAGATAATTGGGAATGCAAGGGTTTCCTTCACGATATAAAACCAGCGCTATTATGCTATGTGGCAGTGCTTTTGATGCAGTTGTAAGAGTCTGGTATAGAGGGAAAAGAAGTTAGGATACTGAGACTACTGTTTCGTTGAAAGCTTTTAACACAAGAATTTAAATTGAAACGGTAAATGGGAATTTTTAATTAACGTCCTACTAGAGCAACACAACGGGCTATTGACAAAGGTCCGGGATCAATCCTCTAAGGGAAAGATTGAGGACAACACCTCGTAATTTTGAAACACATTTAAATTGATTGATTGAAGATTCCCAAGAAACTATTTTAAAGCAAAACTAGCACATAAATGTGAACCTCTATAATGTTCTTCACTAAATTCACTTGGTATCACCCTTTGATTGTCACGAGATGCTAGAGAAGTGTAGTATTGATTTTACCACACAACACAAATATGACGATTTTTTCCACATTTAAAACGTTTCTATCGATCCTTCCCTTACAGTAGAATTCTTTGGAAACATTCTATTAGTTCTTTCTTCAGAATAGAAACCCCTTGAATCTTTTTCCTGCATCTTAAATTCGAATGGAGTCTGTTGGAAAGAAAAAAAAAAGCAGGTTTAAAGCATTTCTCTTGATATTTTCTATTGCACTTTAAATAATAATAGAATTTTGAAAATATTCTATTGATGTTTTCCTTACAGTATAAGTTTTGGAAATATGCTATCGGTCCTCTTTCCTGGGAATTCAATCCTTTCAAATGATTATAGATTGGTTCTTTTTCCAGAAAAGGAATATTTTGGAAAATGTTTATGGATTATTTGCTAATAATACAGTCCTTTTGGAAATTTTCTATTCATCCTTTATTTAGAATAGAGTCATTTAAAAAGTTTCTATCAAACGTTTACCTTGGATTGGAATAGTATCGAAAAATTATCTTGCTCAATTAGAACAAAACTGATTACAAGTCATACACGGAAGGTTAAGTTCTGACTTTTGACAAATTTAATATTTTTGATAGCTCTATTAAAGAAGAAGATTGGACTACCATAATCTTTGGAGAACATCCTATACTAACAAAAGAATCAACATAATATTTCAAAACAATTATATTCTAAATGAAAATAGAATCTTTCCAAAGGATTGTAATCTAAAAAGGCAATAGAGCGGTACCAGAGGATATTTTGTATTTAACAGGTAGTTTTATGTAGTTGACGAGAGGTAATTTAAGATCAAAGATGTTCTACAATATTTAGCTTCATGGAAATTGGTTTTCAGCATCAATTTTGTATTCAATTTGCAAAGTGGTCTCAATTAAATACCTCTTATATCAAGATCTAATAATCCTGCTAATGACGTTGTATCGCGTTTAGACAAGAACGCATTATTACACAAAGGGAATGAAAATCAAAGTAAGAAAAACAAATTCTTCCTTGTTCAGAAAAGGTGACAATTTAAAACATGTTTTTGCATCAGAGGCTTTAGATTTACATTGTTTACGTGGAGGAATTTATGTTCGAAAATATTCGACCTCGTTTAGTTTCATAGAAAAAGATTCTAGTATTAACTTTTGTATTTAACATGCAGTTTTACATAATTTTTTAAAAGAAATTAATGACAGTAAATATTCTGTAATATTTAATTAGGAGGGGAGATGGGTTCAAAAATTTTCTACCGTCTTTAGTTTCACAGAAAAAGATTTTTGCATCGAGTTTTGTATTTAGCATGCAGTTTTACACAATTTACTTGGTGAAATTAACAATCGTAAATATTCCTACAGTATCGTATAAAAAAACGTGATATCTTTTGTTAAACATACAGTTTTATATAGGTTTAGAGAAAGTTCACGATCGAAAGTATTCAATCATATTTAGTTACATAGCAAAACATTTTAGCATTTCTTGTGTGTAATATGTAGTTTTAAATAGCTTAAAGGAAGGGATTTATGGTTGAAAATATTTTACCATATAGTTTCATATAAAAAGATTCTAGCATAGATTTTGTATTTAACATGTAGTTTTACATAGTTTACGAGAAGGAACTAAGTTTAAAAATTATTCTACCGTGTTCAGTTTCATAGAAAAAGATTCTAGCACGGATTTTGTTTTGCATTTAATATGTACCTAGTTTAGAAATGTTCGAAAATATTCTACTATATACACTCATTGCCATAAAAATTTGCGCAACAAGAAAAAGTCGTCAAAATGAAACGAAATTTTACACACGTAAGTACTACTTTGATACAAAAAAGTGATTAGAAAATCGAAGAAAAAAAATCATTTTTACTGCAGAAAAAAGTACAAATGAACGGAAGTTTTAGTACTCTGTTGGATCCCCTCTAGCGCGAATGCACGATGCGACACGAGCGGGCATTGAGGCATACAAGTTCCGTATGATGTCCGGAGAATTCTCGTTACACAGTTGCTGTAAACGCGCCTCTAGTTCGACCTAACTCGTAGGGTGTCCAACTTGCCGTCTCAAATGATTCCAGAATTGATCGATTGGTGACAAATCTGGAGATCGAGCAGGCCAGGAAAGGGTGATAATGTGGCGGAGACAGTCTTGTGACATCGTTGCTGTGTGTGGCCGAGCATTGTCTTATTGAAAAATGGTTCCTGGGAGCCCTGCCATGAGTGGCATCACATGTGGCTCAAGGATGTCATGGACATACCGCTGGGCTGTCATTGTGTCATGAATCAATATTAGGGGTGACCGTGTATCGTAAGCAATGGCGCCCCATACCGTCACACCAGCTGCGTGAGCGGTGTGTCGCTGTAAAGCGAAGGCAGGATTGAGGCGTTCACCACGGGGCCTCCACACACGAACACGATTGTCATCACTGCTCAAATTGAATCTAGATTCGTCGCTGAAGACCACCTGGTTCCATTCCGTTGCAGTCCAATCCCGTCGTGCGCGACACCACTCCAAACGGAGGCGTCGGTGGGTGGGTCTCATTGGCAGCAAACGTAACGGGCACCGCGATACCAGATGTCCTTCAGCCAGGCGCATTCCGATGGTTCGCGAATACACAGGGGCCAGTAGTGAAAGTGCTGCCTGTGTCTGGACAGCGGCCAATGAGGCAGTTGGCTCTACGCGTGCGTTTCGTATGATGTGACGGTCTTCTCGATGACTGGTCTGTCGAGGGCGTCCTGAGCCTGGTCACCGTGTAAATGGCGTCTATTCTGTCCACTGGTCCCAACACCTCCTCACAGTAATATCAGAACGGCCTACTTGACGAGCTACTCGCCGAGCTGTCCACCCAGCTTCCATCATCTCGATGATTCTTTCCCTCTCGAACTCTGACAGCTGCTCATATTATCTTCGATGGCGGCGTAACGGCATGTATACTACAGCGTTTCCTTTGCAAAAGATTGAGTACACTCAAACAAGCTCTGCTTACCTGTTTTATACTCCAAGGAGAACGAAGTTCAACGCCCTCTAGTGGCATTACGCAATGCGTAATCACGCTGCATTTCTAATCATTTTCATATCTGGCCGACATGCACCTTCATGCCAAGTTTCGTTACGATCCCACAATTATTTCTTGTTGCAAAAATTTTTATGGCAATGAGTGTATTTAGCTCCAGACAAAAATTATCTATAATCGGTTTCGCATTACGTAGTTTCAACTCAACTTGTAATTTAATGTGTAATTTGAGTATTTTTCAACAAACAGCCAAGGTCTTCTCAAACCTTAGTATAACGTTCCTTTCAGTGTATCGGGTTATTTTCTTTGTCCTGGCAAAGCGTGACGCATAGAGGGGCCCTGCACCTATAGAATTAGATTTAATTTTGTAAGTTACCCGCCAATTGTTTTTGACGAGATATCTCGTCCATCAAGATGAGACCAATTTTGCTAGTAACGAGAAATATCGTCAAAACAAAACTGCCCTATGACTTCAAGAGAATAGAAATCCTTAAGAAGGAAAAAAATTTTGGCACAGCTTCAGTCTACGTTTATAGCAGTGCAAACGGCCTTGGCGATTTTTTTTGGCGCACTTCTAAAGTTGCCAAAGAAAGAATTATTTCAAATGAACCAAAGAAATCAATCAACAGTTTAACGGATTTTGAAAGAACTTTCTAGAATATTCAAAATGAAAATTTAAACTCTCCTCTTGCCGATGGTTACCGAAAAACCGCAATAACCGTATTACCGAAGGGTTGTCTTAACCTGCCAACCCTTTCATCCCCGGTGTTCCACAGCATGGAACACCTAACTTGATTCGTTTCTCAAATCGTTAAATTCGACTATAAATGAAAACAAAAAGGTTGATGTTTTACTTTCAACTTCCTTTTTCAATAATACATGGCAGCACGACACAAACCGATTCATTAGTTTTAGCTATTATGCTTTATTGAAAGCACTGATTTTCAAAGTCATTTTGTCTAATTTTTTTTCTAATACAAAAAAAAACTGTCTGAAAAAAAAATTTCATGCTATTTTGTTGGCTGTACTCTAAACTATCTATTCTATATATATATATATATATATATATATATATATATATTTTATTTTTTATACAAAAACCATACGCAGAATGAATGAATGAAAAAAAGGTGAAAAAAATTTGGTTTCTGTTTCGAATCCGGGTCAATGCACGAATGTTTGTAAGCGTATCGTATAGAAGCGGCTGGTGCACCTTATATCAAATGTGGTCGAAAGTCCTCACATTGAGTTGGTGTGGAAGTTTGGAAAGTGGAGTGCCAGCTCTGATGTTGCCTCGTCATCTGACCGTGGTTCAAAATTACGTGGTATTGTCCTCGGATCGTTCCCTAAGACGATTGATCCCGGACCGTCGTCAATAGTCCACTGTGTTGCTCTAGTAGGACGTTAACTAAAAATTACCATTACCATTAGTGGTTGGTATCGCTAAAGACGAGGAATCCCGAAGATACAACCACCAGGAGGGTTAACATGAATAACTGAACTTTTATAGTTTGTAGTGTGTAAATATAAAAATTGCGAGGACGATAGCAACAATGAATACAAGCGACATCCTAGTTTTCTAATTAATATGGAAATCGAATTAAACATTTCCTCGATACGACCATCCATTAAAATGCTTTTAAAAGTATGAGCTCGAATAAACCGGTCCTATTCGAATTTTGATTCGATCCGCAGTTAAGTGTAAATATATTTTCGCTCCTCCAGTAACAAGATGCGGAGTTTGAATAATACAACTAGACTAACCTTAGTATTCGGAATTCGGGAAGAATACCTATTTTATTCGAGAGCATCTCTTAAAATGGTTAACTCCCATTCTATTTATTTCGTGAAAAGCCTTTCTTGAAAATTAATCGAAGTACCTATAATGGACATTTGCGTACTTAGTTTTGAAATTTATTGTTTTAATCCCCAATCCAGTCTTTCTGCGATACACAGGGTTGATTTTCACTGAGCCTGTTCATGCATTATTGAAAAGGAAATGATACGGTTAATTCTATGCATGCTATGAAGTTCCGATTTCATTTGAGATCGCGAGTATAACTTTATTGATTAGAGTCTAGTAAATGATGGATTATGGTTGTGATAGAAGATGAATGGGTGGTGGATATTTTGGTATAGAATTCAATGATCTTGATAATGTTGTGTCTTAAAACTTTCGTTCTGAAAGAACATCTCGTAGTTATGCTTGTAACAAACAAGTTTATCACTATTCTAGAAAGTATATTGTGCCGTTTGTGCGTATATAAGTATCACTAGAACCATTTATAAGAATTATATTAGAATGCAAGGGCTAATAGTATATTTCCAAAGAAGCATTTTCTTTTAAAGGGGGGACCAATATAATCTGTCGGAAGATAACTATTCTAAGAATAGGACAAATAGTAACATTTCAATGACTTTCTAATTTAAAGGATCAATACAATACAATCAAAGAATCAATACAATCCATTCAAAGAATCAATGCAATCCAATCAAAGAATCAATGCAATCCATTCAACGAATCAATACAATCCATTCAAAGAATTACAATCTAAGAAAAGGACTAATATTATCTCTCCAAAGGATTATTTTCTAATAAAAGGACGACCAATAGAATCTATTCAAATAATTATAATCTAAGAAAACGACTAACAGTATCTCTCCAAAGGATTATTTTATAATAAAAGGACCAATAAAATACATCCACTGAATTATATTCTAAGGAAGGAACTTTCGCAAGGATTATTTTCTAATAAAATAAAAATAGATTCAGCCTAAAAAAGAATTCCGTTCTAAGAAAAGGCTGTAAGAGACCTCGGATTCCTTCAACCAATAAATATGATCATTTATACATTAATATGTTGTGGGGTAAAAAAATACTATACAACTAAGAAAACTTGTGATGCCTAGAGGGTTATCGTTCACGAGACAGGATGATTCAAAACTTTCTTGCAATAATTATTTCCTTAAGTCAACGTTACGATACCTAACCCCCCAACTCACACACACTACGGAAGCTAAAAGACTGAAAGACTTCGAAGGTAACGTTGTAAAAAAGTTCCTCGAGGAGGAAAAATTGGTAATACGAAGACACCAAAAAGGTTTTACGCGCATTTCCAAACTACCTTTTGACTTGCAGTTCCCTTTAGATAAACTACGATTTAGTGTAGATGATAGGTATTTTAAGTACCGTAGCACTGGGTTACCACAATGGGCTCTTTGCGATGGTGCGTAATCAAATTCGAAGGGAAAGATCCAAAGACACCACGTAATTTTGAACAACGGTCAAATGACGAGGTTACACCGAAGCTGGCATCTTACCCTCTAAATTTATACACCCTGCCAATGAGAGTACATTTGAGGCCACGACAGATTTAACATGCAGCAGACCCCTTAGTACGCGATGGTCTTTGAACTCGCAACTGGTAATCCGTTACTCTTCCTAATGGGCTACCGTGGCTCTTAGATTTAGTGCAGAAATAAATCTTACTGAAAAGAGGAACCGACTGCAAATAGTTGACTGTGGGGTACAGCTACACTCTACGTGTATGAGCGGTGGCAACGGCCTTGGCGGTATTTTTTGGCGCACTTCTAGTAGCGAGTTACGATAAATTAAGGCAACACATCTGTCTTTACGGTTGATGGGGTTTTCATGTCAACAGCGAGAAACGGAAACTTTCAATTTTCATTTTGAATATTCTAAAAAGTTCTTCTAAAATCCGTTAAAGTTTAATTTCATTGGTTCGTTTGAAATTTTCTCTTTGCTCCCATCGGTTAGTTTGATTTTAAAATATCCTTTGATTGCATTGGTCCTTTTAATTTTTTTCTGTGATACCATTGGTTCATTTGTATGCATTTCTACAGTTGTGGAATTAGTTTTATTACAATATTTTTCACAAAACAATTAAGAGTTTTTTTTTTTTTCGCCATTTTCGTTTTGATTATTTTTCCCACAAGAGTTCTGCGTTATCAGGTTGTATTATTTCTTGCTTTTTTTCTTTTAAAAACCTTTCTATTTTCAAACAGCCAACTGTATTTAGTGTAATTGATAAATTTCAAGGTATATTCTTACCCAACATTCGCAGCTTAGTTTTTCTGATAGTTCACATATGTGTTTTTAAATGTGTTTAAGCTTATTACTTTTTGCGAAAGTTTTTTTTAAATATACTTTTTAAAACGTTTTCACGCTTTCATTTTCCGATGTGAAAATAAAAAAATTTGCGAAAGGAAAAGAGTTATGAAATAATTATTTCCTTGGCGACTTTAGAAGTGAGCCAAACAAAATCGCCAAGACCGTTGCCACCGCTCATAAACGTAGAGTGTAGCTGTACCGACAGTGGAGATTCACGAAGGGTGTTGATAAAAATAGAGACTAAAATAGGATTCTAAAGCATCGGTAGAATCTTTCACCAGCACACCCGCTTTCAGTTGTGGAGCCCAGGTAGCCCGGTTGGAAGACTAACAAATAAGCAACCGGAAGGTTGTGAGTCCAAATCCAACCGAAGACCGTCGTGTACAAAAAGGACTGGTGCACGTTAAATCTATCGGGCTTCAGATGTTTTCACGTTAGCGTAGTGTGGATATTTGGAGAGTGGAGTGCGAGTTCAGGTGTTTACCTCGTAATCTGACCGACGTTCAAAATTACAAGGCGTTTTCCTTTCCTAAGGCATTGACCCCAGACCGTAATTTTCAAAACTTGAATGAAAATCCGGAGTCAGAGTTGTTATTACTAGAGTGCCTATATAATAAGAGTGTCGACAAGGAACCAAATTTGACCCAATGCGCATGCGCGGCAGCCATTTTTCTACCAGAATCGTCTCCAAGCAGGTTGCTGGGCGAATTAATATATCATTTCAATGAGAACAAAAAGCATATGATTGTTATAATATGGATACATTTGGTATAAATGAATCATATAAACGCTAAATTACATGCGTAATTGATGAGATGGATTGCACAACGCGCTAACTTCGATTGCGGGAAACAGCATGTTTTTCTAAAAAAGCTATTTACTTAAAAGGTTTTCAAATTTATACCGACAAAACAATAAAATAATAATAAATAAACATTCTAGAACACGAAATGTAACATGAAAAAGCTATATTTTCTATATAATTTAATGTACACACGTTTTTCTCGAACACACAAAAAGTTCCCATGTTAAGTCTTCCGGAGCTAGGAAAAAACCGCCTCGGGCGGTAGAAAAGGTCTCTAAAGCTTCGGTTTCCTAAGAAAGCGTAGCCGTGATCTAGCGGCCGTGATGTATCGGTGGGTGACGTCACTAAAACGTTGTTTATACTAACACATGGTGTTGGTTTCCTAGAGAGCGTTGTTTGTGAGCGTAACGAAAATGATCGGAGCCGCCATTTCCATGACTGTCGTCATAGCGGTCTCAAACAGTTGGAGAACGTTTTTTCTCTTGTAGCGGCCAGATTTCATTTCCTGCTCCAAGCGATTCCAGCCAAGAGGAGCAATATAAATAAAAATTTTTGACTGCCATTGAATAATTCGTTTTTGTAAAATCGGGATCGTTAAACACAGAATAAAAATTTCAACGGATTCGAAATCTGCGGAAAATTTGACACCAGATCGATACCTTAAATGTGATTTTCTTTGAATAAATAATTAATTATTTAATACATAATTAAATAATCAAATGGTAAATAATTGAATAATAAAACTGTTTTTGATATCGATCTGGCGTAGAAATTTACGCTGATTTGAAATCTGTTGAAATTTTCACTCTACCTTCAACGATCCCGAAGTTAGGAACTTTGAACTAGAGAATAAAAAACCACTTTGTTTTGTTTCTCGAATAAAATAAACCACGACAGCCGTATGTGTTGCCCATTCTCCAACGTATTCTGTCCGCCTAAGTTGACACCTTGGATTTTTGTTTAGACGGCCGTCTAGTTATGCCCGCGGCATCATGACGTATCACGGCTGTTAGATAACGGCTCCACTTTCTTAGGAAACCAAAGCTTTAGCCAATAAGAAAGTGTTTCCCGCCACTCTTATTATTTCGGCACTCTAGTTATTACAACTTAAGGGAATGATTGCTGAATGTTAACGTTCAAAAATTATGGAACGACATCGCAGGGGAAAAATTCACGCAGCAAAAAGAGGTTCTGTCAATGTGTTATCGTTATATTGACAAACATACAGGTCAGGGAGATCGTTGTGTTTCTCTAGTGCGTCGCTTACATTTTTTTTCAATCGCTCAAAGAAAGCCTCTTCGAGGCCCTTTACATAAATTGAGCGATGGCACCGTGAGTGGCATTTACGACTGACGCTTTCCTTTCATAGCATTGTGTGCCATGAGTAGAGATATCACCGGAGGGACTTTCTGCTTTTCCCAAAGCGTTCACACCTCACGGTCGGCAGGTGGGCACCGAACAAAAGGAGGGACCCTCTAGAAAGTCAGTTGCTGACAGCTCGTAAATGGTGATCGATTCCAGCGTTCACTTAAAAGGGGGATAACATCCACAGTACACACAAATTTATACCATGCCGCTGGTGTAAACCAAATTTTAGTGCTGACGATTGTTTACCTGCCGCAGCGGAAATGTTAATTAACTATCTACCTGCTAAAAGATTTTTCTAGAGATGATCGTGTACAAAGGGGGCTGGTGCACGTTAAATCTGCCGTGGTTCCAAATATCGTCACGTTTTAAGAGTGAGTTACCAGTTCAGGTGTCTACCTCGTCATCTGACCGTGGTTCACATTATGTGGTGTTTTCCTCGGATCGTTATTTTCACGATTGATCCCGGGCCTCATCAAAAGCCCTTTGTATTGCTCCAGTGCGACGTTTATTTACTACCCACGCAACAGAAAACTTTTTATTGAGGTGAAATTGGTTTATTTCTCCCGAAACAAACAATATTAAGCCCCCTATTTCGGTTCATACTGAAAAAATGCACGTAAAGAAAAAGCCCGCAACGACGATCCCAATCATTTTCAATCCGTGCCAGTGTTTTAAAACCGAGAGAGAACTTGAATGACGGCGATAAAAATGTACCCTAAACGCAAACAGTTTTTTTACGAGTATTTCAAAAATTTTGATTTGGTACGTTGACAAACGTGAGATTCATGCCAAAGCAATAAACATTCAAATGCAAGTAAAGTATGCCTCTTTCTTATGGGAGTTGAGTTGTCACACTGTGTAATCTAAATTTTACAAATTAAGTTACTTCGCATGCGTAGATGAATAAGGATGACATTCATAGCACACGCATATATATGTACATACCGTATACATTATCCATCCACCTATTTATTTAATAATACTATCTAACTTGCATTTGTTGATTTTAGAGAAAAATTACAAGTATAAAATAACAGGAATTATATCAATGATGTTTGAGATTGTGGATGTGGTATGTATCATGCATTTGAAAAGTTGGGGTGTATGAATTATTGCGACTTCCAATGGACAATATGCATGATTTTCAAATTCATTTTAAAATGAAAGAGCACGAAAAACTACATAGAAAAAAGTCACTTAAACTGCAATCTGACGACATTAATTATATTTAAAACGCTTTTCAAATTGTTCTGACGTCACTTTTAACGAAAAAATTCAGTCGCTGACGATTCTTGCCTGTGACGTCATCGTACATGATTTCCCCATCGAGCGTTCCTTCAACTGTGTTATCTCTATGGGTATTTTTTTAGTAGTCTTATATTTACAGATTTTTGATTAATTCAGCAATGGAAGATTCGAAAATAGTTAAAAAGAAGAATTACCAATATTGTATCGTTCCGTTTGTGTCATAATTCAACGATCAAAACACCAAGAGTAATTTTTGTTGCACCAAAATATGAACAAGTTCGTAGAAGATGGTGCAGCGTTATAAAAAGAGATGAAACGAAAAACAAAAAACTGTCTTCTACTTCTTGCTTGCATTGCTGTGAAGATCATTTTTGGTAAGTTTAAAATACCAAAAATTATTTGTATTTTTAATTGTTTTTAAATAAGAATTGTGTGATTTAATCTTGTGAATAACTACTAGTGTTTTTGCTAAAACGAAAACATTCTTTCTGTATCAAGTCACTCATAATGCAGAATTTCGTGTTACATGAAAAATAATTTAATAAACAAATATAGGAATACTATATATTTATAAATCAAAACTGGTTAAATAATATAGAGAGAGCTAACATCAATAAACATTTAATTATTATACTCATGATAATTAATTTGCAGTTATTCACACACTTGGTAAAACTGTGTCATATTTCTTCTTTAAACTGAATAATAAGTATTATGGAATAAGTGTCATTACAATTAAGATTTATAATTAAAAAATATTTCTTCTAAATTTAAAATTTAAAACTTTAATATTTTTTTACATTACATAAATGTATATAAATATAATTATTTTGAAAGTGAAAAGTTAGAATAAACGTAAAATTAATTTAGTAAAGAAAAGCATTGTACAAATAGTTCTATTAAAATAAGAAATTAAAGTTTAAAACTAGTGTAAACAAATTTTGATAAATAGTGCTACAAGTAAAATTTTTTAATTTATATATTACTTTATAGTTGGAGAATGACATGGAAAACTATTGGGAGTATCGTCTTTTGCAGTACCAAGGAGCAATAGCTTTCACCTAATTGGTTTTGCATTAAAACTAATATTATTAAACAATTACGAATTTTGTTTTAAAATTTGCATAATTTTATAAAACTGCAAGGCTTCAAATTCTTGCAATTTCAATCAAATTATCACACGACCTTCTTCATGGTTTAAATTGTTGGACTACCAAATGTTGAGTTCAATATTTAATGCAGTTGCAATTCTCGCAACAAGTTTCTTTACACATGTTAGTTTTGGATCATCCTTTAGTACATTACGTTTTACCGCTTAAATATATTTTAAAAATTATTGTTCATTAACAAACAAAAATAATTTTGCTAAAAAATTAACGTATAAAATTAATTTTAAGTTAGCTTTCAAAATTCACTATTTTGATAACCCCTACAATTTTAATCTACTTTGAAATTATTTTCCTAATATAAAGCTCTTATTTGATATACTATTCTAATTATCTATATAAAAAAAATCTATTTCAGAATTAATTGCGTTACTTATTAAGGAAAAGAGAATAACTATTAATATTCTATTTTCTTAAGTACTACTTTTTGATAATAGCACTACTCTTTAAAAGCAATATAAAAATACATGTTTTTTTTAAAATAAATATGGCGTACAAAATATTATCATACTTTTCGCTTTTAAGCCTTTCATTTCTACTCCCGTAAAATTTGGATGGTTTCCCAGAAAAGAGAACAAGGATATACCATCCAATTTAGGTATATTAACCGACTGGCCTTTTACAAAGCCTTGTTCTACAGTCGTCATTTTTAAAGAAGAAATCTGTATAATAATAATAATGTAAAGACTATAATTCAACACAATTATTTCAAAAATAAAATTTGCGTAAAATCAATGAAAGCAGCCTGAAATAACATGCAGCCGGCGAATGTAGCGAGAGATTTCATGTACTATGACGTCACACCAAGCTCTACCCCGTTTTCAGTCACGTGACTTTGACGCGTTTTTTAGTAGCTTATTACGCTTAAATTAAAACTTTTTGTGATTTTTAAAGTTGATTTTCGGATTGTTCATTATGGAATTTGCAAAATAAGTACCATTTTAGGATGTTTTGTGACATAGTGCATATTCCCTATTCATCACGCGGAAAGGACCCAATTTAAGAAAAGACAACCAGTTGTGTCTTCAAAACATACGTTTTGCAACGTTTTTGTGTATGTGAAAACTTAAATCATTCGCAACGTTCCGAAAGTCGAAGGGAAAGAATCAAAGACAACACATAATTTTGAACTACGGTCAGATGACGAGGTCAAACATGATCTGGCACCCTACTCTCCAAACTTCCACGCCAACGTCGAAACGTAACGCAATTAAATGCAAGTGATCAGATGAAGGACATGTCGATCATCATAGAGCTGAACACTATGATGATAGCCCGGTTGGAAGAGTAACGGATAACAAACGGAAAGTTGCGATTTCGAATCCAACCAAACCGTCGTGTATAAAGGTAGCTGGTGCATGTTAAATCGGTCGTGATCTCAAATGTCCTCACATTGGTATGGCGTGAAAGTTCAGAGAGTGGGGTGGCGACTCAGATGCGAATTCGTCATTTGGCTGTGGTACAAAATTACGTGCTGTTTTCTTCGTAGGTATTTTAATTAACGTTGCACTGGAGCAAAACAACGGGCTATTGGCAACGATCAGGGATCAAACCTAAAGGGAAAGCTTCGTGGAAAACACCATTTTTTAAACCACTGTCAGATGAAGAGACTTTGCCCTGGGTTCGTTCTATTCGTGTTTTTTTCCTGGTCCCTCCCTTGGCCAAGTATGACCTATTTGCCCTAAACCTAACAACTCCTCATGTCCAAAATTATCTTTACATACCCAGAAATAATTATATTCCGTGAAATTCCAACTCGATGCAATCCATTTTTGCAGGGAATGTGTGGAAGACAACTTAATTAGTATTATCCAATCAAAAGTGATCAAATGGTTTGTGATATGCAAATGAAAGTGTTACGTCATCCAACGGTGAATCAAAAGCTTTGCGCAAAGTGAATATCGAATTGAATTTCTACAATACAGCGTTTCATTTCAGTATTTAAGGACTGAAAACGGTTTGTTATCGCTCCGAAGTATCATTTGGAAGAATCTATGAAGTGGCGCATTATTGGTTGTTTAGAAGCAGGGGAGACAATCATGGTAGCAACGGCCGACGAACCGGTATAGTGGTTAAGGTGTTAGCCTCTAGATCGGAAGGTTCCTGGTTCGAATCCGGGTTCGGGCATGGATGTTTGTAAGCGTATGGTGTAGAGGCGGCTGGTGCATCTTAAATCTGTCGTGGCCGAAAGTCCTCACGTTGGGTTGGCGTGGAAGTTTGGAGAGTGGGGTGCCAGCTCAGGTGTTGCTTCGTCATCTGACCGTGGTTCAAAATTACGACGTGTTATCCTCGGATCTTTTCCTTAAGGGACTGATCCCGGACCGTCGTCAATAGCCCGTTGTGTTGCTCTAGTACGACATTAACTAAAAGTACCAATTACCATGGTAGCAACGAGATGTGTAAATACTTCAAGGCAGATAGTCTCTGCGCTATGGAAACGATTACAGAACTCTGGAACTGTTGTAAGGAAGTCTGGACAAGTTCGTAAACATATAGCAACTGCTTCTCAAGATCGATATATGGCAATAACTGTCAGTCGTAACAGGAACTTTACTGCTCGGCAGTTAAGTTCAGAGCTTGCAGCCGCCACGGGAACTGTTGCATCAGGGCAAACTGTATACAGAAGTCTTAATAAAAAAAAAGGTATTTTTGTCAGAAAGCCAAAGTTTTGTGTTTCACTGTCTTCACAACACAAGAGGGATCGCTTTAAGTGTAGCAAAGAACATTGGAATTGAAGTCAACACCAATGAACCCATGTTCTCTTTACTGATGAGTCGAGGTTTAGTTTAACATCTGATTCTAAATATTTTTACATCTGGAGAGTCAGGAACGCGGAATCTTCCTTCGACTATGGAATGTGACCTATTTTGTAGTGCAGGTAGGATGGTGTGGGGAGAAATAATATGTATGTGTGGATGGTATGATAGTGTGGTGTTGGGACCGGCGTGTATATGATGGCGTGTGTATGATGTGTGGGGACCGTCTAGTGATATCGGGATGAAGTCATAAAATGTTGTCACTTTTCAGAGGTGCATATGAATCGGATTTTTTATTTATGGACGATAATGCTCGTCCACATCAAACAAACCTCGTTGAAGAATTCCCTGAAAATGAAGTCATTGAGCGAATACCATGACAAGCAAAATCTCCTAATCTGAACCCGATAGAGAACTTATGGGACTACCTTGGAAAAGCAATTGCACGGATTCATCCTCTTCCTAGAGATATAAATGCCCTGAAGACCGCATTACAGCAGGACTGGAAATTAATTTCCCAAACTGCGGTTAAGGGGATCTGGGACTCAAAATATGAAGGGGGAAAAATCACACATTTTTGTACTTCTTACAAAATAATATAGATATTTCTGAATAAAATGACACCTAAATTTTGTTTCTATCATCAGTAGAACCGGAAATATTCAACTTTTTATAAACATGACAGCTGCAAATCAAACGAACCTTCATAATTTTAAACGCTCTTTCTCCCCTTTTGTGTTAGTTGCGATTTTAATAGTGAAAATGGATATAACTTAATAACTACTTGTCATAAATGAAATACATTTTCTACATTTACTTTTCAAATATATTTCTTTAATTTGTCTTCAGCAATTGTGTATACATAGTTTTTTTCCTGTAGTTTTTCGTACTTTATATATACTACTAGCCGCTGCTTGGCTAGCCCAGAGTTACCCGTGACAAGGTGCCATATATCTGGTGTAAAATTTTCCGCATTGCAAATCTGTCGACATTTTCAATCTATCTTTGAAGATTCCGATTTTACGAAAAAAGAACTTAACAATCCCAGTCAGAATGTTTTTACTTTTTTGCTCTCCTTCGCTGAAATGGAATAGGGCTGGAATTGTAATCTGTTTTTATTTTTATTTTAACGCGAAGGACAGAAAATGGAATCTGTTTACTTTTGGAAAGCGAAAGTTCACATGACGTCACAATCTCTTGCGAAAATATAAAAGATTAAAAGAAAATCAAACTAAAAAGGCAGTAAGTCTAGCTGGTGTAAAATTTTCCGCAGATTTCAAATCCGTAAAAAAATTTATTTCACCTTTAACGGTCGCTGAGATAGAAAAAGCAATGAAGAACGCCAGTGATAACTTCAATAATTTTTTTTGCTTCACTGGAATCCGTTTCGCAGGAAATCAAAATGAATGAATCTCGAAATAAACGAAGGTCATTCGAATGTGTTCTCTCCCATTCTAGATGGGAGGATGAAAAAATGACATGGTTCCAAAGGCTGACGTGAGGGTGAAAAGTCTAAATTTTGATCTTTCTTCATTTCGCGGAAGAAGGAAGAATGGTGAAAAACTATTAAATTCATTTAATAATGTTCTAAATTGAATTTTAAAATTTGCCTTGGCCCTAAAATTGCAAAAAATTCGGACTACCTGTGTGCCAAATCGCCAAATCCCATTACTGAAAGTGCCATAGATTCGTCAGGACTTTGCGGCCAAGAAATAAACAAACACTTTCTTTAAAATAGTAGAGATGTGTTTTAAGTAGCTTTTGAACAAAATATTTTTTTCCTAATAGTTTTAATCAAGAATTACGAAGACAGTTTATAGTATGAACTTTTAGAAGATAATTAATGCACAAAATTAAGTGATTTGAAAAATCAATTTCGTCTAACGTCAATATTTTAACCTTTTAAAGTTATAATAACAAAAATTTTGTTTTGAAAATGTAAAATAGTTATTATAGTTGCAAAATAAAATGTTTTTCCTACAAAAAAAATTTCAATGCAAAAACTTTAAAATTGAAGATTTTAGAATTTTGAGTCCCGGACCCCTTTTACAACAATATTGCAAGCATGAATTCACATTGTGATATGTGTATACAAGTCACGGGCGATCACAGTCCATATTAAATTCAGAACCCTTAATTTTTCTGTTTAATATTTTTTTTTCTAAACTCTCCTTGTCGCATATTACACCTATTTATTTGTTTCATGCTACAGTTTTATATCATATGCAATGTTCTTTCCTTTGTATTTATGTGCTGTGAAAATATGTCTCATTTAATTCAAATTCATAAAATTATAACTTACAGTTTCTGAGAAATCAGTGCTTTTTTGCATGTAGATATAATTTTGGACACCAGTGTATATTTTAACCCTGAAGAATATACGCTCATATACCCGTTCTGCAAACTGCAGTCTTTAATGCATGGTTTTTAAACAATTTGGACTTTCTTGATCTGGATTCATTCCTAGGATTTTCTCTATCTCTACAAGTTCTTATTTAGCCGTAATGCAAGCTGTCAGTAAAAAGCAATACACATTACACTACTATGAATACTCAACCCTACAATAATGTACCAGACAGCAAGATGTGATGATATAAGGGAGATAATACATGCTTTAACAGAGGGATGGTCCCCCACTTGCTGCAATTACACTAGCAACCCTTCTCGACATACTTTCAACAAGGTTTTCATTCACAGCAATGGGAATTTGTGTCCATTCCTGCTGCAAGAATGTCGCCAGCTCTAACTCGTCCCACAAATGTTCTATGGGGTTTAGGTCGAGACTCTGAGCAGGCCAGGGAAGAAGTTTTACATTGAAAACTTGATACCACTGTTTGACAGAGGCTGCAACATGACATGGAGCGTTGTCGTCCTGGAAATAACAACTGTCCATTCCATAAAATTTAAAAAGGGTAGGAAGAACCTGATTGACCGAAATGTTCGTGTAGGCGTCGGCGTTCAAATTACCAGGAACAGCATGCGCCGATTGTATTAATGTCTTTTCAGAGAATGAAATATTGTACGCGGCGGCTATTACGTTGTACTTTCTCTAGCCGGCCGACTAATATTATGTTTCTGTAAATAAATGTTTGCTTTGTGTTACCATCAGCGATTTTATTTCCAACCCCGGGCACCTTAATTAACTATATATGACTGGCGATCTTCAGTGCTTTTTTTCTATCTCAGCAGTCGTTAAAGATAAAATAAAAATTTTAACGTCTTTGGAATCTGCGGAAAATTTTAAGGGGGTCCGGGACACAAAAATCGTCAAATTTTCGAATTTTTTTATTATTATTTTAAGAAATTCTCTGTGTTTTTCTGCTTAAAATGACGTCTAAATCATGTTTCTATCTTAATTAGAACTAGATATATAATAATTTTTGTGGTGCGTTGTTTGGAAAATCTAACACTCTTGACAGTTGTTGTCATGGCAACAAGATTTGTCTTTAAAACTTTAAATGCGTTTTTCTCCGTGATACATTTTTTCAAGATTTCCTGTATTCAAATTGCTATAAGTTGAAAACCGATGATCGATAACGAATATTTTGAGTTTTAGCAATTTAAAATGACCCTCTTTTATTCAAAATTTTTTTTATTTAAAATTAAAAAAATAAAATTTTGGAAAAATTTTGTGTTGTGAATTTGCTTATTAGTTAAATGGGTAATCAGTACAAAAAAAATTAAAAATTTTAAATTAATGAATTAAAAAAAATTTCAATGTGTTCCGGACCCCCTTAATTCAGATTGCCTAATGCATTTGATTTGTCGAGCGTTGTCGTCCTGGAAATAACATTCGTCCATTCCATAAAAATGCCAGAGCGTAGGAATGACCTGATTGTCCAAAAATGTTCATATAGGCGTTCAATTAACCAGTAACAACATGCAAAGGTGCCAGGCCAAACCACGAAAAACACCCCCGAACAAATAGTCGTATTTTATGCAAATCCGCTGGCGTCCGGACCATTATTGTAGGGTAGTGTATATTGTTCTGTGGGGGATAAGCTATACAACACTACTCAATGCCGCTCGCGCGAACTTCGAGAAATAAAACTTACTTATTTCTTTTTTTTTTCTGCACCTGCACTATCCATATTTTTCCAGTTTTGTCGAGTACCACGACATTTTCCCCAACTCCAATGCAACGGGATATCAATCGCTTGGTTAGACATTCCGCATCTGCAGAAGCGCGATGCACAACACCGGGCACACGACACGAAATAATTATTCACTGAAGGAGGCACCGAAATGAAATAGCATTTAATTGAAACATCTCTTCCAGAAAGGTTAACGCAATGCTACAATTAAGTCACCCCGCAGTGTGTCCCGACATTGCTGATAAGGAATTTCCCCGGGGAACGCAAAACTAAAGGGCAATGAAGTCGGCTTGAACTTTTCACCCCAGCCATTGTGTCAAAGCGATTCTAACACCGGTCTGAATCCGGTGGAATAAAGAACGCGTAACTTCTCCGGTGCATCACGTTCAGCATCGAGATCATTCCATCTAGGTAGCATCATTAGAGAGAAATGAGGCGGTTTGGCCAATAGAGAATTCAGAATCGAGAGTTATAATTTATTATTATATCTCTCTGCACTGGGAATATCAACTCCGTTTGTTATCTATTTGAGATATATCTGATGTTCTTGTGGAATGGTTTGAAAGCACCATCCACACACAATACACATAAGAAAATCTCATTTCTCATCATATTCAAAGTTAAGAACGAAGCTCATTTGCGTTAAAATTTATTTCTTAGTGTCCAATGAATACGTAGGTACGTACTTGAATTAACCTTGCACTGGATCATCCTTAGAGGAAACGGTAGGAAGGTATTTTTATTACGTCACACTAGAGCAACACAACGGCGACCCATAGAGGAAATAGAAAAGTAGAGTGAGCAATGGTGACCTTTATATGTGGTCGGGATTGCGTAACAAAAGTGGTAAAGTCATCTTTACACAACTTCCGTCTGTAGGTTTGAAATGAACATACGTCATCTGATTGGTGCACGGGACGGAAGAAGACGCCCATCCATTGATCCATCATCACATTGGTTCGCGCCACGTATTTGAAGATTATTGAAAATGTTAATATTTGTAGCGACTCTATAGAAATTAGAGATGCGACGTCGAGAACAAAACATCGATGTTTTGAAACATCGATGTTCAAAATTAAAACATCGATGTTGATAATATATCGTTCTAAAAACATTGATGTTTTTAAACATCGATGTTTTTAAAATTCAGTGTATTTTAACTTTTTCCCCCATTTCTTAAAATTGGTTTAGCAACTAAGGATACAACATCGACAGCAAAACATCGATGTTAATAATGCATCGCCCCCAAACTATCAATGTTTTTAAAATTCAGTGAATTCGAACTTTTATCCCCATTTCTTAAAAACTGGTTTAGCAACTAGTGATGTGACATCGGCTCCAATACATCGATGTTTTTTATAAAACATCAATGTTTTGAAAACATTGACATCGATGTCGTATCCCTACTTTTCAGACCCTTCACCCTTGGTCACTTTGGTCGTTGTATAGTATGTTGTACTATACAACAAAAGTATGTTGAATTTGCTGATTATGAAAATTATCCTACTTGGTTATTTTTTAAATTGTTATAACGGTACTTTTTTTATTTAAAAATAAAACACCGTCAACGTAAAAACATCGACCAAAATACATCAATGTTAAATACATCGATGTTTATTTTAAAACATCGATGTTTTGAAAACATCGACATCGATGTCGCATCCCTAATAGAAATGTTCATTCAAACCTATACCCTGTTATAAGGTGATAGACTGACAAACGTTGATTGGGTGTGGTAATGCGAAATGACCATATTTCGACCAGTTGCGTCAAACAGAAGATAGATGTCGAGTAATTGCGTAAGCTAAGGATGGAGATAAGAAAGTAGAGAAGAATCCCGCGAGCAATTTCACCATATTCACCAAATGAGGCGATACTATGCCAAATCTGTCAACCAAGTCAATTTTTCCAAGAGTAGTCAAGCTACTTTTAGTCGACATGTTGGTCACACTTTGTGTAGTTCCTCTCAATAGCAATGCTCAGTCTAACACATAATTTTGAACCCCGGTCGGATGACAAAGACGCTATCTGAGCTCTATAGCTCTCCTAACTTCCTCACCACGTCAGCGTGATGTGGAAATTACCAGTGAAAGTTTTTATCGATGTTTTCAGATTGTAGAGTTTATGTTTAGTTCCAAACTCTTTAATTTGTATACAATTTTGGCATAATAAACGGTTAACGATGAGTTGGAATGACGATACATCGTCACGACCACCAGGGGGGTTAAGGACAACCTACTGTCATCAATTCGTTGTAAGTCGCATGTTTTAAGGTTAGATAACGGGCTATTGGTGACGGTTCAATCCCGAGGGGGAAGTCCAAGGACAACGCCTCGAAAGTTTGAACCACTGTTATATGAACACAGTTCGACATTTGAGCTGGCACCCCACCTCTCCTAACTTAAAAGAAAAACTCAAACAACAGAAGTGAAACATAGCCGGTAATAATCCAAACATACCAAACTTCCATGAGATTTCCGGGTAGCGTATAGTATGCATATAGATCTACTTTTTCCCCACAACACCAAATAATCACTAAATAACCACATCGATTGGTTAAAAGAATCCAAGGAACAATTCCAATGGTCTTGAAAGTTAAATCTATTAACTATGTTAACTTTTTTAATACACTTACAGCGTGTATTGAGTTTAATAATTAAGTAATTTGTTCAATTGTGTTTAGTGGAAACATTAAAAAACCGAACAAGTAGAATTATGCTGCGTGAATATTGAATAGTTTACTGTAAGTATTATATTTATTTACTAGTATATGTGTAAATCCATTCAAAACTTGTATCCTTTATATTAAATACGTGCCGACCAACCCGTCTAGTGGTCAAGGTGTTGGCCTCTGGATCGGAAGGTTCCTGGTTCGGGGTTAGGGCATGGATGTAAATTGTGATGTCCTTTGTTAGGGACAATGATGGTACACCCACTGGGTGCCCCTTCACAAGTGACCATCACTACTGGCCTTGTATAAAGCTAAAATGACCTCTGTCAACTTTGTATTGTATTGTATTGTATTGTATTTGTATTTGTCTTCGCAATTGTACTGCCTTGCCATTGTAAATAAAAAAAATATTAAATACGTGCATGGTTTACTTATTTTATCATTTAAAAAAGTTGATTCTTTAACGAGAAAATTAAAAGAAAAAACACCACCAGTAGTCCATAATATAAGTGTCCTGAACAAAATAAATGACCTTTAGTGCTTATTAAACATATCATTTATATCCTACTCTAATAGAATGAATGGTTGTTCGGTAATTGAATTAACGGTCTCACTAAAAGCAACATAGCGGGTACGATATTGGTATTTTAGTGACGGTCCGTAACCTATGCCGGAGGGAAAGATCCGAGGACACCTCATAATTTTGAACCGCTGTCGGATGAATAGGTCATAACCTGTGTCGGAATCCCACACTCCAAACCTCCACATCAGTCAAACGTCGGGACATTTGAGTTTACGACACTTTCAATATGCACCCACTCTTCCAACCGGGCTATCCATCTTAGGCAACGATATTGGTATTTTTATTAACTCTTTTAATAACTCTGGAGCAATACAACGGGCTAATGGGTGAAGGTCCGGGATCAATCCCCCAAGAGAAAGATTCGGTAATGGTAATGGTAATTTAAGTTAACGTCGTACTAGAGCAACACAACGGGCTATTGACGACGGTCCGGGATCAGTCCCTTAAGAGAAAGATCCGAGGACAACACCATGTAATTTTGAACCATGGTCAAATGACGAGGCTATACCTGAGCTGGCACCCCACTCTCCAAACCTCCGCACTGTGCCATCTCCTAAAGTACTTAATATATATATATATATATATATATATATATATATATATATATATATATATATATATATATATATATATATATATATATATATATATATATATATATATATATATATATGTGGGATTGTGCGACGAGCGCGCCAAAGCCTGATACGTCCGCAGCAGTAACGCCACCTAGAGGAAGCGTCCGCTCAGAAGCGACCGCAGCAATGAGACAGATGTTCCCCCAGACACCGAAGCTAGCAGTTGGGCAGACGGCCCATGACTTTTTAGGCAGATGGCCTCTTAGTTGTCGGATATTCTTAATTGTCAAAGATGTTTGTAAATATACTGTAAATACATTAATTTTGTAATTAAACTTAAATTTAAACTTTAAGAGTTATTTATCTTTTACCTTTTACGAACCCACATATATTTGAGGGTTTGGCCTGGATTTAATTAAAGGCCGAAGATTGCCGTTTTTATCTGAACCGTTCGAGAAACGCATTTTACCTCAACTGTTCATTCCAATATTCGCCTGATGCTCATCGGATTCGAGGTGAGAACTTCATTTGAGTGAAGGACCGTGACTCAGCATATTGGATCTTGAGGAATACTTCATCTGAACTGTGAGTACAGATTTTTCATTTTGACACTAACATGGCTACGTATTTAGCCGGAGCACGCAAGATCGATCTTCTAGCGCTAATAGAAGAATTAGAACTAATAGCAACGGAAGGAACCAAAATTCCGCAGCTTATTAAGTTGATAACGAAAGCTGATGAATACAGTGAGGAATTAACAAAAACGCTTTTAAAAAGGATTGTTTCTGAACGAGAAACAAAGGAAAGAGACGATAAAGCTGAACGCGAAAGGGAAGCTAAAGAAAACGAAAAGAAAGCAGAACGCGAATTTCAGTTGAAGAAGTTACAGCTAGAAAACAAAAGTACTGGAAGTTTCGATTTTATTTCCCCACTTAAAACTGACTTTTCAAAACTAATGACACGTTTCGACGGAAACTGTGATTTAAGCATGTATTTATCTTTGTTTGAAAAACAAATTAATCGCGTAGAAATACCTAAAGAAAATTGGGTTATTTTCCTTGTGAGTCTTTTACCGTTGGATATCGCAAATTTAATTGCAAGAGAGCCTGATCCGCTCGCAAATGATTACGACCACGTGAAAAAACTTTTACTGAATCGATTTAAACTAACACCAGAGCAGTTTCGACAGCACTTTTTTACTCACAAGAAAGAAACAACCGCATCTTGGCGTGATTTCGCCTACGAGTTAGATAATTTTTTCGAAGAATGGGTTGTGGGTCTTAGTATCTCTAAATATGAAGAATTGAAAGATCTCATAGTGGCGGATCAAATTAAAAGGAAAATACCGTTTGAAATGCGCGAGCATTTTATTGATGAATTACCGAAATTGAATGAAGTAGCCGAATTAGTGAATAAATTGGATGAGTACGAGGCGGCAAGATTCCATCTTAAAAGACCGGGAGCTAGAGATATGAAATCAGCTGAAACACAAAGTCATCAGCGCTCCAAAAAATTCAATGATAAACCGTCGATCGTCCGTGCTCACCAAAGTGTTACTAACCAATATATTAAATGTTTTTCATGTAATGAAATTGGTCATAGAATTTCTGAGTGTCCAAATAAGAATAAAGGAATTAAATGTTTAAAGTGTAATGAATATGGACACCGTAAATTCGAATGTAATAAAGGTGTAAAAACTGATATAAATGAAGAAAAGAAGGTTTTAATTAATATGTCCAGTAATCATGAAAAGAAGTTGTATAAATGTCTTAAAATTATGAGTAAATATGTTGATGCTTTAATTGATACGGGATCAGATTTATCTATTTTGAAATATGATTTTTATATGCAAATTGGTGCACCAGAATTAACCCCATGTGACATAATGTTAAATGGTATTGGAAATCAAAGTGTAAAATCACTTGGTTATTTTTGTGCTGAAATTACTATTGACAATTTTAATATTCTCACTGAGTTTTTTGTTATTGAAAACTTGTGTTGCAATATTGTGATTGGGATGGACGTAATTAACAAGCTTAATATTTCAATATCAGGAAATGATTTAAGGATTTTGAGCTTTCGAGAAAACTCTACTAATCTTTCTTTCACACACACTTCGGAAGTGAAAGAGTCAGAAAAATTAAAAGCTAAGCGTTTTGAGGGACCCCATTCAGGAAGTAAAGGAATAAAAACAAAAACGAGTTGCCGAAATGGAGCCACTGTTTTGGAATCCGAAAGTAATGAAAGGCAGATGTTTGGTATCCCCTCCCCCCTGACTCACCCTTTCAAAGAAGAAAACAGGTGTGAACTATTGGCGACTGCCATTAATATCCCAATGATAGGCGTTGCGTCATCTTGTGCACAGGATGTTAGAGAAAATGATTTGACTTTTAATCCTTTATCCGAATTGCCGATTTCCTTGATGGATGAAATTGAATTGCAACATATAAAAGATCCTAAAATAAGAAACGAGTTAGATATTTTGATTAGTGAACATAAGACGCATAAAATTAAAGACACAGAAGTAAAAATGACTTTAATTTTAACTGATGATATACCGATTTGTCAGAGACCGCACCGAATGTCTTTAAAAGAACAGAAAATAGTTGAGGAACAAATACAAGTATGGTTAAAAGACGGAATAATTAAACCCTCCTGTTCTAACTACGCTTCACCCATTGTTTTGTGTAAAAAGAAGGGTAATAATTCATACAGATTGTGCGTTGATTATCGATCGGTTAATCGAAAGTTAATCAAAGATAAGCATCCACTCCCATTAATTCAAGATGTTTTAGATTGCTTGGGAAACGCACAGGTATTTTCCACTTTGGACTTAAAAAACGCATTTTTCAACATACCAATGGACCCTAATTCGACACGTTACACAGCATTTGTTACCCATGAAGGACAGTACGAATTCAATGTTGTACCTTTCGGATGTAGTAACTCACCAAGTGTTTTTGTGAGGTACATAAACACGGTGTTTAGAGACTTAATTCGAGACAAGACTATAATAATTTACATGGATGATATTGTTATACCTTCCATTGATGAACAAGCAGGGCTGGAAAAAATCAAAAGGGTTTTGAAGGTTGCGTCAGAATACGGCGTAATAATAAATTTTAAAAAGTGTCAATTTCTTCAACATTCGATAGAATTTCTCGGATACGTTATCGAGGGCGGCAAAATTCAACCTTCCCCATCCAAGACGCGTGCAGTGAAAAATTTTCCCCAGCCGAAAAATGTAAAACAAGTCATGAGTTTTTTGGGTCTTTGCTCTTACTTTCGACAATTTGTCGGTGGATTTTCAAGAATTGCAAAACCATTAAGTGACCTGCTTCGAAATAATGTCGAATGGACATTTGGCTCTGAGCAAGTCAAAGCATTTGAAAGGCTAAAGGAAATTCTCTCAAGTAGTCCGGTATTGCATCTCTTTAGGCAAGGAGCAACCTTAGAATTACATACGGATGCTAGTAGCCACGGCTTTGGAGCTGTTTTGCTTCAGCAAGCTCATGATGGGAAATTTCATCCCATTCACTTCATGAGCAAGAAGACTACTCCTCAACAAGAGAAGTATTGTTCTTACGAATTGGAAGTACTGGCTGTAATCGAGGCTTTGCGAAAGTTTCGCTACTACTTGTTGGGTACTAAGTTCAAAATAGTGACCGATTGCGCTGCATTTCAGAGGACTATGCAGAAAAAAGAGCTTACACCAAAAATTGCTCGATGGGCATTGTCACTCGAAGAATATGATTATGAGGTTGTCCATAGATCAGGCACCCAAATGAAGCATGTGGATGCCCTAAGCAGGAACATATTGTTGATAACAACTCGTGCACAAGGAGAATTAACAACCCAAATAGAAGCTGCACAACATCAAGATGATCACATTAAAGCAATTAAAACTCTAGTTGAAGAAGGACATGACAATGAACATTTCATTAAAGCAGGAATTGTGTACAAGTATGAGAATGGGAAAGAACTACTAATGGTTCCTCAGGCGATGCAAAATAACATCATTAAAGACGTTCACAACAAAGGTCACTTTGGCGCTGCCAAGACAGAGGAAATTCTTAAGCAACAGTTTTTTATTCCTAATGCAAGAAAACATGTTGAAATCGTTATTTCTAATTGCGTACAGTGCATCCTCTGCAATAGAAAACGTGGAAAAGGCGAAGGGTTTCTTAATCCAGTGCCGAAAGACAACGTTCCACTTGGGACTTACAATATCGACTTTTTGGGACCCCTTCCAACAACGAATAAAAGATACCAACATATTTTCTCGGTAGTCGATGCCTTTACGAAGTTTGTCTGGTTATACCCAGTGAAATCTACCTCGGCTAGCGATGCTATCGAAAAGCTGAAATTACAACAAGCTACTTTTGGAAACCCATCACGAATAATTTCAGATAGGGGATCAGCGTTTACATCGAAGGAATTCACTGATTATTGTACTGATCAGGGAATTGAACATTGTAAAATAACAACCGGAATTCCTAGAGGCAATGGGCAGGCAGAAAGGATTATTGGTCTGTTGATTCCTGTTCTTGCCAAACTTTCAATAGAGGAGCCTAGCAAATGGTTCAAATATGTTCCAAGTCTACAAAGTATCATAAACAGTACACCATCCAGAAGTACGAAGCATACGCCATTCGAACTGATGATTGGCATCACAATGAAAAATAAAGAAGATCTGAAGATAAAAGATATATTGGAAGAAGAGTATGAAAAGTCCGTGATGAAGAAGAGAGAAGAATTACGCGAACAAGCAAAAGACAATATTTTCAAATTGCAACAGGAAAATAAACGTCAGTATAACAAAGGGAGAAAAAAATCTAGAGTGTACAAAGTAGGAGATCTAGTGGCCATTCAGCGTACGCAGTTTGGAGTTGGGCTTAAGCTGAAACCTAAATTTTTGGGACCCTATAGAGTTGTAAAAGTGTCTCCTAATGACAGATATGCCATTGAAAAAGTGGGCGATCATGAAGGTCCACGCCTAACTACTTCAGCAGCTGATTACATGAAACCCTGGCCCACTGGTCAACAGTAAAAAAAAATGTATATATGAACCTTTTTTCCCTCTTTCTTTCTTCTTTTTTGTTTGTATTTTCAGATATGTGATAATGTTATGGCCTGTTTACTGATGTTGAAGACGGCGAATTTCGAGGACGAAATTACAGTCAGGATAGCCGATTGTGGGATTGTGCGACGAGCGCGCCAAAGCCTGATACGTCCGCAGCAGTAACGCCACCTAGAGGAAGCGTCCGCTCAGAAGCGACCGCAGCAATGAGACAGATGTTCCCCCAGACACCGAAGCTAGCAGTTGGGCAGACGGCCCATGACTTTTTAGGCAGATGGCCTCTTAGTTGTCGGATATTCTTAATTGTCAAAGATGTTTGTAAATATACTGTAAATACATTAATTTTGTAATTAAACTTAAATTTAAACTTTAAGAGTTATTTATCTTTTACCTTTTACGAACCCACATATATATGTATATGTATGTATGTATATATATATATATATACATATATATATATATATATATATATATAAATATATAAATAAATATATATATATATAAATATATATATATAAATATATATATATACTAGCAAAATACCCGACCTTACTCGGTTTGAATTGGTTTACTCTAGATTGAAGAGATAATCAAAATATATAATGACTTACGTTTTTTGTAGAATAAAAATTTATTTTAACATCTTTCGCCATCTTTATATTTTCTACAACTTACTTTGGACACAAATCCTACACATGCATATACATTCATGTAATACATTTCACATACATCGCACAATTGCTGTATGACAAAGCTACAAAATGACGAAAGGTGATACTAAGGTTACTACTATAAAAGACGATTTATAGGAAGATTTGGAATTCCTTTTCTTAAGTTCTTTTCATGTTCAACTCAATTAATTAAAATTACGATTTACGGCGAGTGCTCTCGCACTCATAGTCAACAAAACAATATTTTTTACTTGTGGCATTCTTGCCTCCGGTATGCGACATTGTGAAATTTTGCAATCTTCTCCTGTCATTATTACAACGAATTTTTTAATGTTGGAAAAAGTTCCAGTTTGGATTAATAAACATTATTATTCTTTCAATAACGGCATTATTCTTTCAATAACGGCATTATTCCTTCAATAACGGCATTATTCTTTAAATAACGGCATTATTCTTTAAATAACGGCATTATTCTTTAAATAACGGCATTATTCTTTAAATAACGGCATTATTCTTTAAATAACGGCATTATTCTTTCAATAATGGCATAACTACACTTAAAATTTACTGAAAATGTATACTGACTTACCTAACATTTTTAAGTCTAATACTTTGTGGTGCTGTTGCATGTGATGAGAAGGAAAACACATTTATTAAAATAATAAATATTTAAAACAGGAAACAGCCAAGTAAAACAAAATAAAAGATGTCACAAAAAATTGTTCTAAACATCTTAATTTGTTATTCAATTTTATCTCTTGATCTCGCACAGTTGCCACAACTTACAACTAAAAGTGTACAAAATTTAGAAATGTGAAATGAATTCAGAGTGAAAGAACCAGAAAAAATATCACTGCTCGCGCGATCTTGTTCATTCTCGTTTCATTGAAAAATATCGTCTGTCCCAAATATTCGGAAATCGTTTTCATTGCGCAAAGAATAAAAATAAGACTCGAAATAAATGAAGTATCAGAGATGAAATTCCATAAAAAATAATAATTTTTTGAAGAATAATTACTTTTTCAGCAGTACTGGTAAAGCAATCGAAGTTCTCGTAATATTCAATAGACATTCCAATTTTTCCAAAACTACCAAATTATGGTTGATTTAAGTATACTTACTCAGGTGTTTTAGCATGAAACTCAACTAAATATAACAATAAAGAAATGTGTAATATTGCATTCACTAAACTAATAGATAATGTATAAAATAAAATACAATGCAATCAAATATCTGGAATACAATTCATGTGATGTCTACACAAACACACAAATACAAAATCGAGCATAGAACAGAAAGACGGACAGACAGACTTTCGCAACCAATGCCACTCACTAAATGAAGATAAGTACTCACTGTATGCAAATTTTCATGAAAATATCTTAAACCGCGTGGACGTGTATAGGGCACAACATACAGACAGACAGACAGACAGACAGACAGACAGACACCAAACGAGAAAAAGGCGGATTCGGCATCAGAAGGGTCCAAAACGGATAGAAAACTTGAAATGGGTCGAAAATATTGAATGTACAAACAAACACTCCATTCTTATTTATATAGATATATAAATAAATATATATATATATAAAAATATATATATATATATATATATATATAAATATATATATATATATATATAAATAAATATATATATATAAATATATATATATATATATATATATAAATTATATATATATATATATATATATATATATATATATATATATATATATATATATATATATATATATATATATATATATATATATATATATATAATTGATGGTGCTTTTGATTCGGTTTTGAACATGCAAGTTAAGTTTCAGGAAATAAATGACAGGAATCAAAGACATTGACTTCCAGATCTATTTTACAACAATGTTACCTTGTTACCTGACCGGGTTCAAATTTACGTGATGTTGATTTCGGATCTTTCCCTTCAGGATAGCCTATTGTGTCGCTGCAGTGGGAGACTTATTACAAACTACCATCCTGTTTTGTAACCAGTATGGTGGGAAAAGCAGGTGCCCAGGTTCATGGATCAAATAGCAGCACGTCGTTTCAGTCCACGTACACACCGAGCTCCGTTATCGACTAGTATTTCCCGAAGCTTAGGGTGTATTGCAACTAGACATCTGAAGCACGAAACAGCTCGTATGGTGTGACAAATGACGTTTTCTACGTCATTACGCTTATGGGAGACCGCATGTGCTGCGCGGACAGAGTGGAGCAATGGATCTAGCTTTCAAAATCAGTAAATAAAAAGGGGTGGAGACGTTGATATTGGTATTGCAAAGATAATGTTGGGCGAGAGATTGGGTTTTTAAAGCATAAAAGGCTGGATTCGGTCAACCTGCTTCAAGTGATGTTTTCCGTCAGGTGAACGGAAAGTAGGTATTTTGATAAACGTCGCACTTGAGCAACACAACGGGCTATTCGAGACGGTCTTGGTTGGTTGGTTTTGATGTTTTATGGCTCAAAGACAAGGGCGCAGGCGCAAAACATAAAATTTTTAGAACATTTTGGTAAAATAAAAAGAATTGGTAATCCAGTTTCGTAATTGCTAGTATATATACATTTTAAGTTGTATGGTCACACGTGCTTTATCAATCTATACAACCATATAGCGGAAAATGCAATCAGTATTGCTTTTTGTACCACAAAAAATGCAATCCAAGCAATAAATTTTGTTGGGTATTTACGTAGGTAGTTATTTAAGTAACGTCACCCTGGATCAGCTCATCGGGCTATTGGCGACGGTTGGGGTGGTTGCTTGGATTGGTATTTCATGGTGAAAAGGCAATACTTGTGTGTGTGGCCAGGCTTCGCCATGCACAATACATACAATATCATGTAATAGACACACACAATGAAAGTTTTGCTAACAGGAAAAGAACACGTGTCTCCTACAACTCGAAGGTTGCTAGCGAAGTGGGCATGCCCACTGATCCACGACGGTCTGGGGTCAATCCCCGATGGGAAAGATCTGAGTACAACAGAACATAATTTTAAACCACGTAAGATGATGAAGTCACACCAGAGCTAACATCCAGTCTCCAAACGTCCACAACGTGAGGAGATTTGAGTCCACGACAGATTTAACGTGCACCAGCGCCGCCCTATGTAGACGACAATCTGTGGTTGGATTCGAACTCGCAACCCTTCGGTTGACAATCCGCTTCACTTCCAACCGGGCTACCTCGGGTTGGGTTGGTGTGGAAGTTTGGAGAGTGTGGTGCCAGCTCAGGTGTTGCCTCGTCATCTGGCCGTGGTTCAAAATTACATGGTGTAGTCCTCGGATCTTTCCCTTGGGGGATTGATTCCGGACCGTCGTCAACAGCCCGTTGTGTTGCTCTAGTACGATGTTAATTAAAATTTACCAATTACCAAGATTTATGTGAGAAAAAAAAATCTGTATCAAAAAATAGCATACCACTTGTGTTCGGTTGTTTGTTTAGTTTCTTGAAATTATGGAAATAATGGTCTTGACTGCAAGTCATATTAAAAATATAATTATCTTTGGGTTTCCTAGGACAGATTTTCAGCTTAAACAAACAAACCTTGAGAAAAATGAAGGATTTATTTACTTTTACCCAAAGAGGGGGTTTTCGGTTGTTATAAATTGGGACCTTCTTCAAATCACCGCTTATCACCGTTTTCGTGATGTTTAATCTGATTCGTGTAGACCACATTTTTCAATTTGGTAGGTTTTTAATTAACGTCGCACTGGAGCAGCACAACGGTCTATTGCTGACGGTACGGGATCCAACCCTAAGGGAAAGGATACCACCCCGCGATTTGGAATCACCGTCAGATGACGCTATTCTAGTTTGTTTGTAATTGCATTGTCGAGAAGTACTGATATTAAGTGAAAATCTGAATATATGTTGCTAGAAGAGGTGTTTCACCAACCTACAGTCAAAGATAATTTCGTTTCTTGTTTCAAAGTAACAATACACAATTTAGAAACTTGCTTAATTTGCTTAGATTTGTTTACGTACACTTATTCAAACGACTGATTTACGTATTACAGATAATAAAAGTGGAACATTAACCATCTGAAGGGTTCACGCGCATTATTGTATCTTGCAACCATGTTGTGACCACTATTCTTAGGGACAAGTGGAATTTAAGATGCCTAATAATTATATTATAGGAAAAGGGGAGAAATAGATTCACTCTCCAAAGGATTCTATTCTTCAGAATAAGCTAGATTTTCTCCTATATAATTCTTAGGAAAAGAGTAATGAAATATTTCCCAAAAAAGAATTCTAGACAAAGAAATGATTATTAGAATCGTGCCAAATGATTTCAGAGGTAGTTGTGGTTCAGTGGGTATACCCATTGCTCTAGCAACAAGCGAGATAAAAATGGCACAGGTTCGATTTCTGTCAGGTTCTATTGCTCCCTGAGTACATTTCTTTTGTGTAAGAAAAAATAAATTTTTTGTGTGTATACATCACTTGAAGCTGTCTGCCTTGTGTTTTGTTGCATAAATCCCAAACATGGCATTTGCAGTATAAAAACTAAAACCAACCAACCAAATTATTCTAATCTAGGAAACGAAACAATAGAATCATCCCAAAAGATTATATTCTAGCGAAAGAACCAATACAATTCTTCCGAAAGGACCAATAAAACTTTTTCCGAATGATTATATTCCAAAAAAATTATGTAATTGAACTGTTCCAAAGATTTCTATTCTAAGAAAATGATCAATAGCACTTTTCCAAAAAATTTCATTCCAAAGAAAGGACCAACAGAATCTTTCAAATAATATACGTGGTTTCTTAGTCGTTAAATGAGTTGTGTTATAAAACGTATATATTTTTCCGAATTATTCGATTCCAACAAACAAATCGATACAACTGTTCCGAAGAATTATATTCTTAGGATAGGATCAATAAAATCTCAAGGAATAGATGTGGGTTCTAAGTCATTATAAATAAGTTGCCTTATAAAAGCAATTATATTCTACTCCAAAACCTCGTCACACTGCTCAGAGGGTTAAAAGCTATGCATATTTCCCTCGAACGTATGTATGTATTTTTGGAGCAGCCTCGGCGTATGTATGTATTTCATAACATCCTCCAGGCTAAGCTTATTTCCAGAGTAGCACAGTTTCTTTAAAGTGTTTTTTCAAAGCTTCACACGCAAAAGGCGAATTCCGTAGCACTGTCCAGGTAGTAAAAACAGTGGGAAAGTAATTAAACGCACCGTGCAGAGTGCGACAGCACAGAGGATGGAAATTCCTCATCACCAGACGGTGATGAAAAACAACTCAAAATGAAAACTGCTCCCCCATTGAAGAGCGGTGGGGGAGAACTCCTAGAGAAATACAATCTCTGAGTCAGGCCTGAACAGTGTCTAAAACATTTAAGAAAGGTAATTATATTTTTATCTCTTTAGATTAGAAAATCTTTGAAGGATTAAAAAGCAAAAATATGGCGTTTTAGTTCGCTTCCAAGAACTTGATAGCGCATAAAGCCTCTCACCTATCCTTTATTTTGTTATTAATATCTTGCTTACTGTGTACTTGGGAAAAGGTAATTTTAGACATCGTAAAAACAATTCGATATTAAACTAGCAATTTATATATTCCTGGGTTCAGATACTGATATCGGCATAAAGTCGATAGCTTATTTGAGATTTCTCTACATAGGCTAATAGAAAAGCTCTGTAGAAGAAAAATTGTGAAAAGTTGTTTTTGTTTGTTTGTCTGATGCAAATACCTGTTCAAAATTGTTACCAATTCTAGTCAAGGAATAATTGGGTTTTTCTACTCGGATCTCTTTTCCCATTGGAGTATCGTCTCTACGTGGTATTTCTTTATTTAATAACTTGACTAGTACTTGGACGAGATATCTCGTCGTAACCACTTGGTAGGTAGGAAGGATATTTCATTCAAGTCACACTGGACCAACACAACGGGATATATGAGACGGTCTTGTATCAATCCAAAGGGACATCATTCGATGACAACAGTGCGTAATTTTGAACAGCGGTCGGTTGACGAGGTCACACCTGAGGATGTTACGGTATTACTAGGGAAAAAAAGAGAGGTAAATTTTGAAAATAATTCCCCCACGAATTGTAACTCTCAATTATATCGTCCAATTCATATGATATCAAATCTTCAGGGCAAAATTCCTAACGTGTAATAATATTTACCTGACCATGCGATAGAGTTTGCGGTAGTCCGGTTAGAAGAGTAATGGATTAGCAACCGGTGTGGATTTAAAGTTCGAATCCAGCTAAACACCGTCGCGTTAAAAGTGGCCTGGTGCAGAGTGGGGTGCCAGCTCAGATGTAACCTCGTCAACTAAACGTGGTTGAAAATTACGTGGTGTTCTCGAATCTTTCCCTTCGGGTTTGATCACGACGAAATTATTGGATTCGTTATATTTTGCAACCAATATTGCATTTTCTGCAATCCAAATCGAACCCGGGAATTGAACTGATCCAGGTAGTTCTAGCAAATTCGCTCGTCACCTGACTGAGGTTCAAAATTACCAGATGATGTCCTCGGATTTATCCCTTCGGGATAGATCCCGGACCGTCGCCAATAGCGCTTTGAGTTGCTCCAGTGCGACATTAATTAACTACCTACTTACCTAACTAGCAAATTGATTCAAGAATTGAAGAGTTAGTGTTATCGGCAACTGCGATTCTCTTCAACGTCCAAAATAGGTTTTACCTCAGTATTTCGTTACCGGTAAGACCCAGTCTCCGGATCATAATCCCTCATTTAATCGTTAATCACACGAATGACCACTCATTTGTTATCCAAGCAATCGGTGGGTGGCAAATTCAACACTAGATCTCAAGAAAGACAGTGGTGTACACGGGGGCTAGTGCATGGTAAATCTGCCGCAGCCTCAAATGTCCTCACGTTTAGCGTGGTGTGGAAGTATCGAATGGTGGGGTGCCAGCTTAGGTGTTGTCTGACCGTAGTTCATAAATACGCGGTGTTGTACTTGTGTCTTTTCCTTTGGGTCTTCTAGCCAATAGCCCATGGTGTTGCTCCAGTGCGACATTTTTTGATTACCAAATACCATTAACGTTGTCTCAGAAATATTTGCATTAAGATGTACGTATACCCTAGAAGATTTTTTTTTTAATTTTGACTTTAAAAATCCAGCTAATTTACCACAGGTAATTCGTGTATTCCTAGAATCATTTGAGGAATACACCACCATCTGAGAAAAAATTAGATTGTGTAAATAATTAATTATCTAATTATGATAGAATTAGCTTTAGCATGTTTTTTGAATATCTGAAATTATAATTTATTCAGAAAGACGATTCCTGTTGGCAATTATTCTTAATATTATTCTTTATGTTTTGAACATCCATCACGTTTCTAGAAAACATAGTATTTTTTACAATTTTTTAATCAATGAAGCGTAAAAGAAATAAACATTTTTTTCAGGAATTTGAACATTTAAAAATTAATTAAAAATCCATTTCTAGATTAAATACTATGTTAGAGATTCAAAACTTCCACTGTATTCTATTAAACATAATGTTGCAAAAATAATTAGAATATATGAATTCATTGTGGAGTTATCGTGTTTTGAACAAAGCATGTTATGGCAAAACACAGTTCTACAAAAATCGAGTTTAAAGTTTAGGAACTAATGTATGTTCCTGGTGACAGTTATCTAATAAAAACCCTTGTAACTAGAAAACTATTTCGAATATTTGCAAAATCTTGGATTCGTTTTAAAGCTAAAAATTGGACAATATTTTGAATCTTTAAACAAAATATTGACACTGGTCGATTTTCATAATTTCTAGTGTATACATGCACCTTAACAGAGAGAATTCGTTGTATTTCGCAACCTATTTTGCATGTTCTGCCAAGTAGTCCAAATTCGTCATCGGGATTTGGACTGATCGAGACGTTCCGGGCAAAGCGATTCCCGTACCGAGGAATTTGGGATTTCCACAAGATTGTGTGGAAACCGAAAGGACACTGTCCGAAAGCGATGAGAAATTCCCCAGGTGCAAAATCTTATTGTCGTGAGGAGGAAAAAACACCACTGTCCCGAGATTGGGAAAGAAAGAGTTTTTTACGGCAATCTGAGTTCTGTTCGGGTGCACACCTCTTCTTTCTCCCATCGGGAGAAAATACATCCTGCGGAGAAAATGTCATCTTGATTTTGGATCGCGGGGATTTGCAGCTCGTAATAGAAAGTAAAAATTCTGATAAAAAAGTATTTACGAAGAGTTTTTTGAAATGGGTTTGTTTTCCAATATGTGAAATGTTTGAGGTTTAAAAGCAGAATTGTTTTCTATGAAATCCTATTTTGAATATATTTCCATCTAGATATATATCTGTACCTTCGTCATTGATAGATTGCTGTGTGAATACTCCGTTAACGCTCCAGACGATTCATTTGTGTTACGCGATAGCCTATTACACGAATTTTGAAAGCATATTGCTTTTAACCTTCAGAGTGATTTCGACGAGATATCTCGTCCATCCAAATCCAAGCAATGTTGCCAATGGTTTTATAACTCGTGGATCAAAATACGACCAATTTTACTAATGACGATACTTCTCTACTATCAAGATCTGACAAATCTCTGAGAAAATCAGATTTTTTACGGTCATAGAGTATATGAGACAGACAGACAGATAGATCTGTTTAGTTGCACACTTTCTTCCACAGGGAAAGGGCCGTGTTAGTCAAGTTGGAAGAGCAACCGGAGGTTTGCGTGTTCGAATCGAACCAAAGACCGTCGTGTACAAAGGGGGCTAGTGCACATTAAATCTGTCGTGGCTTCAAATTGCATCACGTTTGCAAGGTGCGGAAATTTGGATCGTGGGGTGTCAGCTCAGGTGTAGTCTCGTCATATGACCGTGGTTCAAAATTACGTGCTATTGTCCTCGTATCTTTCCCCCAGGGGATTGATCCCTGACCGTCGTCAATAGCCCGTTGTGTTGCTCTAGTACGACGTTAAGAATGACCAATGGCATACTTTGAAAGCATAGAGCTTTTAAACCTCTAGAGGTTTCTGCGAGATAATTTTGTTAATGGTTATATCTTCTGAGAGGTAATTTTGTTAATGGTTATGCATCTCGTCCGTCAGAATCCGACCATTTTCACAAATGATGATATACATATCGTCTATACAGATCAGAGAAATTTTGTTAATGAAATATATATCTCGTCCGTAATAAATATATATCTAAATACTATATCTCGTCTAGATATTCGAAATTTTTCCAATGATGACAATTTCTTCTAATAACGCGATATCTCGTCCATTAAGATATGATACGTTTTGCTAATGCCGCGCTTCATTTTCAAGATTAACACCAGGCTGGTTAAAAGTCCTTTGTCAAGGAACATTTAAACTACAGCTTTGCTAGTTCCACATCAAAACATTTGCACATCACATTTGAACATCAAAATTAATTGTAACATAATTTTTAGTAGCATTTAGTTTTACAGATCAAATTTAAAAGTAAGATACAATTCACTTTAGAAAAGTTAACTTTGAAAATCTCAATTGTTAAATCCGTCTGTTATCAAAAGTCACTTGCTTCAATCAAAACTTCATTAATTGACTCTT